>JAWWEQ010000010.1:27057782-27151564 GCA_035583055.1 Torymus tubicola | reverse complement strand
GTCAGACCGGTGAATTCCTGTATAGACGCAGAGGTCTGTCTCCTTTTTTGGAGAAATATAAAGCCTCTCCTTCAACCGCGGCCTTTAAAATGCCATTAAAAGAAAGCTATACCACGGATCTCGGATATATATCTATATATATACGTGGAAAATAAGGAAACAAAATATGTTGCAGCTGATGATGATTTTGCGATTTATTGTAGTTAAATGAAAGGTTGCACTATAATTGGGGCCGAAATAAATAATGAGTCAGAGCTGCCGACTGAATGCTCCATTTATTTTTTATATATATACATACATACACACACACACTGAGATATTTTTTCTTTAATCTCTTAATCGTCAAGGAATGTGTATAACAAGTTCTTTTTTTTCCTGCTAATGCGTGATGTTTATAGAAACGCATCCAAGTGACGCATAGCTATATAGTACCGCAATTAATTAACCCGCGCGCGAGAACATTTAAATTGATTTGATCGTCTCGGTAATTTTTATGACACCTCGCTAACTAACCACTACCGCGCTTGACAATAGACCGACGCAGGTTCACTTCAATCTCTTACAACAATTATTATTTTTCATATATATATACATATACACCTACGCGCGTCGTTACCCATTTCCGCTATATACTTTTCCCCGAACGCACCCGCTATTATTACTCGTGACTCGATATACTTACACAGCTCACCCGTCACAATACAATATTAGCGACGTACCTCATTTAACGTATATCCACCACCGAACATACAATCGCAACCATATCTTATATACGCATCATTATCATCATCCTATATATATTATACCATACATCTGACGAACCAACCATATATATACACACGCGGCGTACATATATATATACGCGCGCGGGCGAAAAATGTAAATAAAAGCTGCCTCCACATATATACCCACACGCATTTATATACCCGCGAGACCGAGAACGAGAGAGAGAGAGCATTCGCGCGAGAAATTGGTGAATATATATACACACATAAGAGTGAGCGCGAATGCGTGGGTGGTTAGCGCTCTCGCGGCCTGGCGAACGCTACTCTCTCTCTCTCTCTGGCGACGAAAGAGAGGGCCAGCAGCAGCAGCAGCTCGTATACGCGTCTCAGTAGTAGTCTACCCGCGGTGCCGCGCTGCGCTGTGCTGCTGCCCGTCAAAGAAAGTGTGTGTGTGTGTGTGGTACGACGTGAACGAGAGTAAAAGAGAACCGGCGGCGCGTGTACATATACAGAGAGAGAGACCTGCAAGGAGCTAGGTCAGCTAGCTCCAGTTTCGCCTGTTGTTCCCAGTGTGCATATATATTGCATTTTGTGTGTATATATATACGAGAAAGAGAGAATAAAGTGAGTGTGTATATAAATTATATATATGTAAAGTGCGTATAATGGTTAGATTATGATTTATATATGTATTATTATTATATATATATAAAAAAAAGATAAATAAATAATCTGTGGTACAGTGGTGTGCGCGAAGAGACCAGCGTATAGTAGTAGTATACGATGGGGAAGTAGTAGTAGTAGTAGTAGTATCGTGAAAAAGAGACACGAGACGGTGCGAGAGCCGAAAATAGCGGCAACGACGGCGACGGCGACGAGAGACCGCAACGGAGCAGAAGCAGTGTAGTAGCCGGGGCGCAACAGCAGCAGAGCTATACTGTATGCGACTACTTCGCGAGAGAGAGAGAGAGAGAACGCGACCTTGTAACATTTCGCGCGGGCGCGGACACAGAGAGAGAGAGAGAGAGAGAGAGATGCATCTTCTTGAACGCGCGTGCGATGTATGTGTGTGTGTGTGTGTATTAACCTTTTCAATTAGGCGCACGCGTAGACTGGACGCGGTTAATATGGACAGAGAGAGAGAGAGTTGAGGGGACTATTGTTATTGAAATGAATTGCTTTGGGTGGTTGGTGCTATACGATGACGGGTAGGATTATTTTTAAAATGTTTAGTGTACGCGGGGGTTTAGGTATAGCGAGGTGGGGAATATATAGTTTTTTGGTGATGCGAAGGGAATAAAGTGAATATTATAGTGGGAATTTAAAATTTCGTTTAGTGTTTTATAATGGAGTAGTGCTAAAATCGGTTGGACAATGGTCGATTTTTTCGTTTCGTAAAAGTTGCATAGTTACGTATCGGTTTCCGTTTGAATAAAATTATCGAAACCATATACATTGAACTTTTGCTAAAAGTTAACTACATAGAAAACCGTTTCAACTCCCACTCAATTTAAACAACGCGATTCCTCCGATCGCAAACCTTAAACTATATTAAACCACCGTAGCCCTGAGTTACCATAACTTCTCTCTCTCTCTATAAAAGCTCACCCAAGCCCCCTATATACCAATTTTCATCGCCATACACACACACATGCTATACACAACTCCCCCATTGCGAAAAGCCCTGGCGTATACACGACGCGTATACGTGCCGTGCAATATATAACTGATGGCAATTAAAACGTTAACGGCCAATTTTCGTTAATACTTGAGAGATTCTATTTTCTCCTCTTTGCTGGTTTGCTCGTTCTCTCTCGCGTCGTCGAGATGACGCATGTGTATTTTCCTCGAGAGCGGCACGGGGGGGCCTTGCGAAATTCCAGATTTTCTTTCCAAACGCGCGTCTGAAAATAGTATATCAAGCTGTTACTGCTACTGCTACTGCTGCTGTTGTTGTTTAAAAAAAAGAAAAAAAATGAAACTAATGTGGCGCCAGTATAAGGCGTGTATATATATATATATATATTGTATGTGTAAAATATGATGTATGTTGTTGCAGCAGGATTGAAGTATGGCGAGCGGCGCGGTAAGTCGAAAAGCTACGAGTAGCAGTACGAGCCGATCGTACTCGTCAACCTCGGCTGGTAACCTCGATAACAATTTAGGTAAGACTGCTTCTTTTTTCGAGTTCGTTGTCGTGCCGTGACTGCCGCCTTCTTTTATATATACTTGTTCCACCTCGATATATATATCAGACATATGGCTTTGAGAGTTCGTTGAGGTCTGTGGGGTGTTGAGGCAATGACGAAGGAGAAGGTTGACGTGATTAGTAGTATTTTTTTTTTAATTTATTAGAAGTTTGGAGAGTAATGGATGGGTGAATTTTAATTAATGAATTGGTGAAAAACTATATATATCTTGGTATAGAAAATAAAGGAATTTTAGATATAGATATATAAAGATTCTACAGACAACCACTTTAGTAGATACAGGAAAATTTAAGTCTTTTTTTCTTTCTCTACTGCACTATTATGAAGCAAGACCCATTAACTTCATTTTAACGTATAAACCAGCATTGTTGGATAGCATATTAATTAAGTCATGAAGGCATTTCTACTTAAAAATAACATCGAAAACACTAATATGATTATATTGAAAATAACATAATATTTTCACTTGTTTAAAAATTATTCTTTGTCAGCAATATAGCAATATAATCATAGTGTGACTTTTATAATATAAATATTGACAAACAGGTCGCTAACAGATGGTTAACATTTTTGTAAGGGTACATAGCAATATGCTTTCGGTGGTATGATTAATTAGTATGTTAGTATTATTGTATTTGTTTAATATAGTATTCAAATTATAGACACTTCTTATACTATATACTATTAATTAAAATCAGTAATAATAATTCTTATTTATATTTGTGAAATTAATTTACGTAAATTATAAATAATTTAGATATAACTTGATAATTTTATTTATCTCTAATAAAATCACTAAGTTTTCTGGAACTCTTAATTTGAGAAACGAGCTTTTCTACTTAACTTCATGCTCGCGTCGAACAAAAAAAAGTTATTTAACTCTTGATTGACAAGTTTGAAATTTCTTTTACTCGCTATATAGGAGAGAGCTAAACCTCCGGATTACTCAAAGCCAGTCAAAACAGTGAACAAAGTGGATTATTCTATTTTGAAAATAAAAGCTTACATATCCTCTACTTTTTTCACGTATACAATTGCTTATCGCTTTTTATACCCCCTATAATTAATATCAAATCTTGGAACGTTTTGTTAAACCGCATCACATAATTTTATTCAAAACGTAGCAACGTGCCAATCATTCAAATCACATAATAATACCAGTCGCGAAGATTGCCAAGTGCCAAGCCCGTAACTCACACGCAGAGTTACGTGAAATATTTAGCCGCACTGGGTAACCGCCATATTCTTGCCAATTTAACAAAATCTCTTTATTCCATTCTAACAATTAGTATTTCAACAAATTAACGGTATCAAACGACACAACTGTTCTTGGTTCTACTTCCTTATTTTGTTTTTTCTTTTCTTTTTTACATTACGACACCACGATTTCTTTCTTGTCTATATAACAGATGCACTTCTGGACGATTTGCAAACGAGCATATCCTCGAACAGACATGCAGGCACACCGCAGCACAGCTCGACGAGGATCATCGAGACAACGCCGCATACTACGACGAGAGTCATCGAGACGCCGCATAGCTCAACGAGGATCATTGAGACGAGCACTAGGTATATGCCATGAATGATATGCTGCTTGTTGTTGTTCATTTAAATTTATAGTGCAATGACAAGGAGTTACAATTGTCTCAAAAGGATATGGAAGTTATAAGAGTTGGATTTTTTTTTCGAAAAAAATGGTTAATTTTTATATAATTACGACGCGTGGGTCGGTTAATGTTGGACGGTTAATGAGCTTTTTATACCAATTACGTACCAAATTATACAATTTGGTATAAAATATACAATTTTATACCAAAATAATATGGTGTACCATGTTATTTTAATTAGTAAAATAAATACAATTATTTTATTGTTTAACTTTTAAGTTACATAAGAACGATTCTAATATGATAAATTTCTATTAGTCTTTCTTCCAATAAATTATTTGTCAGTGCTCGATTAATATTACTACATTTCACACAGTGATACCTACAGCGCTGAACCCGAAAACTTATCCTATCAACTCGGAAAAGAAATCATTTCACATCCATCAGTTTTAGTAAGATAAATGAAAACCCATGAATTTCAGCTGTACGACAAGTTAATTCCCTTTTCTTTATGATACTATTTTACTTTTTCACATCACTACGAAAAACCATTACCTATTCACCTACCACACTAACACTACGTTTACCAAGCAATGTTTACCAACCGAGTTAACGTCATTGAAAAGCCTCTAAAAGCGTGCAATAAAACGTAAAACAAAAAATTCAACGTCTACTTATATAACATTCAATATAAAAAAAACACTCGTATATCTATAATCCCCATCACATAAAAATCTCTATGCTTTTCTCTGTACACAGTAGGAACTCACCGCTACGATCGATCTCACCCTCGCAAGCGCGCACAACGACCCTGGAGAAATACGTGAGCACAGGGCCAGCTGGTACACCATCCGGTATCCCCGGACTGGAGATGCTCGATGCCGAACTTCAAGATGTAAGTGCATCATTACTATTTACGTACAATAATAATAAGCATTACCTAAACCTACATATATACCTGTCACCTGCGGTATTTTCGTCGATTCGTTACACGCACGCACACGGCTTAGATGGAGTTCCTCTGATTTCCGTCAGCATAATTTGCATGTGAAAAGCTCATGCAAATTTTTCTTTTTATTTCTAAGATGTTAAATGTATATATGCATAATATGCTCGTGGTCTTTTGTTCGTGAAAGAATTTGGGAAAGGCTTTTGTTTTTGTATAAAATATTCACGAATTAAGGTTTTTATATAGGTAAAAGATAGGAGAATAAATTGATTTTGTTTTGAAGTTCACAGATTATATTCGTATTATATAAAATTGTCGTTGTGCCTATATTTACCGATCAAATCACGCTCGCTGCTAATTAGTCATGAACTATGAATAAACGTTGACATCCGCAAAAAGAAACTGTGAAACTCGTTCAACCGTTTTTCATCAAAACACTCGCTTCATATTATATGTATACTATAACAACATAATCGTTCATCGCCGAAACTAGACCACCGGTACATATATATACACACATACACCACACCTCACACCACATCGCGATGATCTGCGATCCCAACGATTTCCGGTAAAGTCAACGACTCTATATATAACCATCATAACACCGCTACCATCACATCACATATACTCTAAAAAAGAATAGAACCGCACACGCAGAGAACCCATATAACAAACAACAATGACGAACGCGCACGTGAAAACAACAGATATATCCCACATCATAGATTTCGCCCCTGGATCTCAGCCGTACATGGCTGTACGCGGTTTTTCTCTCTCTCTCTCTCTCTCACGTACGCGTGGGTGTCGCACGAAGCAAGTATACAAGCGCGTCGTCAACTCGCTCACATTGGCGATCGCGATTTCCCGATCGTGTAGCAGTAGTAGTACGACGCCAGACACAACGACTTGCAGTATAGTCTCTAGAGTTGTCGCTGAGATTCGCGAAGAGAGAGAGAGAGAGAGGCGCAGGTTGTTGAGGATTTGCAATGGCGAGGAATAGAGTTAAGGTATAATATATATATATGGTAGGAGGTGTGAGGATTTGGAAGGGTTGTTGTAAATGAGGGGCAGGTGCGGTTCGAAAACGTGAAAAGGAATTGGTTGAAGTGACAAGTTTTACAGTTGTTTGACTGGTTTGGTTGTATACGTTGGTTTTGGAAGTGCGCGCTTGCTGGTTTTCATTTTGTTAATTGATATACGTCACGTTTGTGGGTATACAATCGTTTAAATTTAAAACTGATGGTAATAAATCATTTCGTTTGAGGGTATTTTAAAAGATTTAACAAGGGTTTGAAATCGCTTGAAGAAGTTTTTTTCTAAAACAAACTATAGAGAATGCAAGTGTAGTACAGTTAGTACTGTACTACATGTAGTACACTATTGTAGTAGTGTCTTATATGGCTAAAACACTAAATTATATCCATTTTTATATAGTAAAGTTCGACATAATATACGTAAATAATTGAGTTGTGGTTTAAAAGTCATAGAGAAACTTTTAAAAATGTATAGATATGGCAATTCCTTTTACTTATGATTATAAAACCAAAGGCTCTATACAACATATTGTGTAGTATATCTGCATACATAGAAAATATAAGTTTAGCAAAAGTTAAATAGTATTGTAAAAAATTATCATTTTGTTTCATTAAGCTTCTACAACTCGTAAAAATAAAGAAGTACCTTAATTTCCTTCAGATGTAATTTTCTTTATAAGCACGCAAAAATAGACTTTGCAATACAGTATTTTTGGAGCTTTAAAATGTAAACTGATATCGTTACTATAGTTAGTACAGTAATTTTTACATAATTATTTAAAATTTTTGACCTAACTCTTTTTTACCTAAAAATATTTTCATCTATATTTTTTAATAACGTGATTTTCCTTTCCCTCTAAACATTGTTAAATTTTTTTTTAACAATTTCCCCGACTTAAGTTACGTTATTAATGAGTATAATTCCGAATAGATATTTTCGCAGACCCATCGTTTAATATTAAAAAATACTGTAAAATTTGTAAAAATATTTTCATTAACACGACGTTCTTCTTGTTAAATTAAGAACCCTAAGCACAACAAATTTTTACAATCTTTTCCACTTTATCTTAAAATAAAAATACCATTATAAATAAAACTGTCGAGCAAACAACGAGAAAAAGAAAAATCGATTGCATAATGTCACTTCAACAGTTTCCTAAATCCTCTTGTTTTTCGCAACGTAAATTACGACAAAATTGACTTTAAAAAAATAAACACATTTATTTAAACGAAAAAAAGAGATAACAATTTTTCGCCAAGCTAAAAAAAAAATTTTTTCCACATCTTCCAACACCAAACCAAATTAAAAACATACCGTTGCATCTCATTACAACAAAAAAAAAACCACTCAACAATCTCAAGTCAATCTCAATTCACACAACTACTCGGGAATCCAATTACGCGCGAACACTTCAACCGACCCTAACAACCATCCATTATCCGCATGACGAAACTCGCGATACTTAACAACGCATACTTCTCAATACCATCGACATTTTCGCACTCTACATATAAGCTTTTCAATATATACTTCAATAAAATCTAAAAATTCCCTATTTTCTCTTATACATTTCCACAGGTGCAGCCAGGTCAAAGTAAGACCGTCGCCTATAAGCAAGTCTCTTATCACTACGACAAGCAACAGGAAGGAAGAAACCTCGGTATGCTTATATACCTATATGTAATTCCTTAACTTACATGCACGCATATATGCACACACGCGCGCGCGCACATAATATTCACTCGCGATCGGCCGCGCCGCTCCTTTTACGGCTGGCCAATCGCTCGCGACCTTGCCGCCGATCCAGCATCCGTCACTCGCGTGTGCCTCGCGAGTGCATATAACGCGGCGCTTGTTGTCTCTCTCTCTCTCTTTCTTTTCTTCTTATATTTTAAAAGCGCAACGTCATATATGTGGCATTTTTTTCATTCTTCTTTTTTTAGAACCCTGGATGAAGACAGACACGACGATTAGCAAGAACGATGCGTCCATCGTGTAAGTTAATCTACACTTTTTTTCTTTGTGTTGTTATTTGTTTGTGATGATTTTTAATTGATTGAAATTTTCTCTTATACGTAGTGACGAATTTTGCGAGAGGACCTTTGAGAACTCAGCCTCGAGGGTTAGCCGCGATAGCCCAGATTTCGCCAAGACTGGCAAGGAAATTGTAAGTTATTGTTTTTAAAAGACCAGAGTGTCGATGATTTTGAGGTATAGGTATATATAATGATCAACGTTTGTTTAGATTTACAAAGCTGACGTATCAACGAAAACGATTCCGACCGTGATACCGGACACAAGATCGACTGAGAGGGACTTCAAGTATGTGAAGGAAACGAGTAAGTGTGTGGTATATAACGAATTTGGCGAATTTGAATAAATATTTAATCGTATTATGTACCCTGATGGAATATTTATTCGTATAGCTCGTATATAATAATGAATATCATTTGAATTGAATTAACGGTCATTTGCAATTGTTAATTTTTATTGTATAATGAGGTAAAAGTTATGGTAGCGTCAGGGCTGCCGTGTGGAGAATCGCGTTATGGTTATCGATGCATTCTAATTTTCTTTTATAGTTTTTTTTCTGTTCTTCTTTGGTTCTGTTAATAATTGTTTTTTTTTTATTTATATTTGAACGATGCATTGTTTACGATGAGGTTGTAAATTATTAAAAATATTACTGATGAATGAAATGAAAATAAAGTTTATTATATCTAGAGAAAACTTTGGTAGTAAATATTAATAATAAAAATTTCTATTATTTAGTAAAACTTAGCAGACGTCTTTTTATAAATAAATAAGTATTTTTAATTCTGTCATACGTGGATGTTATGACAACAATTAAGTTGAATTGTATAAAACTGAAACTTTCTAAAAAAAATATAATCAAACCTAAATAACGTGAGCCTTACAAAAATAATATATTTAGGAACGTCAATGGTGGATAACAGGCAAAAGGAATAATCGATAGAAACGTAAAATAGTCTTGATATTAACATCATATACAAACAAATCTTTATTTAAAAAACACACATATACAAACCATCGCTCTAATTTATACAAATTTTCTTCGTACACAAGGCTACCGCACAGAGCCATCGCCGGTATCACCGCGCAAAAACATTAAAACAGTGCGTACAGACGAGACGGAGGAACTCACCAACGTGGAGTACATCCCTGCGTCGACGCCGATCCCTCCAAGCCTTGCTCCAGGTCCCAACACTAAGGTCACTACAACCATCAAGACTTACACATACGAGTTACCAGGCGCTCCAGAGACTTACATCCCTCCGCCAACGACAACTACGAGCACCATCAGCAAGAACATCAACGTAGACAAATCAATCAGTTACAATCTACCACCACCAGCTCGTGATACTATCACCTACCACGTGGAGGAACAAAAGAGCGGTGTACGTGAATACGTCCCAGCACCGTCACCTTCGTCTAGCCGCGTTCGACGCGAGGAGAAGATGTACGTTGAGGAACGTCGTGGTTACAGAGCTGCATCGCCACCACCACCGCCAGTGACTACAGAAGGTACTCGCACTACGATCAAACAATACGAGGAACATTATTCAGGCAGCTCGAGGCCACCAGTCAGGCCTGCTTATTATCCTGATAGCACGCATCATAGCAGTAGCACCCACGTCTACAAGTACGACGAGCAGCAGTCGCTACTGCCAAGGCCTTTCCCTACTAGTGAGAGACCAGCAAGTCCGAGGCAACAACCGCCAAGGAGGATTGAAGATCTTATGGCTTCGTTCTCCGATTCTGAGGTGAGTTATTGGTGAATAAAAAGAAGGGATTTGTCTTGATTTTTGGTTTTTTATACGCTATTTTTTTGATAATGGTTTATAGGAAGTTGTTGAAGTTATGGAGAAACGCGAACGTAAAACGACCAAGGAGTCGAATGCTAAGAAAGAAGTAGATTTCGTTCCACACACACCGCCTGTTGTCAAGAGCAAAAACATTGCTGGACCGCCGGTTTATTATCCACCAGGTTCCGGTGAATTCTCCAGGAAAGAGGAATCCATGGGTGCCATGTCTAAAGCTAGTGTAAGCATGTGATACTTTATTTATACATTTACGTACCTATATACTTTGTATTTATTGTCAGTATTTTTAATTTCTTTATTGGGTTTACAGGGCGGATGGGCTAAGGAACGAGCTGCCTGGGAATACGGAGCATCGTCCAGGAGCGAAGAGAAGGTGAAGACGAAGAAAGCCGTTGTGCCTGTTTGCTTACCCTTATGTTGTGCCTTACCATGTGTAATCATGTAAAATTGCCGTCTATACTATATTTATATATATATTGTCCGCAAAAAAAAAAGAAAACTGTCAATTATCTTACAACTTACAATCCACACAAGAGAGAGGCTTTCTTTCTATAAAGCTGTGTCTTGTGTTAATTTTAATGATTCTGTCAGAACTCTAAATGCCATATAGCTATAACTAGTTTGGAATTGCGAACGTCTTAGTCAATCGATTTCCATCGTTATTTTCTTAAGATAACAATGATTTTATAAAGAAAAAAATGAAAAAAAAAGAAATGGCGAGTATCTCATATGTTTTATATACATTTAAATACTCATGATTGCATTGTAACTTTGTAATAAAACAATTAATGACTTAAAATTGATTAACCGTACGCAAAAAGATTGTAATTTTTGGTGCTAAGTCAATAATTAATAATTAAGCTATTTATAATAATGTAACATCATAAAAGGCACAATGGAAACCTTAGTATTTTTTTTTTGAAAGGTTATAAAATAATGTACATAATTATAAAAATACAATAAATACAGTAATAGTATCACTTACTTTAGACTACACTACAATATTTCCTAATATTTACAGCCTAAAGATCCTTGGTACTTTGGTAACATTAGTAATGATATACTGCGTAGACTGCAGCAACACAAAAGATTGTATCCTGCAATAATATAACGAGTATTAGTTAACGTAACTCTTAAGACTATTTAATAATAATGTAACTTATGAAATGAATTGAATTATACTTACATTTGTAAAACTGTCATGAGCATAACTGTCAGCTTCCGCATCCCAAATGCAACGTGTACCCATTTTTACACCAGCTCCATTACGATGTCCAAGAACAACATTGACAATGTATTTGTACTTTTTAAAGTCCAATTCTGTAAAACCAATCAATAAACAGTTCATGTTTTATTAATAACATCGCAGAATTTTATTATTTCAATATATTAAATTTAATTTATCATCAACATACTCTTCATCTTCTCTCGAATAATATCTGCAATCTCTTTGCTCCAGTTCTGCGCCTCCTCTGCATTGAATTCCTTTGACCCAAGTTGATCAAAGAGAACATTGTGAATGACTTCCTTAGCGCTCAAAGGTTTAAATCTATAAAACAAACAATTCATCAGTCAATAATTACACCAAAAATTTCACTTTTACAACAACGCAAATACACAAAACCAAACTTACTTGTCCTCCAAGCTAGGTCGCATCTGATAAAGCTGCGTAGAATCTGCCTCTGGCACATCAGCGTTTTCCACTGAATCATCCTCTTCCGTCTCCATATTATCCGGCGCCGGTAATTCCGACGAGCTGCTCATTTTTCCCATTTAAAACTTGTCAACAAGTACAATACAGACAAAAAATCTTCACTCGTTGTATCGTATCTCTCTCCTTTACATTTACATAAATACACACTCGACTTATAGGTTATAGTCGCACTAAGTGTTGTTTTGACACGGTTGTCTGCGTCACGTAAACCCGTTGTTTAGCAACGAAAAGCACTGCGCGCAGGTCGAAAGCTCGAACAAACAACATCGAAAATGATCACTTGGCTTCCTTACAAGAAGCATCGGCAGTACAAGTGTACGCGCTGATTGTGTGACAGACCGAACGTTTTGTTGCAGGTGTTATGTTTTGATAAAAAGATGCGCAGCTGGCGCGCACGTGCGACGACGAAGCCGGGCGGTAATTCTATATAATAGAGCGGGAAATTCTGTCGGTATAGTGAAAATCGTTCTTTACCGACGTGAAAATTTCGTGCGATATATTCTTGAGAATTGTCGTGGTTTGCATGTCCTTACGTGCGTATTATAAGTGTTGTTCTCGTGACGAATGCAGAGAAGGGACTGAAATAGTGAACCTGTCAGCTTTGTATACACAATTGCATATAGTTTTCCTCTAGGGGATGAGGGAGAGGGAAAATTAAAAGTACTATGGTGCCAGTAAGTATATAGCCGGAACATAGGATTATTAAGGGCGTGATCTGCAACGATATTGGAAATCCCGGTAGCAACGACTGATTATAGTATAGTTATACCTGGAAAAAGTGCAAGTGTTAATCCGGTCATTTTAGAGGGTAAATGATATTTGACGACTTTAGAAGCAGAGAGGTATGTTATATACCCATAGTGGGATCATTATAATGCTTTCCATACAATATAATTATAATGAAAGAAAATAATGCGTTTGTGTAGGAGCTGTACGCGCAAGGCTGCGTCTTGACCTTTACTACTATTAAGCGACGGCGACATCATCAATAGGCGCATTTTTCTCGCACCCACGCTTGCATGATGAGTTTTTCTGTTAATTATACATCATTTGGTATGTGACGATTTATATATGCGCATTCGTAAACATCGCACGGGATCATGGATAATCGCGGAGAAGCCATCAACCGAATGCTGAGAATCCTTGATCGGTTTGTTCGGAAATTCAAAATTGCGGTAGGAAATCATTATTTAAATATATATTTATATTCGTTGTGGAATATAATTATAATAAATTTATTGAAATTGTATTTGATAAAATTTGCATCTTTCAGATATGCTCGCCGATGCTCGTTGAAAATCCGAAATTCAAAGGTATATTTGAGCGTTACTACGACACGAGGGAATTGAAGAATAATTTTTATGAATTGTGCGATGGTGCTAATGAAAAAGACGGAGACGAAAGAGGTGATAATCTTTTTTCGAAAGATGGTATTGTATATTTATAATTCTAATTATTGTACTCTATATAAATATTATTGTTCCTTTTCTTTATTAACATTTTTAATACCGTATAGCGTATACCCATTCGTAAATTGGAAAATATGGTAAATTTTTTAATTGCGCGTATAGCTTTTATAAAAATTACGAGGCATAACTCGAGGTAATTAAAATTCATTTGAAAATATACAATTTAAAAATCTTGCTTTGATATTTGTATTGTTAAAATACTTTCCGCGCTCCTACAATTCACCTAATTTTTAACCAAATTTCGGATGAATTCGTTACAAGATGTATAAAGTAAGCCGATTTTACGCGATGAGACAAGGGGGTGGCAGATGAGTTGACGATAATTTCTATGAGTAACCAAATATTCTAAAAAGAATCGTAGCTTAAATTTAAGTCTTTTTCTGTCAACATTTTGTCTATTTTGATATAATTATATCTGACAGTTTTATTATTTGTTCTATCTTTATTTTCTACACTCCAATTATCGCAATGAAATCCTAAAGCTTTGTGAAATCCATGATATCCGATATTTAGAAATTAATTATTGAATGGAGTATTTTTCTACTTAAAAATAACAATTTTGTTTCACGCCATTCATAGAGTTACATTTAAAACTATGAGTGTAAATAAGGTCTTAATAAGATCGAAAAATTTCCCGGCAACCCTGATATATATAGACATATATAGAGTGATCCAACACCACTATATACACTATTTACGGCGATTTTATCCTGCACGGGAGGTCTGAAGCAGAAGATCAGTAGACGATTCTCTCCGTTTAGAAACTGTAAATTACCATGATGTCATCGACATCGAGATCAGGGTTTCATAATGAACCGTATCTTGACTTGTAGTGATGTTCCCTACTGTGCTACCTGCTTTCAGACATAGCATTCTGGATACTTTCCGAATTACATAAAATTGTAAATAAAACTATCTAACACCTTTATATACACATAATATATCTAATTACTATAGGTACGATATAGAAAATAAAATAGTAATTTTTTTTTTAATATTTATGTATCCACATCAACATTTTTATAACTCTATATTTTGCACCTTTATTTATATCCATACCAAATTTTCGCTTGCCGGAAATGTAGATCAAATAAACGTCGATTCATCATGGGCAATCATCATAGAGGTAATATTATTTACTTCAACGATTATATTTCATTTCATTTTATACCCATATTAATTTATAATTCCCCGCAAATAATATTCACCAGGAACTAAGCCACCACGAGGCCGAGATATTCTCCCTCATCGACAACTCAACAATCTCCGACTTTGTACCAAGTTACACCTACGTCACAAGCTACATGGAACTATTAAAGGACATCGTCGAGTGGCAGATGAAGACAAGTCCAAAGCAGCTGCGCGCACGGAAAACCGAGTTACGCAACGCCGAGGTTCTCGTAGTTGCTGCACAAGATGAAATCAACCGTACGTATAATCTTATTATAACTCTCGATAACTATCCTGCGCCAGGCTTAATCCAATTAAGTACATTACAATTCAATTGCAAACTATATACTATAATTACATATAGAGCTTGAGATCGGATTCGCTGAGGAGACGCTACGTCACGACGAGGCGGTTGAAAAATCGCTCAATGAGATCGCCGATCTAAATGCCGTCATCGACGAGACTGAACGCAAACACCGTGAACAACTTGAACGCGGGATGTGAGATATATACATTGTTGTTATTATTATGCGTAATATAATTATAAGGTGAGAGATGATATGAATGAATTATATGTTTAATTAAACATCGATTGGTATGTTGTTGGGGATATTATGTAGGCAACGTTACCGCGAGAAATTGATAGAATTAAGGAAGAACATAGCAGAGGAGGAACGTAGTATGGCTGATCAGCTGGTAGCCCATGAAGCGATGATCGAGGAGTTTAGGAGGGTCAACGTGGAGCATGAGAAATTGCTCAGGAGCCATTGGTGAGTATATATATATTTCACTTGTAAGTTATTTAGCTTTGCTGATATAGTGAGCGCGGATTTGAGGAAGGTTGACAATTTGTTGACTTGTGGAATGAGAGCGATGATGACTATATATTTTTATGTCAATTATGGAGATAGTATAGATGTATTTCATGGGGATACGTTTGTGTTCTTACGTGATTTTTCGGTGTTTTGTAGTACTAGTCGTTTTTTTTCTTCATTTTGATAGGTAAAAATGTAGTAATATAAAACTGATCGTGTAGCTAAATCTGGATAATTAAATAGCTTTATCGATTAAACTGAAGGATGTCGGATTCCTTTGCATACTAATTAATTGCGCCACTTAGCGACTGATTGAAAATTATGCTTTTAATTATGCCTCTATGTACATAAAAAATTCTAGCAAAGTTTATAATATCGTAATCCTTATTCGCTAAGATCTATACGAACAACTGCGTCTCTTGAAATAAACAAAATAAACATTTTAATTTCATTTTTCCTATATAAATGTTCAAACTTTTTGGACACCTTTCTTTTTACATAAATCCACTACTTAAAAAATATATCCAATCTTCTCAACAATCCAAACACAAATCACCCTATACCTAATCTTTCAATTCTAATCCTAGCGTAAAGACCGAAAAAATACGTCTCGTAGCCCGTAACGCTTACGACCGTGACCTAAGCAAGCTGAACGAGCTTAAGGAAACTTTGGAGCTCCAACTTCGCGTAACGAACAATCACTTTGACATCTTACAAGTACGTATATACATATACATACCCAATTACCCATCTCTCTCTCCCTTTCTCTCTCTCTTTTCCACTACCCCCAAACCTTTACTATATATACTACACACCTCTTACCTATATCTATCCAATTTTCAGAACGAATACGACGTGCAAAGCGTGCTCCACAGCAACTTGAAGAAAGAACGCGAGCTTGCAATGATGCAAGCGTTCGCCGAGCAAATTGATAACTTCAAGAAGAAACGTGCCGCTTGTATAATCCAGCGTACCTGGCGCGCTTACCACGAGCGTGTGTCGTCCAAGAAGAAGAAACGATCGCGCAAGAACAAATAATGAATTCCCTAGTACACACATAGCAGCTGCAATGCGGCATAAGCGACAACGAGGAACTATACTATATGGGCCCGTACCGGAGCTCGCGACTCTTTATTAACGTGTGTGAGTTGGGCTCGTTATTCATTCGGCGCGACACGATCGATGACTCTTGAAACCTTTTGCGCGGGCTACTATACTTCTATATATACTACTCATTCACTTATATACTCTCGATCTTGAAGAATCTATCTTTAGAATCGCGTAGTTGGGTCTGAAATGTTTCTCTATATTTTTACTTTATAGTTATTTAACGTACAGAGAAATCGAAAAGAAAAATATATATACGTCGACGTAAAGGCGCGCAGTATTTTATGTGTATACGCGAGAGCCTGCAAGCGATGGCATAAATTTTCGCGTAATGATATAGTCGCTCGTATACATGGTTAAAAATAGCAACTTACGAAATGCGCATGTGTATGCGAGTACAAAAGCGAAATTGTCGTCCCGCGCGTGTGTGTATGTAAAAGGTGCAGAATGCTAATATGGTTTGTTTTCGAGGCTTATTATATTCGAGTGCAGTGCAGTATACAGTGCGTCTAATTTAAAATTCCTACTTTTGTAGCAAACTTTTTTGTTGTTGTTTGGTGTGTGTATATATAGGGAAAGTTTGTGATAGCTATCCGTGTGTTCTGGAAATAGATATATCGATATATTTCATTATAACTTAGCACATTCTACTGTAGAAAAGCGATTTGATAAGTAACTTTATCAATAAAACATCGTATATCACCTTTTAATAATATTTTACTTTGTCAAATGATTACAAATTATTATATATATATTGAACGACCAATTTGCCTTCCATATATATATATATAATCCATAGTCACGCATTCCTATATATATAATATGAACAGCCGAAATCTGCTTGTATACCTCAATAACTTATCGTTATTGACCGTGAAACTATCTCGTAAAAGGACATTCACACATATACACACATATATCCTGATCTTATGCATCATATATTTTTATTGACCTCTCCGACAGTCAATTTACCCCCTCTTATTCACCCTCGCACCATTCACCCTCGTTTAATCTCCAAACAGTCCGCATTCCCTTAAAAATTACGATTTCCCCTCTCTAATTCCGTATATACATATAGCTACGTCGCATTCAGGTCAAAGCAAAAAAGAAAAGAAGATCTTCAACCCTCGCTCAACACTCAGCCTTTGATCAATTTCAAAAACCTCTCGAATATAATCTTGAAAAAAAAAAAAACCTTCCCATCGTTCAACTTCACGCGACCTCGCACAAAAAGTAAATGCGTATAATACTCGCGCGTGCTTATACACACGCATTTGACCTACTTCCCTATTCAATTACGCACGCGAGGAGAAATCAAAGCCTCTTCCTTCCAAAAAAAATCCTGATCTCCTATATATGCACCTCGCAACTCTCCTTATATCCATCAACCCACATCAATCCGTATACATCCACCGTACCGATCGTCACCTAATAATAATCCTCCTCCAATTCTCCTTCTTTTTTTCTTCATTATGTATCCGTTCACAACCTCGGACACATCATCATCTACCACGTCTACCCCTCTATATACATATATTTAGCATGGACTTCGGTGGCACCGTAAAAAAAGAAAAAAATCAGGCAACAGCAGCATAGCGAGGGTTCGGATCAATGCCGCGAGTGATTAATCAGGCGAGCGCGCACCTATAGGGTACAGACCTACATACATACAACACACATACAGAGCTCCCTCCCTGAAAAAGAGAGCGGGTGAGGAGGCATCTGGAACGCTAATATTCTCTCTCTCTCTCCGTCGTCGTCGTTGACTCGAGCCAGCTGACTGGGCACGAAAAACTATATACCTCTTATATACCTATATAACCCATACTCGGTGCCTACACCACCACCACCACCGCCACCGCCACCACCGCCGTCGCCGTCGCCGTTTAGACGCATGCGCTTATCGTGAATCCCCCGCGAGTCCAGAGAGAGCGAGCTCGAACGTGCAGCTAGCTAGCTAGACCACCTCAGTATACGATCATTAAGCTACGAGAGTGTACAGCTATATATAGTATAGCTCGCTCACTCTCACTCTCTGATATGTGTATATAGGAAGTTCGCGCGCGATAGTATTATATATAGGTGGTGGTTGTATATGAAGGGGTTGTATAGTAGATTTGGGCAATGAAGGTACTACGACGAAGCTGGACGCAACGATCAAGTTATAATGGTTATTAGTGGAGGTATACCTTGGAGCTACGGTTCGTAGCTTTATTTTTGTTCTCTCGTCGAGAGGGTGTATAGTAACTCCTAGTGCGTCGTGTGGTATATTATACGTGCCACAGGTGGTAGACACGTAGACGACGACGTTGACGGTATGGTTCAGTGTTGAGACCATACGAGGTGTGCAACGTAGTAGCAATAATATACTAACAACAACGAGGAGGAAGAAGAAGAAGAAGAAGAGTTGTGTGTATTATAAGAGAGGAAGGAATTTCGCCGCGACACACCGCGCGTGCGAGCTATACAGGAGGGGGTTCTTGTATTTTTAGAACGAGCAGGAGGCGATAATCGAGAGCCGCCCTCTGCGCGTCGTCCCCCTCCTACCCCTCGACGAGGGTACAGAGTAGCCCAGGCATATACATAAAGAGAGAGAGAGAGAGAGAGAGAAGATGAGCGTGCGCATGAAGTTAACGTTCACGTCGCCGGTGGCTGAAGACCATGACAAAGGGTTCCTCGATCATCGTGATGGCGATGGTGGTCATCGTGGTGAGCATAAAGGTGGCGAGAGTCTTGAAGAACGTAAAGCTGCGTTCAAGGGTGACGAGGAATTGATGAGGGAGACGAGCAAATTCGTCGCTGAAGTTATCGAAGCCGCTACGATTGAGGCTAACAGGCGGGCTGAACAGGTATATAGCTGTGAGAGTGCGGTTGACGGTGAGAGAGAGAGGAAATTTATAGAAAGGGTTAATATTTTCTTGAGTGTGTATGTGTGTATAAGGGAAGTAAAGATGTTAAACCGGAAGGATCAATCCCGTTCCTGATCTGCTCACGCGCAATATATATATATATATATATATATATATACGAATTATACGCCAGATTTCCTTTGACATAGAGAGCAGCAATCTAATTCGCTTGCCAACCGGATTGATCTCTTACCACTTGATTTTTTCCTCTCTCTTTCTCTGTATATATATGTATATATCTCACATCTGACGTTTACCCCATATATACTAACACTTCCACCCTGTTACTTTTCTGCTTTCAGAACGCTCAATCCGGCGGCGAGGGTAAGTCATCGTCGTCACAGTCCTCAATCATCCATCCTCGCTTCCTCTTATATATATATACTCCACGGTCCACAACAAACATTATATATACCTCTATACAATTCCTCTCTGTTCCCACACACGTTCTCCTGCCTCCCTTAAGTTTTATTATAAAAAATATTCAACTATATTATAACACGCGCGTTTTCTCTATACTATATACATCTGATATACATTTAACTGAACCTCTGACTTTATTTGATATAATTAACTTAAAAAAATTAAGTAAAAATATATAATGAACCGCGGTGCTCGTTGTTATTATAATTATTAATTATTAATTATTAAATCAGAAAACAAGAAGGAATGATTATTATTATTATTATTATGTTTTTATTTTTGTGCACATTTGTCACGCACGCAGGTAACAAATTCAAAGGCGGCCAAACGCTCGCCGGCTGGAATAATCGGGCGCGCGGATTCTGCAATCGCGTCTGGAACGCGGTGTTCCCGTGCTTCAACAACCATGGTAAATCATAAGAGCGAAAGAAAATTGAGTGCGAAAGAATAAGAAAGAAAGGATATAAGCTACATTTTATACATTATATATATATATGCCTATATGATGATAATAATATATATATATATGAATGAGTGAATGCAAGCAATTACATAATATACACACATTTATATATATATATAAACACACGCAAGTAAAATATAATTTGGCATAATATATATATAGCAATTATTATTGCGAACAACTGCTTTTTTTTTGTTCAAACGAGAGTGTGTGTGTGTGTGTGTTTGTAAAGTGGGAACAATATATACTGTTATATACTATTTAATACATCATTCACCGCTTGCAACCACAACTATATACCACCACCACCACCACCATCATCGTCACGAGCATCATTATTATATATAGTATCACCATCACAGCTTCATTGTAGAATTTTAGATATATTAGACGCATATATAATCGTAGACATATATGCCATGGAGTGATATCTGTAACTTTAGTATATTATATACATATGCCAGAAACAAAAACGCGTCATGTACCGTAAATTATTCAACATCACGGGTTCTTCTCTCGACAAAACATATTACTATACTGTTAAGATGTATGTATGAGTGTATGTGTGTGTGTGTGTGTGGTGTGCAGTGCATTACAATGTATACGCAGTACAACAATTCTCAACAACTACAACGCTGTACATCTCTATTGTTCTCTTATGTCGACCTCTATAGTTTACTCATATATAGTAGCGCTTTTGAGCTTTCGATATTGTATACACACTATATACACTACTACACTACGTACTACTACTACGTTTTTTTTCTCTCTCTCTCTCTATTTCTCTTTCTATACCTTTGAAGTACATATATATTTTACCGTACTGTTACGTTTTTTTTCTTTCAGAATACGATATGGCACTATATACTATACGTTCTGTTTAGTTTTTCTCCTTTTTACCTTCCTTTTCCTCTCTCTCTCTCTCGTCTTTTCGTCGTTTTATTTGCTTCGTATACACACATACACACATGTGCAGTAGCAAACATTCTTTTCAATATATACCGCCGCGTACATCTTTCTCATATATACACATGTAGCGATCATCGGAAACGTTTGAGTACAAATTCGCGTAGCAATAAATGCCGATGATGATATTTATCTTGCTTACTATATATTATACATATAGGAGGTAAAAGAGCAGCACGCGCGCAATATAAGTATATATCATGACGGATATATCTTTTCATCTGATTATTATGTAGTATCTTATTATATATAAATCTGCATATCATTATTATACATTATATTTTATACAAATATATTTTTTTCTTATATACATATATTATTTCATTTTGCTAAACACTATAGTATATATCATAGTTATACACAATATTATATGACTTTTATTATCATTATTCGCGCGCTGCCGCGCGAACAAAAACCGCATCGGACTATATTATAATATATGAATTGAATTTATATTTTCCACTGTTATTTATATATATATATATACAAGACATTTTTTATAATAAATCTTGATGTTTGTGTTTAGTATATAGATTTAGTACGTAGTAGAACGTAGGTGGTAGAAACTTATACGCGCGATTGGTTGGGTATAATACTAAGATTATAGCTTATATACTCATTGCTTTATGTTTTGTTTCAACTGAATGTATACATGCGAATAATTGTTGATTGAGTTATTTTCTTTTGGAAAAATCGAATGAATATTATATATCCGACCAGTCGTGTGTATATATAGAGTAAAAATATAGACACTTAGTGAAGCGCATTATAGTTTGTAATAGTAGCGTAGAGAGTGTAGCACATATATGACACATGATCGTCAAGCTATTCCTGATGCTTATTATATGATATATATATCTACTCAAAATTAAACTGCTCGTCGGTATATATATATTTATTCGGTAATACAAAAATATTAAAAAATTGTTTAAGAAGTTGTGTAATAGAATCTTTTACAATCATTTTTGGGAAATCAACATTCTTTTTAATTTTCAACTTTCCGAGCTTTTCTTCCTTCGCAAAAGAATTATTATTCTTGCAATTAAATTAAAAATAAGTCAATTGTTTTCATCCTCTCTATAGAAGACTCAACCGAAAGGGTAAATCCTTGACCCTAGGTGATTGACATTTTGAGTATATATGTATAATAATATAAACACGCACAGGCACATCGCTTGACACCTTAATATATCTTATAATAAATAAAAAGTAACCAATATAATCACAATAATCAGCAGCTTTATATCTATAACCATAAATATATATATAAATTAATTAGGAGAAAACGAAAAAATGTATATGTATATGTATATCTCTGTGTTCTTCTTCCCAATTATAGAATTGCTCGCCTGGGCGCAGCCATTCCGGTATCGCTTCACAAGGCCGTAACCGCAAAACCGATCGTGCGTTGAGAAGCCAACGGGGCCGATCATCTTCCCAACCCTACTCGATAAATATAATAAATGCATTCTCTAATGACTTTGCGACGCGCTACTACCACTACTACTACTACTACTACTACTACGTGGCCGCGCGTGTACGTGTACAAAAAAGCTACTACTACTACCACGATGACGACGACCACGACGACGACGACGACGCGACGATATCAATGTATTCTCTACTTCTTCTTCTACTACTTGAGCATATTAATTCGGTTGTTGTTTTTGTTGGTTGATAAACGGATCGTTTGATATTTTATTATTATTGTTGTCTTGAGTAAAATTTATAATGTTTGTATTATATACATATATGGATTATTATTATTATAATTATATATACGACTGATGAGATATACAAGCGCGCGCACGAGACTATCTATATATATATACTTTAGCGTCATACACAAACATACACCGCATTCCTATATTAAGTGTACAAAATAATATATAGACTTGATGATGATGATGACGACAAAAAGAAAAAATAAATAAAGATAAAGTGCGACTCGAAGCGAATAATAATGAGTATATAAGATTATGACGATGATAACTGAGAGGAAATATACATAATTAAGTTATATTCTACTACATTGTGATTCGACTTTAGTTTATAGTTATATTATGTATTATACGTATTATATCTCGTTTCTATACATATAAATATATACTTATGTACAATTTAAGTATACCGGAATATATGTAATAACAATACTGATCGCGACTTTCTATATATATATTATAAATATATATATGTACACACATTTGTAAAATTGCGTACGAACCACCATCGCGCACATATATATATATATATATATATATACTTCCTTGTTTTGACATTCTTTTCTATACATATTGTACTCACGCAACAAGAGGAACGAGAGAAAAATATATAATGAAACGTACGTACGTCCTACTTCTAAACGATTGTATCAAACGTATATACACATACACACAGACCCACCTACATATAGGTATATTATACCCTTATATATTATATATATATAAATGTACACCGAATCGTTGATCGCGAGAGCAATGGGTGTATACGTAATAAGAGAGAGAGAGAAATCAAACGATCGCACGAAAAAGCTTAGCGTACGCGAGGAATCAGTGCTTGCGCGCGCTCCGAAAGTATGTATGGGTATATATACACAGACACACACACACATATACACGCAAAGAGTGTCGAAATATCGATTATTCGCGTTCGCACACGCTATTCTCTCTCTCTCTTTCTCTCCATAACGATGGGGCCGTATACACCTTCCACGCGCGCGCGCGTTCTACTGACACACGCACCCCCTATATACACACATACGTATACACGTATATATACAAAATGCGAAAATGCGAACGCACATACACGCACGCGGTGCAAAGGAAGAATAAACGACGCGTTGGTCTCTTTCTATATACATGAATATTAGATGTATACAATTGCCATTGATTTCGATTAGTTATTTATATTTATATATATAATGTGTACGTGCGAGATCTCTATATACATTAAATAGTATTATATATATTGTATACCTTCCATAACGTTTATATTATGTACTTTTTAGAGCTTGTTTACAAGAGGCAAACCGAAAAAAAAGAAAATTCTTATATACCGTATATATATTATTATTATACACAATAATTATATATATACATAATTATACTTTGTTAAGTACGACGAGGAGAGGGAGGAAAAACAAAGTAATTGACCTGTGCGCGCGTACGTATAAATATATAGCTGGACACACGTGAACTGCTGTACATATACACACACATATTAATATTTTACCCTCCCCGATGATCGTATATAATAAGTTTTATCGTGTGGAGCGAGCGCTATAATAATGAGAGAGAGAGAGATAAAATAAAATGCGCGGGAGATGAAAACCGCATGTGTGAATTAAGTGTGCGAGTGACAGGATCAGAGGAATCTATATACAATATGTATATCCGAGATTTTTATTTATTTTTTTTCATGCAGAAACTGTCTCGACGCGTATATATATATGTATACCCCATCAACACCGCATATACTTTTGATTAAATATATATATAAAAGGGTGCGTGTGTAATAATAAAAGCCGGCGCTAGCGCGCGCGCGAGGCTCGATAATACTTTTGCGGTCGCGGTTTTCTTTCTTTCTTTTTTTTTCATTATCTCGGCCGCGAATCCATCATATATACATACACATATAGGCTTTGTAAGTATCTATATGTATTTACAGATATTCGGGAACCACACATACACACGCAGTCGGTTATTATTATTATATTGCTATCATTGCCTGACGTGCGAATAACGCGGTTTATATATCTATATAAAGGTGACCGAACCGCGCGTGAGCTTTTTCTTTTAAATTTCATTTTTACGTTACTTATATAAATTTATATACTGTTTATATTACGGACGACCGCGTATATGAATTGTTTTATACTGTTCTTTTTATAAGCATTCATTGTATATTTTTTCTGACATTTTTTTGTTACTGCTGCTGTTGTTGTTATATTTTACCGTTGTTATTTAGTTTTCCGAGCATAGATATATATTGTATATGTTGATAGGTACATGTACGGTTATACATATACATAAATATACGTGTATAGTGATTCCGGTGACACGATATGGGATCAAAAAAGAAAATAAAAGAAAATAAAGAAGAAGAAGAATGAAAAGAATATATATATACAAAAAATAAAAGTATAATAATAATAATTAAAATAAAGAAAAAAAATGATGAAAAAAAGTATATAATTTGTGCGACAATCAGACGTGTAATAGACATGCAATATTATAATTATTAATTATATAGGTATGAATATTTTGTTACTCGATGTGGACGACTCCATAATAATAATAATAATTAAAAAAAATAATAATAATAATGAAGAAAAGTTGTATAAAATATGGAAAAAAGGAAAATAACGTACATGAGAAAATATATATATATGATGATGATAATTTTAACATTTTTAACGATTGCTTTCTATAGCGCTAGATATATATACATATATATATATTAAAAGATGAAGAATTAAAAAAAAATGACAAAAAAACTATGTGTATATTATTATAATAATTGACATAATGAATGAGAATTTTAAACTGTGTACAGTGTATAGCGAAATAATAATTAAGAGAGAACAAAAAAAGGAAATAATAATGAACAAAAAAAAAACATAAACTCAAAAATTCTTGTGTATCTGTCTTTATTCATTCCCACCTTGTCTGCTCGTATCCTATCCACATTATACCTATATATGTTATAACATTATTATAATGATTCAATTGTATGTACATACACGTTTCTCTATACCTATATATACACAATCGAACTAACCCAATATATAACCCCTTATTCGAACTTACGAAACAATAGTATACCTATGTATAAACGCGCCTACCCCAACAATTCTATTATAGCAACGAATCTCACCGTTAACCAACAACTCCGTTACTACGGAAACAACCACTTGCTTGACGCTTTAACCTATATGTCCCTCTCACTTTCTCACTTATAAAAATACCATGGCGCGTGGTGGTGTACCACGGTGCGTACCTTCTTTTATTTTTTTTTACTTAATTCTTTAAATAAACCTTAAAACAACCATGAACACGTGCAAGAACGATTTGCACATGCTGGATATAAGCAAACTGCAGAAGATACTGTCCAACAAACGTCGCAACAATGAGGAACTGGACAACGCGCTTGGACCGTACACTTTGTTTGATACCGCACAGCAAGCGTTTGATCCTGCTAAGGAGAAACTGTTACGGTATAGTATATACCTTAATATATAGAATAAACATAAAATTATATACGTGACAAATTATGCTATACAGTCTTGGCAATGAGGCAGTAACGGCGAGGAAGAAAGAACGCGAGCGTAAGTTCGCTGATAACTGTTACACCTCGTTACGACGTAAACGCGAAGAATTCCGTGACAAGCTAGTGAAGATAATAGCGTTGAAGAAGCAATCGGATAATGAAGCTGCGATAGCGAAGAACCTTAACGCTAGCTTGATTACAGAGGAGGATGAACAGCTGTTGAGGTATTATTATTATATAGCACATGGGATAGGCGACGAACATGTGTCACCGTTGGAGAGGAGTGTTTTGGAAGCGATTTTAGCGCTTGTACCGGATCCTTGGATGCGTCGGTATCCTGATGTTGTTAATGAAGTTGTGGAAGAGATCAAGCAGAATTATATGCTGAGTGTGAAGAAGGCGACGGTTGATTTCGTGCTTCAGGATGTGGATAAAAAAGAGGATGGAACGCAGGTTTGGGAAGATATAATTTAGAGGTGTATATAGTGTGTTAAGAAAGGTTTCTAGTTGTATACGGTTTTGTAGAAGCTGGACGAGGTATCACCGGAAGTAATGCAGGAACGTAAGAGGAAGTTACAAAGGAAACAGAAGAAGTTGGAGAAATCGCTGATGTTGTGCCATTCGTGTATCAGGAAATCACTGGACTACTGGTTTCGTGAATTCGAGTAATGTAAAATATATAAATTGGAGAGCTTTTACAGATGACCCGATATATATTTATGTTTTTATTTTTTTATGGTACTGGGTTGTATAGCACAACGAGGCAGATCGACAAACAAGCTATATTGTCAAACGGTAAAACATACGATTTACCAGCGTTCGAGTATCAATTCTCAGAGATGGTGAGGATAACGAAAAGTCATCTGGACGACAAATGGATCACGAAAATCTTTAATATCTTCCGAACGGTAACCCCATATCACGCTATGTATATATAAACATCCAAAATTATGATTTATCTTTGTATATATATGCTAGCTGTTGTTTTGGTTACGGTACACATATGTAGGCTATAAGAAAAGGCGTTTTACAAATCGACGATAACGAGGATAACGTCGAACGATTGTTAAACTGTCTGGCAGTAATAATGGAAGATCAGTTACGATCTTTATGTCTGAAATCGATCGACGATTACATGGATTGCCTGGTAAATGCCGAGGTACGTGATATTAAAAAAGTAAAAGGAATCGTACAAGCTGTATATTAAATAATTATATAAATATGATTCCTTAGCGGTACTGCTGCAGTTTTAACATTAGTTTTGCAGCGAAAAATAATTCTATAGGCTTTGAGCCGTCGTTCAAAGTAGTCAGCGACACGTTTCTCGCGCTTTTGAGTCTACTCGTGTTTTCCGTAAGCGATCATAAACGTCTCGAACTTGGGTTACTTACCAATGATACAAATGACGATACGGATGCCGAGAATTTAAAGGTACGTATGTATATATATATACGTATAAACATGCGATATTAATATTATGGTAAATGTATATATGAACCCATATAGCCGGATATATCAAGCGATGCATTGGCGTACCACGTGACCCGTATAAAAGATCTGATAGATCAGCACCGAGTTGGTCCTGAATCGTTGATCCGTGAGTTTGACAAGTACCGAAGTTTTGTTGATCGTGGAGAAGCAACGCGTGTTGAAGCGTTTCTCAGTGCCGATCCACCGCATAATTTTGAAGAGTATGGAGTACTGATTGATAAGTATGAGCGATTGTCACGTGAAGTGTTGGCGGAGTATGATGAAACTGCGTTCACTGGGTTCTTCGAGGTACATAAACGAGAGTTTATTGAGTATTTGTCAATGGCTGCTACCCAGTGTAAGGATTTGCTGCTGAACAAAATGATTAACGATTATCAACTCGAATCGAAGATGTGAGTTGATGGTGGCCGTGCTGGGTGTATTGTGGAGGGGAGAGTATGGTGTATTGTGGTGGTTTGTGTGTGTATGTGTGTGTGGAGGTTTTTTATGTAGAGGGTGGTAAGGTTGCTTTGGACGTTTGAATAGGAATAAAGGAAATATAATGATGGGTATCTGTGAACAGGTGAGTTAGGGTTTATTTTTGTTATTATCGTAAGATACTGCGAAAGGTGTAAACAAGTTAGTCTTTCACGATCGCATATAATAAAAGATAGTATGGCTGATAGGGTTTGATTATATTAATGGTTTAAGGAATTTTCAGAATTATTATTATTTAATGAAAATTAAAAATGATTAAATTACGTTATTTTTCAATATGTGATTTATATACACAGTATCTCAAATTGTAGATTAATTTATCTTAACGTGAAATGGAAAAATAAGATTTATTTTTTTCTAACAATACTGAACTTATATATTTATATTGAGAAAGAGAAAAAAAAGATATTGTTTCCCTTTGAATGGTTCTCAGCTGCCAAAAGATATTACAAACCTAGAGATAAACGAAATTGAGAAAAAAGACATTATTTCATTTTGAATGATTTTTAACTGCCAAGAAGTTTTACTAATACGTAGATATATGTTAATTTATTTTTCAATACTGTATAGAAAAGACAAAAATAACTTTTAACGTTCTGTTCATTATTAAAATACTAAATTTCCAGAAAACTTCTGTATTTGATACATCGACCGTGAAATACGTTGAATAAAATTACATTTATCATCTACCCATAGCTATTCACAATATCATCACATATAACCGACAGATATGCGTACAACAAAGTCGATTGCAACCGCTGGTCATGAGTGTGCAACAACTCTCCCCTCTACATAATATATATATATACGATGGAAAATTGGCACGCTCGATATATATATACATATTGTTGCAGGATCGGAGATGAGTATCAGAGTATCGCTGACAAAGCGTTAAGCGTGCCTCCCAATACATCCGAGCTAATGGAGCTAAGTGTGTTCGTGAACAAAGCTGAAAGCGCCATGTCGATAAATTTGGAGAATAGATTGAGGAAAATCCTCAAGTATATAGGATTTCTCTCAGATTACAAACCTCTCACGTCTGTTGAAATCAAGACGAATAATTTTGCATTCCAATGGTATTTTTAGAATAATATTTGACTGATATAAGGTGTACATGAGGAATTTTAAGGGGGAAATGTATATCTAGAGGGTGTAAAAATTAAAAAAAATGTTTGAAGTTAAACATCTCTGAAATGAATTTTGTTTCTCGTTGTTCGAGTTATACAATAGATGAAACAATTTCCAGTAATTATTCACGAAAAAGAAAAATTAAGTAAAAGAATAAAGCTTTAATTTAAGTTGAGAATCGTTAGAATTGAAATATTTTGTGCAAAACTACGTATATTTTGGTAAATCGCTAAAAATAACCAGAAACAAGTGTTCTTTTTTAAATCAACGCAATTCTTAAGATTTTAATAAGTTTCAGTTATTTTCTCGTTTATTGTATTACATAAACAACGGTTCATCACTTCTAAATTTCTCTTTCCATTTTTTTGTCTCCTCTTAGTCTATCGATTTTCCGAGAAATAAAAAAATCACCCACACACATACACTTTACATACATATAGGTACCACAGAATGCCATCGGTATTCGAGGAACACCGTCAGATAATCGTAAGCAAGACTGGCGAATACCAAGAGGCGTTAACCACACGCATACAAAAGTTCGAGCAGGATTTACAAGTATATGCGAAACACTGCGAGGAAATGCAATACTGGGGTAACGTAGAAGAGATATTTAGGTACAAAAAGAAAGCCGATAGGCTGGAAAACAGACTGATTCAGGCGATGGAGACTATCGACGCGTTCAATGCGGAGGAACAGCTGTTTGGCTGGGAGATATCGCAGTATCCGTTGAGGAAAAAGGTATTATTAGGATGTAAGGTTTATAAAAGCGGCTGAAAATTTTGGAGACGAATGTTTATATAGATCTGGGTATGGTTATTTTTTGGTGAAAAGTATCGTAGTTGTGTTAAAGTAGGAAACAGAAAAAATGAAAAAAAGAGATAAACTAAACTTGCCATTTTTATTTCGGAGGATCTTAAAAGTGTCCGATGAAAGACAAAGTTCGAGTCAATTTGTTTTGTTTATACAGTTTACATTAATGTATAAGTATATCCCTGTAAGATCGTAGGGGGCACGCCATACTGTTTTGAAACAAAGTTGAGCGATTTGATAATCTTTTATGACTGCTTGGTGGTACAGCATCCTTCGAAGTTTCTTGACATCAACTTGCTCGATCAAATTTACGAGTTTACTTGTGTATCATTGTAACTAATATAACGTACTTCTACGAAGAAAGAGCAAATCAAACTGTATTTCTAAGCAATAGTGATTATTTCGAATACATTATTTTATTTATACATATTGAAATTCTCATTATATAACAATTAATTTTTAAAGTATTTATCAAACACAGATTTTTAATACAATTTAGATGTCAATATTTATGTATACAATGCAGATTAAAAATACGCTAGACAAAGTTGAAAGTCGACCTTGAGAAATCAATTATTGTTTACTATATCTATGTGAATATCGTTAGTGAACAGAAGGGATTAAGTATAATGCTTCTTGGATATGACTTTCATTACGTACACATGAACTTTCAGCATACGATATAGTCCTATACGATCAAAATAATTCGTAGTAGCCTTTTAGTAAAATATAGTCTTTTAACATATTTTAAATATCCAATATTTTGGTAATGAGTAAAATATCAAGTAGTATAGCTAAAAAGAGGAAAATATCTTTCTTTCATAATTAGCTGAACTTTGAGTATCTTATCTTCACAAGTAGTTGTAAAAATAATAATTAAAAATCATTATATTTATTCATACTAAAAAAATTATTATTAAAACTAAAAATATTCGCTACAATCTACTAATTATGATGCACATAAATTCAAGCTTCGAAAAACATTAACAACCAAACAAATTCCAACTAATAACACTGAAATCTACCACTATAAACCGAAAGAAAAAAACAATTAATCTTCATATTCAACATTTTTCAATCAATCCAACGACGTGACCCTGTACCATATATTCGCCGCAGGTCGCCGACAAATTGAGCCCATACAAAAAGTTCTACGACGTAGCCTGCGAATTTCTGTCGAGTCACGAGAAGTGGATGAACTCGATGGTCGGTAGCCACGATCCTGACATTATAGACACTGAATCCGCTTCAGCTTACCGTGCCGTATACAAGCTTGAAAAAACTTTCCAAGAACCAGCGGTGCGCAAATTAGCCGAGACCGTGAGATTGACAATCGAGGAATTCCGTGAGCATATGTCACTGATCATGACACTTGGCAATCCTGGTATGAAAGCACGTCATTGGGAGCAAGTATCCGAAATCGTTGGCTTTCCTATCAAAGTGGATTCCAACATGACATTGCTTAAAGTAAGGTCGATTGGTATAAAGCACTCGTATAGTGGTAGTTATATATAGATAGGATGGGGTGTATATAATGGAATCTTTTATAGATTATCGATTTCGGCCTGGACGATTACGTGCCGAAATTCGAGACGATATCCGAAGCTGCAACGAAGGAAAGTAACCTGGAGAAAGCGTTGTTAAGGATGCATGCTGACTGGACGGATGTTGAGTTTATTGTTAATCCGTACCGAGATGCTGGTACCTATGTAATTGCTAGTGTCGATGATATTCAGCTACTCCTGGACGATCATCTCACTAAGGCACAGACGATGAAGAATTCGCTGTACATCAAACCCTTTGAAAAGGAAACACTGTAAGGTTCCTTTAGTAACATTATTTTTTAATTGTAAGTATGTACGAGTAGATGTTAAAGGTATGGTTTGGCATAGGGAGTGGGAAGCAAAGCTACATTTACTTCAGGATATAATGGACTACTGGCTGAAGGTCCAAGCGACCTGGATGTACCTCGAGCCGATATTTTCATCGCCTGATATCCAGCAGCAGATGCCGGAGGAAGGCAGAAGGTTCAGCGCAGTCGATAAAGTATGTAACCAAGGATTTATCTTTGTATTTGTATATAATTAGAGTGCGTGAGAATTTGTTTTTTCTTTCTTTTATAGATTTGGAGAGATATAATGTCGAGTGTGGTAGTCGATCCAAAGGTAATGGTAGTCGTGGAAATCGACAAGATGCTCGATCGGTTGAAGAAGTCCACGAATTTGCTAGATCTGATTCAAAAGGGTTTGAATGATTATTTAGAGAAGAAAAGATTATATTTCCCAAGGTTCTTCTTTCTATCCAACGACGAGCTGTTAGAAATTCTATCCGAGACGAAAGATCCTACTAGGTATATATATTTACTTGTTTAAACGCATACCACGTGTTTATATTACAACACTTTTACAGAGTACAACCACACTTGAAGAAGTGCTTCGAGGGAATAGCCAGATTGAACTTTACAGAGAACATGGAAGTGACATCGATGATCTCATCAGAAGACGAGCGAGTTACGTTAGAAGAGATTATAGATACCTCAGCTGCCAAAGGTCAGGTGGAAAAGTGGCTAGTCGAGCTGGAATCAGATATGAAGAGGAGCGTTAGAGCTCAGGTAATAAGGGAAACCTATTATAACTTAATCAGTATACTGTATATGGTTGTTTATTCAGGTAAGCCGTGCTAGAACCGCTTACCCAACGAAACCCAGACGAGAATGGGTATTGGATTGGCCTGGCCAGACGATACTCTGTATATCTCAGCTTTATTGGACAAGTGACGTAACAAATGCGATACCGAATGCGCCGAAAGGTTTGCACGATTACATTGAAGAGTGTAATCGTGAGCTGGGCGAGATCGTCATCCTTGTACGTGGAAAATTGTCCACGCAGAATCGTACGACGTTAGGTTGGTGGATTGTTATTATTATTTTTTGTTTGTTTTAGAAATAAAGGATTTTTGGTTGCAGAGGCATTGGTTACGTTGGATGTCCATGCGAGGGATGTTCTGGTGGGTCTGCATGATCAGAATGTCAGCAGCATCACGGATTTTAAGTGGATCTGTCATTTACGGTATTATTGGATCGTACGTATATTTTTTATTAAAATTATTATCAAAAAAGTCTGTGTACTCAAATTCAAATTTACCGTGATAATATAATAACGAAGTGAAAAAATGGTAAATTACCATCTTATAACAAATACCTACAATATAAGACCAAATAATTATTTCCATACACCACCAAAACTTTGCACAAACCTCACACTCATCTCTCTTATTTTCTACACTACTCAATTACCCTTACCCCATTTCTGATCGAATACTTAATAACCGAGCAATTTATCGGCCTATCATCCGATCCCTAATCGATATAACACATACACACATCTCACCGCATCGGCTTCCACAGGACCACAACCTGATAACCATGATGATAAACGCGTCATTGGCGTATGGCTACGAGTACCTCGGTAACACATCAAGGCTTGTGATAACGCCGCTGACCGATCGATGTTACCGCACGCTTTTCGGTGCGCTGAGTTTGCATCTCGGTGGTGCGCCTGAGGGTCCAGCTGGTACGGGTAAGACCGAGACCACTAAGGATCTTGCCAAGGCTGTGGCCAAGCAGTGCGTTGTGTTCAATTGCTCGGATGGATTGGATTATATCGCCCTCGGGAAGTTCTTCAAGGTTAGTGAGAATTGTTGGTTGTGTCTTTGCATTGGTTTTTTTAATTGAAATGTGAGAAAATTGGTGTTGTAGTGGAAAATTAGTGTACGATAATTTTATTGGAAGTGGTTGCAGGTAAAAATTTACGAATGTAAGTGGAAAGATATGTAGTCAAATAGGATTATTATTATATTATTGTCAATGTAAAGAAAATAATATTTTTATCGTATAAAGTTCTATTAATTTTAACCAAGAATACTTCATCTTGTTTTAAAATGTTCAATTTTACAAATTTTGGTATTTGCTATGAGTTTACTAAACTCAATCGATTTTTTAAAATTCTTTATTATTTAAACAACATTTTTATTGAAGTTTTACAGATAATGTTATAATCAAATATTTATTCTTGTATGTGATTTCTTATTATATTTGAATAATTCTTTAAAAAGTAATATTTTGACTCTAAGGTTTTTTCCTTTTTCTTTTATTCATCTGGTGAAAACTTTTATAAATTTCTCATATCTAGTAACTGCCAACATTATTTATTTCAGCTTTCAAATACGAAGTAGAGAATTAGAAAAATGGCCGAATTACCTTAAGTTACTTTATCATTAATGATAAGAAATAAAAATATTTCAATCAATTATTTGATTTTATATAGATAACAGATTTTATTTTATTCATTACATTATCACCTCTATACATTTACAATGAAATATCATATTATGAATAAAATAAAGTTTCCAAACTCCATCTACACAATCCTCTTAACTTCCTCGTCTCAATGCACCCTATATACTACAACACTTTAAGCGCACGTTATTCGACAACCTATTACAACGACACATCATCGATTTTCCGCCACCACAACGATCTCAACAACAAATTACTCTTAAGAATCTCAAATTGCATCCCTCTCAATCGCTCCCTTATATAAACCAACACAAACGTATCGCGATCAAGACATTTCTCCCTCTATCCCTCTCTCTCATACAAGTTACCTGATTCTCGCATACACACACAATAGGGTCTCGCCGCCTCAGGCGCTTGGTCGTGCTTCGACGAGTTCAATCGGATCGACCTCGAGGTATTGTCCGTCGTTGCACAGCAGATCCTGACAATACAACGAGCAATAATCGCAGGCCAGACAAGTTTGACGTTCGAGGGTACAGAGTTGAATCTTGATCCTAGCTGCGCAATATTTATTACGATGAATCCAGGGTACGCTGGCAGATCCGAACTCCCGGATAATTTGAAAGCTCTGTTTCGGTCTGTTGCTATGATGGTATGTGGTAAGAGTATATAGAGAAGTGAAAAGTATGGTGCAAATGAGAATATATATCTTATATTAAAATAATGGTAAATATTTTTTTCAAATTCAACATATTGAAACGTATATGTTTAAAAAAAAAAAATAAAAATTGTATGTAAGCTTCTCGAATGCTCGACGCGATGAAGTAATAATTTTAAATTGATATATATAGTCTTTTGCACACTGGTAGAAAAAAGTAGAGAAAAATTCCCATGGTTTCTAATAATTTGGCCATATTAATAAAAATACAAATTTTTTAAATGGTAAAAATTATTAGAAACATAGTAAAAATTACTATATTGCTATGGGAAAAATTTGTATTTTTTGTTGATATGGCAAATCACTAGACAACATGTAAATTTTTCCCTACATTTTTCTATCAGTGCACATACCGCATTTTTTGTTTAGTATGTTATTATTCATAGAAATAGGAATAATGCTTTAACGATAAAAAAAACATGACAGGTGCCTGATTACGGCTTGATTGCCGAAAACACTTTGTACTCTTTTGGATTTTACAACGCTCGGCCGTTATCTGTGAAAATCGTCACAACTTATCGTCTGTGCTCCGAGCAACTCTCAACTCAATGCCATTACGATTACGGAATGCGAGCTGTTAAATCCGTACTCACAGCAGCTGGAAATTTAAAACTGAAGTATCCTGAAGAAAACGAAGATGTATTGATATTAAGAAGCATCAAAGATGTCAATTTGCCGAAATTCCTGAACCCCGATGTTCCATTGTTCAATGTAATCTAATAATATTGGGAATATTATCTCTTATTATCCAAATTGTTTTTATGTGAAATCATAATGATAATGATTGTACGATTAATCACACAGGGTATTATGTCGGATCTGTTCCCTGGTGTCGTACTACCAGAACCAGATTACACCGACCTAAACGCCTGCGTCATGGACGCGTGTGCCAAAGCAAACATCCAATGTACACCTCCTTTCCTAACAAAGATCCAACAGATCTACGAGATGATGATCGTTCGGCACGGATTCATGATCGTCGGGTTACCCTTTGGTGGGAAATCCACTGCGTATAGGATGTTAGCTGCTGCTCTTGAACTCTGCGAAGAACGCGTGAGTATATCACATACAACAATTGTTAATTCGATAACGACGATTCCTTTCCATTCACATAGAAACTGATGAACGAGCGTAAAGTCGAGATGATCATTATCAACCCGAAGTCCATAACAATAGGCCAACTGTACGGTCAATTCGACCAAGCATCTCACGAGTGGCAGGATGGGATACTGGCTATAAGTTACCGGGCGTTTGCTACTTCGCCGAATAACAACAGGAAGTGGCTGATATTCGATGGACCGATTGATGCTGTCTGGATTGAGAACATGAACACCGTATTGGATGACAACAAAAAGTTGTGTCTGATGAGCGGTGAGATTATCCAATTGGCACCTACGACGAATCTTATATTTGAAGCTATGGATCTGGAGGCAGCGTCGCCTGCTACTGTGTCTCGATGTGGTAAGATTAGATAGTTGGATTATTCTTGAGGTCGATAATTTCGATGGTTTATGATGAGGAACCGTTGTATTGTGTAGGAATGATATACATGGAACCGTCGACTTTGGGCTGGGAACCTTTGCTGCAATCCTGGATTGCTAAGACACCAGAGATCTTGACCAAGTGGCTGAGGCAGTTTATTTACGAATCTTTGTTCTTGAGGTTCTGCAAGCCTATTCTGTATCTACTGAGGCATGGGGGATTGACGGTATGATTGTATTTATTTTACATATGTTTAGACATATCAAAATATGGTTGCGGTAAAGGTTTCATTGCTGAAAATTATTTTATTAATGTATCAAGTTTGTTTAATCATATTAAGGAAATGAATTCATCAAAAGTGTGTTTTTGAGTTAAACATTTGTTAAGTTTAAAACCAATTATTTTTTAAGTTAGTAAAAGCTTTATTAAATTAATAAAATCATTAGTTCGGTACAAAAATGTCATACAAAAAAAATAATTTTTTATCAATGAATTTCATCTACTATAATTATTACACTTTTTTTTATTTTCAGGAAATGTGTCCGATGCCTGATACGAATCTCATACAGTCTGTTACTTACTTAATGGATTGTTTTCTCGACGACTACAGAGCTGAAGAGGTTCAAGCGCCTAATGAATTGGATTTAAGAGCTCAAGTAGAGGTACACAATAATATATATGAATTCTGTTGTTAAAAATTTTCGATTAAATGTTCATGATATACTTGTAAACATATTTGTTGCATTATACAGGGATCATTTTTCTTCTCCTGTATTTGGGCGATGGGAGGTACAATAATAGCATCGGACAGAGAGAAATTCAGCACTTTATTCCGAGGCCTTTTAGAAAAAGAATTTCCAGAATCACTTCATACAGAATTTAATTTACCAGAGCCTATCCACCCACCAATGAAGCCATATATTTTTGTGATACCCAAAGATGGTTTAGTTTTCGATTATAAATTCATAAAAGAGGTGTGTAATAACATTTTATTCTTTTAAAAATACAATAAAATCATCATCAATTGTACTGACAAAAAAAACATCTACAGGGTAAAGGAAAATGGAAACTGTGGTCGGACGAGTTGATGAACGTGCCAGCAATACCTCGTGACATACCCGTCAACCAGATCATTGTACCCACAGTGGAAACTATACGTTACACGACTCTCTTCCAACTACTAGTCCAGCACCAAAAACCAGTGCTATTCGTCGGGCCCACAGGGACAGGAAAATCCGTTTACGTTATAGATTTCCTTCTGAAGAAGAACAACATAGCTGTGTACAAACCCTTGTTCATCAACTTTTCCGCGCAAACGTCGGCCAACCAAACGCAGGACATAATAATGAGCAAACTAGACAAGAGGCGTAAAGGAGTTTACGGGCCACCGGTTGGTAAACGCTGGGTTATCTTCGTCGACGACGTGTCCATGCCGATGAAGGAAGAATACGGCGCACAACCTGCTATTGAACTTCTCAGACAGTGGCTTGATCACTGGCAGTGGTATGTATTTGTAAAAAAGAAAGGAAGAAAAGATAATTGTTAAAACGAGAGAGTATAGATTTTTACGAATGGGAAAGTCGATACGAGCGTGGAATTTAATTGCTTTGTGTGCGATGCTTAGGTATGACAGAAAGGATGCTAAGGCAATAAAGCTAATTGAGATTCAACTGATGTGCGCGATGAGCCCACCGATAAGCGGTGGCAAAGATGTCACGCCCCGATTCAAACGGCACTTTTTCGTGACCACTGTGTCGGAGTTCCATGATGACGTGATGATTGCTATTTTCAGTAAAATAATATTGTGGCATCTTGATACTAGGCAAATATAACAATTTCATTATAATTAAATATATCGTGTATTTTAAGATAAGTCGTATAACATTATCTATGCTGATGTATTTCAGAGGATTTAGCAAAGAATTCGATCCATGTATCGACCAGATAGTATTAGCAACATTAGATGTTTACAAAAAGAGTCTTGAATTCCTACTCCCAACGCCAGCCAAATCTCACTATCTGTTCAATCTTCGCGACTTTTCACGAGTGATTCAGGTTAGTTACTGTATTATTAAAATATATATAGACGTTGAAAATGCGAATAGAATGTAATCGAACTAATGAAAGGCTTCTGTGTATAGGGAGTTCTATTGTCAGTGCCGGAGACAATGCCGACACTCGAGAGTATGAAGAAGCTGTGGGTCCACGAGGTGCTTCGGGTCTTCGGTGATCGATTGGTTGAACAAGGTGACATTAATTGGCTCGTGCAACAGATACGACAGACACTCACGGAAAAAATGGAGATTGATCTGGACGAGATGTTCGTCGAGCTGAAAACTACTAAGACGACGCCGGTAAGTATATTATATTGTTAATAATATAGTAGATGTGAAAATTTGAAGTTTCAAAATATCTGTTGTATTGTTATTTATTGGGGTTTTATAATGAAATTGAATGAAATTTTGAGGAAAAAAATGAAACTTTTATTGTGAATTTTTAGCTTAAGACGTAATTGTTAGATAATCTGGTACTATTTATTTACGTATTATCTTTCAGAGTTTTAAAATATGCAACATAAAATTACATATACTTGCTATTAAATATTGTTAATTTAGTATCTTTAGTAGTAATAAAAATACTTATGGTTCATTATAAAATCTTGTAACTTTTCTACATTGAGTACTATACAAAAAACAACATTGTGTGCTGTTTATACTGTAATTGTGCGTAGACAAAATGATATTTTTTTTCTAAAAATTTATCGTATTTTTATTTTTAAGTGACCCTTTTTTCAAAATACTTTTAAGTGATTTTCATTAATTTTTATTTGAATCAACTGAATTTTTTTGGAATTTGATAATATTTATACATTACAGAATGAAAGTTCATGTGTAAATTATTAACAATTTCTGTTAATTTTACATAAATTAACATATTTTAAAAAAGGGAACTTTTTTAAAAAAATGTATGCTGTAAAACTAATATAATAATTCCTTTCTCTATACGTATTAAAATTTTCTTCAAACTTTGCAGATAACCGACATCGAACTACGTAAACTAGTCTACTGCGACTTCGCCGACCCGAAAGCCGACGTTCGTCTCTACCAGGAAGTCTCAGACCTCGAGCTCTTACGAAGCATCGTCGAGAACTACTTATCCGAGTATAACTCAATGACGAAAAAACCCATGAACCTCGTCTTATTCCGTTTCGCGATAGAGCATCTATCAAAAATTGCCCGTGTCATAAAACAACCACGAAGTCATGCCCTACTCGTGGGTGTTGGAGGTTCAGGCCGACAGTCGCTTACACGATTGGCCTCGCATATCTGTGATTACGAGGTTCATCAGGTCGAGATAACGAAAACATACTCGGAGTACGACTGGCACGAGGATTTGAAGAAGATATTGTTGAAGACGACGGCGACAGAGCTGCACTCGACGTTTTTGTTCACAGATATGCAGATCAAGGAGGAGACGTTCTTGGAGGATATCAATAATATGCTGAATACGGGAGAGGTACTAATTTATTTTTATTTTCTGTATATAACGATTAGTATACTTGAATTGTTGATCATAGGTGCCGAATCTCTTCACTAACGAAGAAAAAGCAGAAATTTGCGAGAAGATGCGTCAATTTGATCGTCAACGTGAAAGGTCCATGCAAACGGATGGCAGTCCAGTTGCTCTGTTTAATTTATTCGTACAGATAGCCCGAGAGCAGTTACACATCGTGGTCGCTATGTCACCCATCGGCGACGCCTTCAGGGTTCGAATAAGAAAGTTCCCAGCGTTTGTTAATTGTTGTACCATCGATTGGATGCAGGTGCTTATAAAATCTAAACTTACCTATATACTTATTGTATAGTATACAAGCGATACAAACTTTAATGTATTATTTTAGCCTTGGCCAGAAGATGCACTTTCAGCAGTAGCCATGAAGTTCCTCGCTGAAGTCGAACTTACCAATGACGAGCGCAAAGCTGCCATTGAAATGTGCCAGTATTTCCATGTTTCCACTCAAACCCTCAGTATTGAATTTTTCGAGCGTCTTGGAAGACATACCTATGTTACACCGACTTCTTATTTGGAATTGATTAGCACGTTTAAAGATTTGCTAGGAAACAAGAGAACGTAAGATAATATTAGTCCTATTTTTGCGTAGAAAACGAAATTTTAATTTACCTGGTACAATGTTTATTATTTTTTTAATTATTTAGCGAAATATTGTTAAGTAAAACACGGTACGAAGGCGGGTTAAGTCGGTTGGATGGTACTCAACGAGACGTAGAAGTTATGCAGGATACTCTGAAGCGATTACAGCCTATGCTTGTAACTGCTACTCAAGACGTGCAAAAGATTTTGAGTCGCGTTGAAAAAGAAAGCGCCGATGTTGCTGAGGTCGAAAAAGTTGTGAAAATTGATGAAGAGGCTGCTATGGTACGTAGATTTTTACTGTGTTCCAATTAAATAATCATACGAATATAATTGATTATTATATTTTCAATGGGTGATTTCAGGAAGTGGCTGCTAAAGCAGCAGAAATAAAGGCAGAATGCGACGCTAATCTTGCGGAAGCTATGCCTATTATGCGAGAGGCTCAAGCTGCCTTAGATACACTTACACCAGCGGACATTGCCGTTGTAAAAGCGATGAAAAATCCTCCTGCCGGTGTGAAACTCGTACTGGAGAGTGTTTGCATTTTGAAGGTAATAAAGGCTATAATTTATACGGTATTAACAAAAAATACTTTGATTTTACTTCGTTGGTTTTATAGGAAATGAAACCAGAGAGAATCCAACAACCTGATGGCAGAGTAATTGAAGATTATTGGAAAGTGTCGTTAAAAGTCTTAAGTGACGTGAAGTTTATGGATAGTCTTTTAAATTTTGACAAAGACAATATACCTGATAAGGTTATTGACAAAATTCGCAAGGACTATTTGACCAATGTGAATTTTGATCCAGAAAAGATAAAGAGCGCGTCAACAGCTTGCGAAGGTCTGTGCAAATGGGTTTACGCTATGTCTGAGTATGACAAAGTTGCCAGAATAATTGCACCAAAGAAGAAAGCATTGGCAGAAGCTCAGGCTGTTTATGATGAAGCTATGACCAAATTAAATATTAAACGCGAGCAGTTGCGGCAAGTTCAGGTATCTCAAATCTAAAATCTGTTTTTAACTTGCCTTATTATCGAGTATTAATGCAAGTGTTTTGTTACATTTAGATGAAATTGGCTGCTTTAGAAGATGAATTGAAGTCGAGGAAAATTGATTACCAAAATATGATGGATAAGGTAACAGAATGCGAACAGAAATTGAAACGAGCTGAAGAGCTTATTGGTGGATTAGGAGGTGAATATACGAGATGGTCGGAAAATGCTAAAGAATTAGGAGATAGGTCAGTATTTTTTTTATATATAATTGTACTAGTGATAATATCTTTAATTAGTTAAGCTTGTTAATTTAATAATCCTCATTTTAGGTATCATCGTCTAACAGGAGATATATTAATAGCGTCAGGAGTGGTTGCATATTTAGGTGCATTTACAACACCATACAGAATAAAACAAGCAAAGAGTTGGGTTGAACTTTGTACAAGTCTAAAAATTGTATGCACCAAAGATTTCCATCTTCGGGATATCTTAGGGGTTGCAGTATTAATAAGATCTTGGGTTATACATGGGTTACCGAATGATTCTTTCTCAATTGATAATGGCATAATTGTAAAGTAAGAAATTACTTACTTCATTAGTTCACCAGTAAAAAAATTTATGTATACTTCAAATTTAACATCTATTTTCTGTAGAAATTCAAGACGTTGGCCTCTCATGATCGATCCTCAAGGTCAAGCTAATAAATGGATCAAGAATATGGAAAAAAATAATAATTTAAGTATTATAAAATTAAGTCAGAATGATTATCCACGAGTATTGGAAAATGCAATACAATTTGGTCAACCAGTTTTGCTTGAAAATATCGGCGAAGAACTCGATGCCATGCTAGAACCGATACTCTTGAAACAAACTTTCAAACAAGGAGGAGCTTTGTGCATTAAACTTGGCGACACTATCGTTGAGTACAGCCAAGATTTTAGGTATGATATTGTAGAAATGTGTATATTTATTGTTTTAAAAAAAACCGTGAAACTTTATAAACTACTTAGTAATACTAATTTTTCTACAAGTTATAATCCAAAAAATATTATTGTAGATTTTACATAATGACAAAATTAAGAAATCCACATTATTTGCCGGAAATTGTTGTCAAAGTAACGTTAATCAATTTCATGATAACAGCGAGTGGATTAGAAGATCAATTATTAGGAATCGTCGTTGCAAAGGAGCGTCCAGACCTAGAATCGGAAAAGAATTCACTGATTATCCAAGGAGCAACAAACAAAAGGTACTTACATAATAATCTCGATTATTTTATCCTTAATACAAACTACATATGTAGTTGGTCATCAATGTTGGTCATCAATTAATTGTAATAATTCTTTTTACGTTGCAAAATATTTACGAAGAATGCTAAAAGAAACAGAGGACAAAATCTTGCAATTACTATCAACATCGGAAGGTGATATACTCGAAGACGAAGAAGCAATTTCAGTTTTGAGTTCATCGAAAGTATTGAGTAACGAAATTCAAGTGAAACAAGCGGCGGCCGAAGCAACTGAGAAAATTATCGATCTGACTAGGCTGCAGTATTCGCCCATCGCTGTATATAGTACTGTCCTCTTCTTCACCACAAGTACGAAACTCGGTTATTAATTCTAAAAATAGATATTTCGAAAAATAATAAAAATATTTTATAACACAGCTGACCTCGCCAATATCGATCCGATGTACCAATATTCCTTAGCGTGGTTTGTCAATCTTTTCAAAATGGCTATAGACAATACAGAACAAACGGAAGAAGTCGAACAACGAATAGAAGTCCTTAAGAATTATTTTACTCGGTCTCTTTATGAAAACATATGTAGATCTCTTTTCGAAAAGGATAAACTTCTGTTTTCCTTTTTGTTAGTTATTAATTTGATAAACAGCCAGGGCAATTTATCTCATCCGCAATGGATGTTTATTCTTACCGGTGGAGTTGGTCTTGATAACCCGTTTATAAATCCAGCTGCTTGGTTACCTGTACAAGCTTGGAATGAACTCTGCAGACTTGACGATATTCCGGGTTTTAAGGTTTCCTTTGTCATTCAAATAAACATTAACATAATTCTTATAACAACATTAATAAATTAATATTATTTATTATACTTAATGAATGTTAAACTTTTTATCAGGGTATCAGAGAATCTTTTGAAACCGACATGAACGATTGGAAAGATATATTTGACTCGAAAGAACCGCAAACATTGACGTTCCCCAAACCATTTGACAATCTAACACCGTTCGAAAGAATTTTAATCTTACGATGCATTCGACCTGATAGAATCGTACCAGCAGTTCAAAACTTCGTAGAGTGTAAGATATTTTCATATAATTAAAACAACGGTAAAATATTAACGCTTAAAAATTATTATTATACGTTAATGCTAATATTTGCAGCACAACTTGGAGCTGAGTACGTGGAGGCACCTCCCTTTGACTTGGCTGCTCCTTACGCCGATTCAAACAGTTGCATACCTTTAATATTCATACTAACACCAGGAGCTGACCCTATGCAGCTACTGCTCAAATTCGCTGATGACCAAGGTTTCGGCGCGAAAAGATTGTTTTCATTGTCCCTTGGACAAGGTCTTTATAACTACAATTTATTGTTTCAAAGTTACAAAGCACTTTAAAAAAATGAATCTTTTCATTAACTATAGGTCAGGGTCCCATAGCAGTACAGATGATCAACGACGGTGTTAAAGTGGGCAACTGGGTGGTCCTACAGAACTGCCATCTGGCTAAAAGCTGGATGGGCACATTGGAAAAGATCTGCGAGGGTTTACTCCCCGATACCATTCATCCAGATTTCCGTCTCTGGTTGACCAGTTACCCGGTCGATCACTTTCCTGTATCTGTCCTTCAGAACTCTATAAAAATAACAAACGAACCACCCAAGGGTCTACGTGCCAACATCCTCAAATCCTACATGAACGATCCAATAAGCGATCCTGAGTTCTTCGAGTCCTGCAGTCAAGGCGAGATTTTCAAGAAACTGCTGTTCGCTCTCTGCTTCTTCCACGCTAATATACAGGAAAGACGAAAGTTTGGACCTATCGGCTGGAACACACCGTACGAATTCAATGAGACTGATCTCAGGATCAGTGTTAGGCAACTTCTTACGTTCCTGAACGAGTACAGCGACGTACAATACGAGGCGCTGAATTATCTCACTGGCGAGTGCAATTATGGTGGTAGAGTTACCGATGACTGGGATCGACGTACACTTATTGCCATCCTTGGAACGTTTTACTGCGAGTGAGTTGGATGTTTGGGGTATAGTTGTATGGTCAAAGATGAGAGTCAGAAATGCTTGATTAATTATGGTTTACTTTACAGAGAACTGGTGACACAGGAGAAATATTATTTCGATCCAACTTCTGATATTTACTACTGCCCATCGTTCAAGGAACACGAAGCTTACTTGAACTACACGAGGAAGTTTCCTATAATCACGGAACCCAGTGTTTTTGGACTCCATGAAAATGCAGACATTGTTAAGGATAATCAAGAGACTAGTCTCCTATTCTCGTCGCTTTTACTGACGCAGGTATATGATATATTGATATTTTTTTGTTACCATGTACTCATATTTTGTATCTTAAATTGTACAAATATTTTAAATGCATTATTTTTTTATTCTTTTATGGGGTTTCTCAATAGGATCGAACGGTGAGGCGAAATAACATTACTCAATTTATTCTATTAATAATAGGAAAATTTTATGGTGAGATTTATTTTTTTCTATTTTTTATGTCCACTAGGATCTATGGGAATTGAAGGTGAAGTATATTTTCCCAGTAACTTTCGCACGTTGGATGTCAGCACGTGTTTACGTTATTTATAGTAGCCTGCACCTTTTATACTGATTTACACCTTAGCATATAAGAATATATTGCTTTAATTGTACGTGAATTAGTGTCACCGATTATAACACATTAAACGTAGAAAATTTATTAAATTATAATAATGCAGGAAAAATCGCGATCGGATTCTGGCGGAGCTACGGAGGACGAAGTAGTTTATAAAATCGCAATGGATATTTTGAATAAATTACCCGACGATTACGATTTATTCGAGGCCATTGAAAAGTATCCAACATCATACGAGCAGAGTATGAATACTGTATTAGTTCAAGAAATGGGCAGATTTAACAAGCTTCTACAATGTATAAGAAGCAGTCTACGAAATGTGCAGAAAGCTATCAAAGGTATATATGTACATTCAAAAAAGTTTCATAACAAAGTTATCCTATATTTCAAAGTAAAGTTATATAACGAACCTAATGCGGCTTTCAGGAATGATAGTAATGTCATTTGAACTTGAGCAAGTTTTCTTTGCACTACTGATGGGCAAGATACCAAACCTTTGGATGCAAAATTCTTATCCATCCCTCAAGCCGTTAGGTAGTTATGTCGAAGACTTCTTAGAGCGCTTGAAATTTTTAAAGGTACGTACAGGTTTCAAAAGTCTAAATATTGATTTTTTAAAGCTAACAACAAATATTTTTATAGACGTGGTACGACGACGGTCCACCGCCTACATACTGGCTATCGGGATTTTACTTTACACAAGCCTTTTTAACGGGGATCCGTCAAAATTACGCCAGAAAATATAAGATCCCTATCGACCTTTTAATCTACGATTTCTTCGTTATGAAAGAGACTACTTTAGACAAGCCACCAGTGGACGGTGTCTACGTTTACGGACTCTTCCTCGACGGCGCTCGGTTCGACAGAGAAAAAATGGTTATTAACGAGAGCCTTCCGAAAGTCTTGTACGACGAAATGCCTTACGTAAGTCATGAGAACCTATAATAAGAAAACTTCTTTCAATTATCCAATTATATTTATACTCTACAGCTCTGGCTGGTACCAATGAGAAAAGAGGAAATCGCGGTGAGATTGACTTACAAGTGTCCATTGTACAAGACTAGTGAGAGACGCGGTACTTTGTCTACGACTGGGCACTCCACAAATTTTGTTATCGCTGTCGAATTACCAACGGAAAAGCCACAGGAGCATTGGATAATACGTGGAGTTGCCATGCTTTGTCAATTGTCACAGTAGTGTATTTAACATGTGGTCAAGGTTTTATAGGTGGTTGTTGTAAAATATTTTTTAATCGAATTTTAATAAAAAAAATTAAAAAATTAAAAAAAAAAAAAAGAAAGTTTTTAATGTTGAACTGAGTTTTATTGTAATTACAAATAAATGGATTTTGTATGACTTGCACAACATAAAAACCAATATAAGTAGATGACGATCATTTTTCAGCTTGATGAGTTTGATTTTTGTTACAATGTATATATCGTACATCAGTTCGTTATTATAAAATATCATTATTTATAAAAGTAATATAAATTACTACATTCAATAGTTGCGTTTCTCTATATACAATATTTATATATGCGTTAAAAAATATATTTTAAAATCTGTCCGTATAGTTTTCTATACTTTCGCGTGATAAAATTCAAGATACGATAGTATAAATACTATAACCATGTAAGATAAAAAAATTAACTAAAACTATAAGAATAAACATACTACTATTCAGTAGTTTCTACCGGCCGATCTGGTATGAAATATCCCACAACGCTGTCGATTATATTTCTTAGATATCGTAAAATGCGTTCTCGTCTTTGTACATTTCTATAAAAAGCCCAGGACATCAAAGATATCGTATTTATCAATAGTATTATTAAAAAGAATGGGAGGGCTGCCTTCAAGCCTAATAATAATTAATATTAATATTAATTGTTTACTTAAAATCTATATTGAAAATAAAATAATAATTATTAATTAAATTATACCTGATAATCCTATTATTGAGGTAGTGGGTAAAGTTAAATCGTTGGCCGTAATCGGTGGCCGCACAGTGACATCAGGCATTAGATATTGTCGTCGCAAACACGTAGCATTAGTGAACCAATCGAATTCTAAGCTACAATATTCTTCCTGAAATACAAAACCATATTTTTTTTTTTAAACGAGCGTTTAATCGTATATAAAATAATTTTGTTATTATTACCTCTATTAGAATTGGTTCTCCAACTTCGATAGACTCGTTACATTTGATATTCAATGTAGACCGTGCATACAATCCTTACAACAAAAAGACAATTTTTACGTCTAAATATAATTAAAAAAAGAAAAAAAATTATTTATTTGTCAGTTAACATTACCATCGCCACATTTGCTACCATTGTTGAATTTAAATTGAATTAAATTCTTGGCATAATCCGACTGCACATTAGCCGTTCGTCCATAATTAAGTTTGTCATCACAAATAAAAGAGCCGTCGTCACAGGATTCAGGTACTCCGCAAACACTTATTTTATATACTTTGTGATCGGCTGCCTTATTTCTTATTTTAAACACGCTTACGTTATGATAAGGTTTTTTACGCAGCACACTTAAGTTCCAGTAATCTCCATATTCATTGGCAACTAAGCACTGGTCATAGTTCAAAGTACTCTGAACTTTACCACAACCATACTTAGTTCTCCATTCAAAATTGTACACGCAATCGTTGTAATACGTAAATACTGGTGCTCCCTATGTAAACATAAAAAGTAGGTAATTACCATTTATAATTATATAATCCAACCTATAGTTTACACAACAATCCAACTAACCTTCTGGATGTCAGCATCACATATGAACATGATTTTCGACGACACATTCGTTTCATTATCTTCTTTGCAAGCCGCACCATTCTCATATATCAAGAACGAAGTTCCATCCTCATGAACACGTGGCATCGGATTGGGATTCCCCAAACTCTGCAAAACCAAAATCCATCCAACCAATCATCATCACATAATCACCATACCTACCAACCAACCAAAAAACTGTACACTCACAATACCAATTACTGTTCCATTCTCATTTTTCATTCCAGTCGACATACAAATCCCAGCTTCTGGTGGACATATCAACGAATTGTTCGCAACTAACGGTTGACAAACATTGATATGATACTCCGTATCATTAGCATTAACAACATAATTACTCGTCGACCGCGTTAAACGTTCGAAATTAATATCGTTATGGGCACATCTACGTCCGCATACTACACTCGTAGTCATATTAATAACCGTATGACAAGGATATTCCTGTAAATCGAAAGCAGATGGACGACCGCAATAGAACGATATCAATGTGTATTTACGACGACCGTCGGCACAGGTACGACCATTAGTGTAGTTCAAATATGGACCGCCTTCCTTCCACATCAGATTAGTGTTGTACAAGCCACCGGAGATCCCGTATGTTCTACTGTTTTGCATTCTACATACAGCTATAAATACATAGGTAACATATATAGTACCAAGGTATATGAAAAAGGTAACAGGATATACACAAGGTTTTCATAGGTATACCTGTGCCAGGCTTGCAATTGTTTTGCTGCAAAGGACTGCATATACTTATAGCGTATTCCACGTTGTTCTGAATGGTACGGGCATCCTTTCGCTTGAGAATCGACAGATCGTAGATGTAATTTGTTACTGGATCGCGTACAGCACAGGATCGATTGCTCAGTATACTATGGTCGCGTAACTCCGCCTCGCTGCAAGCTGCTACTGTACGCCAGAAGAACTGGTAATGGCATACCTCTAAACCCTCCATGTACTCCGGTGAAGTGTCCTATATGCGGTGAAATATCATTAAATTGTATTATTGCATATACACGTAATTGTATATATTTATATTTATTGTATAACTTATTACAGTAGCGTTTATGTCGCAGGCGAATATTATCGTCGACCGTATAGTCGTTGGTGCATCCGGACGATTCTGATCGCACAATGTGCCATTGTCGTATTCGATTTGCAAGAACTCGCCTATTGAGTGGATCAGCGAGTGTTCCTCGAGTTTGCCTAAGCTTTTGTACCTAACATTGTATTAGTTGTTATTGAATTGTTCTTATAATTGGGAAAATATAATATATATAATGGTTGATATACGATACTTTATGTTTGATTTGTCCGTCTTGTCAACCAAGCAAATAGCCGCGTCCCAACATACGGAATAATGATCGCCAAATATTAGGGAATGGCAGACGTTTAAAATGACCGTTAAATTCTCGTTTATGTGGGTCTCGTAATTATTCGAGTAATCGGTTAGTGGACTGAGACTGTAAACGCCGGTGTGGTCGATTAAAGAGCAGTCGGTTTCTATCTTCGAAGTGCAAGCAGCTAAAGATTCCAGGACCATGTCGAAATGACAGGGGTGACTTTCCTTTGGATGATAATAAAAAGAAGTTTATTTCATGAATATGCATATACACTCTTAAAAATTTGTGATATATAAAAATTCAACAGAATGTGATCGAAATTTTTTTTTAAATACCTAAGTAGTTGAAAAATTCAATCACATTTTTACTTAAAATTCAGTAATAATTACATACTCTTCAAAAGAAAATTCGAACTATTTCCTGTCTTGGAATATTCCATAAGTTTTTTCAATCATGTAATTGAATAAACTTAGATAAGTGGTGGAAATGAAAAATTCAATAAAACGTTATTGAATTTAGTTTTCAACCACCCATAACTGAATTTTCGAGAACATTTCGTGGTTGAATATTCAAGCAATTTTGAACAGTGATACATACAGTGAATATTTACGTAAGTAAGTCTATACAAGTATACGTCGATTCATCATAAAAATGATAGATATACTACAGAATTTCATGAATTTTAATTGATAAATATACTACATATTCACGAAATATTCTATGCCAAAAAAACTTCAAAGGATAAATAATTCATATATACTCCTTTGCCTGAAATAAACACTCAGGAATATATACTTATATATTGTGTGTCCTCAAAAAGTATTGAAGAACTTTTCCAACCTAATTTACTTCAATATTAAAGTGGCATCATACTTCGTAACAAGTTTAACTTTTCGGGGGAGCAGAAGGCGGAGAGAAAAGTTTGAGTTTTAAATTTGCATGCGCGAGAGATACACTCCGATTTCATGCCTCATGAAATATCTATATACCCAGGTGTCCATTGTTAAATTTTTCTCAAGGGACCGACTTTCGCATACGGAAAAAGAAAATCTGTATAGGTATATATAAAAGAAATAGAACCTACTTTATTTTCCTTTCATTTATTTACTTATATTATACTTACCCTGATAACATCCATATCAACAGCAGCCTCGCGGCCCATTGAAAAGTCACACTTCATCTCAAAGTGCGCGGTGTAATTATGCGTCGCGTTACACTTATCACCGGTGTACTCAAACACGACTTTTCCATGCTTAATGTTCACCGTTGGTGGTTCTTTACCTATATATACACACATAAAAGTAAACCCCGCATAAATCACTTTAAAACAAAAAAAAATACAAAAAAAGAAAAACATCTACCACCGCATAATCACATACCAACTCCGATTTCCTGTGTCCCGTTCTTCAAACATATCGAGTAGTCGCTGGCACCGTTGCAGGGTTTTATAAGAGGCTGGCAAAAATGTACCCATAGAGTCTGGTTTTCGGCTAGTCTGATAACACTGTCACGGAAGAGATTCGTGATACCGAGAAAATTGAAGGTGATACCGTGATTCGGTATTTCCACGACGCAATAGTGGTTGCTCTGCTGGATCGGTTGAATGTTGGACTATCGTGTATATATGTGTGTGTATAATATTTGCGTTAAATTTTAATCATGAGCGTATTTTATTAAAGGCGATAAAATGATAAATATGTTTGGGTTGTACCTTTTGATCGGTTGCCGTCGTCGATATTGTTTGGAGTAAAAAGAGAAAAATGAAAATGAAGTATTTCATCTTGATTGCGTGCGCGTAGGATCGCAATTTAATTAACGTTAAAATGAATATTTATGGACTGGTTCACAAAGTTAAAAGAATTTTAAAAAACAAACAAATACACGTATACACAGAACACAAAATTTGGACGTTTTTACAGTCGGTTAACGGCTTTTGCTCGAGTCACCATACTGCGACGAGTCTTTCGAAACTGATGTCAAAGTCATTGTTTTGTCTAATCGAAGGGTATATATGTACACACAAGTATATACAGATATGTATATATTTCGCGTATTTACCCTCTCCATAGGCGGATTTATACCATGTTATACCTTATTGTAATATAACTACCACTTAACGTGTATTTATTCATTGCGCCGGGTATCGAGCGAAGCCAATACTGTGCGCGGATATGTATATCTATAGATAGGTAGCGAATGGAACGAAGCTTTCGTTATTATATTTTTAAAATCGGAGATATATGACGAGTTGGTAATTGAATTATTGAGTCGATATATAATAAGACAAGTAAAATACGATGCTGGGAATGTTTAAGTAGAATATAGTTATAATATTTTGTTTGTATAAATTTTAGTTTCAGCAATCGTCCGTTGAGTTTGAACTTTAAAAAGCGGAATTGGAAAAGTTCAATATTGGTAAACATGAAATGAATTTCTAAAGTTTGTACAAAAGCGTATAGTTTTAAATTGCTCCGAAACCGTGTAAAGATGAAATTTAACATTATTTTTATGTATTACTCATTTCCTCTTGTTTTCCAACAACATTTTTCTATTTTTTCTATTTATAAGTTTTTTTGTCATTATAATGTATAGTTCTGCGCTGCTTTGAAACTTATTATCAGGAACGTGAAGATAACGCGATTATATTTTAAAACTGTAAAACGTGTGAAAAAATATAAGGAAATATTTAACATATTATCAGAATAATCTATACTCAGAAAAGGAAATCGATGGTAAGCAGGTACAACGTTCATCTATACAATAATAAATATACCTGCAAGATAAGAGAAAAAACCTCATCTATTAAAACTATTCCTGCTTTTATAAATAAAAAGGAAATTCTATTTTACAACCAGATATTATTAGTTCCTTTTTTGCATAAAAAAAAATTTGTTGTAATCCTCTTATTGCAATATATTCTTCGCTTGCTATATATTTCTTTCTTTTAAAAAGCTTCAACGACCCCATCTCCCATAAATTATCACCAAAATTTCTGGCACACACAAATACATATATCGTCTGGCACCGAAAAGTCGTCCACATTTTAGGACCATTCTGACACACATTTCAGCACATACTCGCGACCGCAATGAAATACTTCGAGAAAAAAAAATGTTCATCCATTTACATACACACGTTATCAACCCTATTATCCTTCTTAACCAGGACTTACAGGAAAAAGTATAATATACCTAGGTATTCGCTATCCTACATTCGCGTGTGCTTTAAAACGCTCGTCAATATCTTATACAGAGCCGTTCGCGCGGGTACATAGCGCATGTACATATGCAGCACAAGCACATGATTCGTAATGTGGCGGGCGGCGGCGTCGACGGCGTTTGCCTCCTCCTCTCGGCCCACATCACGGTAACAATTACAATATACATATATATACACCGTCGAGCGCGGGCGGGGGCGGATAGTTATATACGTATATACATACATGCCCAGTTATATATCTCTCTCGCGGTCCTACCTAGTAGTACACGGCGCATTGGCGCAGGCGCCAGCAGCAGCAGCAGCAGCTCGAGCGACGATCGCGGCGCAGCTCCCCCCGCAATCGTCCCCATCGTCGTCGCGCTCCATATTTCAAAGATGGCCGCCGCTCTACTGCTAGATTACCGTGTCACGTCAACCTCTCGGCGCTCTTGAGGAGGAGGAGAGGTGGTGCGCGGTGTGTTGAGAGGAGAGGTGTCGTCGTCGTCGTCGTCATCGTCGTCGTCGTCGTCTTCATCCTCGTCCACAGGTAGACGAACAGTGTATCAATTGCCCGGTCTCTCTTTAGCGAGGTACGGGCATTAAGAGAGTGAGAGTGAGAGAGATGCCTCCTCGTTAAACGGAGGCTTACCATCTACACGACGAAATATTCCCATACTCTCTCTTCCTGTCGTCTGTGTATCTGCTTGCGCGTCTGCGAGCATCCGAGACTGCAGACGCAAGGATAGAGAGAGAGATATAGTAAGACGTGCATATAAATCAGCGCAGATCCTAGAGTGAGCGAGAGAACGTGAAACAGCCATGAATCGACATCAGATACTCAGCGGAGCTTGCAACGCGGGCGACCGCTGCTACGCCGTCGGCTCCGTCGAGGGAGTGTCCTTCACCGTAAGTTTTACATATTTTTGTTTTTATGTTTTATAATGGACGTTTAGGTGGTTTCGAGGTGATCAATTATTTCTTCGTTTTTTCTCTCTCTCTCTCTCTCGGGTGCTGCTCCACAACCTTGTCTGCGTAAAGCTCAAGAGAGAGAGAGAGAGGGAGCGAGCGCCTGAGTGAGTGGAGTGAGAGAGAGGGAGAGAGCTTTTCCTTCGCGGAAAAAATAGTCGATATCGCGTCGTAGGCGTCGAGAACGCGCGCACACATACACTGATAAAAGCCGTGTGCGATGATGATGATGATGATGATGACGAGGATGTTAAGTACGACTGTTACTGACTTTTCGCGAGAGTCAGCTGATTCTGACGTTTTTCCCCCTTTTTTTTTCTCATTGAGACTAGGACTAGTACTGTTACTATCATCCAACTTGCTCTCATCTCTCTCATCAATGAATCCTCCACCCACTCTTGAGCTCAATGCATCCTATATGCAGTCGATTGATATTATGTTAGCTATTCGAGATATGTGTGTGTATTGTGGGAAACTAATTATAACTGTATCTTTTCTTCTTTTCAATCAAGGCCTACGCTGCTGGCTGTAACATTGTTATTCTAGCCAGCAACTTTGAAAGGGTACAAATCATTCCTGGAGCAGTGCACAATTATATAAGGATCAGCTGTCTTGACTGTAGCACTGACACTGGAAAAATTGCTGCTGCTTATGAAAATCAAGTCTGCATTTTTGAACCAACACCCTTGATTCACAGTACATGCTCCCATGTAAGAGTTAATTAAATAATTAAATAAAAATTAAAAGTTAATTCTTATATTAATTCCGTTTGCTTGGATTATAGCAATTGGAGTACCGTTGGGTTCAAACTGGTAGTTTGCAAACTGAATCCAATATCAGCTCATTATCATGGAACTTGGAAGGAACTCGACTCTTAACAGGAGGAGAACTTCTCCAATTATGGCATCAAAATATATTGCCCTTTCAAGAAGAACATTGTAAGTATAGTTTAGTTTATAGTGTAAATGAGAATTATTAAAAGTAATATTAATTAGTAATATGTAGATTATTAACATCTATTTTGATTTATTTAATGTACATAAGTATTTGTAATTACAACTGAGTAGTTTGTATCTTATAATATTATGTATAGCTGCAAAGCCGAAAGTAACACAGTCTGAAGAGCCTGCAAATACAGGAGTTGAACAAAATGTATCAGGGAACACTTCGCAAGATCGTGAGTTCATTCGCTTTAAAGAATGAACATTTTTTGAGTTGGCATAATGTTTGCATGTAAAATATAATTATCTTTTACAAAGAATTTATTTTGATTCATCATAAATTGATACCTACATGTCTACATTATTTTTAAAGAGTCATCTTAATTATCACGATCATCATGCTTCATTAAATTTAAGCATGTTAAATTTTTATTCATTGATTCATGGAGCTTCAAGGCTGCATTATTGCTTGAATCTAATCAAAATACTTTATTTATTTAATTTTCTAATAATCATTTAATTTATTATTCTTAATTATATCATTCCCATAATGTTGTAGGGGCTGCTTACCTTTTTATTATATTTGAATGTAAACATTTCTATTATTCAATGTATAAGAAATATTTTATTTAATAGCTGGAGCAGTCAAGTTTTCCATTGGAGGGGAAGCTGAAAGTCCTCAACCGTCGGATACTAATCTGGCCAATGAACCAGGAGGATGGAACTGTGTATGGAAATGTCGTACTGCCACACCAGTTCATTTGATGAGTTTTAGTCCTGATGGGACTCTGTTTGCCACAACTGGAATGAATGATAGATTAGTCAAAATTTGGTTTGAAAACAAACAGTGTAAGTTACATTATTTTTATCTAATTCAAAATTTTTTACTGACTGAAAATAATAATACTAATTTTTTTTTATTCTTTCAATAGTGTTTCCTACAAAAAGTATTGATCATTCAAATTTTAGTCAACCAGTATCAAGTGACAGTTTTAGTTTTGTTTATGTTGCTCATCCAAGAGCTGTTACTCATATATCTTGGCGCAAAACTAGTAAATACATGCCTAAGTAAGAAAAATGATTTATTTATTTATCTAATGATTATTATTTTTTCCGATAATGAATTATTTCAATATATAATTTACTTTTTATTATCAGGGGTTCCGTGTCAAATATGTTAGTAACTTCATGTAGAGATAATATTTGTCGTGTATGGACAGAAACTATTCCACCGGAGATTGAAGGCTTAGCAAATATGAGTCAATTTGAAGGAACAGATAGGCATGGTCATCATGGAAAACATCGACATCATAGCATGCACAAACACCGTTTTATGCAACGTTTAAAACATATGAAGTAAATAAATTATTTTCTTTAACTCTTTTACATAGGTAGAACAAATTAAAACTTTTCACTATTTTTAGAACATGTTTTCATATACGTCGACATGCAAAACAACAGCAACATCAAGCAGGTCACACCGCACCTACTTTGCCCACATTACCATCTACTTATTCAGTTCACGATTTCCATAATAATTACCAAAGTACTGGGCATTACCCTGGAATGCATTTTCATTTAGCAGCAAGTATTAACGCAGAAACAGGTAATAATTTTCGTGGTATAAATTTATTGCGTAGCTACCATAAATTTAATGCAAATATTAATATGTATATATCAATGCTACAGATATTCCATTAGTTCCGAGTTTGGTAACGGGAGATCCTGATAGAGAACCTAATTTCATTTTACACTGGTTAAATAATAAAGAAATGCAATTTACTATGCAAGCTGAAAGTATTTTACAGGTATATATTATTGACTTTAGTATTCATTAATACAGATGAATAGTTCATATAATAATATTTAATGATTACATTTTTTAAGGAACTGACTAGAAAATTAGTAGAAAAGGAAGAAGGTATGCACCATCATCAAGAAACAGATCATGTTGACCATGATTCAGAAGAGGAACACACACCAAGTACGTTTTATACATTTTTTATACGTTTTCATGAATGGTACACGTTCGTTTTACAGAGTGTTTTTTATTTTGTGTTGGTAGCTACTTTTCATGCAATGCACAGACACAATACTTATCAATCACATTACCCTAATAAGGATTTTATCGATATAATACATCCCAATAAATGTCTTTCATTGCGAGCACATTACAATAAAAACAAAAACCTTCAATTTACACGAAAATAGCGACAATCATTCTCATGCGACGAAAAGCTTTCATTGCATGTTGCTTGTTGCCTGTTGCATGTGGGTTTGAAAATAATACTGATCAGGCAGCATCTTGTCCTGTTATGGTATGGTGCGGCCAATAGAAAAAGGAGGTCGCCATCCGTCAAGCCAGAAGGGAAATATCGGTGGTCGTACCACGAGTCAAGAGGAACACAGTAGCGACGAGCACCATACAACGCACACGGCATCGTCACACCATAGCCTTCCCCACAGTGTTCACTCTCATCAGACTCTCAGGTAAGCTTCAACCTAAAGATTTGATTTTTTTTTCATTCGTTTTGATTTTCTTTTGTCCCTTTTTTGAGTTTGTCTCATATTCGATTTATCTCAATAATTTACCTTTAACGATTAAAGATAACATTTATACTTAAAATAAAAAAGAGAATACAAGTAGAATTTTCAACAAAACGACATTGACAAAAATACCCCATTCTTGCAGCAACACAACATCGATCAATTCAATAGCCACGGACGCTACGACAACGAACCACATACCAGACTCCCTGGACACGAAGATCGAGACACTTCTACGCGACTGGCATCACAATCCCGACCTTCTATTCTCTATTCATCCAATCGACGGCAGCTTTCTGATATGGCACATCGAGTGGCTGGACGAGTACCATCCAGGCTCATTTCGTCAGGCCCAGATTTCCTTTTCCACGCGCATTCCCAATGCTTTTCCGCTAGGCGACGCCTCAACCATGAGCCACAACGTATCCATGTACTCCCACAACACAGGCGGTCCATTGCTCAACATCCGCGAGGTCGCCAAGTCTTCCAATGTGGGCAAGCCCACGGATACAGCGGATTGCGCAGCAGCAGCGACGCCACTGCCCAGCTTGATCGAGCAGGACGAGGAACAATCGACGCTGACCTCGAGAGCCGGTCAGGAGTTATTGAAAAGTGTACAGAATGGAACTGAGCAGCCACAAAGCAATGGGACCGCGCAGGCTGGAACTCCAAACGCGGAGAACCATAAGACTAACCACGAGAGTGTTAATGATATGCTCACTCATCCCAGTCCCATGGTTTCCATGGTGTCGAAGCACGCTAACGGCACACTGAACCTCTGGCAGCTTACTTTTGGAGATAAAACAAAGTTCTCTCAGGTATTATAGTGGCTTAGCAATCGGAGTAAATTAAACTAAGAGTCGATACTAATGGGTGTTTTTTCTAGGTATTGAGTATCGGCCATGCGTGCAGAGCTTCAGGTCACCGTTTCCGTGTGAATGATATAACTTGTCACCCCGTGCTGCCTCTGCTTCTCACGACTTCCCACCACAACATCCCTGACTTCCCTCCGAATCAATCCAGTGACAAAGCCGAAGAGTCTAATGCGCCGAAAAACGAGCACCACCGGACGCATAAAGATATGATGTCATCTACAGGCTTCTGCAGCGAGTTAATCCTCTGGCGCGTCGATGCAGTTGGTCCTCTATCAAAAAGTGGCGGAGTATCTGAGCTAGCGCGTATCAATTCACCAGAGATATCGGCGTTCAGTAACGTCGCCTGGATTCCGACTCTTCTGCCAAGCACAACTCTAGGAAACTTATCAAATTCCCCAAGCGCCTGCTTTGTAGCTAGCGATGGCCAATGTCTGCGGGTGTATCAGGCTGTGATCGATGCGCGTACTTTGCTGGCTGAGGTGTCGATCAGTGAAAGGCGAAGCAGGATGATGGACTCAATGGCGAGTTTATCGACAGATATTTCTTCAGACGACGGTATTCGACATTCCATTCACGACAGGATTAAGATTGTGTCACAGCAGTCTACAGCGCGACCTGGTTGCGTTATTCAACTCGACGCTATTGCCGATGCAACGCACGATTGGCAGAACACGCAGTTCCTTCATGTCTTTCAGGAGCAGCTCATCACTGGCGAGCGCAACGATGAGAAGCAGACGGGCGTTGATACTTCGGTCAATGATCTAGGTAATTCGATAGGTTCGTGAGTATAATTGTCGTTATTGTTATAATTAATTTATAATTTCTTATAATTTATCGTTATTATTACCATTTTATCGTTATTATCTTATAAGTACTAATCCTCGAATAAAATGTTCAGGATTGATGGAATCGACTCTAGACGCCATGGTCGATCTTCAACAATCAGCTATTTTTGAGGAGCCCTTTTATATCGTGGTCCTTGAAAGAACGCCAAAGGGCACGACGGTACACATGTGGCGACTCGTCATAGCCTCACAGCCTGAGTCCCAGGGTTTGAGCGGCTCGATGATGTATGTGCCGGATTCTCAACTTGTTCAAGACGAAGACGAGGAAGCGACACTGGCCGGACCTGGTGGCCGAAGGTCTCGACGACCTAGTCAGACTGGTATCCGTAGCCGACAAAATAGCCAGGCCGAGTATCCCGATCCAAATTTCACCCGACGTCATCATCATAGTAGCCATGTACTCATCAGCACTACGAAAGTCTGTACCCAAGAATTGCCGCTGCCTGATGGCGTGGAATTGATTCACGCCGCGCCTGCGGCTGGGCATTTAAGCAGTTCCTCTATTTATCCAGCATGTTTTGCGCCTTATATCATTGTTACGGCTTGTAGCGATAGCACCGTGCGCTTCTGGAAGTGCAAGGTATTTATACCAATACAGTTTTTATTGGATATTATAATAACGGATATTTAAATATATTGCAAATTATTGATTCTTTACTTATTTATTTTAATTATAAATAGAATTGTTTACGTGAACGTATAAAAGTGTTTGTCTTTTATAAATAAAATATTATGTTCGAACCTTTTCTAAAGTTATATACTATTATAATTAAACAGTGTCATTAATATAATACGTATTTGTAATTATTGCAGGTAACTAAGACTAGTGAAGAAGTCGGCGGCCAGTTGCAATACGAATGGTGCGAGTGGGAGATGATCCGTAAGGACAAGGAATCAACGATCGATATAACCGGTCAGCCATTGAATATCAGTGCCGCTTACAGCGGTCGCATTGCTTGCGCGTACAAGTACGGCAAATCTTTTACGCGACCAACAAAAGCCGATCCAGACTCGCGTTACGTCAATCTCTGCGTGGCGATTTACGAGTGCGAAAGTACAGGTGGTAGCGAGTGGATCCTCGAGGACACGATCCACTTGAAGAATATTCACTTGCCAAGAATACAGGTAGATCAGCATCTTGATCTGAGTTATCTCTATGATAGCAGATTCCTGCAGAAGAAGCAGCGACTGACGCAGGTACTGCAGACTCTTAGCCACGAGGACGTGAGGTCGCCGAGGAACGGTGACAACGGTGGCGATAGTACGAAAGCTGGCCTACTCGCTGTCCCCTCATTTAGTACCCTCCAATCTCTAAGAAAGTCTATTATAGAGAATGGAAACACGTGTCCATTGACGCAGAAGCATTTGGTGCAACTGGATTGGGTGTCGAAGGAGGATGGCTCGCATATTCTAACGGTTGGTGTAGGTTCAAAGATCATGTTGTTCACACCGGTGTGCTCGGATTTGGCGCAAGCCAATATGAAAGCGATGAAGGAGTCGCAGAGCAGTAATAGGCCTATTTTGAGGAAGACGTCGTCCTTGGCACAGCCACAGTTCGTTGATGAGATACGTTGGATGAAACTCAGAAAGATTGAACTGACTACGGCCGATGGCTTGCCACCTTTGCCTATGCAAATTTCATGGGTAAGATAACTTTTGTTTTTCAAATTTTCTAGTTTCAGTTTAAAACTATCGTATAAATAATAATGTTTCGAATTACAGGTACGCGATGGTATTCTAGTCGTCGGTATGGATTCGGAAATGCACGTGTATTCGCAATGGAAGCCGAACCCCAAGAATGATTGCTTCCACTCCACCCTTCAGCAACAGGAATCTGATGAATTCCAGGCCAGCCGTAACCTGCGTGATGAAGACCTTCGAACGCTAGCTCACGAGACATCGCAGAGGCGCTTAGCAAATGTATCCTCTATGCCACATTTATCTCGGGTCAGCAGTATAAACCTAACGATGTTGGATGCGAAGAAGAAACGCGGTATGGCAAGCGAGAACGTCAGTCTGGACTACATGCCTGATTACGGATTATTCGAGGCCTCGAGGATAGCCTGCCCTGTGCTTCCGCAGTACCACCCAAAACAGTTGATGGAGCTACTGAATTCTGGTAAAATTCGGTGGGTGAAAGCCATCCTGGCGCATTTAGTACGATGCATCACAAGCTCATGTCCGATAAGAGCTGACGAGGAGAACATGATGAAGCCGAAGGCAGGTGGCTGGTCTCGCTCAAGAACCATGTCAGTGAGCTATGTAGGCACAACGTCGCCTCTTGAGCCGAGGGGCTCGACAACACAGATTCCCGAAGAGCTAACGCTCGACTACGCGGAGATAACGTCCATCTCGCCTTTGCCACTCTGGACTCTACTGATAGCTGATAAAGAAACAAATGCCAGCCAGCAGACAGAGGATAAACAGGATTATAACAAGCTGTTCGATGGTAACGTTGACGAAGGTGACTCATTAGATGATATGCTTGATGAGGATTATGACCGAACGAGGCAGAAGGACCGTCGGTCATCAGTGCCTGAGAGGCAGGGCATATCACACTTTGGGCCACGACAAGGCCGTGTATTATCTCGACTTCTGACTCATACGCACCTGCCAGGGCTATCTAGCTTAGACCAGATGCATCTATTGGCTCTTGCTGATACCGTATCCACGTGCAACGTCGATTTCGCTGAGCGTTTCGCGATAGACGCGCAGAAGAGTGCAATCGCAAAGGAGAATCTCACAGGTATACCTGAAGGCGAGGCCGTGTCCATGGACTCCCTAGACGACTGTGGTCTTCGCTTCCTTCTGGCTATGAAGCACTACAACTATCTCATCCGATGTCTTCCGCTGGCACAACGCGCACAATTCCAGAAGCAAGGTGTATCCACGAATAATCTCGTCTGGGCGTTCCATTCGGAATCCGAGGAGGAGCTTCTCAGCCTGATACCCTCGTATGCCAAGGGGCAACCTAAGTGGGCGATACTGAAGGAACTCGGTGTTGGGTGGTGGATCACCAATATGGCAGTACTAAAGTGCTGCGTCGAGAAGATTGCCAAGGCGGCGTTCCAGCAGCACCAAGATCCACTTGACGCTGCAATTTACTATCTTGCGATGAAGAAGAAGAACCTTGTATGGGGATTGTTCAGAAACAAGAGAGATGAGAGAATGACTGCGTTCTTCGCTAATACTTTCACAGAGGACAGGTGGAGGAAGGCTGCGCTGAAAAATGCCTTCGCTCTGTTGGGTAAACAACGGTTCGAGCACGCCGCTGCCTTTTTCTTACTTGCTGGCGCTCTGAGGGACGCCATTGATGTCTGTTTGCACAAGTTGAACGATATACAGCTGGCTATGACTATCGCGAGGTTGTATGAGGACGACATGAGTTCGCCAAATCTGAAAAGGTTGATGTACGAGGAGATTCTAGGGTGCGACAAGGATGGAGAAAATCAAGATATCAATAAAGCACATCCCGATCCCTTCCTCCGTAGTATGGCTCTGTGGATTCTGAAAGATTATTCGGGCTCGCTAAATACGCTTTTGCTTACTAATGTAGGGACCTTGCATCCTCAGTATAATGATGAGTCTGACAAGCCAGAAGGCTCCACAGGTATGTTTTACTATTATATTTACTCTTATAGAATGAATTAGGAATAATTTGTATCGTTTATTTTAGCCAATCCTAATGTATTCAACTTTTACGTGTACCTTCGTACACACCCACTGCTCATAAGACAATACATAGCATCCACTGCTCAGGATAAGAGAAAAGGTCACTCCGTCGTTATTTCCGGCTTCAGTTATGGTACGGAAACAAAAACGCAGCAAGATAAGCAGCTTACTCTGGAGGACACTATAACTCCGTTAGAAAGGCAGCTTTACTTCACGACTGCTCATGCACATTTCAAAGCTGGATGCCCAGCGCTCGCGTTAGAAGTGCTGTCCAAATTGCCGAGTAAAGTTATGGAAACAAATACGGAAGATTCTCCTAGTGAGTAAAATTTGTTTTTTTCTGTCACTCTTTTTATAACTTTATCGTTTTTGGATCATTACATGAGAATAATGTGAATTTCAGGCCTACTAAATAGTCCTAGTAAGATCAGAGCACAAAATTTCGAAATAGACACAGGCATAATAAGTTGGGAAGATACCTCAAAGAATTCTGCTTTGGGTTGGTATTTGCATATTTTAAAAAGTCATTACTAATTTAGCTGATTTCTAAATGATCTATTTTGCGTACAGATTCAGCTTCTGCACTAGACTGGTCGCAACCGGTTACCAAGGATGAGGACGAATTAGTATTGAAATGGGATGATGATGATCCAGCCGACGCGGAGAACGACGATGAAAGCCCTCCTATGAGTATGAAGTTAGATAAAGTAGACCAGAATAAAGAAAAAGATTATGTAGATAAGGACGGTAAGAATTTGTACTTATTTTAACTATTTTATAATCTAGTTATGTACTTATCTGAGTAATATTTTATGACTTCTGTTAGATGAAGCACTGAAGGCATCAGGTCAATTAGATATAATGGCTCAGCAATTGAAATTCGTGGCTTGCCTAAAGATTCTGATGGAAGAGTTGTCTACTTTAGCTACAGGCTTTGAAGTTGATGGTGGACAGCTGCGTTATCAATTATACGTATGGCTCGAACGAGAAGTTGACGCTTTGAGACAATTATGTAGTTATAGTTCCAGTACTGATGGAGATACAATTAATGTTGCCGATTGTAAGATATATTAACTTGTTAGATTTTCTACCTTTTATCACGTGTACGTTATCATTATATTTATGTGTTTAGATGAAGGTGGCATGACCGACGAAGCACCACCGACATATAGGCCAGGAGAACAACCAACACTTCATGAAATCTTAGTTGCTGAAAAGTTAGATTTTGAAGCCAAAGTTCAAAGAGCAGCTAAGAGAAAGAAGTGGCTAAAAGGTGATTAATTATTCTTCAACCAATTGATCATCCACTGCAAAATACAATTGACATAATAACAAATACCTTCTATTTTACTTCTAGCCAACGAGACGTTACTGCGAACACTATTATCCTACTGTTCGCTTCACGGAGCCTCGGGAGGTGGCCTAGCATCTGTTAGAATGGAGTTGATTCTACTTCTGCAAGAGCTGCAGCAAGAGAAGACGCAACAGCAGCTGTTAAGTCCCCTTCCATTCCCGACGACGTTGCCATTACTAAGCGCGAGCGTCGCGTGCAACAAGACCGTAGTCGCCGATCCTGTCCGTCACCTGCAATCCCTTGAGCACGATATGCTGCAAACTATGATAGAACTACGTAACCCACCGATGCCTCACAAGAATACTCACTACTGCGAAGTATTTATCCTCCGCGATTTAGCAGTGGCCCTCAGCGCTTGTATTTATCAATCGCTTTGCGACTCCGATACGTTTGTTAATAAGCATCAACAGTCTGAGAGGTACGAATATTTTACATTTACTATTATTATTAATATATAAAAACATTCTTTGCATAACTATAAGCCCTTGGAATTACTCCATGCAGTATAGATGGATTATGTGTTATAAAATTTATTGATTACCTTGACGGGATGTAGATTAATCGGATTAAAATTCATATAAGCTATTTATCTCACGTTAAGAACCTAATTGTTTTATTTTAAACTAATTTTAGCGCAATGCAGAGTATTAATAGCAGTATGATAAAAATCTCAAAACAATTAATTTTTAGATATAAGAAAGTTTTAAATTTAAGAGTCTTCGGCGTGACATGCTATATTGCTGAGAGGTTCTGTAGGGACACCAATATTTTTTGTCGAATAATCAGCAATTTTCATTTATAATAGTTTAATATCATTTACAATACTTATATATTAACCTGTTGTTATATATTCGTATAAAGATCAAATTTACATTTTGCTAGTATGTTGATAATTTTAGTACACAATAAGATTTTTCAACTGTAATACTCTCTATGCAGTTTTATCAAAAAAGACCGATTTTCATCAAATAACGAGGAATAATTTTTTTCTACTTATCGATTTTGCTAAATCCTCGAGGCTACTTTGAACTCAAGATATATTATATATAGCCTCTTGAGTGTTATTCACCCATGAACATTAAAGCAATATTTTTGCTGTTTGATATTGCGGCTCTATCGAATTTAATATTTCTCATCTTCTTTTATTCATAAACTAAAAGTATTGTAAATATTGTACATATTGTACATAACTTAGCTACTATAGTATAATAGAGCTTTAGTATAAAAAAAACTAATAGAATTTTTTCTCCAAAGCTTTCCAGCCGCAGCGGAAGTCGAAGCTTTCTCTGGAGGACATTTGGTTGCATCCAGTAGATGTAATCGGCGATACTCAGCAGACGATAGTGTCTGCATAACGACTTCACCAAGTAAATGGCCAGGTGTAACGAGCTTACGAGCCTTATTAGCTCGCGAGAAAGACGAAGATACACCTAAACTCAATATACTCCTATGCGAAGCTTTCGTTGCTACGTACATGAGCTTATTTGTATATGCTCTGTCGAGCTGCGACAGCCATATACTCTATAGACTTATGGGACATCACTTCGACAATAATACGTGGTCTTGCCTTTTTGGCGGTGGCGTGAAGAAACTTTTACGGGTAGCTAGTACTAGTGGTCAGGTGAGCAAAGACTTTTAATGCAACCTTATGATTTCTTAAGATTTATTTAACTTATTTCATTTTTAATTTAATTGATTGTTTAGAGCGGATCAATGAGCATCGAACGAGTAGATAGTTTAACTAGTGAACCTCAAGCTAGCGCTAGTAGTGGAGTTTGGAGTACTATGACGTCATTGACGAAACAGCGCGTTAAACTGAATATGAAGTTACTGGGACAGTTTACTGGGCAGCAACCAAATATGAAGGAAGATAAACCTACGTACAGGGAGCAATTTGTTTCTCCGCAAATGAGTATGATATCCTATTTTCTTATGAAGGTAAATATCTCAAGATTTAAATAATAATCAATTATTTTAAGACTTTTCCTTTAAAGGTGAATATATATTCTCACGTATGAATTTTATGATTTTAGCCTCGTATTGAAGGTGAACTAGCTGAGGAAATAGATTACGATTCTTCAGACTCGGCGGTCTCCGATCTGGATTCATCTGAGGACGAAGACGATGTGTTTGATACTAATACAAAGCCAAAGAACAAACCAAAGGATAACACAGAACACACTAATCCCAATTCCTACAGTTGGTGCATTATGAGATTAGCTATAGTCAAGACTCTGCAACAACAGCTGCAGGACTTTTTAACTGTGGCTGGAATAGAGATGCAAGGTATAGTGTTACATCTTTTATATGAAAACTTATTTCGTTATTTTCAGTATTAACATAATTTAAATTCTAGAGCTACCAGTTAGTAGCCCTTTGATACACGGAACTTTGGGAGTGGTAGTACAATGGCAGGAAACATTGCGTGAGGAATTAGAAGCAAAGGGTCCACCACCTGCTAATTACATACCTGGCTGTGCTCCTGATCCTGTTCCAACTCCTGGTAAACCTGCGATCCACAAGTATCGTTCATTGTTGGAAAAAGGCAATACTCCATTCAAGTAAGATTTATACGTTTATTTTACAGTAGCATTTGCTTTATTAATAAATTTAAAATCTATTCAACTATGAATAATCTTTTTTACAGTACACGACTGGCTTCTGCAGCACCAGCGAATCGTCTTTGGTGTTACTTAGTGAGACAAGAGGCGATTCAAGATATTTTTATACGAGCAGTATTTGGAAAGCGAAGGTCTCTTTCTTCTATATTAGATACTAATGGAGGAGATAATAATACGCGAGGCGCGAATTCTGGAGAGGACAAAGGAAGCGACAGCGGTACAACGAGTCTTCCCGAACCCGTCAGAATAATCCATAAGGAACAAGATAGTATTAGTGCCTTCTGCCTTAATCAAGTGAGTTTTTTTTTCTTTTTAATCTATATTTATATATTTACAAAGTAAAGATTTTCATATTAAAATGACCAACAATTTATTTTCGTTACTTCAGGTAAATACAGGATTGATGGCTTTGGCAACACCGCGTGAAGTACAAGAAATGGATATTTCATTGCTGTTAGAATTACCTTCCTGGCTCGAAGATGAATGTGAATTCGACATTATTAATCTCAATAAGCAACCTGATCCAGAACCTGTTCAACCAACTAGTTTTCTAGTCATACAAGTACGTTTTGTTATTTGAAAGAATATCTTAGTTGCTGAGTAGTAGTTCGTAACAATTTTTATGAAATGCATTACAGACAGCTGCAGATAGGCCTTTACTTGCTCAAAGTCCCCAACAGAGTAGTCCCCAGCCACAGTCGGGCATAGCCAGTCAGAGTGGACGAGGAGCTAGTGTGGTGAGTTATTTCTTGATAACGTATTTAAATGATAAGAGAATCGTAAGATTAATTAATAGTCTTAATCAATGTGTAAAGCCATTCAGTTTCTCACCTAGAAATAATTTGCAGTGTATAATTAATCCTCTCTTTGAACACACTTAATCCTCGTTTTTGTACAATTTTTTTTGTCAAAAAATAATTCATGCTCATTCTTTGTTTACTAAAACAATTAAATTTATTGCCTTTATAACTTTTGTAAATAAAGCTTCCACATTTTCATTGGATTAATCGTGAATAACATGTCCCTTCATGAATAACAATTCACTTTTTTTTTCAAAGAATGACAAAAATTTTCTATATACACACATATATCCGTGTTCAAAATTGTAATACTTCAAAACAAGTTGTCGTAAATATACATTAGCTGACAATTTTTCCAAAGATTTTTTTATTAATTTCAATTGTATTTATTTACAGCTTAGAATTTTAATATAAATTTTAAAGATTTTCAATTATTTTTTTTGTATTATTTTTTTTTTACTGTTTCATGCATATTTATATAGTATGATAACCAATGCACTCTAACATTTAAATTATCTGTTTAATATACCGTTATTCCAGCACTCTACACATGACTCTATATACCCATGCAAACATATACATTTAATGATCTTCTCGACATACTCTTTTCCTTATCGACTTAAGTAACGATATAGAGCACACCGTGAAAGTGATCCCGCTTTCTCGAAATACCGGTAAAAATAAAAGAATTAAAAAAAAGCGCAAATTGTCAAAAAAAAAAAAAGATTGTTTGGGTGTTGCATGACGAACGAGTGCCATATATAATGTGTGCGTGCGTGCGCGTGTGTATGTATGCATTGTGCCTCACTCTCAGAGGCATGGCTTTATCGAAGTTACTTGTTATTAAAAAAATTAAATAAAAAAGTTTTTCGCTTTTTTTTGTTAATACTCGTAAACTAATAACGTATAAAATTTTAATAGTAAAATACTCAAAAAACAAAAAGATACTATAAATTTGCATGAAAAAAGTCAAAATCATTGAGAGACACTCGCGCACGGGACAATGAGCAAGTAAGCTTTCGATCAGCCATGAGTGTGGCGCATTGGGTTAGGGTATAGCACAAAGTGGTGACGGAGACACAAAAAAAGAAATGTTGCTTGTTTTTCTAATGCTTGCCAATATTAACCAAAAACGAAAAATCGTCTCGACTCGGTCTGCGTCACCGATTCCAAATAAAAAAAACCTGGCGGTGCCTCACTCGCTCTCGAACTCTCTCGCAGATGAAGGGGATGCCCGCTTTTCCTGGCTCCCACGACCTGCGCTTCTGTCAGTTTGTCGCTGATAGGAGCAAACACTTGTTGAAGCCGGTGAGACTAACATCTAAACATGACAACCCATAGCTGTTCCTAGTGCCAATATGCCATGTTCATCTTTGTTGTTGTTATTGTTGTTTGTTCAAGAGTTTTACACTATTGAACTTTTTTTATTATATAAATATTAATATATATTATATATTATATGTGTGTCCTTGTTCACGTGGCTCAGAATATCCTTTTATTTTTGTGTTAATTGCATTATGTTTTTATACTAACGACTTTTTCTGTTCGTTGTGTTTTCTATACACGCACAAGTTTTCACTTGGTGTTCCTTTTATTAACTATGCTGAATTGTGAGTTCATATCCTTCACATTTTTACTGATTCAATGATTTCTGTTGTGCTGATTAATTTTTCTATTTTATATTTGAATTTTTCAATCAACTTTTTTGTAAATGTATTTTAAAAGAGCTGAATATAAAAACTATAAAGTCAGAAGTAAATTTTACTAAATATATATTCATGGCTCATATGTTTCAAACTATAATAATAATTTTTACGAAATGTTGTTTTATTGCAATAAAATTGTAGTATAGATAAATATTACGTTTAATCGTATTGAATAAATTTTGTTTTGAGAATGTATTTAATATTTTGCAGCAGTTGAACAATTTTTTAATTAACGGATATTCTAAGTCCAACAAAGTTTTTGCAAATTTACGTTACAAAGTTTCGGCATGGTTAGCACTTAGATGAATTAGACATTACATATTTTATGTTTTATATGAACACTCACATTTATCAATAGTATTTTTATTATATTTTGCTTATATTGTCGTTTGTTCTGTTTTCTTTTTTTTTTGTTTTGAAAATGCAGCAAATGCTAATTAGCTCATTTATTTTTTGCTCATTGAGGTATTATTGAAACATTATAATCTTTTATTATATTTGAAAGTGAATGCTAATATATAGAATAAAAAAAGCATTAGTTAAACATTTGAGATACACATTATTTTTATAAATAATAGACTTAAGGCGTGTATTTTACGTATGACGAATTGTTTGTTTTCATTCCTATAACTTAATTTATACCTCATATCAGAATAACGTTATACTCATTTTGCAAATCATCAAAGTTGGATGCTTCAATACATACACATTCCATTTTAAAAGAGAATCATTGTATAACATAAATCATTAAATGAATCATTAGAGAATGCATAAAAATTGCGCATTCGATAAGTATATATACCTTTGAACAAAGGTGGGCAGCGAATTAGCTAAATACATTGCTACTATATTCAGCTTGTAAATTCAATCATATATTTATATATATATATATATTACGCTGCCTTTTAACGCATGCTGATCCTAATTGTAGCCTTACATTATTTCAATATCATGTATGTTATCAAAAGTGAATCATTTAAGACTATTTTGGAGATCCGTGCGTGAAAGTCAGTTTTTTACGTTTTGTTCCTTTTATACAACAGAATTCAAATTAATAGATGTTAGCAAAAGAAAATACCTATTATCGTAGCTCGCCTCGTTAACGACTTACACGATTGTTTTGTATGTGAACAGATCCTCAAGCATAAAATCGATGGTATCAGGAGAATTTCCTCGCATCCTCTGCTACCGCTGTGTAAGTACAATTTTTCTCTGAACAAGTCATACCTATGAATACACTTTAATGATGATTCAAACATATCTATGCGGATTTATACGTGGTTTTATCGAACTACGCGTAAACGTACGTATAGAAACTGTACTAATTATAAAAACTTAAAAATCATTTAAAGTTATAAACAGTTATAAAACATATGCATGAAAAACTGTGAATCGAGATATGTATCCAGAATTTCCTGAACTAATGTGAAACGGCTGAAGCTTTTAGGATTCAGCCATTTGTTTTTTAGTTCTAAATATGATAAAAAAGCTGAACAGTTTTTAGTTCTATTTTACAAAAATTTTAAAAGAAACTGTTTTTACAAACGCCATTGAATCGTTTAAAAAAAAGCCGTGTAAACAATTAAGACACAATTTGTCTGCCTTTCAACATAAAAAATATGAAATTTTCTCAAAGTTTTATAACTTTAATAAACGGTAAAAGATGCGAACCACTGGGATTCGCTTTAAAATAACAATCTTACGGAGAAAGTAAATAAAAACTCGTTTTTTGAAATCTCAATAATTTAAAAATATTCATCGCCCCAGTTATATCCTCAGAACTTCAGAACTTCCTGCTCCTTATTTTCAACATTCACATACCACGATAAAACCACCGCATATCGCATCCCTTGCATTTCTCACTGCACCTCAAGCCACCATATAACTAATCTCCTCTTCTAGACTTAACGGGCTCGCAGGACGGCTCGGTATCGCTGTGGGAATGGGGCCACCAATCAGCAGTCGCAACACCTCGACCAGCAGGTACTTTTGCCAAAGTGACACGAGTACGGTTCTCTCAGCACGGTAACAAATTCGGTGTTGCCGATTCCGATGGACATCTTAGCCTGTTCCAAGTCGCCTGTAGAGAAGGAACAGCTCGGCCCTTCTTCGTTAGTATACTCAGATATTAATTTTTTTTTATACAAAAACGTGGTTTTATGGAGTTGTGGTGGTAAAAATGGGTTTTTATGTGTGTTTTCAGAATTATCAATGCCACAGTAAAGTAACATCGGACTTTGTCTTTCTGGGAGCTTGCAGCTTAGTCGCCACTGCTGGTCATGGCTCGGAAGGTCGTAACGTAGCGCTCTGGGATACTTTGTTGCCCCAGAATAAATCTTTGGTTCAAGGTACAGTATTAATTGCTTGTATATATACAAGTGTAAAGAAAAGAAAGTGTATAACGTCGATTTTTGTACTGGCAGGATTTACTTGTCACGATCAAGGCGCAAGCTCGGTTATTCTAGCACCGCAACACCAGCTGTTGATCAGTGGTGGTAAAAAAGGCGACATCAATATATTCGACGTGCGACAACGGCAGCAGCGTCATCGATTCCAAGCCCACGAGTCCGCTATTAAATGCTTGGCCTTGGATCCCCACGAGGAGTTCTTCGTTAGTGGTGCTGGTGACGGTGATATTAAGGTGATTATTAATTGAACAAGTGTAAAGAAAAAATGTAGCCTACTTTATGTTGAAAAGTAGGATACATTAATGATAAAGCTGAGGTTATTATATAGGTAGCTATATATATATATTTTTTTGAATGTATGTATTTTTGTAGGTTTGGGGATTGACCGTCCATTCGCTTCTTTATTCATTTCCTGGAGAACATCCTAGATCTAGTTTCTTTAAGAATATCGGCCAGGTAAGCTTTGATGATACTTTGTAGAGATTGGGCTGAGAAAAAAAGAAAGATTTTTTAACAGGGAATTTGTGTTGTTTTGTAGGGCGTTACACAGTTACATGTTGATGCGGCAGGCCGTTTGTTCTCTTGTGGTGCAGATGGCTCAATGAAAGTTCGTCAACTGCCAGAAAGGGACTGCGTTGTGCAAACGTATTATTGAGGTAAGGTTCTATATTCAATCATAAAATTACAAGATTATAAAGTACAAATTTGTTGTCGGTGAGCTGTTTTTAATATCAATCTTTCGTTGTTTTGAAAGTCATAAAATCGTGAACTTCGTTCGTACTTACGATTACAAACTCGAGTCTAAGTTTCTTCTCGAATTTTAATTAGTTCTTTTATGGCGAATAATAACAAAGTCGATTAAGAATTATAGATAAGAATAAAAAATTAATATTACATCACAGCTTAATAATCTAAAGTGAACGTAATAATGAAAGATAGTTATATCATATTATAATTTTTATGAAAAGTAGAAAAAATAGCATTTTTATCAAGTTTGTTGTGACATTGTTTTAATTTCATTTTTAATATGTTTTCAGATGCTTGATTCAACTATATAACGACACGTACGAAGTAGTACAGACTGCCTTCAGCCTAGGGCAACTAATGGCTAAATGTGAAGTCCCATGTAAGATAAGTTGAGAAAAAAAACGACAGAAAAGTTTTTCAATTGACAGTCATCGTATTATTGTTGTCAACTATAAACGCGTATTTTCTTTAAAATCTATATTTCGATAATGATCACCTCTTTCCTAAATCTTAATGTCCTTTCGAAACTCGATGAATTCTACAATATATTTAACAGATCGTTTGAATAAAGTCGTTCGATGTTCGATGTCGATCGATTTGGTCAATCTAAGGAATACTGAAAAAGGCTTTACGTATACGATCCAGCGTAATAGTTAAAAATTCATTTGGCAAGTGTACTTGACAAACTTCAATGGCTAAAACAGTAATACCTTAACAGTAATACTTTATAAATAATATTGACTTGGCACATACTTTGAACTGAGTGTCTACTTCAGTTACTCGAAATGAAATATCTTTCTTTTATAAAAATTTTTTCACGTGTATTACTTTAAATTGCGTGAAATGTAAAAATAAAGAATTTGTATACATAATTACAATAATAGTGCCATACGAAAATAATAAAAAGGAAAGAAACATTTGAAAAGAAAGTATGTAGAACTCACGATGGCCGTGGAAAGTACATGAAGCATCCGTTCGAATTGAGTATTTCATGAATAAATACGAACTAATATAAAACTATAATGAAATTATAAAAAGTAATCCGAAACGAAATATTTTTTGTGTATTATATTACAAATTGATATGTTGTTCCAGCTCAAAGAAGCTCTGTTGCTATATAAAATAATTTTTAACAGCTTTGCAGGATAATTTATTTATTCTGGGCTAGTAATGCTCATATGAAAGTTTTTAACAATAATTAATATTGTTTTGGCTGTTGATAGAATTGAGTGAAAAGTATTTATTTGCGTGCGACATACCTAACACAATTACTTGTGGCAATGTATTTATAAAGCTCTTGTACAAAGCAGAAATTTGCGTTAATTTGATTTTTAGCAAAGAAAGTGTTTAAAGAAGAGTAAAGAATTTATTTGTTTATTACGTATGCATACATATGAATTTACATGTGTATGCATACATACTATATATAAATATATATATAAATGTGTGTATGCTGAGATTTGAGTAAAAGAGCTCTGTTGCCTTAATTATGACAAATCGCTTGTTGTTACAATGTAGCATAGAAATCGACTCTCAACCGGACACACATAAAATGTATAACTTGTAATATATGTAGTTACAAATGCCTTGTTTCGTATATCACGTGTGAGTTAATATAAGAAAACTGTTACTATACAATATTGTTGAAAATATATAAAAAAAAGTATGATATACAATGTGTGTGTGCTGCCTAGTTTCAAAAATTGACATGGCATTCATCGACAGCCAACTCTTTTAAGTAACTTGTCAAAGATTATTCTTATGCAAGATACATAAAAGAGGGATGATTAAGCCAAACAATGTCTGACGTCGCGGTGATTGATACATATAAAAAATATATATTCAAATTAAGAGATCTGGTTTTAAATGTTCTTTTACTATAAATATGAAAAATGGAAGTTAATTTTTATGCTTACAGATAAAGTCAATAATATCAATACAATATTTATTCTAAATTAATACAATGAGGAAAAAGTATCATGTATACTTGCATGTATGTATTATATGCAAATAGAGTAAATATTTAAAATACGAAATTGGTCAAAACCGTATCATTTCAAGATATTATTAGTGAGTGTATATGAAAAAGTTAAGCATTAAATAATTTTTGTTTATTGCTTTTAAGTTATTTCAAAAATAGCCTTGCCTTTACAAACAGAAATTCTAGGAAATTAATTTACAGTAATATTAATTTTACAATGTTAAGTTTCGATGTGTTTTAAAATGTTTTAAATGATATATTCTATAAAAGAGATACAGGTATCATGTAACTAAATTTCGGAAACCTACAAATATGTATATATCACAGTAGGCGTAATAATACTGTATAATTATGTTAAACAAAAGTTGAAAGCAATCTAAATTAAGAATTCAAAACATTACCTACCGAAACTAAAGTATTGTATCTATATAAAGACTTAAATAGCAAGAAAATCTTGCTCATACTATATATTCTATGTTATTAAATATTGCCTATAAATTTTACAGCAGATTTAAAAATGACAAACTTCGAATATTTTAAAAGTCAATAATTTATTAAATATGAAAGAGAATTGTTTATTTGTGATATTTATTCGTGTAGTGTGAATACAATTTGTATTTATAATTCAATACAAATATCAGAATGTTGTAATAAGAAGCAGTTAAAACTATTAACATATTTTTAAATTATTCCAAAATTTCTTTTTTATGGCCGGCAACGTTCCAAGAATCGAGGATAGAGACAAACTTCCCTTATATGGTATCTGTTTAGAAGCCAACAAATAAATCTCTCCAAACCAAGACCATAGCCTCCATGAGGACACGTTCCATATTTTCTCTGTAATTGAAAAAATTTTCTTTATTTAAAAACCTTTTTGTTACATAATTTTCTATTAAACATTTATTTTACGTACCATATCTGTGTACCAATAGTATGGGGTCGGATCAATATCAACACTCTTATATCCCTTAAGTAATGCTTCTTCATCCCAAATACGCATCGATCCTCCTACGATTTCTCCTACATTCGGAAGTAAAACATCAACTGATTCGGTCAATCGATCATCTTCCGGACACCGCGACATATAAAAAGATTTAATTTCTGCTGGGAACCGGCATAACATTATAGGTTCGTTAATTTTATCAGTCATTTTTCTTTCCGGCATTTCAGGAATATCCTAAGACGAAATATTTTTAATTATACTATATTCTATTATTAAATTGAAAAACTTTGATATGATTTTAATAATTCAATACAAACCTCTCCAAATTCATAAAAACTTCCATCCTCTTTTGTAATGTTGTTTTCTTTTAAATATTCAATAGCTTCAGAGTAGTTCATTCGTTTGAAAGGTCTTTTTGGTACTTTGAAGTCGGGATTTAATTCAGCAACAAGAGGACCCAGTGGGGATTTCAAAACTCTATCAACTACATCACAAATTAAGTCTTCAAGTCTATCTAGGAGATCATCAAATGTTATAAAAGGACACTCTGCTTCAATATGTGTATATCTAAAATATTTTTTTTTTGTTAATACAATAAGTTAATAGTTTTTCATTTAGTTCATTAGTTTTACATACTCAGCAAGATGTCTTCTAGTTCTAGATTGTTCAGCTCTGTAAGATTGAGCAATGCAATATACATCACCCAGTGCAGGAATGCAAGTTTCAAGATAAAGTTGAGAACTTTGGGTTAAATAAGCTTCCTCACTAGAAAAGTAATTTAAAACAATTAAATCTCTTAATAATTTTAAATGTAAATTTGAAAAGTCCAATTTAATGCAAGTACCCAAAATAATCAAGTTTGAACAGAGTTGATCCACCCTCAACTTGAGTTTGTACAAGTGTTGGAGGAGTTACTTCGCAATATCCTCTGTCCTGGTAATGATCTCTAAATGCCTGAGTCAATACTGATCTCATGAGCAAAATTCGAGAGGTCTAGAAATTAAAATAATTGTTCGTTAATTTCTAACAAATCGCGATTTTTTAAGTTGTATAAGAATAAGAATGAATACACAAAACTATTAAATACAAAAAGAAAGAATTTTACTCACATTTTGACCACGAATCATGATGTGCCTGTTATCAAGCTGCACATCAGAATGGGCTTCTTCATTTAGAATGGAATGAGCCCCACCAGGAGGTGAATTGCCAATAAGTTTCCAGTAATCAACAATTAATTCAATTCCACCAGGAGCCTAAAGGGTATAAAAAAAATAGTTAATTTTTTGAATGTATTCATAATTACATACTTTTGCAAAATAACTTACAACTTTTCCGTCTGGAGCAACTTTAATGGTTCCAAATAACTGAACAGATGCTTCAGTATTGAGTACAAGAGCATCATAGGTTTGACATAATTTATCATTCAATATACATTGCAGAAATCCAGTTCCATCTCTTAATGTTATAAACATCATGGATTTTCCTTTAGAATAAAAATTCATGGATTAAAAAGTCAATTTTTTCCTACAAGACTGAAAATAAATTTCCATACCTTGACGTCTCAACCTATGTACCCAACCAAAAATGTTAATTCTTTGTTCTTTATGTTTATCAGCATTTTTTATTTTAATAAGAGTAGCAGGAGGTAAACTTTTGTCCTCTTCAATGATAATAGATTTAGCTTCTTCTAAATTTTTCAATCTTTTTTCTTCATCTTCCTGTAACTTCTTTTGTTTATCATCATTTTTATACTGTTCTCTCACCCAAATTTTTTGAACTTTTTTCAGTTGTGATCTAGCAGCAAGTTCATATTTTTTGCCTTCTTCCTTTGAATCTTGGTATATCTCAGGAAATGGTTCTTTGCCTGCATGTCTCATAGCCTGAAGTATGGTCTTGTAAGGCTTAGATTCTGATCCATCTCCATTTTCATCACTACCCGTTTTTTCGGATGTGTATATGGGTTCTAGAAAAATTTACATTAAAAAAATATTACAAAATATAAAAAAAATTGATTCAAAAGAAATGCTGAATAAAAAATACATATAAAAACTTACCAAGGGATGCTTTAGATTCGTTCTCAGGCATGTTGCACTTTATGACCTAGAGAATACAAAATTTCGAAAAAAATTATTTTACTTACAATCACATAAAATTATAATCTACGATAAAACTGACTTTCTCACGAAATTGTTTCTAATGTGTGCACAGCTGTAAAGCCGCATTTACATATGCACAACTTTTAAAAGGTTATGATAAATTCTAAGAAATACTTAAAAAAATTTTCATCCTTAAAAATAATTTAAAGCGAAGCAATTTCCCTTAAAAAAATGCTAAATTTTTATTAAAAAAATAAAAAGAATTCATATTTAACGGTTCCTATTAATAAAATGAAAAATCTTTTTAATTTTTATTATTTTGTTTAACCTCTATATATGTATGAAACTTGCCAAAATTACCTGCAATGTACCAATGTAATTAACCCCAAATATGTTCAATTATTACGTCTGATGCAATCCAAGGAATTATTCAGACCCCACAGATGCTTTAATGTACACGTGAGCGTGGCTGATCCCACCCGCAAGAAATGGCGATATCTACTTGCAAGTTGCATGCGTTACTATGAAAGTCATTCCACATGACTAAGTTGGTATACTTACTTTATATTATCTCGAGTGACTGATTTTACAAATTTACAGTGGTCAATGATAAGTAGAACAGCCAATAAGAGATTCTAGATTCTATACTGCGAAATGTCTAATGTGCAAAAATATGTATGCAGCCTAAAGAAGCACAAGTATAGATATAGAGCTGTACCTGTACCTATATACTCATCTTCTCTCGATTTCTGCGCTCATGCTCTCCCGGTGCGCTTCGACATCTCCGTCGGTAAATAAGTACAATTTTTCTTGTGCATGTTTTTTTGCATAGTGTATGTATATTGTGCAGACAACAATATAATCGTTATAACGTTAAGTTTTTAACACAGTGTTCTTAAATTTTAGTGAAAAGGAGGAAATACACGCATTGACACTGGCTTTTACTGGGAGAATCGCAGATCAATGGATACCGTAGTTACCTTCGACCGTAAGTTTGCAAAATTTTTGGAAATACAGACATGACCTTGAAATTGATGTATAGTGATTGAGAATGATTTGAATGATTACCTATACATATTTGATGATATTTTTTATTTATAATACATCAACTTATAACTATTGCAGGAAAACAGTAAAATGTACTGGCCAAAATCTTCCTTGACTGATTGTTATAGAAGCCAACTCTCTCAATATTTTCATAAATAAGTAAAAACACTGATTTATAATTATTTATAATTGTGAAACAATGGGTGATTTAAATTATCCTGATTTGCATCACCGAGGAACCTCAAGTATGTCATGGGAAGGTGCAGCTGGTTTTCCAACAGTATATCGAGGACGTGAGGTTATAAGACCTCTTGATATTCCCAACATTCATCCATTGGTTGATGACAATCCACCAGATAATGGTAACAGCTAGAATTATTTACAAATAATTATTTTATAATCCATTTTCATGCTTTCAAATGTTAAAGGTTATTTATTCTCCTACAGATCAGGTGGTTAAACAATATATAGGTCGAGGATGTGGTCTTGCAAGTTTGATAACAGAGAATTTATTGATACATCCATTTCTTGTACTTAGAAGGCAGTGTCAAGTTAATCCAATATCAAAAAAGTATCATGTAGTACCTATAACTTTGATACCAGTGATTATTCGGTTGCACCAAACACAAGGATTGAATACTCTATGGAAAGGAATAGGTTCTGTTTTACTTGTCAGAGGGTTGACATTGGCTGTGGAAGATTTAGTATCTAAAGTTACTCCTTGGCCCAAGTAAGATATTCTCCTATTTATGTACAATTACATTTTTAAATTAAAAATAAAGTTGTTTATAGATAGTTGACAATTTATTACAAGATTAAACTTATGCTAGGTAAAAATTACTTTTTTGTTTTCAGAGAAATTACTCATCTTTCATTTAAATCCATTGGACAGCATATTATTCTGAAGTGTGTTTCTATTGGAATAGTAACACCTTTCTATTCAGCATCTCTTGTTGAAACTGTACAGTCAGAGGTTGCATCTGAAAGACCTGGAGTTTTAGATGTATTTCGTGATGGAGCAATAAGATTGTTAGAAGTTGGAAACAAAGGCCGTCTTATACCAATTTATGCATTATTACCACCAACAATTGCTTGTGGAGTTGCAAAATATTTATTTACTATTTCTGTCAAAACTATCGCTAGTCATATAATGAGAACTAGGCATAAATATACTCAAGAATCACGGGTAAGTTTCTTTTTTGCTTAGCTTATTGATTGCTTACTATTTTCTTTTTATTGCTAACATTATTTTATTTATATCTTTACAGGGAGCACGCAGTCGGGATTTCATGTCTGAATCAGTAGCACAAGATATTGAAATACAATCCATTTTAATTTCTATGTGTGCTGCTGATGTAATCTTTTATCCATTTGAAACTGTTATTCAAAGATTACATTTGCAGGGTACACGTACTATAATAGATAATTTAGATACAGGACGTAGTGTAACAGCTTTACTTACCGATTATAGTGGAGCTGTAGATTGTTACCGTACAATCATATCTACAGAAGGTCCTTTGGGGTTGTACAAAGGTTTTGGAGCATTAATAATGCAATTTGCTGTTCACATATTAGTTTTGAAAACAACCAAGTGGATTTTAACCGAGATAGGTACAATGTTAAAACCAAAACCAAAATTAAGCAAACCTCCACCAACATCTTATTATAATGAAATATAATTTTTTTTTTTACTAATGAAATCTTTATCAAATTTTTACAAAAATATTGATGAAAATATCGATTTTTAATTATGTAAAAAATATTTTTTTTAATGTTAGTACTAATTACGAAATAATATAAGAGAAAGTTGATTTATTCTTAAATGTGTTATGTATTATTGTACATATTATGTAATATTTACAAATTTTGAGTAAAGACAATGTAAATATTTGTTGTAATAGAATGCACATAACTAGTCATAGATTTCAGGAGCAATGCAAATAATGTGTAAAGATTGTAGATGCTTTGTGCAAATACCAATAATAACAATGGATGAGCTATTAATAATAATAGAATGAAAAAACAATTGGTTTCTGTTTTTTAAATGGATTTATTATAAATATATTCATACAATGAAAATTAGCTATTAAAGATTTTTAATCTTTGAAAAAATTTCTAGCCATCAATTTTTCTTTTGTTTATACTTATAGTTTAAAAAAAAAACAAAATAACTTTAAATCTATAATTTGTTCTATAGAATTAAAGTCATGTTTTGATTCTTACATTTAAAATATTGTTTTTTTTTTGTTTTTCAATAAATTTATTTTTTACTATCGCGTAAACTTAATAAATTTTTAAGATTTATTTTCAAATCTTATAGATTTAATGCTTAAATGTTTTCATTACTTATCTAATACTATGTACAATATATTACAAATAATCTTCATCTATCTATTTAGGGTCGCATAAAAATAATTTACTTTTTTAAATTACAGCGCCAAAATTAGGTGCTTTGAACCTCGATATTCCACTTGAAAAACTGACATATAAAACTTTTAAATTATAAAGTAATTTTTCAATGATATATCACTTAAAAAATGCAATTCATAAAATTGCAATAATAGTTGAAAACGATTTCTGACAAAAACGAAAATAGATGATTAAAAATTACAAGTAATTTTTCTATTTAAATGTGGTTAAATGTCCCTTTAATAATCGAAAATATTAAATTCGAAGTTTCATACTTCGTTGGAAAGTCGAAAATCAAGCACCTACACACATAACATACATGCACGCATACGAAAACGCCAATCCAAATTGCAAGTTCTTCATTGAAGTAATTATCTTAGTCAAGTAAACAGTAAATTTGTCATAAACTAAAAATGAAATAGTTTTTAATCAGTGGATAAAATTTTTCAATTTCATTGAGTTTCACCAGTAAATTTTAAATACAGAATTATCAACATTGATCTGTAGATTCACGTCGCGCTTTAAGTGTATGTTAATTGTGTACATGCTGTGCTTGTTGAAGCTCATCTTCAACTGCAGTATCACCTCCTTTTCGAATATATTGAGGTTTATCAACACCTCGAACACAGCCTTCAGTTACATGTACAGTCATTACATCACTTCCTGGAACATCAAACATTGGCTCTAGTAAAAGTGACTCCATGATAGCTCTCAGGCCTCTTGCTCCAGTTTTTCTTTCCATTGCTAATGACGCTATAGCATCCAAAGCTTCTGGAGTGAACGTCAACTCCACCTGAAATAAATTGTTGTTTAGTGTTAGAATATGAAATGGCAACTGATATAATTTTTATAAATATATTTTTGAGTGAAATTATAGTGCATTCTCTTTTGATAAAGATATATATATATATATATATAGCTATAGTGTTTAACATTAATGTATATTATTATTATTAAAACTTACTTTGTCCATGGAAAACAGCATTTGGTACTGAGGTACCATGGCATTTTTAGGCTCTGTCAGAATTCTGACAAGCATTTCTCTATTCAAAGTGTGAAATGGTACCAGTACTGGAAATCTACCAACAAATTCTGGAATCATACCAAAATCTATAAGATCCCTGGCCTCTACTTGTCGAAGCAATACATCTTTTTCTTTATTATCATCTTCTGTGGAAGGAGACATGTTTGCTACATCAGCAAGACTGGCAGCTCTTCTACCTGGACGTTCGGAAGCAGGGGTAGCACCAAAACCAAGGTATTTCTCATTTTTTCTTCTAGAAACTAATCTATCTAGTCCATTGTAAGCACCAGATGCTACAAAGAGAATATTTGTAGTATCTACTTGCAAAGTATCCCCTCGTAATTTCCTAGAACTGTTTCTTTCTGGCACATTTACAATTGTACCCTCTAACATTTTTAACATTCCTTGCTGTACTCCCTCTCCACCCACATCTCTTAGTTGATGTATTCCTGGAACTGCACCTATTTTATCTACCTCATCCAAGAATACAATACCCATTTGTGCTCTATCAACAACATAGTTGGCATCTTGAAGTAATTTTGCAATCACACTTTCAATGTCTTCACCAACATATCCTGCTTGAGTAAGTGTGGTACAATCACAAATGGCAAATGGAACATCAAGACACTGAGCAATTGTTTGAGCAAGCAAGGTTTTTCCAGATCCTGTAGGTCCAAGTAGAAGAATATTACTTTTCTCCAGTTTCAACTGATGATGTTTGCTATCGAGTATATCTGAGCCAGGAACTGATTGAGATCCAGCCGGTGGAGGTTTTTGCTGCTGCTCATTACCAGATGGAACATGTTGAAAGCCAACTCCTAAGGAATTTCCAATACTTGAAATATGAAGAAGATCTGTAATAAAAGTTTTTATTCTAGACTTTTACTAAATTAAAAAAAAATGCATCATAGTTTACAATTTAAAGTTTCAAACAAAAATAAAAAATATATTGACTAATAAACACTAAGTTTTTATTTACGTGGCTTGAGACCTCTGTGAGTAAATGGATGATTGAGATCCTGATTTCCAACTGGAGCTGCATTGCTCTGCACTGCATTTTGAAGTGGTAGATTATTATGGATCCTTTTATAGTGGTTGTATACAGCAACACTTAAAACTTTCTTAGCATATTCTTGTCCAACAACATGTTTATTCAAGTACTCATAAATCTAAAAATATTTATAATAAAAGTTTTAAAATGTTAAGATCATTCTGATAAATAATATCTTTTACTTTTTTGGGAGGAGGAGGCGGTTTCCTGTAAAATCCTTGCTTGGTATCATCTGGTCTTAAAGCTTCTTTAAGACTCCTTTTTGAATCTATTTCAGATAGGACGACAAAGAAGTGGTGACACTTTTCACATTTCACAAATCTAGTTGAAGCTAAAAGAAAAAATTGTGAACTGTTAATTTGTTTGCATTATTCAGAAAAATTTAGATAACAATTTTTATAATAATTTTATCTATTGACTTACAGACAAATGTTTCAACATGCGTACAGGGATCCCCACATTTTGGGCAAATGAGATTGTTTTTCTTATCTCCACCACCACCTGTCGTCCCACCTGCACTAGAAGTAGTTGTAGTTCCATCAGGAGTATTAGGTGGCGTAGGTTCTGTCGGAGCTTTTGTTAAAATTGCAGTAGTAGTCAAGGTTCGAGAGGCAATAACTCTTGCAATTTTATGCACTGTAATTAAAAAAGTAGATTAGATAATATAATGATAATGGATTCTAAATAATTTGATAATTCACAGTGAGTTAATTAATTTGTAATTTTGACCTTTGCGAAACAACAATTGACAATGATTGAAAATAATTTAAAAAGAAAAAGCATAAACTTAATGACTACTCACCATGATTAGTGACGTTGTGTGTGGAAGCTAATCGACTGGCACCAATCAAACAGCAACGTACGGTGCTCATTTTACTTCAGTCCACTTGAATTATATTTACAAAACCAAAATCTCCCCAGGAAGGTCTCCAGATTGAGCAGTATCAAGGCCTGCAACAAATATACAATTGGAAATTCATGACAAGGTCAAACGACAACTTGCAATATTGAGTTCACGCGCGTGTGAGTAAGTTAATTTCGTAATCCTTCGCTACTGCGCGACTTATAATGAAAAACAAAAACTTTTTCCTCCCACAAGATGCACACTGCTATAATGACGAAAACGCGACGAAGTGAGTAAGTACCCTACGCAGTACGACGATTCAACGTACGCACGTACACATACACAGATATATAAAATTGTTCTTTTTTTGGTGTAAGAGGTTATATATATGTGTATATACGTAAAGCGAGCGCATATCGCAATCACCGCACACGATCATATCTTTTTTGTACTCACAAGAAGTGTTATTTTTAAATGACACAAGTAGCCGCGACGCAGAAAGCCCGCCGCCCAAGTTGACTGCGTGTGCGAATGTTTATATATCCATTATGTTTATGAAAAGTGCGCCACAATGGCGAATAAGATATATCTTATATACCTATATAGCCTATATAACCTGCTTGTATCTACGCGCCGATGCACTCGATTCCTGCGGATCATGCAAAATGTATAGCAGACCAGAAATACGAGACACTGCCAACGCAGGGATTGGATATTATATTGATCGATATATAATGTGTAAACTGACGTGGCTGGATGGGATTTCTACGGTTTTAATATTAAATTTCGAGAAAAAATTAGTGAACGAAAAATTGACATATCAAAAAAGGATAGAGAGAAGAAAAGAGAGTGAGAGAGCGAGAGAGAAACAATGACGAGAGCTGCTGCTGCTGCTGCAACTGGCTCCCGCTGCGCAGACGAAAACTGCAGCAGCAGCCGTGACGGCGGACATGTATATCATCAGGGATTAAAGCGCCAATTGAAGGCGATAATGGAACGCGCATACGCAGCTGATAGGATATGTGTATGGTTAAAGAAGCAATTGATGATTTAGACATATATATTTTTTTTCTCGCGTCTGCTACACAACGATTATGATGATGACTATACGACGACGAATCAACGCGTTCCAAGCGTTCCATGGTTCGGTTTTCGTTGTTAGAGCTACAGCTGTGATGATGGCTTATGGGTATATAAAGCGTCGTCGAACGACAAAAATTCCATGTTAGTTTCACTGTATATTATAATATATGTTCTTTAACTTCTCACGCAACAATCGAGGAAAAAAATATATACACTGATTATATTAGCGTCTTAATGACCCGAACGAGTTAATTAACGATGAATTGGTCAAAACATATATATACACACGTATACACACACCTATACCTACCTTGTTGCTGCTGCTACTCGACGCCTCCACGGTTCAGCTGTTCGTTCAGCTCCGTGCGCTGACTTGCACTGATCGTGGTGGTGGTGGCGGCGGCGGCGCACAAGCGCACGGCGGCTATATCGACGTCGTTGCTGCTGCTGCTGCTGCTTCTTGTGCCCCACTTGCTATCCATCCACAAACAAACCTACGACATATATACTTTGTAGATGTATGTAAACATGCGCAAAAAGTGGCCGTATTATGTATATATATGTATAAACACACATGTACGCACGTTATAAAAATACCTACGAGTAATAATAGGCGGGGAGGATATATTTCCGAACGTGCAACTGTATATGTATGTATATATGTGAGATGATTGTTTTCCCGAGGGGGGAGTATGTATATATATATGAGAGGTATATAAGGATCTGATGATTCGGTTGCCCCCGACTGACTATACTGCTGCTGATGCTGTCCTACCGCGAGGTATACGCCACCTACATGCACAGTGGACGATATGACATTGTTGCCACAACATTGTTGGAAAACGAAAATTTATTTTGATCTGGTGCGTGCGTGCAGCGTGATTTTGCATTTCAGGTTTGCGGAGGGAAAATGTAATGCAGGGACTTGCATGGTTCGACCGCGAGAGATCGAGGATCGATATATAGCACACGTGTTGAATTCAAATCCTATATTCTCTAGGTTTGCGTTTGTGTACTTTATGCAAAAAAAAAGAAACGTAAATGGTTATTATTAAATAAGTGTTTGGAAGTGCTTTGAAGTTAACAAAAAATGGTAAGTAGCTTAGAATTTATATAGGTTCCTCAATTAGGTGTGAATTGGTTTCACGCGGGCACGTATAACTTCAAATGAATCCACTGTACTTTCAATTTTGCAACAGTAAAAATTATTAAAAATGCATTTCAAAGAGATTATATTTTTACAATATTTTATGAAAATATTATTCATGTTGATTGAAAAATGATTTTAGACTAAGATTTTTTCTCTTACAATTTCAATCAAAATGACTAATATACGAATGTCGTGAACGCGGAGCATTTATGATGCAAGATAAAAATGTTTACTAAATTTTAAGTGCTCCGAGTTTTAATTTTCTAATAAAGACAGTTATGAATTTTTTAAAAAACAACTTAACTTTTACAAAAAAAAAAAAAATGCAAGTATACTACGAATTCATAGGACGTAATTCGGGTACATTGTCTCGTGTCTATAATTCCTTTGGAAAAATTCAATTGTTAATAAGTTTTTTAAAAATCACAGAAAAAATATTTTGTGTTAAAATTAGCAATTTAGTGATAACTCAAATGCTCAATCCGCTGGTCGTCGTATCGTACCGTCCGTGGATATTATTATATTAATTTGGATATTTTTATACTTGCGTGATAAGACAAGGATATTAATAGATTTATATATTATATCCCACGTATTTTTCACATTAGTATTGGGATCAATATTGCTGCTTTCTGTCAACATTTTTTGTGATTGCGTCTTTTTCGTCTTATTTATACTTCTCATTTAATAATTAATTTATATATCTATTTTTCACTATTTCTTTTAATCTTTGGAAATCCGATTCTAGTTCGAGAATCCTACATTTCTCAGAGATCTATTAATTAATTGTTGATTAGATTTTGCTTTATTGATTGCTTGAGGTCATGGTCAGTTTAGCACGATCCCTTTCTGTAAATCAGCTCGTTCAAGATATGTAACAGTTCGTCGATATATATTTAATATTTATCTGCGATTAAACTATCAATCTCCTTATATCTTCCCAACTTCACTTGTATTTGAATAAAATATTGTTTAATTTTATACCATCTTATCATATGAACGCTCAAAAAACCGTTGCAATAAAGTTCTTTTAAATGATTTTAAATTTTCTTGAAACACCTTAATTGCTCACTGAAGATAACGTAAATCAAGCCTGAAAAATATTTTTTTTTAAACATTAGGTGACTAAAAAATAAACAGCTTTAAATTTTGTAATTATATTATGTGTACATACAAATCTTGAAATAATTCTTCATTTAAATATATCGTTTGTTATTCTTTATTATGATAACTTAATATATAAACAAAAAACTCTACAACAAAAACTTTTCATCTATATATATATATATATATATTATACACACACTTAAATATCTTATTGACTGGCAATTAGAACATATATACGTATATATATACGCAGATTTAAACCGCAATCAGCTATTGGGCATTCTGGCACACCCGCATGACACGTGCACATCGGTCGGCGGACTAATCTAACCTTAACTGAGAAAAACAGGAAAATATAGTGCGAAACCCGATGGAGATATAAGTATAAGTAAGTAGTAGGTTGTTTTGGTTCCGACCATTTACTCAAAGCGTAATACAGAACTTCTTTTGTGATTTCAAGTGCAACACTAATTGCAGTCGTGAGTTTATACGTTGAAGAAAAAATAATTAGTACAATTAGTGTAATACATGTTTACGTTTGTTCAAGGCAAAAAAAGAGATATGGTTATGAACACATTCCCACATTGTGGTTGGTGTTAGCCAGGAAATAGAAAAATAAATAGTTATTAAAGATATATCTGCTTTGGTGATAGTATATCAAAATACTAAATTTTATAGGATTTCCTTTCCTAATGCAATTTTAAGAGTTGGGGAATAAGGAAATATAGATGTAAGAACAAAGTCTTGTACTACTTTGATATGCATATTATTTTTCAAGTTTTAATGAATATTAACTTTTTTATAGTAAAAAAATCATGAGTATCTTATTTTCATCTGATAATGGATGGATCATCTCTCACCTAGATTATATAGACAATATTTACAAATCAGTGAAGGATGAGCATGAAAATAAAACATTGAGATTCAACGAAATTCTTTTCAAAGTTAATTCACAATATCTGCGTCAAAATCAAATTGAAAGTCAGAATGCAGAAGCTAATACGAAATCTTTAAAGAAGCGAAAAAGGAGTAAATCTCAAGTATTACCTCTAGAAGTTTTACAACAGGTATAAATTTAGATAGTATTGATAGTATTATTTATGAATTTAATATTTCATTCATAATATTTGTGTTTGTTGCAGAACAATTTTGTTAAGGAAACTAGTATTAAAATTCTCAATGAAGCTAAAAGCTTGCAATTGTTTGGAAATAAAATTTGTGATTATAATATAGAATCACGATTAGAATCTAAAAAATTTTATACAGATAATCAACATTTGAATCATAATTATCATGGAAGTAATCAAAAGAATATTGCAATTATTAATAAATTTCAAAATGAAAAGTATGTTTTCCCAAATAATAGTACATTTTATTGTTATGATGTAAGAGAAATAAAAGAAAAATTGAGCATTACTGATTATTTTGATTTAATTGTAATGGATCCACCCTGGTGGAATAAATCTATAAGAAGAAAAAAGTCAAAGTTTGAAGAAAGCAGGTAATTTTTTTAATCATTACAATGCTCTTTACTTTGTACTATTTCAAAATATTCTAAATAATTCTAGTTATAAAATGATGTATAATGAAGAACTCTCAAAAATTCCAATTGGAAGTTTTTTAAACACCAATGGTATTGTTGCTGTTTGGTGTACAAACTCTGTTAGTCAAATTAAAAGCATATTAGAAGAAATGTTTCCTGCCTGGGGTGTAACTTTCAAAGCTAGATGGTATTGGCTTAAGGTAATATACTCAATTAAAAAATCAGTAAGTTAAAAATAAAATATCTAACATTATTATTGCTCAATATCTAGATTACACAAAATGGAGAAACAATTTGTGATTTTAACGAATTACATGGCAAACAACCGTATGAACAAATTATACTAGGAACAATCTCTTCAAATTTGAATTTCAATCTACCTGACAAAAAGGTTATTATTAGTGTCCCAAGTGCTGTTCATTCTCATAAACCACCTCTTACAGGTAAATACAATTACACTTAATGTATATATAAGTACTACTTAAAATTATGAACTTATTTCAGAAATCTTCAAACCTTATTTACCACAAAAACCAAAATGTATGGAAATTTTTGCTCGTTACCTATTACCAGAATGGACCAGTTGGGGTCTGGAAGTTTTAAAATTTCAACATCTATCATTATATACTATCTTACCTAAAAATACAAAAGAAGATGAAGATCCATCTTCCAGGTAGCATTTAAGGAGGATTTGAGAGGTAAACAAAAATTACTAATTTAAAAACAGTAAGTCGTCTTAAGAAGCTTAAATATTTACTGTATAAAAAATGAGTACAATTGATGACATTTTTAAATAGAAAATTTCATCTCTTTTGGTATTATACTGACACAAGAAGGCTTTTTCTAGATTTACAGTTATTACTACTAATTTCCATTTTTATAAGACGTCCTATACCCATGTGGATTCATCGTTTGCCACCTCCAAAAATCTCGACCTAAAAAAAAGAAAATCGTAAGAATACGCTAAGAAACTGAATAGGAGAGTGTTAGGAAACTGGATCGCGGATTCTTTACAAACATTACGATATGTTTTCGATACAGAACCTAAAAAGAGTGACCATGTTATACATTAACACTCCAATAAAACTCGTTATGGATATTTTTAGCTTTGTTTTGAAAAAATTTTGAAGAAAGCCTTTTTTTTAAACGGTAAAAATTAAATCTTAGAAAGCTTTATATGCCATTGGAAGAAAATAAAACTAGAAAAAAGATGTCGTTTAGAAATTCAAAAATATTGATTGTTTTGAAATAATATTCAAGACTTTCAAGAACAGACCCATTAAATTTTTCCAAAACAAAACTTAAGACTTCCATAGTTTGAGTTTTTTTGGAGTATTGGGGCTCTAATAAAGCCCCTTCTAACACTCTCTCCTAGTCAATATTAAAATAGAAGAAAATCTCTCTCTTCTTTTACTTACACATCTCTTCGATATTATATTTGGCCTTCCAACCCAACTCTTTCTCTGCTAAATGCGTATCAGCAAACATCGACACAATATCACCTTCCCTCCTATCTTTAATAACGTACGGCACGCACGTTCCCGTGACTTTTTCAAAAGTTTTAACCAAATCTAGAACAGACACACCGCTACCAGTGCCCAGATTATACACCCTAAGCCTAGAATGTTGTCTGTGCAATGCATTCAGTGCAGCAACGTGACCGGATGCCAAATCCATTACGTGAATGTAATCTCGTATTCCTGGATAACAAATTAATCGTTATCAACTATAACGTATAATGGTATATAAACGACTTTCAAGTATATATAATAATAATATATACCTGTGCCATCTTTCGTTGGATAATCTCCACCGAATATGGTTAACTCGGATTTTTGTCCTAACGCCACTTGAGCAATAAACGGCATGAGGTTCGTGAATTGTTTCGTTGGATCTTCGCCTATCAAACCGCTGGAATGTGCGCCCACAGGATTGAAATACCTCAGGGATATGATGTTCCAACTCTGCAATAACAACAACAACACAATCTCACTATATACATTTACCGACCGCGTGATAAATCAAATCTTGTACACAGACGTATATATCAATTTTACCTTCTCAGCTCTAGATATATCCTTGAGCATCTCTTCGATAAAATACTTCGTCCTGCCGTAAACATTCGTTATGTTCCCCGTTGGATGGTCCTCTGTAATCGGAAGCATTTCTGGTTCCCCATAAACCGTACACGAGCTACTGAACACCAATTGGAAGCATCCAGCTGCTTTCATCACCTACAATCGTACCATCACCTTCATATAATCTCTATATATTCTATCATCAACAACCACACAACGAAACAACATACCTCTAGCAGATTAATCGCTCCGATGATGTTATTCCGGTAATAATGAAGTGGCACTTGCATCGATTCACCTACAGCTTTGATCGCTGCGAAATGTATGACACAGTCGATCTTGTGCTTGTTGAAGATCTCCGTGAGTTTGTCTTTGTCGAGGAGATCGCAGTTATAGAAGTCGACACTTTTGCCGGTTATCTTTTCTACACGTTTCAAGGCGGCAGAGTCGCCTTTACCCTCGGTTACGCTGTTGGCGAAATTGTCGATGGCGACGACCTCGTAGCCAGATTCGAGGAGCTCGATTATACAGTGGCTGCCGATGTAACCGGCGCCACCCGTCACGAAGATCGTCTTCCATGTGTTTATTGGCGGCATTTTCTACAATGTAAATAGGATTGTTTTTCTGTTGTATAGTTTATCCATGGTAATTGTATACGGTGCAGTTGTAGAATATTTAGAAATATTTACTATATATTTCGTTGTTGGAATTTTCTTTAAAAGTGCAGCTTTGAAAGAGAGTTTGATATAGTTTTTTTTGTAAGAATAATAAATGAGATTTTGACTTATCTGTATATAAATTTTCACTTTATACACGGAGAGAAGGATAGATTTATAGTTAATATATTTAGTAACATCTAATACGAAATAGTTGATTTTGGGGAAATAAGGAAATTGTAATGTGAAAACATTCACATTTGACTGAAATTCCAAAATATTACTATTAATGATGGCATATTAATAGTTAATATTCCATCATTAAATATAAATAAATTTTTCTGTGTATTTTTAATATATCTTTTTATTGACTATAAACAAATTCTTCTCTCAGGGTAAATTGTATTGGGTATTATAACAAAGCTTTATATCAGACTTTGTAAAGGTTCGGAAATTTTATCGTCGTGCTTTACGAGATATTTTTCAATAGAATAAATCGTGGTAATTTTATCTTTACAGATTATAACAGTTTTACGAGATATTTTTTTACTTTGCGTTTAGAACTAAAAGCATATTACACGAGGTTCGGCTTTACTTTCAAAGTAAAACAATATATCTATTATAAAAATCGTTAACAGACGTCCGAAGATTAACCACGACTTATACTTAGTAATCAGAGCAACATAATAACATCTAACACACATCAACATTCATCTTCTTAACTCACTTCTTTATTCAATACAAATACTCGATTAAAAAGACACCCGACCTGCCACATAACAAATCCCAAAACATATATACACATTTTCTTTCATACACTCTACATGTAACCAAGCAACTTCACAATTCACCTCATCCGTCTTCTTTTCCCTCCTCTATACAATCATACACTTCCCCTTTTCGCACAAACAACCTCCTTTTCATCCTCCCATATCCTTTCATAAACAAACATCACCATATACCCACACTCGCACAACTAAACAATTATACTCGTTCCCCTACATCTCTATAACCATTACACATGCAAAGGTCACGGTCCCATGGATTTTCCCCTCACTATATATATATCCTCGCAGGCCATTCACCCTTTACTCACGCGGCCGATGCGTTGCAGTGTGAAAGTGAGTTCAAGGTCGTATCTCCTATCCACGCGCGCGCGTGTCGTTTCGATCCCCCGCGGGTTATAACAATTATAATTGCATCATCGGATACACACACACGCGTGTATGTGAGGATCAAATTTCGAGGTCAAAGAGCGAGATACGCACACACGCGCGTTGTCGTGGTACCGATCACGTATGACGATGATGATCATACTGTCGATAGGTCCTTGTAACGGATTCACGCGCCCGGTTAGTCACTTTCGCAGTGAGGTTGTATAGTAGTAAGCGATTAGGAGGAAACCGGTATTGCACACGTGTGTGTGTGTGCGTTTGAACGATTTTTTCTTTTTTGTCTATAAGGTTTTAAGCCGATTGTGTATATGCTTATATATAGATAAATATTGTATAGTTTAGATTATCTATAAAGAGGAGTTGTAAAACAAAATGAGGGTAAAGCAATAATTTCATGCCAACGTGAGATGTATATGCGTTGAAGTATATATCCGTGGTTTTAAAAAATTTGAGATTACGAAACGTCTATTATACGCGATTGAATGAAATTAAATTTATGTGAAAAATATTGTAATAGCGTATATACGAGTGATTGAGAAATAACGGCGCATATATATGATATATAAAATTGGAAGAAGCGAAGGATTGTGGAGCCAGTCCTTGGGAGTCTATTTATAGATATGCAATGAAATGGTCCCTTCGCATGGATATATATATA
>JAWWEQ010000010.1:27028682-27057682 GCA_035583055.1 Torymus tubicola | reverse complement strand
TATACCCACACATCGCTCGCGGCTGCTCGTCGAAGTAGCGCTCGCGCGCACCCATTTCCGCGGCCTACTAACCGCCCGCCTTGCCGTGTATGTATATATATATATATACATACATACATGTATGTACGCACACAAGTGAGATGCAAAACTTATGGGGGCTCCTTTCCCCTCCTGCGAGTATATACAAGCCGATTCGTAAACATCTTACATAAAGGATGACTCCTAACGCGCGATTTTTCGCCGCGCGAATATTGCCGGGGAAAACGAATTCGCGTGTAGTGTATTGGAGAAAGAGAGAGAGAGAGAGAGGGAGAGGATATATTGTAGAGTGCGCGAGAGCCGTGATGTAGAGGATAGTTAGCGCGCGATGGTGTGTATGTAGCTGTTGGAGTGAGAGATCGGTAGTGAGTTATTGTATAACCGTGGCTGGATATATAGATTTTCTATATAGGAATGAGGATAATGGGTTGTGTATTGTGTATATATACACAAGTCTTGTGCCTGTGTGCGGGTTCATCGGAGCCTGTAACTGTAGATTAGATTTTATACATTTTTAAAAAGCTATATACCCGTGCGCTATTATTCTCGTACAATTTATAAATCGTTTATCATTAAATATATGGTACGATCATGCTTTAGCCTTTCATCTACTTAATGATATTGTGCTTACTTTTTTCTTTGCCATTAGGATCAATAATTTATATATATACTAAAATGTATATAAAATTTAAAAAAAACAGCTGTTTCACGTATTTTTCACCGGAAATAGTAAAAAACCTGTAATTACATTATAATATCAAAAAAACTTTGCTCTTCATTTACTACTAAATCGTACCTACATATATATCCCACCCACCTGTATACTTCACCTCCTCACCCATCCACTAGAGATTTTTCAACTCACTCGCCTCGTATACTCACCCATAAACTCTACCCACAGCATGCTCTATACGTATAATCTAATGAGGGCCCAATAAGCTCACACATATATATACACATACATATACTCTCACACGATGGAGGAACCCGCAGCAGCTTGATCCTCACGTTGCTGCTGCTGCTGCCAGTCGCCGGCGTTGAGCGCGAGCGCAGTGTTAACGGCCTTGCTCGCGAATGTGGGTCACGAAACAAGGTCCCGAGCGAGCGAGAGACGCGGATGAAAGAGAAAGAAGGAAGACGCGGAAAGGAGAGAAAGAGAGAGAGAGAGGGAGAAGTGGTTGTAATGGTGGTGGTGTAGTGTGTATATATATATGTATGTTGGATGTAAGACAATGGGGAGATCGGAGGTGGTAGGTTCCCTCCTTTTTTTCAGCCGCGAGATGTAGGTCGGGTGTTAGGTATGTTAGTGTGTGTGTGTGTATTAGAAGAGGTTGGTATGGGTGTATGGTAAGGGTTTTTGTTTTTTGGAAGGGATAGATGGTAATGAGTGAGGTAATGTATAGAGGGATAAGGATTGAATTTGGATTTGTAGTTTGCAAGGGAAGACGAGATAATAACGATTTGTGCTTTGGATTTAGATTTTGAATGTGTTTGCAGATTATATATATTTGCATAAGATTCGAGGTGGAAAAGATTTGGAAGAGCAGCTTGCGGAAATACGAAGAAATACTATCAGATTAAGAAGTATTTCGAAAATTTGGAAATTGTTATTTTATTTTTTACGATTGATTAAGTGGAAACTTTTTTTCAACCAGTGTATATATATATAGCTTTATATTTTAGAATAAATTAGAGATTATAACCCGATACTTTCTGAATTGCTATTATATGGATGAAATAAAAGAACGTGGAAATTGCAATAGCAATAAACACAATTATTAGATTGAACTTTCTCCGTGATCTGATTCGTACAATTGAGGAATGCAACACTCGGAACGCAAAGGCTATACGGAGATAGAACATAAATTGCGATTTGAAAAACAATAGCTCACATATATATATATTATACTACCTTCGAGCATATAAATATATTAATGTGAGCCATTAAATGTATGAATAATAGAACGGTTCCGAAAAACTTTTTGCAAATCGAAGCGACATAGGAAGAGATGTAATAAAATAATAGCGATAATAAAGGGTACATAGAAAGTTTATAGTATTCAACCATAATTGACGATATTTCCCTTGGAAATATATACATCAACGTAACAGTAACGACAATATTTTCAAATCTCGCGAAAAATCTTTTTTTTCTCAAAAATGAACCATCCTTAAACTAAAAGCGACGATCTCCCGCCGGAAATCCTCGACCTAATCCCAAGTTCAAGTGTACACACCGTCACCACTGTATATATCTATATCTCTATATACATATATACGTATATACATCTTTACGTGGGTGAACGCAACGCCGACGCGTATACACTATAGACCTCTCTCTCTCTCCGTGTGCTTACGCCGATATCTCTGTTGGATCTCAAGAGAATTTTTCGCTGAACCGCTGCATTATCCACGCCATTAGCCCTGGCAAGCCTTCCTAAGCGACGATTACCACGGATTTGTATATATATACATATACACGTACACAACGCGTGCGAGTGAGTTTTCTTAATCGTTGTTTGCAGTTTGCGCGGGGATTTCGTTTGCTTGTATCTCTTCCTTGCGCGTATAGGTATATACCATCAAGGGAAAAATGAAGCGTGTTCGTTTAAGCGGTACGAATATATTTGCTGAAAGGATTAAACGTGAGGTTGACAATGGTGTAGGTATTTTCAGAACTGAGCAAACAAACATAGAGTAAAGTGATATACAGTTTTACCTTGAACTTGACGAACCCCACAACAATGGTACCATCGTCTATGACAATTGTGCTCACGTTTGTATATAAGTTTAATCACCGCACGATGCTATTCTTATAGTTTGACACCCACGTACATGTATATACCCTCGATTTCGCCAGATCTCGTGCGAAATTATAACGCAGCTCTATAGACTATGCGCATATCGCTATTCTATATATATACGCGCGAGCTGAGAACTTTGCCACGAGAGCCTGGATGGTGTTAAGCGCCGTGAAATTCCAAATAAGTAGGTAATGTGTGAACCTCGTTCTGAACACGTATACACGTAGGTATATGTGTAGTTTGAACGACTAATATTTGACAATCGTTTCTTTGTGCTCTCGTTGGGCGGACGTTTGCATGGTGTGTGTATATATAGGTATTGTGTTACTTTGGAGTTAGGAAGAGCGCTAGTAATTTTGATAATTTTAACGTAATAGGATATAACTGTATGAGTTACGCGCGAAATTGTCTTCTGGATAGGTCCAGGTTCAAAATTCTCATAAAAATAAAATATTATAGCTTTTTTTTAGTGTTTTATAAAGTATGTTGTATACGAAAAATAAAGGAAATATATGGAGTGTTGTTTATGCTAATTTGAATTGAATTCAAATTTTCACATATTTATATGTATATGGATAGACAAGTATATATGAACCAGTCACGCGAGCATAGGTTTTGGTTATATTTTAGTATGCAGATGCAATTATATTTATTACTGTTCATCTCTCTCTCTCTGATTTTTCGTAGGTCAATTTCTAAAGACGTCATTCAGCTGAATAATTATTAATGAGGAGAGATGCGTGGAAGATTCTCTGCCGACTTAATTTAGAAACGAGAATTCAGGTGCAGCATGCGCGCGCAGCTCTTTTTGAAAGCAATAAACCATCTGAAATTTAAATTTATCGTGGCTTAAAATGCGTGGAACGACGGAAAGAAGAAGCGCCCGATATTTTGGAATTCGTCAGACAACTTTCCATTCCGCATAAGGAATTTTAAAGGGGTGCCACATAGTATATATGTGCATTGACTTCGGTAGTTTCAAATTAGTATTAACATTTTTAATTTGGGTCACGTGTCGTTTGTTGTAAATCTGATGATAAATGGAAATTTAAGTAGTACTGGAATAAGAATTCATTTATTAATTTATTTATTGTTATTGCAAATTAATTCGTAACTGTCAAATCGATAATCTCTTTAATTATGATGCTTTTCGCGAATGGAGTACCGAATTTTATGAAAAATTTCTACCTAAATTAATATCTTTTTATTAGGATGCTAATTAATATTGAGTAAAAGTGAATTTTGAAGTAATTTCAGTCCGGAAATGCATAAATAAAAATCCATAAATTATTATGTTTTCTAGCAATTGTTATTTTATTTTGTACAAAATTTAAAATTTTTATAATAAACTGACACAAATATTACTTTTTAAGAAACCATATGTAAAGGGATTTATAATTCAATTACAGATCTAATAACTTTTAACATAATTAATATAAAAATTGTCAAATAAATCTTACAATTCTATTTCTTAAAATAATTTTTTTCTATTATAAAAGTAAAACGTAAAATCTACAGCGGAAAATGGCTTACTGAATCACTGATGCTTCACGACAGAATTCTCATCTCTCTTTGCAATAACAAAAACACTAAAAATAAGTTATTTAAGATTTTAAATAAGTTCATTGACTTTCGCGGTTAGAAGACATTAAAAAATTTTTTTTTCCAAGGAATATAAAATAAACGCTTTCATTTTTAGATTTTTCATTCAACTGATTTTTATTCACATAGGTCAATGAATTTTTCTAATATAATTAACAAATGGTAATACAACAATCTTTACTGTATCTATATTTACACATATAAACTTCTATCCTTTGTAATTGTACTAAATCTAACTAAACAGAAAATCACAAAATAAAATTGAAAACATTATTCATCTCGGTCGTTGCATTTATTCGTGTCTCGCCCATATAGCATCCTCAACGCGATTATTAAAAAGTAATCTCATTGTTAGCCTTTTTAGGTCTTCAGATACACAAGTTCTTAATTCTCAAAACTACAGCATGAAAAAACATCTGTAAACCTCGTTCCATGTCTTCGTACTCCCATTCCTCAACATCGCTGAAGAACCCTAGCCACATCTTTCTCACATCCAACAGCAAAATGAATCCATTTCTCTAATCAATCACAAATATCTTATATTCTTTTATCCTTATATAAAAAACATCGCTAAAAACCATCGTTCCGTTTACATCTCCCCCGACTAAGGACAAAAATATCCCTATATACACACCATCCTCCTCCTTCTTCTTCGTTTCTCTCTCAACGCTACCATACATCAACTATATAGATATATACCACCACACATTCATATACAACCGCCTTCGCGTTGAGTATGTAGGATCCTGAATCGACTCGCTCGCTTGCTTCGCTCGCGCTTGCCGATAAGTGTGCCGCGCGCGTAAGTAGCACACGGAGCTCGCGCCTGTGTATATATACACGCTCGCGCGACTGGCGTACCCAGCAGTATAGGTATATATATATATATATATACACACCAACGAGAAGTGTACCAGCCTCGGGTCCGTTTCGTCCCCCCCGCGCGCGCGCGTTTGCCTGAAAGGTAGGTAGGTAGGTATGCCTTGAGCTCAAGCGAACGCCGCGCGGTGAAAGACTTTCTTCGCGGGCGAGAAACGCGAGCCTTGCTGCTGCTTGCTTGCCTGCCTGCCTGCCTGGCTGCTCTCGAAAGCCAAGAGAGAAAGACTATGTATGTGTGTGTAAGTTGCGAGGCCGGGATTTTTGCAGAGAGAGAGAGAGAGACAAGAGTGTGTGGGATGCGAGTGTATGTATGTGTGAGTTGGGACAATGTCGCGGAGGTTGTCGAGAGAGGAGAGGTTTTTGCGGTGAACGATGGGGGATCGAGATTTGTTTCGATTGAGGGAAATGGAAGGGGGATATTGGTGGTTGAGAGGTGGACGGTTGTTGAATGAGGTTGCGCGTGAGATTATATATATTGGAGTGAGGTTGGTTGAAGTTTTTCTAAATTTTCGTATATGGAAGGTTTTAGTTTTTCGATGATTTTGCGATCGAGATGTAAAAAAGATAATTTTTAATTTTATAACATATATATACGATAAGCTAAAATTACAATGTTCGAAAGCTAAAAATAAATTTTATCTCAATCTCGAAAAGTGATTACTCATCTTCGTATCAATCAAGCAACCCGAAACTATACACCTCTTTATATCTATATACACACTTTAACCCATCAACTCACGAGCCGCATGGACACCGTCGAGTTTCTTTTTTACGACGCTGCGCCAAAAACCTTAATTTTTTCAACCATTATACCGCCGTGCACCTGGTACGCACATACGTATTATAAAAAAAAAAAAGAAATACTTCTAAACCATCGTACATACCTCGTATAACTCTCTCAATGATCGTCGATTGATTCCCGAAAAAAAAGCTCGATATTATGCGCATGCATAAACGCAATCGTGTGACGTGCGCGTATGCACCTACATATATACATACACACATCCTGGCAAAGTCGTCGCGCGGCCATCTCGGTACACTTCCGAGAAGAGGAGTAGAGTATATACGCGTTGCACGTTGCGCAATCGAGTGAGAGAGAAAGAGGAGAAAAGAGGAGGACGACATATACACTTACTCACTCACATATATATATGTATACGTGCACATGCATGCGTATATATATACTTGAATCTCATCGAGAAGAAGAAGAAGTAGAAGGAGAAGAGTTGAGGAACGGGTAAACGGATCCTCTCAGCACGCGAGTTAAGAGCGGGCTGCCCAAAAATGTGGGTCACTGGCCTAACTGCTACTGCCGTCGTCGTCGTCGTCGTCGCTTATTCGGCTCTTTGATGATGCTTCTTCCTTCTTTGCCACTTCTTCTTACTGATGCTTGCTCCTAACATGTATATATACAGACGAATGGGACAAGAGAAGAGTAGGAGGATGAGAAGGTGGAGACGAAGAAGCAAACAGGAGAGTGAGAGAGAAGAATCATTGTGTGTGAGGCAACCGCGCAACCCCGTTATACATACATATAACGCGCACGCGAGAAAGAACCCGACGACCATTGTCGCAGCCATTGTGTCGGTATATCATTATATTATATATATATGTGTGCATACGCGTGCGAGAGACTATATTATATTCCGGGTAGATTTTCGATGGTGTGGGACCTCCCGGTTATGTGTATGTGTCGCCCGTACCACTGTGTGTATATATATACACTCGTCGTCGATCAGGTGGCCCAGATTCCACGCTGTTATATATGTGTATGTGTGAGCGCAGAAAATGTGTATGTGTGTTGATCGAATGGGAATAATCGAAGGATTCGCGTGAGAAAAAAAAGAGACGACGAAGGTATAATACGAATCGAACCCTTTTGAATTTCGACTAACGTTGTATATAAATGTACACCACGTGTGTGTGTGTATATAATATATATGCGTGGGGGTTCGAATTTGGGTGACCTCAAAAGTCGAGTGTGTGAAAGTAAGCCGAATTTGATACCAAGTATGTATGTGCGTGTATGTATATAACGAGAAGGTGGAGAGGGAACAGAGTAGTTTTAGAATGTTAGATGCGCGGAGAGAAAGAGAAGATGACCCTTTCGCGGATTGATTGATGGATTTGTCTATTGCGGTGTAGCTCTCGTACGCGGGAACATACTGATACTGACATCGACAGGAACCTCGTCTCTCTCTCTCTCACTCTTTTTTGGACTACATTTTATACCGGTGCACACGAAAGAGGCTATATCGAAGTATACAAAGCAGTATACCCAGGGAGTATCAAAATAGAGAAATCGTATACACAAGTTGCGCGAGTCGCAGGTGTCTCTTCTCTCTTCTATATAGACTCAATGTATTACACCAATGTCTTACTATATACAAGCTCGGCAACAACGTCGTCGTCGTATAATGTATGTCACCATATGCTCAACGCAATCAACGAATTAAACAATTTGCTTCGCGAAAGGGTCACATATACACATATACGTATGGAGAGAGAAAAAAAATGAATCGCAGACAGAAATACGTACAGAGAGAGAGAGACGCCATCAACAGGGTTATTAATCTCCTTTTAGTTTCGGTCGCGACTGCCCCACAAAACCGCGAGCCCGAGATCCGCGCTGCTTTTTTCTTTTTTAGGTTTATTGCACGCGCGCGCGCTTGTGCTGTACAGCTGTTTTGGCGGTCGCTTTATTATAACACGCGTGTATGTGTATATATATATATATACCAGAGATATGCGACGGCGCGTGTATGTATATATATACGTATACTCACGAAAGTCGCTCGACGAGTGCGACTTATAAGGGAGAAACGGAAGTTGCCGCGATCTCGCGGAGATGATCGTCTGACGCGCGCACACGTGTATATATATATAAATTGTCCTGTTCCAAAGACACGAATTGTAATAATATATGTATATAAAACACACGCGTAATATATATATTTTTTTTACCTTTTTCCGCGTACACAGGGCTACCGTCTTCTTGGTTTTTCACATATAAGAACGCGCGTGAAATGATATATTTTTCACCTATATAATTAGGCGTTCGCGCGCGCGCGTGCAAGAACTTTCTCCTAGGCGTAGCCAGCTACGCTTGCACGCGCGCGTGTATATATATATATATACACGCGAGCTGGATATAATGCGATTCGTTGGCTCCTATATATATATACGAGCTGTTGCTGCGCTATGCTATGTTGCTTGGTTTATCGTGCATCGCGCGCACTCTGGAAAGAAGAAAGCGCGCGCACGCGCGTCGCGCGCGTATAGCATATAGAACTGCGCGTATAGGAATATTAATATAGAACGAATTCGTTAAGAATATTTATGTATATATATATGTAATACTGACCATAATTTTTTTTTTTTTTAATCGGTTCCGCGGAACGTATATAATGTAAGTGTACGTGGTCGAACAATATTCAGATCTGCGCGTACTACAAAATATATATATAATGATGGGGAATAAAATTTTATACTTATATAGTACGTTTCGTTTATTTAATTATGAAGAAGTTTTTGTATAAAGAGGCCAATTTCCCTTAATTCCACACCATTATTTTTTTTATAATAAAGAGACAAGAAGGTATAAAAATATTTACATTATGTTACAAGAAGAGTGTATGTGTGTTTATATATATGTATAAAAAAAAAATTCATGCCGTATTATTTGTTCCTTTTCACTGACCCCAAAATGAAAATCGTCTTCACACCAGTTCAGAGAAAGAGATAAAAAATATATTTGAAGGAAGGGAAGAGTAGAGTAAGATGGGTTTGGAGTAAAAAATAACGTTTAGTATACACAAGATGTGCGGTAACAATCAATTTTTAATCAAACATCAATATGTATAAATAATCATTTTTCTTTTCTTGACTTTATACAAAGTAATAAAATTCATGTCGCCGACAACGCACACCGGACGAGAGTGACGAACGGAATAGACAAATTAATTAAAAAAAAAAAATGAAAAAAAAAAGTAATTAAATAACGTGCGAGATAGAATTCGCGATGAACTTTATTAAGTTCCTCGCATTAAAAAATATTATAATAATAGTAATAATAAGAGCTCGTCGTTATTACCTCGTATAGAGTTTGATCGATTATCAACCGTTTCTACTTGTTAACGCAATACTTGCTTAAAAAAAAAATTCTACTGTCAATAATATTGTCAAAGTATTGCTGACGTATGGGTAATATTTTTATGCCATTGTTAAATCATAGGCCTTACATGTATATATAAAATATGTACAATATAATGCCACGCTTTTGAAGCTTTATATTGTACATAGTACTAGCAAAATATCGTCCGTTTACCCATGCTGTTCTCAATCAATACATAGCCAATTACTGACAATACTAATTTTTTTTAAACGAGTCTGCTTGATCACGCATTACATTCTTTCATCTTTGTTTTTTATTTTTATCCTACTTTATCAACGATTGCCGCACGTATACACTGAGTACCTCGTATATCTCTCTTTCTTTTTTTTCTCTCTCTCTACCATCGACATGTACAGCATTTAAGAAGACCAGAAAAAAACATAAAATAAAAACATCGTGTGAACTTTCGATGGATCGAAACCCGTATGTGTTGGCCTACAATTTACGACCTACTTCCTACTGTGAGCGGGAAGTGGACGGAAGCAAAAGTAAAATTTATAATATTTAAAAAAAAAAAAAAAAAAAAAAAAGAAAGAAAAAGAAGTCGACTCGAAAGCCCGTGGTCACTTTGTGCGTACAAATCTTTTCCTATATTACACGCAAGTCTATTTGCGGCGAGAGTATTGTGTATCTCAAAGTCCGCGATTGAACAGAAAAATTTTAATGTATAAGAATTATCAAAGAGTTGAGGACATAAATAACTTTTTATTTAAACGAAAGATATAGACATGTTGATCTTTCCTCTTCGTAATTCTGTATTCTTAGTAGCGACGAAATATACAAAAACGGCTTAAAATTACTAAAAAAAAGTAGTAGTAGTAGTAGATAGGGTGATAGCAATAGATAAAGAAAAATAAAGAGAAATAGATAGAGAAATAGCTTAAACAACGAACGCGATAAAGGTATACTATATTACAACGCAACGAAACTTGCGTGACGAATAAATAACAATAAAAAGAGCTAAGTCGAAAATAATAAAAGTCAATAGCGATAGAGAGATAGACAAAGAAAATAAAGAAATAGATAAGAATTAAAAGGTACAAAATAATAGCAACGTATTGAATTAAAAAAAAAAAGATTAACAGCGCAACCACAGGCGGTTCGTAATAACAAAGGAGCCATCATCATAAGGTACATTAAAGGTACGTCATCAATGCAATGTTGAACGCCTCGGACATTGCGAATCGCTCATCGTCACACGGGAATACATTACACACTGGTCGAGCTTTTATATATATATATATATATTTATTGTATATATATATTATACGCACGTTAGGTAATACAAACGTTTGAAGCGCGGATTTGTTGCCATGTCGACGTACAAAGAGTCCCGCGCGCGTTCTATACTCTCGTGTAAGTACACATCAGCATCATCGTCTCCCTTCTTCCATCTTCTGTTTCTTCTATTTAGGGTTGCTTCGCTGCTTGCGTGGGCTGTCGTCGCTCTCGACCCCAACGCTACGAGTCGCGAAACGAGATCAAAGGTTTTCTTCCTCTTCATTCACATCATCATATCTTCTTATAATCATCATTATTATTTAATAATCTCATTCCCTTTGATCACATGGATAACGGAACAAAAGCGTCTGCGACGCTAGGTGGCACTACTGCAGACTCCTCCACTGTAGCGCATCATTTGTCCTTCGTCTCGCGTCGTTTGGTCATCTGGAGAGTTGTTGCTGACATCCAGGGTTTTCATACCCTGGCGACGCCAAATCTGTGTGTGGGTCTGTGCGTGTTTGTGAATTGGCATGTGTTTGGGGGCGCGTGTACAAGTGCATCCAGGTTGTCATGTACGCTGGCGCATGTGTCCACAAGATGGGTCAACTCCTTCATGGTTATTTTATCACTCGTACCTCGAGTCGACTTTTATTCATCTCGCTCTATTTCTCTCTTTTCTAGCGAGATCTGATCAGTCAGAGGAGAATGATATTGCACTCGACTTTATTCGGCTCGAATATGTCTTAATAATTTTCATAATTTTTTATCACGTGAGGCCATCATCTAGTCCCTACCAATTCTTTTATGTATCTGCTGGTGCTTAATGAGATGAGCCTTCTGACGGAAAGCTTTACCACAAACCTCACACCTGAAAGGCTTTTCACCTGTATGCGTCCGCAAGTGGACCTTAATATTACTCTTATTAAGGAAGCCTCTATTACAAATGGAACACCTGTGTACAGGTTTCTCCTTGCCGCCGATAAGACCAGATTCCGTACCGTAAGCTAGCGTTGTTGACGTCGTCGTTCCGGGATTCTTCTTGGACGGATTGTGCGATCCGCCACCTGAAGGTCTCGAGCGCTTGCGCGTGTGCTGTGGGGCGACAAACGACGAGTGTAACTGATGGTCAGGGCTGCAGGAAGTTGAAACTCGACCAGGTGGACTTACTGGCGGGTAGGGGCTTGTAGAAGAGGGTGCCTCGCCGCAGGAAGCCTGCAGCCTCTGCTGAAGCATTGGGGAATACCCGTGAGTAAGAAGGCTTTGTAGGGTTGAGCTATGTTGCTGCGGTGGCGGGTTCGACGGTGTCGTCGTCACCGCTGTGGCGTAGATTTGAGGATATGGACTGGGTGAGTTCGTTTCTGGATCTTTCGGCGAACAGGCAGTGTCAATCCATTCCGCAATATCGATCCAATCTCGGGGCGAGACTACGGTGACATGTTCCGATGAAGGACTATTATTGCCATTATTATTTCCCGACCCATTGTTACCGCTACCGGGTACGGTAGTGTCGGCCATGGCCGAGCCAATGATCTCGGCGAGATCCTCAATATTGTTCATGTAGTCCGGAACTACCGGCTGACTGGACTGTGGTAACTCCTGCTGCTGTTGTTGTTGATGATGGTGTTGTTGCTTTTGACTGGATTGGGGGCAGGGCGTACTCGAGGAGACAACCGAGGACTCGTAGTACTCCTGGTTAGACGAGGGCGAGGGCGAGGTCGATTGCATCGAAGGACGCTGCGCGGATGATGCTATCGTGTGATAATGGTGACCTGGGATGCCATTAATACTCAAGTGTCCCGTGTAGTTAGTGAATGGTGGCAACGGCTTGAGCTCAGCCAACGACTGCGAAGGGTTGATCGAAGCTCCGAGCATGATGGAGTCCCATGGCTCGTCCAGGCCCGCCGTTGCCTGCTTAACATCATGCGCCTCCAGGAACTCGGTGCCCGCAGCTCCCCACGGTGACAGCAACATACTATCGACTCCTACAACTTCACCTGGTGATCCACCTACGACAATACCTTGATTTCCCTGACTGCTGTGCGGCGGTTCAACACCTGTAGAGGTCAAGTGCGACGGCGTTGTAGGCGGTCCAGTCTGGGTCTCAAACTTCATATCTATAGCCGTGATGTTGGTTGGCGTCGCTCTCTGCTTAAGCAATAGGTTAGATGGCGAGCCGCCGAGTGAATAATCGACTTTGTTGTGTTCCTCTCGAGGATCCGACGAACTACCGTCGGAGTACTCGAGCTTCACAGGTCCCAGCAACAGATTGCTAGTGTCGCTATTCTCGTTGCCACCGTCGACGTTACCAACGTTGCCAGTGCCGTTGCCGTTATTGTCCCTACGTCCGTAGTTCTTGTTGACTGTCGTGATACGTGACGTCGACAACAGTGAGCTCAGGAGCGAGGTATTGTAGTTTGTCGATGACGTGGCTCTGTCTTCGTTATTACTTTCCTCCTGTTTGACTCTGGGGTTGTAAAGAAGATTGTTGAGCGAGTCTGGAGAGGCAGGTATTGGCGTCGAGGAACTCGCCGGAGAACTCGTGGCCAGCAACGACGGCAGCTGACGTTGCTGCTGCGGTTGCTGATTCTGCGACGAGTCAACTCGAGCCAAATTAACACCGTTGTCCGACGAGCCGGCTTCCAGCTGCTGCTGTAGCAGGCTCGCGCCCGGGTGGTGATGCAGTATGCCCGATATCAGTCCGTAGCGGTTCGAGCCATCTGTGACATTGGAACGTGTGGAATCAACGTAACCGAGGCCTGCTGCGGAGGACGTATTACTGCTGTAGCAGCCGTTGTTGGAACCACCGCGACTGCACTGCTGCTGTTGCTGCTGATGTTGCTGTTGCTGCTGCTGATGTTGCTGCTGCTGTTGCTGCTGCTGTTGCTGTTGCTGACGCTGCTGGAGGTGGTACTGATTGGAAAGAGATCTCAGTTGGCTGTTGTGTTCTTCTAAAGAGGTGAACGGGTAATCGTCGCTATCGTTCAGCGATAGCCCGTCGATAATCCTTGGAGGTCCCGGGCTCGAGACCGTGGGGCAGAAGGAATTGGGATGCCACCAGGGATCCACTCTATTGCCGGGGTTATTGCAACCGCCAACGGCGCCGCGTGGACCTGCAATCATTATTGCAATTTCCTACGTTACAAATTAATATGTTAGTCTCGTTGAAAATATTTGTTTATATTATATATATAATTAAACATGCACTACGACTACAAAATGCTAAGGGAAACAAAAAATAAATATATATATACATGCGTAAATCTAAATATCATAATCGCATAAATCGAGCATAGCCAACGTGTGCGTGAGCGCGTGCTACGACGAAATTTCTCTCCGTCTCTACTTTCGAAAGCAAAAAATGCGCGTGCTGCCGTCGCCGCCGCCGCCTCGTCGCCTGTGCTCGTCCTCCATTACGGACTAATTTCGCTCCCGGCCATACAACCCGCGTAGTCTAATGACGCCGCCGTCGTCGTCGTCGTCGTCGCTCGTTGTATATAACATTGCCGCGGGTCGAAATTCCGCGCGCGTGTGGTGTACCTTAACGAGACCGGTATACCGGTACGACATTTTGAGGAACCAGCAACAAGCCTCGCCGCTCCGGCTTCGCTCGCTTGTGCGCCCCCCTTCGCTCGCTCGGCATCGTGCGCTCCTTCCGCGTCTTCTCCTCTTTCTCCTCGAAGAAAGACTCGCCTCGAGTTGTTAACTGGGTTAGTGGCACGCTGCTAGCCAGCCGCGCGAGTGAGGTGTATATATAGGTATATACACGCTCGTTCGTCCAAATTACCGCGTTAAAAAAAGGCCCCGTGAAGAGAGACAGAGAGAGAGGAGAGGAAGAAAAAAATGAGAAGTTGGTACTGTATAGGTTTGTAAAGATCGGTAAGGTCGAGATCGGCGAACGCGATCGGTGAATTCGGGATGACACGGAATAAAGGAGGTGGATATAAGTGCAATGCCGGATGCTCTACTAAACAATGACGCGCTAGCGCGCGTTCCGCCGAGGGAAACTCGGGCGCCGATGCTGCTGCCGCTGCTACTGATGATGATGGTGCGGTAGTAGTAGTAGTGGCAAAGTCAGAACCTTGTGAAGTCGAGTTTTACTGCCACCTCGAGTTCTTTTTTTCTTCCTAGAGTTTATGTTTGCTTTGATCTTTTTTTTTTTTAATGGGTGAACTTGGGAAGAATCATTTTAAAGTTAGCGATAGAGGTCACAGAGTTCCGTGCAAGGCTTGTCATAATTGTATTTCTATTCTTCAATTATTTATACATGCAATTTTCACACGTCAATCGTTATAGAACGACAGAAAAAAACAGAGTAACGCCTAGGCATTTAAAACAAAAAATTGCTATCTCTATACTTGACCCAAAATCAACTTCACCAACCTATGACACACAGACGGACGCCCAAAAAAAAAAAATCGCGTCGTGACACGCTCGATACTCTAACGGCAAAGTCGTCGTCGTTGCGTGACGAGGCAAAAGGGGATCGGTACCGAAACCTGCTACCAAAATACATCTCGATGATCTCACTCCGTTCTTCCGAATCCGCATATCCCGCTGACCTCCCCGCGTGTAATACATACACCGATCAAGCGGATCCTTTAATCGAAGTGTAACCCGGTCTCTCGGATCGTATGTAAATGCGGTTCGCTATACGGCTGCATCTTTCTTGCATTCGTATATACATGTATACGCATGCACGTCTGTGTATACGTATATATATATATGCGAGAGATCCGGCCTTGTCGCGTAGCCGTCCTTGTCGGCGTGCGCGTTGCAGACGGGCGCCTCTCTCTCTCTCTCTCTTTCTTTCTTGCACTTCCTCTTTCTCTCCTTCTTTCTTTCCGTAAGTCAGTCGGTAACTTCTTATCGCATTTCTCTCGTTCGCGCGGGAGAGTTCACGCGCACGGTCTCCGGTTAAAAATAGAATCGGTATTTTAACAGATTCCTTTTTCGGTCATATCATCGTTATGCAAAATTTATCGAGATGCGATCGCGAAAGACGACAAAATGGTGATTTTACATATCAAACGGTGTTTTTGTTCCTCTCTCTCTCTCGTACTATTTATACATTATTCAACTTTCATTCAGACGAACATTATTATTTATGCCTTACTTATTCCACTCTATAAATCTCGCTCGAATCTTTATATTCATCATCAGCCATGAGCATTATTCTAATATAATTAGACTAAACAAAACCAACGCGTTCCTAATTTCGCGTATAGACCCCCTCCCCCCTCCCCTTGTTACCATCCACGACACGCCGTATCCATACAAAATACCCACGAAAAAATTTATTCAAACGCTGTGTCCCTCCTCCTCGTTCTCCCCCTTCTCCTTCACCGTAGCAAACGGGTTGAGCATCGCAGAAAGAAAGAGAGCCCGTACAACAAGCATATATAGCAGCAATGGAGGTGGAAGCTTTACAACCAAAGTAGTGGGGGCGAACCAGCCACAACCGACGTGAGCGCGCGTGACGCAGCGCTTGGTACCGTTATCCCCCCGGCGAACGAGCGAGCGAACGCGCGCGCACCTTGTGATGTGTATGCGTGTGAGCCAATTGACAATGAGATCAGTGGGTAGAGAGGACCATGTCTGTGTGTATGTGTATGTATACGCGCGCCTGCTTATATGTATGTATACGCGCCGATTTGGTATAAGATCGGCCTGCCCTTTTTTTTCGGCAACCGCGCGGGTCACGTCGTCGCGAGGATTATGCAGATGGTTGGACAAGAGATGCCGGAGGTCGATTATAGCGAGTGATTTTATTAGGTCGCGGGGAGTAGTTGTTGCTACTGGATTGAGTTTCGTTGAGAGAAAGGGGGGAAAGAGATAGATCGGTCTGTAGAGATAGAGTTTGACGAGACGTGGAAATTTTACCGGCAACACTATATAGATAACCGAAATTTTTGAGGGTATAGCGTGTCCAGAGATATAGCGAAACAATACTCTTTGGTTTACATATCCGATGATTCAACGTTATATACCAGCACACTGCTGTCATTAATTATGTTATATACGTATATACCGGTAAACTCACAAACGGAACGGTGAGCGTGTAGCCAAACAATGACGCGCATACCGTAGTCCGAAAGAGATGGGTCAGTATCACAGAAAGAGAGAGAGAGAGAGAGAGAAGGATCTCGAGGCTTCTATCGCGCGTGGGCCCCTATGACCCCCACGAGTATGTGTGTGTATGTGTGTGTGTGTGTGTATGTATGCGGAATCGCGGCTAATGGATACGCGCGTGTAGTAAGCAAAGGGGAATAGAGAGAAAGATCGATAACATTGTGAAGACGTATTGTAATTGAGGAGCTGCCGATGGAGCGAGATATCGAAATGGGAAAACAGTTACGAACGTTACCGATATATATGTATTTGCAGCTCAATGTTATGCGGTAAAATCATCGAGCTAATGAATATCATCTATCCATACGTTAAATTGTTATTTGAAAGATTTCGTTTAACCTTGTTCCTATTACAAACCAATCGATATACAACCCCTTAACGTAAAAAAAAATTAACCAATCTCTCGCAGCATCCATCCAAAAGAAATCGAAACATTCCCTCGTTCATGCTCCGGTCTCTCGAGACAAAAAGCCTCACATACACACATATATACATATATATATATACATCCATACGAGAGAGAGAGAGAGAGAGAGACTCGCATAAATCACGCGAGAGTAGAGTAGCGCGTGGCGTGTAGGGGCCCATCATCAGCGCGCTCCCCACACATACATACATACATACACGCAGTCGCCTAGTCTCGCTCGTGCGCGCGCGCTCGCGCGACTGTCACTGCAAAAGTGGAACGGAGCACCGTTAGCCGGAGAGGCTCGCTCGCCACTCGGCTCGCCGCATCCACCACCACCACCGCCACGACCACCACCACTATACCGCACCGCGAGATTTCGTGCGCGACGGCATGGCAGAGCAGAGAGCTCTGGTCACGCGCACGCACGCGAATTGCTGCGCACGTATATATATATGTATATGTACACGCGCATCACGTATATATATATATATGTATGTATCTATATATATAGAGGTAAAGGAGAAGGCTTTCCTTTTCGTTCTGAAAAATATACGTACGTATGAGAGGGAGAGAGAGAGAGATTGGTGGTATAGTAGTTGGCCTACTTACAAGGGCGAAGATTCGCTTCCACTTCCGTTGATGGGGGTGAGAAGGGAAGTGCGGCTGTACGTACAGAGTTGAGGTATACAACAGGTGGAGGCGGTACGATATACAATATAAAGGCAAGGTTCGATGGGAACGAGATTGATCGTGTTTTTTTGTAAGGGATGTATATATTGTTGAGAAGAAAAAAGGGGGGAATTCGAGGAGGTAGAGAGCGAATTATATACTTTGATTCGGGGTTTGGTTGTATATATAGAAAGAAAGTGCAAGGTGCAGTCGTCGCCGGGGTTGGGTTGCTATAGCTTTTATAAGAGGATGTAATGTCAGGCGATCATCATTTCACTTCTGATATTTCGATCGCTGACTTCTTGTCTTTTTTAACGTGGTGTTATAGAGAACGTATAGCGGAGAGGAAGGATTTAATCAGAGCATTTCTTTCGAGAATTTGCATATATAAATAATAGTTCGCCAATTAATCCTTGAATAATTAAGCAATCGCATACTTTTCACGGAAGCATCGCATACAGATCTAAATCTCTGTATAAATAAACCAAATCGCGCGATCTTGATCAATTGTAATTTTCACTTTTCAAATAACATTCCTAACCGATTGTAAAATAATTTCCCGCTCTAAACTTGACATCATACCTCATTGCCAACTGACTCACTGACTCCCGAAAAAACACAACAATTTACAAGGGAAACCCATTTCGTTTCGCAACGCAGAGAAAAAAAATACATGTCAGAGCTCATTCACCCTGTACGATGTTATATACCCGAAAAAAATCCCGAGACCCTTACGCAACGTGTTTTCGTCGTCCTCATACCATCATTAAATATCTTACCTCGAACTTCCCACTCTATAAGAGCGATTTCTCAATCTTCCACGCACGCGCACCCATTCAGCTCACGTCGCACATTCGTATACATATAACATATATTCCTCATCCCGTCCATCGAACCCGTGCAAACACACAATCTTACTTTCGTTCCCCGTGTGCGCGAGTGCGCTTATTTTTTTTTGTTGCCTCTCTTTCTCTCTATACACTGTAGAGGAATAGAGAGAGAGATACTCTATGAGCATGCAACGAGAAAGACATTTGGAGAAAGGCGACGGTAGATTAGGGGACGCGATACGCGGCAATTACCGAGCGTAGGAATGCATTTTGTGCTTAATGGGGGGCCCATACGACATTTAATTAGTGAAGTATGACGTGCGTATATATATGTATATATATATATGTATGTGTGTGTATCTCCAGCAAATGAGGGTCTTTATCTGGAACCGTAGCGGTACCATGCGCGCCACAACCGCGCGTGTTCCAGTTATATTTAGCGCCTTCATTATGCGACGAGTATATATACGACGTGTGTATGTATGTATGTATGTGTATAGCAAATATAAAAGTGCGTGCGGAGGTACACGATGTGGGCTTGATCGTTTTTCTTTTTTCGGCGATGGATACACAATGAGCCCCGGTTAGTTAAAAGTCGTGGATTTTTCGGACTCGCGTATGTGACTAAGGCTGTTATTATTCGATTCGCGAGGGGTGTAGGTTGTGATTGTAATGCTTGTATAGATTAATGAAGGTGTATTGATAAAATTGCAATTTTTAAGGGCACCGTGAATATTTCACCTATGAGAACCTTAGGTACTGATTCTAAAAATAATTTATTTTTCAATACTTTTTGAATAACAAATGTATTAAAAAAACAATTTCTTTTAATCCTATACTTATATTAATATTCTCATTGTGTTAATTGAACACGAGTATTTACGTTTAATACAATCGCGCAAGTAATGGCGGCCATCGCGCAATATAAGCCTGCCGCAGCCGCACTGCTGCTGGAGAGTTCGATGCCGCGCGCGCGCGCACAAGAAACGTCGCAACTTGGGCGCGCGCAACGCCGGGATTTCCACTTGTTGATCTGTCCGCGCCTCGTCTCTCGATGATTCAGGAACAATCGAAAGTTTTCCGCGCGACTTTTCGAGCCTTTTCCATACTCTTGTAATACGTGTGTAAACAGTTGAGTCACTATCGAAGGTTTTCGTATACTATATTGTTGTCAAGGGCAAGGACGATTACCAAATGAAAATACATATCCTGTACGAACCCTGCACCCACGCTAAGAATATTACTAATTTATCGATTCTTCAAAATCCATAAACTCGTTATTATTGTATACGCCTTCGTTTCAAGTGCACTCGCATTATAAGCGCAGACAACAAATAAATCTTATTCTTAGCTCCATCCTCGTGAGCAAGGCTTCTCTCTATACGCATACCCGTAGCTCACACGCGCGCGCGCGCTCGCGAATAGAAAGTGATCTACTTATATACGAATTCGCGTATAGCGCAAAAACCGCGGCGTAATGATCGCACAAGCTCGTGTTGACTTGCGTAAGCTCATATGCACGTAGACTAGCGAAGCTCTCGCTTATGTGTATATGTATATATAAGAGCGTGTGATAAATGAACGGACCGATCGTTATATTATACCCGCGCGTCGCGACACACCGTTAGACGCTCGCTTTTCGGATGAGACTTTTGTATGTACGTGTGTGGCCCGTATGTGTGTATGTACGCGCTCAGGTTTTTGTATGACGCGGCGAACGGAAAGATTTTTTTACGAGCGAAGTGAAAAAAAAATGGCGAGCGAGGTTGTTATTGGTATAGATTTTGTGGATTGTTTTGGTTATAAACAATGCGAATGAGAAATAAAATAAAGTTATTGAATAAGTAAATGTTTTTTTTTCGAATCGAATTTCACTTTTTCTCATATACAACAAAAATGAAACCAAAGAAACAAACAAACAAACAAACTTGACGAACCCCAGAGTCGCCTGCTCGCACCATGTTGAACCACAACTACGTCGACGGGCATAATATCTCAGCCGATACGTTCCTCTCTATCGTCGTGTCCTAAAACCACTCCAACCCATCCGTGCACAACTACTCTTCTCCACTATATATACTACTACACGAAGGCGAGAGGCTAAGCGTCTCGCCTATAATACTACGCCGTACGTACAGTATATACACACGGTCCCGTGCTCGCGAGCGGAGAAAGTGCGACTCGCTTGCTAGCTGTGGCTGGCTGGCGCGCGGCCTAGAGGAGAAAGATATATAGCTATATAGTACAACGAGACGGAGAAATTGTAGCTAGCACGAGAAGCCATTGGCGAAGAAGGAGGAGAAGGAGAAAGAGAGAGAGAGAGATAATCGCGATGGCCGCTTGTGGGCCTTATGCCTAATCAATGGGAGATCATTGATAAGAGAGAATGGTATAGCCGCAGGCCAAAGGTCTCGAAATTCCAGGTCAGATGTGACGTACCGCCGCTCTGTGGGTGTGGGGAGGTATATATTGTGGAAGAAGAAGATGAAGAAGATGAAGTTATAGATGCGTGCGAATGATGTGTGTGTATGTGTGTACGCGAAGATGGGATATTATATTTTGGAAGGATGCGATGTTGATTTACGGGACTTTGGAGCGATCACTGAGTGATTAATCGGTTGGCAAGACGCGAAGAAAGTAGGATACCTGCGATGAGGATGTGAACGATGATTGATTTGAAATCGAACAAAAAGACTGCGAGATGACTATGTGTATAAATACAAGATACTGCAAAATAATAGTTTGAGAATTTGCATAATCCAACTACTTTATTGGACACCATAGGTTATCGAAAGCAAAGTCCCTTTCTAACCCACCACCATCATCATCATCATCTTCTTCTTCGTACACTCTTCCGCATTTTTCCCTAACTAATTCATAAACGAAACCGAAACCGCGCGCGCTGCTAAAAAAAAACACAACTACCGTATACATTCCCCCTCTCCTTATATATCTATCTCTACACCATGAACCCATCCAAGCAAAAAGAACCGAACAAGCCGCAGCTTCGCGAGAAAAGTGCTTGCTGTATAGTATACACCATCCCTACCTCCTCCTCTGCGACGCTGACACAGTTAAAAATGGAGCGTAAAGAAAGAGAAAAAGCACGATCGGCCCGCGCTCTGGATAAAAAAAAAAAAGGAAGCGCGAGCACGCGCGCCATCCTAGAAAAGACAATGTCGCTGGATTTGCATAGAACAACAGCATTTGGTAGGGGGAGAGAGAGAGAGAAAGAAAGAAAGAATAGGCATGTATATATATATATATATATAGGAGAGGCGGAGAGATAGCGCGCGCGTGAGGCTCGCGGAACCGGAGTCGGAAGCCAGTAGCGCCCGCGGGGGGAAGCCCCTCTCTCCATTCACGTGCGAGCGAGCGAGCGAGCGCGGTACACTGACCTACTCTCTCGTCAAGCCGCCACCGCGCCGCTACGACTAGCTATCTCTCTCTCTCTTTCTCTCCTCCTCCCACCCCCCACTATGTTTATACACCCATATGTATATGTATATATATATAAGCGTATCCTTCTCCCGCGCGCGGCCTTCTTCCCTTTCTCTTTCCGTCTCTCTCTTTCGCGCGGCGCTCTTCAACGCTGATAACACTGCACGCAGAGAGCTCGCGCCGCGCTCTTTTTGTATATACGCGCGGGTTTGTGACTGACTCTGTATATACTCTGACTCTCCCACCACTAGTACTACTACTACTACTATACTAGTTCCGTCTCTTTCTCTTTCTCCAGTATACGAGAGAGAGACCTTTCTCCGCACACCTTGCGGAAAGAGTCGATGCCGCGTTGCGGTGGGATATATCCGCGAGGCAGCGCGCGACGAGAGCATTGTGTGCGGATCTTGGTGGTATAGTAGTAGCGGCAGCAACTGTGTGGCTTTGTCTTTCTGTGGATATCAATGCTGTTACTGTTGTTGATACTGAGAATTTTACGTCTTTTTTTTACTTTTTTCATGAATGGCAAGGACGCATGGGTGGTATGTTTTTTTGGTGTGGATAGGTGGAATGACTTGTATAACGGGGGTTTATGTATGTAGATATGATGGTGTATTACGCGCGATAATGAAATTCGGGATGAGAAGGTTACGGATGCAATGTAAAGGTCGTTTTTGCTGTGGTGGTACAGCGCGACCTTGAAGAGAAAATTGAGAATTTTATATAGCGACCTGATTAGATCTATATGAAGTGGATAGCGAAATGATGATTATTTTTTATGGTTTAAGCATTCGAGTCGAGCATCGGTACCGATCGGCACACCACTTTTATCCATCCTCCGTGAAAGTTCACGAAGCGACTATACGGCGCAACCTATCCTCTATACTCTATCCGGCAACGTTTTTAATCACTCATATATACATTGACTTCGATTAAATTTTGTAAAAAAACAGATCGTTATAACGACACTGCGACGTTAATTTTTTTTTCTATTTACCACCCAGAGAGTAAATTGTGAGAGACACGCTCGGGTACTTTTTTTGGACGATTTGCCGAGCACTCGGTTGCGCGCGCGCTCGCGTACCGCCTTTTGATTTATGTTTGAGGTGTATAGAAAGTAGATCACGGAAAGTAGGACTGACAGATGGAGCGCTGGTGCGCGAGCGAATGAGCGAGCTAACCATGGTGACGGTCTTAAATCCGACTGATACTGCAGCAAGAGAAGATCGCACCGCGAGCTTCATGATTTTATTGGGGGTTTTTAATTAAGGTTGATTAGGCTGAGAATTGATTACGAACTATGATGGAGGATTTTCACTTTAGCGATTATGTTAAGCGACATTTTAACACCGATATTTTTTTTGGTTTTTCTCGTTTAGCGATATTTTACTGTTTACAATAAGAAAAAAAATGCATAAAAAAAAAAATTTTAACCGAGTTCTACTTAACATAAGCTACCACTACATTTCACTACTTAAAAAAACGTTGCAAAAAAAAAGAAAGAAAATAAAATGACCCTTTGCAGGCTCCCGAGCACAACAACCCTTTTGTCCCCCAAAAAGTCATTTTTTTCGCTCAAAAAAAAAGAAAGCCAATAAAACTAAAACTTACACAAAAAAAAGTAACAGAAAGATAAAAAAAAAATGAGAAACGTTCAACGGTACTTACATATGAGCAGCGTGGTATCCAGAGTGGAGTCGTTGATGTCCCCGGGACTCCTCGCGACGATCTCCGTCCTGCTTCTTCTGCTTCTGCTATTGCTGTTGCAGTCTGCTTAGCCTATATATAGATATATTAACCCCGCAGGTATTGTAACAAAACCGCGGTGTGCGCTAAGTTCTGCTACTGCAACAACTATCGGTCATCTGCTGTGCTTGATCGTCAGATACGTTGGTCTCGTGCGTCTTTCTGTCGTATCGTCTCGATAACAATATCCCAACAACAACAACAAAAACAACAGCGTTAACCGTTTCGTTCTGATGCATGCGCGCGCGCTTCCACTGCAGCTGTATATGAATATAATGAATGCTTATACAGAAACAAACCTCGTCGTGACACACAACGTCGTCAAGTTCGTCCGTCAGGTCCACCAACTATATATACATATATTCTGTATGTATATATGCGCTATATTATATGCGTATACTTTATTTTTCAGTTTTGCGAAGGGACGCTGTTGTTTTTCTTTCTTTTTTCTTTACTACTACACTTTTGTCACACACGCGCGTCGTCGCTGATGTGAGAGATGACACACTTGATCTTGCACACTCAACTCAACAAATTTTTTTTTTAAAAACTCGTGTATATAGAAGTATTCGTGCCACTGGCTCTGTGCGGTGTGTTTCGATTGTTGTGTGTGTAGAATATATTTATATATATAGATAAAAGAGAGAAGAGGGGAGAGAAAATGTGTGCCGGTGTCACGATCCACTGTGCCGTTGACTCCGATCTTCTTCACGTCTCTCGTCGTCTTCGTCGTCCTCGTCGTCGTCGTCGTCGTGCCACTTGACGTCGTCCTCGACCCTCATCAGCTCCTTGCACTAATAATCTCTAAAAACAGCTCTGTAAGCTTTTGCCTCAGGCACGAGCGCGCGCACTTCGCAGGATTAAAGGGCGCGAGTTTTAAACTCTCTTGCACGTGGCGGTAGGTAAGGTTGTTCTCCAACTCTTATCTTGCAATGTGTCTTGTATCCTCTCCTCGCACGCTCTGTTCTAGTCACGTCCAACATCCAGGATGACACTGGGCCCAACTGTAGGAAATTTCGCTCGAGTCGGAGAACTTATATAGCCAAGGATATATCCTGGACGTCAGATCGACAAATGCGTTATGAAGAGAGAACGAACAAACTACTAATACAACACTACGTGCGTCTTCACTGCGCTATATACTGCTACTGATGCTTCTGCCTCTTCTCGTATATACTTGTGTGTGTATATATGTACGTCCGCTCTCAGCACTGGCGCTCGCCTCGACTCGCCGGCTAAAGTGCGACTAATTTCTAAAAGTAGGCGAGGAAGAAGCGAACTGTATGGCCTGCGGGCCCTTACTGCCGAGCTCTTACCATGCGCCAGGCCCCTTGCCGCCGTAGCCGCCGCAGCACACAGGCCCCTCTCTCTCTCTCTCTCACTCTTTCTCTTGAGCGCTTGCGCGCTAGCCCCACTCTCCGGTACGAGTATACTCCTCCCACTCTCGTCTTGCGCATTGGCTTGCTTATATTATACACTCACCCCGGCGTTGCTCATGCGCATGGACGTGATGTGTATAATGGAGGTATATAGATCCAGGTATAAAGTGAGGGATGGGATGAAGGAATAGGGGTTGCTATATTGGGAACTACTATTCTTAATGATTTTAGTGCTGAGACAAGGAAGGATATATAATGTCTCATTGTAAATGTCCTTGCTTATTGCGGGGATTTTAGGCAAAGAGTAGGCGGTGTCGTTGAGATTCCTTTAAAGATTGTTACTGTAAGTGCACGTAGACGCACGATGGTATGAAGAATTGGAGTAATAAAATGTTGGAAGGGATGAATACAAGATGACCTTGTTGCGGCTAGAACTTTGTTCTCGAATTGGTTGAAAGAATGGTTCGTTTGCCGAAGTCATTGGTGTGCTGTTTAAGTGTTTGGCTAGAAGCTGCCATAAGTAAGATTAGTAGCTGATTTAGATCTAAAGCCAGGATTAAGTTCTGTAAAAAAAGACACTCGGAAAACGATATTCTTGTACCAACGAGAATCTGCTTGTTAGAGAAGGATTTCCCCTCATAATAGGGCCAAGAGAATATCTTCTTGTGGAAGGAAGAATTATCTTGTAACAGAAATACTATTATAGCAAGATGATGATTTTTCACGCAGGATGAAATTTTTTGGCGCAGGCGGAATCCTTCTTTATAGCAGAATGATTTTCTCGGGAGGAATTTTCCTTCTAAACCCGAGGATCGTTTTTCTGAATGTAGTTAGGATAAACTCTGTAGTTCACTCAAAAAAACGATCCTCCGGTTTTGAAATGAAATTCCTCCCGAAAAAATCATCCTGCTATAAAGAAGGATTCCTCCTGCGCCGAAAAATTTCATCTTGCGTGAAAAATCATCATCTTGCTATAATAGTATTTCTGTTACAAGATAATTCTTCCTTCCACAAGAAGATATTCTCTTCTATTTTTAGCGCAAATCCTCCTCCAACAAGCAGATTCTCGTTGGTGGAAGAATATCGCTTTTGAGTGTTCCTACAAAAAATAAAAGGTTAACAAATTATCAGAAAAACAGATTTGAAATTTGGAACGGAAATCGGTAAGCCGGAATCGCAGGAACGGATATAGAGTGTGAATCTGGGGTTGCAGGAATAGCAACAGACCTGAGGATGCACAAGCGGAAACGGATTTGAATTTTACAGTACAGGAATGTACAAATAACTAATTTGTTTATTAAAATTTACTTATTTATTTATTTGAGGATAAGTTGTGACCATGATTATTTATAATAATTGATAATTGAATAATTACATGGTACATCGTCGAACTATTTTTTGTCAGAAATCAATTACGCCAATCGTACCTTTTTTACGTTTGTTATTGATTTTTTTTTTCAAGCTCAACATTGACTAGAGCTGCAAACTTAAGGACAAGGCAAGCCATTACATTACTGTAACATTGCAAACCTCAACAACAACAAACATTAACCATCGTTTTACGAGCCAGTGAGTTAATGCCAATGATTAATTTCAATGTTTTTTAATAAAAATATATTCCACTTAACGAAGGAGAGAGAAAAAAAAGAGGAACTATCCATAAGTAACCGCGCGAATGTCCCACGCAAAACCTTATAAAAAAAAAAGAAAAAAAAACACAGAACCCAATGCTTCAGCCGTCTATTACAACTCGCCGCTTGTACGTCAGCTAAAAAAATGCGACGTAAAGTACTAAACGTCGTTCTGGCTTCTGCGTTATATTGCTTTACTACTTGCTCACTACGCGCACGCATCGCTAGTCTATCCGCGAGCAACGCTGTAAACGCGTCTTGTATATAGATGCACGGCAACAAATCATGTGCGTACCGATGTGATTATAAAAGCCGTAGTAAAATAATAATTCTCTCGTCACCGTCATCCTTTCGGCCGAGGGCTGCTATAAGCGCGGACGCGGAAGGTAAAAAAGCTAAAAAAAAGAACCAAAATAAGCGTTGGAAATCCTGACTTTTAATAATGTCCCCAATAAATAAGTTAATCTTTCGGGGAAGACCGATGGGTAGTTGTAGTATTCTCAAGTCGCGTAAAAAACTTTACCTGTAAGGTTCTAGGGGTATAAGGGAGGAAGATGTTTTTTAGGATGTTTGGGCATTGGTCATTAAGAGATTGTAAAGTTCGGAGTTTTTTAAGGAAGCTGTTGTCGTAAAAAAGTGGACGCGTTAATTATGTGCGGAGAAAAAAAATCTATATATGCTTGGAAATATTTTTTGTCAGCGTTTGTGCGTAGTTATTTTACGACCCTTGGTAAATAAAATAATCTGCAGAGTTGGCTGACGATTTTTCTTAGGATTAATAGGGGTTTGTAAACAAAATTGTTAGTTTATTTTCATTTATCTCCAATGAAATTACATTTAGAATATAAAGTTCTCATTCAATTATTGTACACACACTTGTTACGAGTTACATTACTATTAATAATGTTCATAACTTAACGTTCGAATAATAGCTTGTAAAACGAAAGATTACGCGGTAAAGGTTACACCCGAAGGTCTCTATAACAAAACTGGAGCAATGTTAAGAATAACATAGGGCTATGACAAATGCCAACTATTAAACTTCGTACAAACTCCTCATAAAGCGTATAAAAATAGCGCTGTATCCGCAATCTCTTCCGAAAATACATATCTCATACTACCAGATGTTAATCGGCACAACTGCACAGCACTTCGCGCAACTATTACCCGACATTAATAACCATCCGGAACAAAAGCTTACTACCGAAAATCGACTTATTAACTATTAAAAACAAAAAAGAACTCTCACTCGCGCTTTTTCCGCACACGCGCCGCGTGCATATATACGCGTTAATTGGGTTAAATTGGCCGTGCGCAACGCTTGTGTACATACATACTCTCGCTTGTTTATTCCACTTTTGACGCGTAAACACACTTTTTTCGGAGGGCCACACGGCCTTAGGATTTGGCCGTTTTTGATGGCTTAATGAGAAACGCGCGAGTCGTCCGGTTTTCTGGGTTAACGCTTCATGTGTGTGTGTGTGTAAGCAGCTCGAAAAGTTTTGATGGTGCTGAGTGGAACCTGCACCGGGTTATGGTTGTAAACGTAAGTTGGTTTCGGGACTGTTAATTGAAAGTAGGTGACGAGTTTAATGGGTAATTGGGAGTCGAGTGAGTTTTTTTTTAGCTTTATGCGTATGGCTTAATTGTCGCTGTGGTTGACTGAGGATGAATGAATGTGGCTTTATGATTTCAGGGGTAATTATAATGTTTATTAATTAATTTTGTATGCGATTATTCGTACAAAATGTAGAATCTGTAAATATAACAAAATCAGTGCACTGAGAAAAAACAATGTGTTGATGCGGCTACTATGTTGCATAGTAAAATTGAATATAGACTTTGACATCGTCTTCTAGTAGTATAGACTATAATATGTTCATAATAAATTAGTTTTAAAAAATCAATTGTAAAATATAGCAAATTCTATATTGATAAACAAACGATATCTTCTAGTGAATTTAACATTACCCTGGTGGAAATCGAATCCATTTTTTAGCTAATAAATGACCATTTTTACTGGTACTGGCTATAAAATGGCAAC
>JAWWEQ010000010.1:26990879-27025140 GCA_035583055.1 Torymus tubicola | reverse complement strand
TACTAATAAATTAGTAGTTTTTTCCACTAATTGAAATGGTGGAGCAATTTTCACTAATTCAACTTTAGAGAGTATATAATCTATATACACGATATTTTAAACAAAACAAATTTTTTTATTATAATAAAACTTCTTCTATTAAACGCTACAAAAAAAAAATGAAAATCTAACATAAATATCATAAACGTGTACAAGAAAAATAAAACATTGTATTACAACCAAACCAATACACTAAAATAAATGCCTCCTGTCTTTTCTTCTCTCGCTTAAACTTTCGAATATCATTCATGCCAACCAATTTTACAAACCGATCTGACTCTAAACTCCTACTGTGTCACTGGGTCCCACTACAACCACGCTGTGCATCCCTCACCTCTCAAACATACATCTCACGTCACGTAGCTATACTGCACCCTCGCACCTCTACACTATCCATCCATCCATCATCTTCGAAACTCTCCCTTTCCCTTTGTTTCACGCACGCGCACCCACTTCTTAGCTCTTTCAGTATCCCATTACGACAAGCAACAGCAGCAGCAGCGACCTTGTTAGGCTCTTATCTTCGTTCCCTCATCGTAGCAATTTACGACGCGAGATGGACATTCGCGTGCGCGCGCGCGCAACCATAGAACAGAAGCATGCGAGCAGTATAGTATAGCAAACCCCGCGTGCTTCGGTTTCAATTACGCACCGCATGACCCCCTGCTAGAGTAGAGACCGCTGCCACCGCTACTGGCTGCACTTTGCCCAATTCGGAAGCGACTGCTGTGATGTGAGAGCGCGTTCACCTGCGTTGTAAATCTTTCGCCAAATCGCGCTGAGGTTTCAAGGTTGTACGTGTATAGCGAGGGTGGAGAGATAAATTGTACACTGCTGCTGCTGCTGTTGGTATTGGGTGGATATTGTGTCAGGTGCGGACGAGGCAGAGCCGCGAGCGGTTTTATTGCGGATGACTACGCGTCTTTTTTATTATCGAATATATACGCGCGGCCTTCGACGTTTTTCTTTAACGAGTGTATTCATATATATTGCGTGCGGCTGTTGCGGTGTATTTTTTGGGGTCTGGGGGTCTTTTTTTTTAGTTTGGATTCGTCAGGTTTCGAATGTTTTAGAGAGGGCAGTAAAAAAAACATTTTTTGACTTTTGGATGAGTTTATGACAGGGTGTGTGGGTGGGGAGGGGGCAGGTTTGCGATATATATAGTGTATGCGCGGTGACGTTCGGAGTGTGATTAGGGTTCGACAACGGTGAGTGTTAAAATTGTTTAAATGGAAACCCACGGGTAGAGAAAGTTTTGGGATGAGTGTAGGAAATTTACAATGTTGACCTGTAATAATTGGGTAGTTTTAGTAAATCAGTTGTTAAAGAGGAGTTTTTGTTCGTAAGATCGATACTGTGAACAATATTTCATAATTAAATATAGACATTTTTCATTTTTATTATTGTTAATTCAAGTACGCTTTACGCGTAAATTAAACTGAATATAACACTTTATCAACGGTCATTCTACTGTTACAAACACTCATCCTATACCATCTCGGAAAACCCGACGGAACTATAACTTGTGTGTTGAGATTTCCGCGTGTACTGAAAACGTCGGAGCAACGCACGAAAACCATATATATATATATATAAATACACAATACGCGCACGCAGTTAAATAGATAGATATATACATATACCAGAAGCGCCACACGGAGCGCGTCTAATTTACGTAACACGCGACGTACAAATGAATCACGAGCCGCGAGCGCGCGATTTTTCGCAATATATATACACGCTCCCCGCCCATAGTGTTTTTCTCGCTCGCGGTCGATGACTCGACGATGACGAGCCTCTTACGTATTGCACGTATATATATACATATACATAAGATTATATATACGTATATACATGTATGTATATAGAAAAACTGAAACGGAGCAAAATATTTGGCAGATGACTTTGCGACAACCGCGGGAATACACCGTTGCGAAATGCATTTTTTTTCGAGCGTGGCGCGTTGTTGTTGTTGATGTTGCTGGGTTTTCGTATATAGCGGTTGTGTAAGGGAAGTAAGCGAGGTGAGGGGAATGACGTGTATTTGTTGTAAGAGGTAAAGTATATACGGGTTTTATTTTGAACGTATTTTTCTGTTATATGAGTATATGAAGAAGAGTGACGTAAACAATGCTACGGCTGGTCGCTGAATATATAGTCATTCTTACGGCAAATCATTGTGTCATTAGGCCGTTCATGACTTTCAATGAGAAGTTTAAATTAAATTTTAGAATGTTCTAATTGATTGTTTTACGTAATCGGATAAGAGTTACGTTGCTTTATTTGTTATCTGTGCGTACATTTTATAAGAATTTTAATGTGCAATTCATAAAAAACAAAAGTTCGTAAAAATTTTGTTAATGAATTATAAATATTTTTTTATATTAAATATAAAAATTTTAATTTTTTTTTATATACTATTAAAATAAAAAAATTATTAAAAGGAAAACATAATATTGATTTACGTACACAGTACGATAATAATATTTAATATATTAGTAAATTTTAGCAAATCACATTTCGTATATTAACATTTTCTTAGTCTCAAAAAAATATCGAGAACAGATCCTTAAAAAAAAATGGTCGTAAGAGTCGCGCAATGCGACAGTGCCTTACGAGTATTTGTGTTTCCATCCTTGTCTAGGGGAGTGCTAAACTTCTCTCCTTTCATACTACACGTTAGACTATGCAAGCTGCGTTCTTATATACAAAGCGGCAACTGCTCCCGTCGCTTGCGGGAGTGAAAATTCGGTACGCCACCTATACCTTGAAGTGGAAACCACTAGGCGCGCTTTTTCAAATGGTTTGAACTTCTGGTAACTTACGAAGTGATTTCATTGCAGCGGAATTTTATTAATGGTGCTTTATTATTTAGTAAATTAAAAGTTTAGCATATTTTATAATTTTTTATGACATTTACTATTGCAGTTAACTAATTATAACAAAATATCAACATTTTTTAAATTTATATTTATTTTTAGTTAAATTGTTATATTTCCATATTTTTTGTAAATTTAAGAATGATGTCGGTAAAAAACAACAACAACAACACTAAATCATTAATAATTAAATACAACCAGCCTATATATTGTACGATACGCATCTTTCGTAACGACAGTGATTTGCTAACCATTATTCCAATCGCGCGTAACTTTACGAAAACAAAAAGTCTCACCTCATCGTCAACAAACCTCTTCGCTCACATCAACACCCATATAATCATTGAAATCCTTAATCCTCACAAAAATATCCTTACCACCTAACAATACATTATGCGTTACCTCCACTCACATACACGCATACATATCTGCACTCTATATATATACGCTCACCGGCGCACGCGCTCACTATATACTCGCACCGCGGCTGCACGCAACCTGCGCGCGCATATACATCCATATGCATCGCGCACTCGAGTAATTGGATTTATCGTTTCGTAATTGTATTTCCGTGCGGCCGACAGCATCTCCCGCGCGTAAGGTGGAATTCGCTCGTTCATTTTTTTTTTTTTACTTTTTTCATTCCGCGTGCATTAGCCGCTGCTGCGCACGTTGGGTAACACGTATATATCGTATGGCTGTTTGTTGCCCCCCTCTGGTTTTTTTACGTTGCTCAAGCGCGCGAGCGAGTGAGTGTGAGTGAGTGAGTGAGCGAACGTTTTTGGCGTATTTATACTGAAGGTGGTCGTTGACCGATGCCGATCGATTTCGACGTAGATGGCTGGCGAAATCGAGAGAGAAAGAGAGAGAGAGATAGGGATATATGGGTGTCGTTGCTATGGGTAAGAGTGTGATATTGCGGATAATTGGAGCTGGGTTGGGTTGGAATGACAAAGTTTTCGGTGGTCAAGTTTGGTTGTGGTGTAAGGGCAGTCATGAATTTGAATGGTGTAAATTAACGTAGCGCGATTTTGTTTAAAGATACCAGATTTTTCTCTGATTGAACGTTTATGTGACTTTTATGATTTGAATTTATTTATTTTATATTAAAGCGCTATATTTACATTATCCTGTATGTACAATTCAATAATAAAATTCAAATATTTAAATTTGTACTCTCGAAATATTTTGTACATGATATCTTATTTATTATCCGTAAACATCAATTGTACCATATTTCGAATAAAAAAAAAATACATAACTCCGAATTGAACCAACACACTTTTCCGCATCCTCGTAACCTTATTTACACCGTTTAATCCTTCTTTTCAACAACATAATCCAAAACAATTAATTTTTTCATCATTTCGATCTCGCAAGTATACCGCGCACTTGCACACAATGTCTTTTAATCTCCTTTTTTTTTCATATACCTTTACAAATTTTTACATTCCAGCTATATCCCCCCCACCATGACCAAACTATATACCTCACCTCCGCTAACAGTAAAGCTCTTTTTTGCTCCTCCCGCGCGCGTCACAATGTTTTCGGGAGAACGAGGGTGAGGGAGGAGGGGGGCACCGGTATGCTCACGAAACTGTGCCTACCTCTTGTCCAGCGTTCAACTCAACCGCAGCAGCAGTAGCTCCTGTGTTATACACGTTCGAGAGAACCACTTTCGCTTGGCAACGCACGCGTGAGCGCAAGAGAGAGAGAGAGAGACAAATGTCCAAGTAGGCTGGAACCCTCGAAACGAAAAGTGTCACACTTGGTGTGCTACATTGCCGAGCGGGTAGCCCTATACGCGATTAAAATTAGAAACCCGAACGTGCGTGCGCTCATATATACGCGTGCGTTCGAAGAATTAAGGATATATAGTGTAGCGCGTAAATGTTGCGCGATGCGTATGTATATATATGTACGTATATGTTATATTATGCATGGTTTCGACGATGCGAGATTTTTTGGTGAAATTGGTGAGCTCGTTAGGTGTTGGATGAGTTTTAATAAGTGGGTATGTTTTAAGAAGGATGAAGTAGGTTGGCGCTTATTAAGCGGTTATAATATGTTTGGACTGCAGCGCGGGGCAATTAAAGAGATATGGCTTGTTTCACTTTTCAAGCGTTTTAAGTGTACGCTGAGGTAGAGTTTTGGTGATTAAAAATAGTGAATTTTCGGAATCGTGAATCGGTTCAAGTTTTATTTTATAAAATAAAATTTTTGGAAAATTATTGAAATTTAGAAAAAGGACGTAATATTAAAAAAAAAACATTATTATTTGTAAACGATCATAAAAAAAAAAACATATTTGAATTATCCCGTAAAACATAAGCATTTAAAAAAAATCAATCAAAAAATCATTAAAATTTTTTATAAATCAATTAACAAAAATGTTTAAAAAAAATTTATTATTAATTATAAACTTATCAATCACCTACATATTCGAAAGATCTTCCAACCATCGTATATACCCATAAATCCACAACCATAAACAAATTCATCACTGTACACAATACACATACACCTCAACCATACATCCTTTCCTCCGAAATTTCTCCTTCTTCCCTTCAAGAAACCCCTTCGCCACGACGCACGCCTTTTTCCTCGTGTAATCGCGCATCCTTATTCTTCCAAAACTGAAGAGAAGGTGGCCAGCCCAGCGAGCGCGGGGGTGACCAGAAGCAGCTTCATTAATACACAAAAGCCTGGGAGATTCAGAGAACGGGGCCAGCAGCAGCAGCAGCAGCAGTCGGTACCACACACGCATACGGGACCTTTATTCTGTATCTATATATATAGACGCGTGAATCGCGGTAAGGGTGCCGCTGTTATACGTCGCAGGTGCGCGCACGTGTCGCTTGCAGCGTTCATGCTTATTATTATTGGGCTTCCGTCGTCCGTGCGCGCATGAGAATTGCATTCGCTGCATGCATGCGTGCAATAAAAGTGTATTGTATGTGCACGTGTGGAGACAGCAATATATATATATATACGTATATGTATAATGTATATATACTGGTTTGTAAATATGCGAGCCAAGTCTTTTGATTTCGAGGTGTTTTGGGGCCGGATTCGAGTTGTGTATATATGTGCGTGTAGCTTTCTTTTTCTTTTTTCGAAAACGAAGAAGAAGGAGGAGGAGAAGGAGGAGGGCTTTGGGTTTCGAATGCAAGTGTCGCAGTCGAAGTGTGCGTGGATTTGGGTCTGTTTGAGGAAAATGAAAAAAAAAAGTTGGTTGTTGCGGGTATGCAATGAGGTGGAAGGAGTTTTGAGAAAGTTACGGTTGTGTGGGTACACTGGGTTTGAAATAAATTTGTCATGACGGTTTGTATAAGTGAAGAGCATCGATTGTTGTGTTTTAGATCGTAGAGTAAATGAGTATTTGAGAAGTATTATAAAATATAGAGGTATTAGTTTTTTTATTATTTGTTGTAATGTTTGTTACAATGAAAATAGTTTTATAACACCAAAAAAGAACAGAAAATGGTTACTGAGTTTTGACCAATTTTAAGCTCTTAAAAATGCTAATAAACTTTCCAGAAGAAAAATTAAAATAGAAGAGTTTTAATTAAAGGTCAGAATCATTTTACGATCTTGAACAAAATTACGCGCTTTTGAAAATGATCGGATTTTAGCAAACTTACGTGTAATTTAAAATCTTAATCATGTTTCATTACTTTCTTTGAATTTCTATCAAATTAAAAATTTCACATTTTCAACATCTTTATCCACTCAAATGAAAATATCCACGCTACTATGTATATTATACCTTACCCCAACCCTCAAACATCTCAAAATACCACCTCCCAATTAATAAAACAACAACATCACACCAATCGTCATCGAATCGCGGTAAGGGTGCCACAAGCACTACTACTACTACTACTATCCAACTACATACCACAACACGCGTCCTACCTACATTATCATCCCGCTTCCGTGCTTGCTACCTGCGCGCGCGCGGACTCCATCGAGTCACGATCGCGGCCGCCGCCGCCGTCGGTCTTTCTTTTATTCGATCGAGCGTCGGCGGGCAGCAGGAGAGAAAGATACGCGAAAACGAGGACACGAGTGCCGAGCGCAACGGCTGACTACTACTTACTTGCTCGCGCAGGACGCAGGAGATCGTGTACGTAAGCGCGAAGATCCTTTGGCCTTTGACACGATTTGGTTCGGCTGCTGTGTAGCGAAGTTGGTGCTATATGCGGGTTTGGAATGATGAAGAAGGAATACGTGATAGGTTGGATGGATTTTTCGTAGTGGTTTGGTCGGTTGTATATAGGGAGATTTTTTTTAAGTAAACCATTTTATAAGGATTTTTAAGTTTTTTTTCTTCAAATGTATACATATAGATAAAGTAAAACTAATGTTGAAGACTGTACACACAAACTCAGTTGTATTCGGTAAAGAAAGACAAGGTTTACTTCGGATAAGATAAGCGAGTATATAATTTATATAAGATTTCTTATCGCGTATATTTGTTTTAGTAATTTTGAGGGACAATAAGAGACTGGCTTCCGATGGTAGCGTGTGTATTTACGCACACACACAGACACGCGCGTCAACTGGATTCCAGACAATTTTGCTTGTTAAACACCATTCGAGTAACAGTAAAACTACACTTAATTCCCATTTAAAAACAGGTTTCGATTTCTCATGCAGAAGCACTGACCGTACCTTAAAACACCCAAGATACGCACATAAGATTCAATTTAAATGATTGTTAATTATAAACTTTAAATTGCATACAGCAGATCACGTATAAATTACCTTATTTCCTCAGAAAGTTATATATTTTTATTAAAATTCGCTTATATCAATCAGATCCATTCGAATAAAACCAGAAACCCGAAAGGAAATGATGATTATTCGTGCATCTACACCGATCCTTGCTTAGTACTCAATCATCAGCAACATCCTCCGACCCACAAAAACCCCTTCGTCCTCTTCCACCTTCACTACACTTAAGAACCTCATTCCCACCGCTGTTACTATATATATGACGCGATCGTTTCGCGTAATCGATTGCATTGCAAATATCTATACCTTTATATACGCATATACACACACGCGCGTACGCACATACAAAACTCTCGAAAACGCAGTATATATATATATACGCGCACGCGCAGCATCTCTCACTCTCCATCTCGATATTGCGCACGGCTGTATAGCCGCGGCGACGACGGCAGCAGCGAAACGCGCGGCAACGACGACCCACTTAGGAAACGGGACGAGACTGCCGCTTGGAATTCGCTCGGTGAGTGCGGGAACGCGGCGCTCTTTTTTTTCTTTCTTTCTTTCTTCCTTTGGCTATTTTTAATTGCTCGGTGGGTTAAAGGATGTGCGAGGTAGTGGTGGTATAGGATGAGTGGTGTTAATTGTAGTTGTGGGTGAAGTGATGAGAGAGAGAGAGAGGAAGGTTTGGGTGTATAATGGATGTAAGAAGAAAAAGTTGCTTTATGTATAAAAGTTGTATATATGTGGTAAATTAATGGTTGTACAAATTTACTGTACAGTTGTTGTATTTTTTAACAGGATTCCTAAAAATGACGATTTTCACCGTACCTCGTAAAACTATTTTTTTTAAACCTATAATACGTATTATTACCGTCATTAACTTCGAGCTATAAGAAACGTTCTTTTAGACAAACGAAATATCAAACTTTTAACCATGAACTTCACATTTACCTATTCCATAAACCAATTTTTACGTCGCTATATAAACGAGAAAAAAAAACATTTTTCTCTCTCGTATATTCAACAACCGAGTATCAAGCAGTTCCGTGTTATACAGTATATTAATATATACACACTATATGCGAGAGTTCAACCTCGAAAGGCCTAAGCCATCGTAAAAATGGAAAGTCTTCCTCGCGGCGACGATCGAACGCGCGCGCACGAAGAGAGTCTGAGATTTACGAATGAAGATCGAGAAGTAACGTCTGCGCGGCTATATCATCATCATCATCACCATCGCATTCACTATACGCGGCGGTGTCTGTATCGCCGCACGATCAAAAGCTGCGAGAGAGAAAGAGAGGAAGTTATATGCGCGAGGGAATATAAGCGCGCGAGGATTGGGAATTTATATATACATATATATATTTTTACATGTGCGGGGAATGAGAAGAAGTAGTATATATATGTGCATATAGTAGAGAGGAGATTTTGAAAATGAAAGTTCTCGCGTGTGAAATTGTTGATAGCTGATGGTATCTATATATACGATTTGAAAATTAGTATATAGGGCGATAATGTTAACGCGTATAGGTAACATATTAATGTTTTTTTTTAAATTTTACTATACACATGTACTTTCTAAAATCAATTAAATACTCCATTATTAATACTACTAGCTCTTAAAAATGCTCAAGATTTTAATATCCCATTTGCAGTCGCACCGCACCTACACTTTACACCTACTATACAACAATCGCCAATTATACACCTATACAAGGTAAAAGAAAAAAAAAGAAAGAAGGAAACAAAGTCACAATGCCAAGGCACACGGGTGCAGGTAGAATGTAAAGAAACAATAGAGCAAAGAAAAAGGGGCAGTGTAGCAGCAGCAGCAGGAGCAGAAGCAGAAGCAACAGGCTGTATATAAAGACCGCGCTCCACGGGAGACTCTTGCTTTCTTGCCACGAATGGTAAATAGCGCAAAACCGAAAAATCGTCTCCTCCCTCTCCGCGCATACACCTCCTCGACTATAGCCGTCCAAGCGCGCACTTTCGTTCCGCGGCGCGAGGTAGTTCCGTTCTGAATCGTCTCTCTCTTTCTCTCACGCATATATATATACACAAGTACGGTATACGTGTGTGTGTGTAACTTGTACGTCAGAGACGTTTTGGGATCTAGGAGGTGGGTTGGACGAAAGTGCAAACGCGTAATTGAGAAGTTAAGAGTTTTTGCTGGTTGGTAAGGCGTTTTTTTTATAGCGAGGAGATTGATGTGTAAGCCGTTATAGGGTTCGCGATAATGTGTCGTGATGGAAGGAGATGAGATGGTTTTAGAGTATGGTGGGTCATAATGTTGGTATACGAAGGTTTGGAGCGACGAATTTTCCTTTCGTTTTGGATTGGAGTTTATGGATCGTATAGAAAAGCGCGCGCACGCGTTCTCAATTAATAAGTTATGTGAATCTACTTTACTAATTGTATAAACGTATATACCGAATGAAAATGAAAATGGAATTTGATTAAAACAAAACGTATATGTATAATGAAATAATTCATTACGAGTGGTGCGCAGAGCTCAATGTGTTACGTTTGACCTTATTTGTTTTTCCATTGTTTATATCCATCACAGTGATTTTAAATATGTAGCTGTTGTTTTTTTTTTAAGAAATATAATAGCTGTAATATATATATTATTATACTTTTGCAAATGTGAAAATACTATTACGGTTATTTATTTTTAGAGAATACAATTATATGAGGTCGGATCTAATTTTGTTTCCGGATGTTGAACATTTCTGTAATTATAACATTAGACGCATGAATTATTCATAATCCATTTTTTTCCACAGAAAAAGTACTTTTAAAAAAACTGCAAATATTAGTGCTTCCCACAAACAAGGCCAATAACCATCTACATTTGTATTTCAAAAATTAAACATTTTTTCTCTCTCTTTCATTTATTTCAGCAATTATTCTACCCTATTTTTATCATCTCCCGAAAATTACAGTTACCCATTCTATCGATTTCATCTCTTCGCAATGAAGAACCCGACGTTATCTTCGCTCTGACTTTAATTTACTCTTTGAAATAAAAAAAAAAAGTAGTACAGCGAGTTATGACGGACAAAGCTGTAGTGCTGTATAACACAGGGCCGCGCCCGCAATGGTAACACACACCTTGAACTTCGTGTGTATAAGTACTTAGGAAACGAGAGAACTGCCTGATAAGGCGATGGGAAGCTCGATCGGAGTGCCGAGTGATTTATCTGTTCTAAATAGATCGGAGGGAGTGTGGATCGTTAGTAATTACAGAGTGGAGGTAAAAATAGGGTTTCGTTATTATATAGGTTTGGGTTGTGGATATGGTACGAATTGATTGAAGTAGAAAAGAAATTGCTAAATTAATAAAGTACAGAAAGAATATAATAAATTATTAACATGTTACATGTCAAAATAAAAACGTGGAAATATTAATTTTCAAAAATTTTTATGATGTGACAGGTAAAACATTCAGGAGTGGATAAGTAAAATACAAGATATGTTTATATATGGTCCCAAATTTATCTTTTCTAACATGATTGCTGGTCTTATAAGCTATAATTATCACCAACAATTTATAATTACTCAACTAAATTTCTACAAATTTATTATTAATGTCCTTAATATATAACAACCAAAGCCAAAGGCACTTCATTAAAACTATACACTGTGCAACTTATCAAAGCGTCACACAACAAAAAAAACCCACCGTTCAACGCCAAATTACCACGACTCCATCTTCCACATTTAACCAAGCAAGCATCCATCCCGCCATTCATACCTCACACCTCTAAACTCATATACACATCACGCATCCGTCATGCAACGCCTCCGCGTTATAACTCACACAACTCCACACCCCATACGCATACAAGAATGAGAAAAAAAAACCAGAGCACGCGACTACTCTTCAACGTGAGAAACCCTACTCATATACATCAAACCGTATAATACACTTTATATACGTACATACACATACACATACACGCAATGATAATCAGCAACGTGTATATATATATATCAGCTCTTCTCACACCTACTCTCGGAAGCGCTCGCATCACTCGCTATAAGAGTTTCCGTGTCAAGTTCAAGGCGCGTGTATATATATATATACGCTATGGTAGCAGCAGCAGCAGCAGCAACGCGAGATCAAGTAGTGTAGGGCCGCGTGCGGCGAGCCTTCTCTCTCTCTCTCTTTCAAGCGCGTACGCATACACAGACACATAACGTCGGATCAAGAAGTATGTTTGTAGGTCAGTAGCACACTCGCCGGCTGCTCGGCAGCGCCGCTCGGTTACTATACTATATACTATATATATATATATACATATACGTACGTACGTACGGTACGGGCGCAAAATCGTGCATTACGGATCGTGACTCGTGACTATGCGCGAGTGAGTGAGTGAGTGAGTAAGCGAACGACTGAGTGAGTGAGTGAGAGAGAGAGAAAGACCATTGTTCCTTGAACTTGCCCGCCAGCAAGGTATATATATATATGTATGTGTGTGTGCGCCTCACTTTCCCGCGTCGTCGAAGGTATATAGCTTGTGTGTTGTATATACGACGCACGCAAATGACCGAAGCGTAGACACATATATGTGTGTGTGTGCGTGTGGTTATTGAAGAATGCCGAAGAAGTTAGTTGGGAAGGCCGCTTGAGCTGCTTTGTATATATGACTGAAATGTATATATGTATGCGCGTGTGCGTAAGTTTCCCATAATAATAAAGAGATAGTAGGTAGGTAGGTAGGTAAAGGAGAGGTATTATATATGTACGCGAGGGATTGGAAATTCGCGTATAGGGAAGGGGGAAGAGAGAGAGATATATGTATATATAATGGCGATTAATTAAGTGTTATTTGGAATTATTTGTGAGCTGTTCGAGTGGGGACGGAGCGTTGAAGAAACTTGTTGATTGGTGGTAATACAGGAAAGTATATCATAAGTTAGAAAAATGCGACGCAGGTGTCTTCCTTATGTATATGCTCAATATTCTGATTTCTACATCGCGACATATATTTTTTTTCTCTTTACCGCACGATATCCATTGATATATACTGTACCATACTATACTCTGCATTTCCTGGACAGAAGTTCAAGGAAAGTCAAGCTTGGGTATATGAACAAATGCGTTCGATAAAAAAATATAAGCCAAAGAAGGTCAACTCGAAACCCAATACTCTTACGCAAACTTCTTTCGACAAATCACGCGGAAGCCTCTCCTATATATATATCCAAAAATTCGCGCAATTCATTGGGAAAAAGTCAACGACCTACTGCATCATAGTTCCGAAATCTTGACACACACATAGCAAGGCCATATCGTATCCTATATACCACAATCGTATATATATATACTGCTGTGACGCGCATAGAAGTACTATACGGGGTCGTTGCACCCTTGCGCCACCCAATTAACCAAGCGAAGCTCTGCAAAAGTTACTTTATATATATATATATGGTACGCCGCGCCCGTACAAAAATAGAGCGATTCGACACACACCGGCAAGTAGACCGGCGATATTGCTTGACGCGCGCTTGCTCAATCGATTATATATACCCGAGCGCGGGTGTAAGTAAGTATACGCGCCTGACGATTGAGCTGCGGGTTATATAGAGAGAATGGAAAATTACGAATTCGCGCGTAAGGTGGATTATAAAGGCTTGGGTAATTCTCGGTGGGTTGGAGGCTATAGTGGATAGATATGGTTTTTTTTGACTGGATTTTGTGAAGTTTAGTGAGAGAGTTTGGTGTAGTAGATATAGGTTCGGAGTTCAAAGGTGGAGGTTATTATATTATTATAAAAAATGCGAGTGTTATCAAATTCTATTGTCATAGAAAATTAAAAAAAATACATTCCTACCCATCATCTGAACTTTAAGAGACATCGAATAACCATTAAATCCCCAAAATGCAACGTACAACGAAGTTTAACTAAATCCCAGAAGGACCTTAATACGCGAATGAATCATCGTATATACTCACACGACCTCGACATAATACGCCACAACACCGTTATACATACATCCACGCGGTGCGCTATGCATAATCCTAAAATCTCGTTCCCGAATCTACGCTCGCCACACGCTGCATCAATCGTGCATCCCGCGCGCACTAAAAATCGGTCGTCGTAATACCCGTCGTGCCACTATCGTTTTCCTTATACTATATTATATACTCGCGCTGTTCCTCTCACACATCATATACATAGCTAAGCGTCGTATACCGTGAAAATCGGTCGGCTCTTGTAGCTTAACCCAAATCCGTTCACATCTATATATATATATATATACACCTGAAGTTTTACTTTTATCTTATATATATAATATACCCATGTATGCGTTGAGTTCTATATACTTTTGATATGATTGAGCTACAGCTGTCCGATAATGTTACAGCTATATATTGAAAGATACATACGGTTACATGAACACCGCGAGATTTTGGAATTCGCGGGCTGTTGGTCTTACAATAATACGCACAGTTTGCGCTCTATTAAATAGCCGAATTTCATTCGCAGCTATATATGTTTTAGAATTGGACGTGGCCCAGTTGTTGCCGCAGCAGCGGCATTATTGCGCTCGAGTACCTCTCGCGCGCGCGCGGCACTTTCGTTTATTTTAATTAAGCCGCGCGCGCGTAATTGATATATAAAAATTAATCGCGCTCTCTGCGCTGTGAGCGCGCGCGTCTTCTGAATACTGGTTTTTTTTTCTGTTAATTTGGTGAAAGGTCTGTTGTGTGAGTATGTGTATATATAAGAAAACAAAATTTTTCTCTCTCCGCGAGCTGTTTCGTATATATAATTAGCGATGGTTCTTGTTGAGTTTCGGATATTTAAGTGGAAGTAATTTGTTTTGATATGGTTCGAAGCTATTTTGGATGCTGAATTGACTTTTTAATATAGAAACGCGCCAGTTGATCTTTAATAGTATATAGATTCATTCTTTTTATTGAAAAATAACTGATAGTTGTTTGAAAGTTGATTTGACAAAATGGTCATCTTTTTTACGTAGATTAAAAACAGATATTTTCAAATTCTACAAAATATTTTTTATTAGATTGGATATTGCGAATCGAAAAGAAATTTTTTCATAACAAAAACAACCCGTATATGCGGCCAAAGTTGTACGACTTGATTATGAACAGTTATAAGTAACTCTATTAATCCACACTCCCGTATTCTAGACATGTACCGATACCTTTCACTAATGCTCATGGTAATACTTATGTATAAGCAATGCTTTGAAGAAGCAATGAATACGAATAACTTTCGTAAGCTACATTAATATAAAAAAATGGTCTTCACACCTGATTTTTGTTAATAAATTTATCTAAATTATAAACGTTCAGTAAAGTTATCCTAAAAACTTCATACAATTCAAACTCCCAAACCTCAAAAACCAACTCTTTTTTCAACCCCTCAACACTTCTACTCTCTTTTCTTCTCTCTCTCTCTCTCTCTTCTCGCCGTTACAGCTCCTTGCGTTTACACCTCCAAAAAAAGACCTCTCTATTTACCAACCATATATATATACCAACGAGATTTTGTCTGCCCCGCTGGTTTTTTTTTACACGACGACCAATACAAAACGCGGTTTAGTCGCGGCGGGCGCGCGCGGAAGGAGGCCATTTCGTGGCCCGGTTCACACTGCGACGGCTGCGTCACGTCGTCGAGCATACAACATATACTATATACACGCGGCCCGTATACAACGCCCTGGTGATTACGCGGCTGTCAAAAAATTTCATGGGATTAAGGAGGCTACCGGACTTTTTTTTCCTTTCTCGGTACACAGGTATCTAGAGTTTTAAACTTCACTATGTGATAATAATAATCGATGGTGATGTTGACGCTACGACGAGTATATATCGATAGCTTTTTTTTATAGTATTTGAGCAAAAAGAACAGAGTGACATGTGCAATTACCGCAGCGTGTATATCTTGACACGCGTCTTGTAACCCGTACATACGCAAAAAACCTCATCTCCTTCTATAATATATAATATACCGATAGGACGATTCGGAACGTGCACAGCGTCTCGTCGTTTTTCAATGTACGCGACACTGTATATCTACGCAAAAAGTCGACGATTTGCGCCCTCATTAGCGCCTGATCGCTCACCTGCACTTGTACACGTAGAAATAACATAGCGCGAGATATAATAAAAATCTATATATGAAAGATATATTGTACGGGGTCAAGCTTGTATATATATACGTATACGATATTTTTACACGACGCGGAATCGTCCTTATGCATATAATACATGTATATGATATAAAATACAGCTATCGCTGCGAAAAAGAGTTAAAAAAAACTACGCGCGCGGGCAACGGCGCGCGTCCAAGCATAAATTTTCATAGGTATAATACGTGCGGCTTTGTTGCACCCGCGTGCGATGAGGTTTTTGTATATACGATTGGTGTACTAGGTGGAGTGTGTTTATGGTTGGATTGAAAATAATGGACGATGGTAAAAAAAAAATGAACGTGGCTCGCGTGGCTAATAATAGATACGTATAATAAGGAAAAAGGTATAAACGTGTTGTTGGTTTTTGGCTACGTGTGATATGCGGTTTTTTCGGACGTTATACATAAGGTGTTTGCATAGCTTGATTACATTAGTTTTGCTGTTTTGTAATTTGGAGCGTGGTATAGAGGTTCCACGTAAAACGGTTCTGAATAGTGTCAAAATGTCAGACAATTAGTGGGTGTGTTTATGTCATGGTATCTTATAGTTCCTTTTATCTTCGTTGATTATGCGCATTTTTTCACCAAATAAAGGAAACTGAAAAGAATCAAACTTTATAGACTGAAAAAGTCGATTATATGATAAAGAACTAACTTACTTAAAAGTCAAATAATTCACTTGTATCGAGTATACACTAAGATTATTCTTCGAAATCTAACAATCATTTTCTCATCTACCAAATCTGTTATCTTATCAAACCTCATTACAATCGCACTATCAGTCAAAAACCAATCGAAACGATATCGCACATCATCATTTTTTTTTCACCTTCAACAAACATGCGCGCCCATTTCTTTTCAATACCCCATATATACACATATCGCAACCATTCCACATCGACCCCGTAAACTCCCGAAATCCAGGCCACCAAAAAAGCCATTCCGACTCATCGAACAACCACGCGCGCGTTTAATCCATCAACCTCAGGTATATAATAATAATACAACGTCCGCCATTATATACATCTACGCAGTGCCCTAGAACTCGGGCCCACTCGATGCTTGTAGCTGCCCTACTAAACAGCCTCCCAGGCCCCACGCATATACAGCATAGACATATGTAATGTGTATGTATATATATACACGTGCGTCACTTTCTCGCGCGCGCCCAAAATCAACCTTTCCGATGTATAATCCCCCCGTAACTTCTCTTTCACCTTCTCTTTTCGAGTATACTTAGGCCTAAAACTATATGTATATATATGCGATATTCGCGTCCATCAACGCGCGCATCATGCATGTATAAGAGAAAGACTATAAAGGCGAGAAGTGCGAGGTATGTTTATATATATATATAGAAGTTATACACACCGCGAGGCACCGGCGGTAAGGATGAAACGGCTTATTGCTCGCGGTGTCCGCGTTGTTTTGCTTTTGCTTTCTCTTTCAGGCGAGTGCATAGGCATGCTCTAGTTCGCCTAGAGCTCTGCGCTCTGTGCGCTACGGTGTATAACGAGCGGCTAGTGAGCACGCGCTCTTTTTTCTTTTTTCGATGGAGAAGAGGTGGCGAGGTCTTTTTCGCGTCCTCGCAGGGGTCCGAATTATACTATAGAGGAATATATTGGAGAGTGTATTATGAAGTGGAAAATTGCGTTTATGAGTTGGGCTGGTGTATATGGAATTAGGTAATGTTAGCTTTTTTTTTGGAGTATTGGAGTAGTTTGGTGAATTGATATGATTTTAGAAATGAAAAGAGTAACGATAAAGATAAAAGTTGGAATCAATCGCGTTGACTGTAAAACTATGTTAGAGCAATAGAAAATTATACGTTTATTTTGTTATCTGAACGATTCATTGATGTCTGCAACTTTGAAATTGCTATTCGATTGAAAAATTCTCATTATATCGTATTGATGTATAAGAGTCTCGGAAATGATTTAAGTAAAGAATTTTCATTGTAATTAATTTGCATGTTTTTAACGTATCATGTGAATTTTCTTACGTAAGTATATAAACTTATATAAACTACTAATGCGTATACAAAACGTTATAATTTTTTATTATTATTAAAAGACATAGATTTGTGCTCATTAAAAATCTTTTTTATAATTATTTTTTAAGAATAATTAACTTTAAAAAATGAATACTTCACAACGATACAGAATTTAAAATGTTAATACTAACTATTTCCGTTTTTACGAAGAATAACGTTTTTATAAACTACTGTGGTAAATGCAATCAAAACAAGATGTTTTTATGGAAAAAAATATATATATTTATATTTCTGAGTATATATATGTAACGTATAAATAAAAAAATTTATAAATGCGACTTTTTTTCGTCATCGAATGAACACTAAATTTCGTTGGAATCCACCTATATTTAATATAGGTATTCTTAATAGGTACTTTTGATTATTGTGCTAAATATACCCCGAGATTCGATAGTCCATTGCTGTCGATGATAAGAATTTGTACGATGTAATCATTATTTTATACACTATATATAAGTAAATAAGCGTATCGTTGTCCAACCTTATTCAGAATTGACGATAACAAGCCGGGACTTGGGCTTTAAGCACGTGAAAAAATCAAAATATATAACTTAATTCCTAAAATCAATCTTCCTTGGTGCTTCGCTCTCCCCTTTTTAGCCTCTTCAATTCCTTAGCAAAAAACGTCTTAATTATACGCCCATCTCAAGAATAGTACTTCTTGATTTCTTTAAGCAGTGGTGTTTCCGTGAGTTCGTTTATCTCTATGAATCTCTTATTAGCTCGACTAAAGTAATAAATGTCGCCTGTGTAGATATCGAACCACAAGGCGTGCACGTGGAGATTGTGTGTTTCGAGACGGCGCTTGAGGAAACCATAGGAGGCGATGTTTTGCAGCTGCTGCAACGTGTTGATCTGTGACAGTTTATCTTCGATGGCGAATTTATTCTCCGGATCGATATAAGCGACGAATTTACGCATTGGTGTCTCGGCCTGGAAAAGAAGAGGCTCTTGGAAACCCGTGATCTCGAGCTGCTGGAACTTGGCCAGACTGCTGCTCGCATGTGCGCATAACCAGGCCCGTAGTGGCGATATTCGTCTGTTTATCTGAAATTTGATTTTAAGATTAGTACTTGAAGAGCAAAGCTTATTTGCATTTAGTTTTTGTTACAGATAGAATTTTAATTTATATTCCTATCAATTTATGAAATCTTTTTATAACATGCATAAGATTAGATTAATACCCTGACTAGTTTAAATTTTTTTTTTTAATTACACATCATTGTTGTACTGGAAGCCGATTCAAAATCTACTAATATCTGAAGTTTATATTTATATTATATAAATGACATGTAGACAATATAGTAAATTTTAATTTAATGTGAAAGAATGCTTGATTACTTGAATACTTAATTTAGTACAGCCATGTTTAATTATAATTGATGTTTAAAATTTAACTTTTTTAAAAATAGAATATTCTTTTTTCCAAATAAAGTTCTACCTAATACAGTTGTCACATACACATTTTTAAATTGTAAAGTTTAGATGAATTAAAAATTATAATAAGCCTCACTTGTGATGCAAATTCTTCATCTCTTAAGGCATATAACAAATTCATGGCTTTGCAGTCACTGTGTCCGCAAACAATAATGTGCCTGATGTCATTGACAACACAGCCCAACTCTAGAGCAGCTGGTTCGCACATTGTCAGCTCATCGATGAAATGTTGGGAATGTGGCACTATGTTACCAGCGTTTCTCACTGCAAGAAATAAGATAGAATAAGCACAAAAATCTAACAACAATATTAAATGTGTACGAAATGAATGATTTACTGTGATGCGGACCTGTAAGGTTCTATTGTTTATAGGAATCAAGATGCTAGGAAATTTTGGCGAAATATGCATGTTTTGTTTTCAATCTCTGAGGTTATAAAAAACGATAGAGAGGCGTGAGAGCGTGATTTTTTAATGTCCGTGTGAGTGTGTCTCATACCGACAAACATGTCTCCGACATTAGTTTCCGTAAACCTGGTGGGGATCATCCTGGAGTCCATGCAGGTAAAGAACACCGCCTTGGGCTGCGCAGATACAGAGAAAAAAGAAACACACGTGTTATACACATCACACAGATTGTTGTCATTGAACATGCTCGCATTGTTGACACTCATCGTTCGAAAGTCGTTCGCCACACTCGGCTTATGAAATTTGCAATGACATTACCTCAGGATGATCCCTGACTTGTTGGAATTGCTTCACCATGCCCTCCCTATGGCACTTTCGATATTTCATCACGCCCTTCAGTATCCTATCCATGTTTACGTCCCGGCTTGACTAGACAGCAGACGCTATTTTTTCTCCACGCACTCGGCACACTTGAACTGGTGGCTATACAGCATGACGCGACTTGATTAACAGCAGCGGCACCCGCACTGGGTGTCATGGAAATGGACGGCATGTGTAAGCGGGTGGGAGGATGAGTAGATGGTCACATGGCCGATGATAAGAGCGAGTAGCCAATCAGCTGTGTATGCGCGATGGGTTCCGCAAAACTTGTGCGCGGGATGTTTAAAAGTTCACCTATAATACGTGTGTGTGGATTTGAACAGTGTAACAGGCATGTGCTGATGTGCATTGAGCAATGAAGAATGTGTCTCTGAGCTATCCAATGAATCGTTCTTTATTAATTTGATAACTATTACTTCATTTTTTTCGAATTTGAAGTCTATAAATACAATTTTTCGTGTTATAATCAAATAAAGTTATCCTCTTAATTACATTTAAAAATTTGTGGTCGAAAAATAAACTTTAAAAAAATATCTGATCTCTACAGAGGTGGTAAAATACATTTGTGTGTGTATATATAAACAACGATAAACGTATGGATTTTTTGTCCATGACTTTTTTTTCAAAAAGAGTTTTAACTAAGTATTTTCCATTTTGAAAAAGAGAGAAAAGAGACTTACTCTCCGTTTTATTTAATATAGTCATGTACCACATGTATAATATATATATATAATATCTGTATTCGGGGATTAAACGTAATAGATCGATGTTCCGTTAATCAGTCGCGCGATAATCCGCATAGTATAGTTGGCTCGCCCTGTAGGTAGAGCGATGCGTTTTCTCATTTCCTTATTTTTTAGTAGTTTTCCGTGGAAATATATAGAAGACCATAAGCAAGGAACGTATCTAGCTCGTTCGCATTTTTCATTCTCTCGTGACTCGCATCTTCAAGAATTCAGCGACGAGCAAATCGTTCTCGCCTAGGCCGGGCCAGCTTCTATCTGCTTAGGGACGAGCTCTGACTAGCTCGCTCGAGCTTCTCGAAGTGCTTGCGAGCGTTCCGAATGTTGATGAGAGTTGCGGCAGATGCTAAACATATCAAAATAGATCAGTAAGTTGGCTCTTTCAATGGTTTACGAAAATTTCTGTTTTCAGAATATGCATTTAAAATTTTTTAATGATAATTTACAGTTTTATACACTGTTTATTTTTAAATTACTTAAGAAAAATCATAAACGCAAAAATTATCGGAAAATTCTAAATTTGTTCTGAAACTCAAGCAAACCTTTTTTAGTTTTAAAAATACTTACGAATAGTTGGATCAGATACTACAACCATCACATATGTATTAGATGTGAAGACATCAATAAAAGCCGCAAAATTAGTATTTCTAACTTCCATACTAGAAAACTGAGCTGCTAATTTACTACAAATACAGAATTTTTATAAAGATTTTTTCAATCAATTTATTCCATATAGTAGCATTTAAAGAACACTAACCTGCAGCTGAGTTTGAATTGTTTAATAATATTGGATACTTTTTCAAAGCGGTGTACATCTCTGTGATACCGTCTTTGACAATGACTAATGACAAGGAATGTTGCGCGCTCAAAAAGAAGAACTTCATCAGCATCAATTATATTGGCAAATTGATTTAAACTCTGCTCGAGTTCTTTCACATTAGGAATTAACATATATACAATAGAAGACCATGCTCTAAATTAAAAAAAAAATTTAATTAAATTTTAAAGTGAATTTTAATTTAAAAAAAATTTGTATTGATCATTTCTTAAAATAAATTCTCATTAAACAATGTACTATTCCAAGAAATAATTCAAAACTCTTTAAATGATGACATACCTGTACAAAGTTTCATCCCATATACTAGTTCTAAAGCATGTACACTGTAGTGGTAAACTTAGTCTTCTCAGGTCTTCCTCTCGTTCTCTAAATATGGAATCTCTTTGATCCTCTTGTACAAGATCCATTTTGTGGATGAGGCAAAATACTTTTGCATCGGGACTGTTTTGAAGTATGGCTTCCAGACAACTTTGATAGTAATGCATGTCTTTATCTAATTCACGAGATTCAACATCAAATACATATATTAAGACTTCAACATTCCTAAAGATATTATCTCTTTGTGATGCAAAATAATTCTCCATAAATGCTTCTTGTCCACCACAATCCCAAAGATTGAGGACAAGATTTCCCAGGAATCGGACATGGCTGTGCTCCACATCAACTGTAAAATACAATGTAACGTTAATGAATCTTAAATTTATTGATATTTATTTATCTAAATACAAATATAATAAATATTTTAAAAACTCGACTGTCAATAATATTATTTCACAGACTGCAGTAATCATAACAATGTTACATTTGATAATTTTATCTTAAACTATATAATCTATGAACTATTTAAATGAGATAACAGTTTGCGATAACAAATATTTACACCCATATTACACTGTCTCTTAATCACAAAGACGCATTACCCACAGATACATCTGAACCATTCAGAAACTCAACAGATACATTGTTACAGTTAGCTCCAATCAATCAACAACGGTAGACTCCAAAAAAAAAATCTTACTTGTTGCTCCCAGTCTGCGAGTGTCTCTGGCAATGTAATTGGCAAAGATAATACTCCTCATACTGGTCTTGCCCGACCCGCTTTTCCCCATCAAAAGCACCTGCAAACAAAATCATCACGTACATCAACCACCAATTCATCAACAACAAAAAAGTGGGCGTGTATATGATATGCACACACTCGGATCACTTAATGACGCATTAATATATCGCCTACCTTTTTCTTCATCTTGCTGCTTGAAATTCTCTTCCTTCGTCAACCACAAATTCCACTACCTCTCGATTAGATCCTCGGCGAGGGTTAATCCCTCGACGCTCAACCGACGTCCTCGCAGGATTGCACAACGATGTAAACAATAGGAAAAAAATGAGTGGTAAGCTCGAAGAAAAGAGGTTATCCAGTAGTGTATATAGTAGGCGACGACACACGCACACACACACACACACAGTGCCTGCACAAGAGACGTGAACGTCAAACAATGTCTCCGATGTGTGTGCTCTCACGACGACGGCTACTGTGGCCACAGTGTGTTATAAAAAGGGGAAATGCGAGATATCAGAGGTGCGAGAGAGACAGCTACTGCTGGTATTATACACTCTTGTGTTATTCGGTTCGACGCCTGCGCCGCACACGGCGCATATTATATAGCTCTTTTTGTGCGCGATACAAGTATATGACCTCGTACATATGAGTGGAGCGACAGTTTGCGCGACAAGATTGAAATCACGTAAGCGTATTTATTGCCGGAGGAAAAGTATCCTCATTGGTAAGTATTATTATATTTGCAAACTGGTATTGGAACGGTAGTTTGCGCATTTTATCTTATTGCGGATTGTTATTCTTTCATCTTTGCGGCGGCGTTATCTAGCAGTCCCATCCTTGTTTTGATCATCTGAAATACGTGTAATTACTGGTATACCGGTAAAGATGGAATCTGCACTTATGGTAAAGCAGTTTTCTGAATATCCGAATATATTTGGCATATTTTAAATACTTTTTAGTTAAATAAGGACTAAAATAGTAATAAAAAATTGTTCTTTGTAGTTATATACATAATATAGAAAAATCAGATATGAGTTATTCTTTACTTAAAAATATTTTCATACTGTACATACTGTTTTCATACTGACATTATCATTTATAATATAAACTTTTATTTAGCCACAAACTTTAAAGAAATATATATTTTTCTTTATCCTTTAAAATTACCAAATAAACAACACGATACTGTAATAATTCTAAACAACTTCTCTTTTTATTTCATCATCATATAAGAGTGTACATCAATCTCAATATATATTTATCTCCTACTTACAAAAAAAGACGTAGCAAAATATCTCTGCTGCTTTCATGTTATATATATTCCTCCTCCGCTATAACTCTTACAACATTGCACAATGTCTCCGTCAATCGCAATAAAAATTTTTAAAAAATCAATGAAAAGAAAACATCAGAGTAGAATATTCGGCAGTGAACATTATTATCATCCACCACAACATCTTACAATCCTATTACCTATATAACATATGCATATTATATATCTCGTATTTAAACATGTATATATATACGCTTTGTGCGTACATACCAATTCTCGCATCTTAAAAACAACATAAGGCACTGAGGAATATGAATATATATATGCATTATTTTCTTATACATATTATATATGAAACATATATATATATACGGGACCGGCGAGCCAAAAGAAAAATATTTGTCTCCCAACGTCCCCTTTTTGCGCGCACGCGCTCTAACACAATTGATATCCCCAAAAGGAATCATATATCTCATAATTATCTCATCTCTATATCTCGAGATACAAATCGTCAGAATAAAAATAGATATTTTTATATATGGTTTCAAAAAAAAAAACAAGTATTCACTTTGCGTAAACCCTAACAAGGTTTACAGTACGTAACAGCAAAGTTGTCACGGTCGACGATCCTGAATTGGTAGTTCTTGTACGTAGTGAAATCCTGCTCGCGCATTTTGTTACAGTAATCGTAGATCTTCTGGATCACAGGTCGGAAACCAGGAACACCGGCTGCTTGGGCGATCTCCTCGTAGTAGGCCCACTGGCGGTCGCACATCTTGTTGATGTGCCTTATCTGGAATACAAGTAATATGTGTAGATGTAATATACGTGCTACGAAAGTTTTAAGTGTATATACACATAGTGGCACGTGTCACGATGGATTTTAAGACGCACGCGGGGGGGTTTTCAAGATGTTACAAAAGTTTCGGTACTATCAACGTAGTGTTTTTTGCGGTACGATGATGTTATAGGTGTTATCAGAGGTTTAGGTAATTGTTACGTAAGGCTGTGTACGGTTTGTGTAAGAGTGTAGCGTGATAATTCCAACAAAAAAAAAAAATTATTTTAAAAATCGAACCTACCGGAATGCCTTTGTCGAGTAGACTCTTCTTTTCTTTCTCGTACTCCTCACGCATCTGTTTCGACGTGGGAATTTTCACTTGTCCCTCGATTACACCCAGGATGTATTGAGCTTGTATGTGGAACATGGGGAAAGGAATGACAATAGCGGGTAGACCCATGAAGAAGAGATTGGGCCAGTCCATATGGATTAAGTGCTTGTAGATCGGCTCCACGTGGTTGTCGTCCGTTCGGATCTCGACTTTGTCAGATACGAATGGGTATGTGAACTCGTAGCCTGATTGAACGTTTTGAAGGATTATGGTTTATGATTGATGTTTTAATTAGGTTGTGATGTAGAGTGGTGATTTTTAAGTACTTACCGGTACAATAAATAAGAACGTCGCAATGACTAGAGGAGCCATCGCGGAAGGTGAAGGTGTTACCGCTGATGCGCTCGATGCCCGGCCTTTGCTCCACGTTCTTTGGCAGTTTTGCGTCTAGTGGTTCTGGCAGATTATGACTTAGGTATACCTGGAATTTGTTATAAAAATTTATTTTTTTAAGCAAACTTTATGTTACTTGTTAAGTTTTGGAAATCGTAGCTGATTGATTTCTCCTACTAAATTATAAAAAGTTGCAGCCGGTTTTTATAAAAAAAAATAATATAGTCACCGTTTGAATAATATAAATTTCAAGATCTATTGACTGCACACACATTAAAGTTTCTAACAAATAAATTTTACACTTTTTTTTTAATCTAACAAATCATAAAAAAAACTTACCTTTTTCGCGAATTTCGTGACCTCCATACAGATATCAATACCGGACCACGACGCGCCCAGTATGCACACATTTTTATCTTTATAATGCTCCGGCATCCTGTACTGATGGCTATGAATCTTGGCGCCCTTGAAGGTGTCAATACCCGTGATCTCAGGCACGTGGCCGACGGTGTAGTGGCCGTTGCATAGTACCACTGCGTCGTAGGTTTTAGTCGTCTGGACGCCCGTAGTTAGATCCGTGTACGTGATTTGCCAGATCGTCTGGCCGTTCGCCAGGCGCTCCGGCTCGACGTGATTCACCACAGTACTGAACTATCGTCAAGAGATCGAGGAATTAGTTGAGTTTGTTTATATTTATATTAATGATAAAAATGGTATAGTTTGTTAATGAAAATAATGTCAAACTATTGAGCAAAAAGGGATAAAAACTTGTTTGATTTGATAGCGTGTTCGTTTTTTTTTGTTTTTAGAAAAAATTGTTGTTCTAAAAATCGTTTCGAAATTTTAGTTAAATTGCGCAAATTTACGATTGCCTTCATGGTTTATGTAAATAAAGGCAGTCCTAAAAAAAGTTCTTAGGCATGAGCTTCTACATTTTAACATTTATATATACAAGCATATGTAGCAGTATCGTCAACATAAACAGTAATAAATAAACCGTCGAAAGAACTTTTTCATCCGAGACATCCGCGCCGATGCTCTTTAGCTTAAAAAATTTCTTATTTATGCTGCCATTTGCAATAGTTTATTATATGCGTTTAAATATCTTTTCACGTGTATATATATATAGATATACATATAATAGCAGTTAACAAAAAAGATTCTTGCGAATTTAGAAAAAGTGCGACGCGGAAGGAGAAAATTTAATGCAGCTCTCGTTCACCTTGATGTGAGGATAGAGGTTGAAGTGTTTCGCATAATCGAGAAGGTATTGTCTAATGACACTGTGGTGAACGAAGGACGGTCCACTTTCCTCGAAGGGGAAGTCCGGTATCTGCATAATCTCCTTCGGTAGATTTGTCCTGCGACAGAAATAAAGATTGGGTTGTTGACATAGCGCTTCGTACTAAACGTGTGCGAGAAAACAGAGAGAGAAAAACGTGGAACAACGTTTTGTGAACGTCATTGCGTTATTTTAAGTTTTTCTAATCGAAGCATTGTCATATAGAGTATAACCCATATTATATTAATGTTAATATACTACCCTTTTTTTTACTAACAGTAGTAGCATAATTTTATATTTCTAATATTTATTTATTATTCGCACGTGACAATAAATAAAATAATTGATTACAAAATATCTTCGGAATTTTCCTTATACTTTTTCATTACAGTAATCAGCCTAGCTAGTCTCTCATTATAACAACATTTTTGGGTTGATATTTCGTAATCTCGCCGCAACAGTAATTACAGTTCTCCTACTTTGAAAGTGAATGTCGTGCTTGCTTCAATAATTATGGGCAACTCTGGTTCCAGAATGAAAATTCTTTTTAACGGGCGTCTCATATTGTATCTTATAAAACTGCACTTTAAAATCCATTCAAATCATATTTTTCGTTGAATCGTTGCCAATCGGTAGTCTGATTCAAATCCCAACCTTATCCACCATTACACTAAAACTACAACCTACTTTTAAAACAAAAACCAGTAATAAACAACTTTATATCATATTCCACAAAAATGCTCCAATTTATTTCTACAAATTTTACCTCCCCTAGATTCATTAATCTCATAATTACTCCACAATTACACAACCACGACGTACCTGAGATTCTTGTACATACTGCTATGCACAGGCAGGCCATTCTTATCAAGCTCAGTCTCATCGGTGTACACCCAGGTACCACCGATCTCACTGGTCTGCTCAAACAGGTTGACGCTGTAGGTTTCGGGCCGGGCGACCGCATGACGAGCTACCACGAGGCCTGCGACGCCACCGCCTACTATGGCAATACGTGTCTTGCTGCTCGGCATTTTCTTATCACGCACTGGTGTTCCGGTTTATGCACTGACGAAAAGGTGTAGATGGATTTTGAATATTCCCGCGTTGCGGAGCGATGGCACACTGGTTTATAGCGCGCTGTGAAGGTTCAAAATTGAGCGTTAGATTGTAATGCTGTACGAAGTAGTTTTTGAAGGAGGAGGAATTGGGTTAATGTGATTTCGGTGGAGAATTCAAGCGGGTGTGAACAGTTTTTCGTTTAAAAGTGAAGCGGTTGATAAATAAGCTCAACTGGCACTGATAAATCGGATGCTGGAAGATATCTTGAGTCTTATTTCTTTAAATTGTGTAAAAATAAGACGGATTCTTGCATATTTAAATAAAAAAGTTTTAATGTTATTGGTCAATCATGATGGGATTTGATCTCTTAATCGACTTAAAAAATGTTATAAATTTAATTTTAATAAATTTAATTCTTGTAAATTGTATTTACATCAAATAAAATTACGCTGTAAATATAATTTTGACAATAAATAAAGAAAAGTTAATTAATAATACAATTTTGAGAAATTGCATGAAAAACTTTTCTATTCATAATTATAGGTTTATATTTATCATTTTCATTTTTAAACGAAATTTCAGAAATAATCAACCAACCCATTACAACAAACAAATACGAAAAAATATCGTACTTTACTATAATCAATCTCCCTCTTAATCTTCGGAAAATCAAAGGTTCGATAAAATTTTTAGCGCTTTGCGTATTACTCGCGCGGTCACTTCAATAATTCTCTCTTTCTGAATGATATATATATTTATATATCTCTCTCCACCACTATACTCTCCCCGAAGCGAGCGTCGGCTCTAAGCACTGAGATCGAACTGCCGAAGATGCTGTGACTGCACCGCCACGACTCTCGGCGCGCTTTTCTTCCCCACCCTCGCGTACACGCACGTAGTCCGCGCTCTCGTATAAGCGCGAAAAAAAAAACCGCGCGCTGTCGGTCGAGAAGCGGGGGGAAAGGGAAAGCGCGTCGCGAGAGAAGTTTAGGGCTGCCGTGTACATATATTGCGTTAAGAAAGAGAAGAGAAAGAGAGAGAGAGAGGCAAAGAAACAGAGAGAGAGAGAGAGGAGATCTGATGAAATCGCGAGAACCCGTGAAGTCATGAGAGCGCCGTGTCTGAAAGTATTGACGTGTACCTATATATATATATAAGGGAAGGTAAATGTAAGAAAGGATATGCTGCGATGGTCATTCATTAATCGACGGATAAAAGAAAAGTGAAGAGAGAGAGAGAGGAAAAATGTGGGGTAAATATAGACAAGAGAGATAGGAATGCACGGGTAAGTGCGGTTCTCTGGGGTTTGCCAAAGTTTACGTTTTTTTTTAAAGTGTTTCATGCAAAGTTTATTGATATTTTGTCTTCGAGAATTCGGCCTTTTTAAATTTACATCTGACTAAAGGTTTGTTGATAAACAGAGATTTAAGAATAGTTTTTCATATATACCTATAAAGATATACACATATAGAGATACACATAGAGATTATTTTTTACTGTATATACTATCGTTATGCTTCTATTTAATAGATGAAACTTTTCCATACAGGTTATCGAGATATAGTCTATGAAAGAAAAACTCAATGAATAAAAAAAAAAGGAAGAGGGAACCGAGACAAGCCGGAGACGCGCTTAAAATGAGAAGCGTCCGGCTGAGACTGAACTATCAGCTATAACCGTTGTATCATTGATCCCCGATTGCACGTATCTTTGTACATGCACCGGTTCGCAAAATATTTATATTCGTCCGTTCATCGGTCAACTTTAGTCGGAACGATGCATCAGAATGAAAACTCCAATTTAAATTACTATAGATAGAGCTAAGAAAGTCGTTTAAATTTAATAAAAATTGCTCCATTTCGTTGATTTATAAGTAAACAAAAATATTGGCAACGAAGATAAAAAAACAGGTATCATTGTATAGTTTACTTGTATCAACATTGAATTACACGAGGCATTTCTACGTTTACAACTTCGAAACCAGTCTACCATTATATTATATGCATTTCAGTACTTTTCACTCCGCATCCGCACGGAAAATAATATATATGCACATGCTCGTATACGAGCCTACCAGCTTGGCCCCGGAGCAGGTTTCGCGAGCATTCTGATGTAACAGCCTAATGCCTTTTCGTACGCGCGCGGATGTATATATATATAAACATATGTATATATGTGCCTCTACATACACCGCCCGCGCGCGACTGTCTGGGCTGAAAGAAAGTTATGTTTTTGCGTCATTGGATTAGGCTAGCTTGGCGTTGTATTATATACGCGCATAAAATGCTGATGAAAGTACGAATGTATACATAGTGTATGTATGTGTATATATATATAATGTTATCAAACGAAAGTTATTTCGACAACCGCAAGGATACAGATGGTGGTAGTTATTTGTGTACATTAATCGTGAAAAAAAATTTTTACATTTTATCAATTACGGTGACATATATATGATCGATGATCGATGCGAAACAGTTGCATTGAATTTTCGATTTAAGAGACAGTGAAATGTAATTATAGTATGCGTAATGTTTATTTACATGGTCGAAGTGTAATAATTAAGCTGATAAATAATAACATTGAGATAGCGATAACCTGAGGTTGTATCTAATTACGATGACATGCGCTGACGAGGAATTCAGTAATCGCTGTATGCGTTTAACAAAATTTAAGAATTGGTGTTTCAATATTTAAACAATATAAAAGTGTATAATATGATTTATTATCGACGTATCTATCGTACAAAGTTAAACATAGTAGTTTTATTTATACAAATCAATAGCGCAAAATCGTATACAACTCGAAATTACCACACATTGTATCTTGAAATCCACGCAAGTTGACTCCTTCACCACCGCCATGAACTCTGCGTAACTTATCATCTTTTTGCCCCATACGCGTCTTATCGACTCCCTACTCGAGACATTCGCACCAATCGTTCACCGATTGCGAATTCAGATATCTTTCATCATTATACATACATCCACCGACGCCTATATATTCGTATATATATATATATAAGATAAAAAGAAAAATCTCCCACTTCTAAATGTAAATATTTTTAATTAACATTTACCTTCCGAAAACAAAACCACACAAAACTTTTGCATCACCTCGAAAAAAAAGCTACTGGCATACTTTCAGCGTCGTCACACATATGTAAACGCGTGCATCTCTTACACAAGCGTCGTCGCTGCATCACGCGCGTCAAAAGCTCGTTCACTCGCTCTCCATTGAGCAACTCGAAAAGCTTTTCCCCGTTCGCGCACGCCTCGCAGTTCATTTCACTCGAAAAGCCTATGCCTCGTTCCATTCAAACTAGGCCAGACACTGAGTTTCTCTGCTTCCGTATACAGCTCTTTTCTTCTTCTGTGTAATATAGAGATATATCTATATCGGCTTGCGTTGCTGTTGTTTTCATCCTGTCCGCGTTTGATTGTGACGTCGAGAGTTCGATTATTACGATATAGAGAGGGGAAAAAAGAGAAAGAGATGTGTCAATATATATATATATATATATATATATATATATACTATGTTTGGAGTTACGGGTGTTGATGACGAGCCCACGAAATGTTGCATCGAGAAGATCGCGCGATTCGTTGTGATGATGATGATGGCGTAAACGAAAAAGTTTACGCTATATAGCGGGGGGAATACGCGCGGGATGTGACGAACGCACGAGTATAGCGACGTAGGAGAGATACTGATAATGGATTTACGGCTGGCGATAAGGGCTGGGAAAAATTTTGTAGGAAAAATTTTAAGTTTTTTTTTTCGTCATGGGTGGGATAGAAGCGTCGTGGTCTGTGATTTATTTTGTGAGTTTGGTGGAAAGTTATAGGATTGTTTTATTTTTAGAAAAACTATATTCTAAGATGATATTCTTGTTACAAAGTATATGATTGTTTTGCTGTAGTTGTTAAACAAGAATGTTTACAAATAGAAAGTCAGATGAAGTAAAAATCATTCGATTGACAGAAAGAAATTTTATCTGTGAATAGGTATAAATGCAACGATTGGTCTACAAATATATTGGTGTAGACATTGATCTGTTGATAGACGACAAATCCCAAGTTTTTTTTTCATTTACAGAACCGAAAACAAGTTTTTGAAAACACAGAAAAAGTTCATCGACAACATAGTGCGGACGTTAGAGGATAAATTTAATATGTTGCGAAAACTTTTTATTGACTTTATTTAACTTTGATCTGTTGTTATTACAAGTCAATAAATAAACTTTTTCTCATTTACATCCACTATCTTTTCATTATAAATTGAATATAGATGCATCATTATATTGAAACAAGTTTAGTTTTTCATATTTATATTCTTTTCTTTTTTCCTTATTAAGTTACTTTTTAACAGAGTATAGAATTAGATATTATAGTCACATGATAAATTACGCAAAAGTTTACTAGTAAAAGCTGTCTATCTATAAAATTTATTTCATTCATAAATCCTTATCCACGATAAACTTATTATAATATTATATTTAATTAGTAGGTATTTCCAATATTCAATGAAAAAAACTTTTCCGCAAAAGAAAATTGCGAATTAAATTATAACCGGTAGAATCTATGTATCATTTTTCTGGCAAATTTTATACAAGATGTTCAATGTAAATACGACGCTTTATTGATTAGTCTGTCTGAAACTAAAATTCTGATTTGACTTTAACCTACATACTTATCGCGAGACAGTGCTTGTCTCCAGACTTTCTTCATCTTCTGCGAATTCGTTTACAAACATTCGCCAATTTTCATAATTTATTAAGTGCGAAAATATCTAAAAAAAAAAAGAAATTATATTTAAGAACGTTATATACTATCATTATTGTATTATGTAATTTTTACAGCAATAATAGAATAAAATTTTACATATTTACTTGCTATATATCTATAGCGTCTAAAAATTTGTTACTTGTCCGTCACTTTTTTTTATTTTTTTAATTTTTTTTCTGCAAACATAACTCAGAACAAATTGTAAAAAATCCGTTTTTGTCAATAAAAAGAACATAAAAATTTATTTGTTTCTGTATAGTCGTAAAAAAAAATCACGCGTATGTTCATGATCTAAAAAATACGTTCTTAAAATGAATGTTTTTTTACAATATATTCTCAAAACCGCTTTATAAATATATTTAATTTTTTCTTACTCCATATATTGTTACTATTTAAGAAAAAATTCCAGAGATTTACCCAAACCATACCCTATAAGTCGTTCAACCCCTTATTCACCTTAAACAAACCAGGAAAACTGTTTTTCGAAAGGTCGCCTTTAAATTTTCATATAAAAACTACACCTGCAAGCTATAAAACTTCCTCAATAGCACAACCTTCATCAAGCTCCAACTACACACACATTCTCATCTCGCTGACAATAACGTCTGCATAGCGCCTTCGAAAAAGGTCGCGTCTCTCTTCAACGGCCGTTCTCGCTTATATCTCTCTCCTATATATACACGCAACGTGTGTGCATCATTCAAAGCGACGGACTACACTTTCCCTCGCATCTTTCCCGGCTACTGCTGCTGCTACAGCCTGCAAGTAGGCTATACTCTAGGTAGCTTGAACGTTGGCTGCATGCACGAGCCGCGGGCAATTAACGATCCAACGCTGTCGACGCTTGCAAAGTGCGCGCGCGCGCTTAGCTTCGCATTCGGCGTCACGTGCGCGGCCGAGTAAAGTGTATATATAGGTGGTATATGTATATATACAACGGGAGATTGGCAGGTACGAGACCGAAGCGGAGGTTCTAATGGAGGCTATGTTTTTTTTGCTTCGTTTTTTTTCAGTGGGAATGGGTTTCCTTTTCTGGGATGGTTGGTGGAGTAAGTGAGAGTGGTAGTGGCGTAAGTTGAGAAAGGATAGTGTGTATAGATTTTGAGAATAGTCTGTAAAAATTTGTAGGGTGGTTGTAAATGTGTGGATGAAAATGATATTTGTTTTGGGTGAATTATTTAAATAAGAACGTAGAGTAGCGGAATAAAAACTTGAAGTGAACGAATAAATTAACATTTTAAAACATTTCTTCGTATTTTAAAACACAGTAAATATGCTAAACAGTAGCAGAAAGTTTAAAGAAGTCTTTTGTTAAAAAGATAAAATAAAATATAACACGTGGTTTTTAAATTTATAAGGTAAACGTGCAAGAACAACTTTTAGATTCATCAAGCATTCAGACATTTTAAAGCTCTATCTTCGCGAAGCGTTTTTTTGACTTCTTCAATTTCGGAAATAGACTCTGCGCCCGTAAAACAGCGAAATTGTTGCGTCAACCACCCTAGTAGAAATTCGTCTATATGAAATGGCCAAGAAGTTAGAAAATGGCTAGTAAAACTAGCTAATCAATGGCTATGATGAAACGCTTTTTCTCCCATT
>JAWWEQ010000010.1:26893850-26990779 GCA_035583055.1 Torymus tubicola | reverse complement strand
TTGTAAAATTATGAATTATAATTATACTTTGTATAGATCGACAAATGTTATTTTGTATGTAACTCTGGAAATAAATATACAAATATAGTTTAAATTGCGCCATTCATTGTTCTACAAAGTCCTGTAACCATTTCTATATTGTTAACGCTGAAGTATAAGTAGATAGTAAACATATAAGAATATTTTTCTTTATTTACACTACTTTGTTCACATATTGTATAAATCTTGCAGATATTTGGTTGTGAACTAGCACATTGTGCTTATGCGATTCATACTACGTATGCATGCGACTCAGCAAGTATCACTTTATACGATTTTTCATTCAGCAACGTGCTTTTCTATTCTAGATAGAGAAAGACATAAATCGTATGATTACTGTTAGAAGTTACGACTTTTTATCGTTGTTTCAGTTTTGCTTATAAATGCGCGGGTTTCTATATACACATGTGACTTTATGTATGTCAAAATAATAAATTCATTGCGAATAGCGCTAATATTTATCAACTTATAAATTATAATTACCATTTACATTCATTATGTTCAGGATACAATATTGTATGAGTTTAGACAATACTTTCAAAATAAACATTGGAGAATTTGCATTTTTGTGAGTACTAATTTGAGTATTTAATTTAAAACTTAATTTCTTTCTAGCTTAAACATACCGGTAATGTATATAATCGATTGAGATGTATTTTCTTAATAATTGTTATTCCAAAAGTCAAAGATTGAGAAAGTTTACGCTTGCGTATAACATGTGATATATGTATATAACTTGCGTGATTTTATTAGCCAACGTTCTTGTTTACTAGAAATTTAGAACGAGAAAGTCTAAGACGATCACAAGTAGAAATTTGTCATATATATATTCTATTCTTTTATCATCCACATTAAGCTACACAGCATAGCATGTTTATATAAATATTTTCAGAGATTGCAGAATGACATCATTTTTCGGATTTATCCGGAACTCTTACATCACGCTGTGTATATGATAAATTAATGTTAATGTGCCATGGATAGTTTTGGAATTCCTTATCGCTTCGCTATAAGGTTTACTGATGATAATATGCATCTATATATATATAAAAAGCAGTTTTAATATGACTATACTGGTAATAATTATTCTTGTATACAAATTTAGAAACAGAGTTTATACGCTCGATTATCAGTTTCCTTGTTTCATAAAAATTTAAAGTTTCATTAAATACTAGAAAAAAATATATTATCTGTATATTACGAATGCGTACCGTGATCTAGAATTTGCTATGTATAAAAGCCTTTGTTAACTTACACAAAACATTTCAAGTACATAAAAATACACGCATTGTAAAATACTAAAGTATAACAGTTTATCTTTTTCTACGAACTGTATATACAAAATAGAGCAACTTAGCTACGGTCTCGTGTATTTTTTGCAAAATCACAATGAATCATCCAGCTCACGTCGATAAGACAGCGTTCACCTTAAACTCGGCCACTTAGTATATTCACGATACCGATCGTGAACCCAAACCATAAGTACCTTCCACATTGACGGTATTCATTACAACTAACTACCAAATCATTGGTATATCCATTTCAACTTAACAAGACACGAGCGGGGTATATCCATTTCACTAGTTGCGTATATCTACGCCTGCTACTTTCAAAATTGACGGTATAGATTTCAGACGCTGTAAAGTCAATTAACGCTTTCCGCCTGACAATAGGCCCGAAAACGACAGTTTAACGATACCGCTGTAGCAGTACGACATAACGTCTTATATATACCGATAGCATCAGCACGACGGAATTTACGAGCCGTTAAGAATTGAAATTGATACCAATTAAATAATACAGCCATCAGCAGCGCGTTACGCATCGTTAAATGTCACTTATACGTACCTTACAGCATACACGTGTATATGTATAGGATGCGAATTTGCGATGATGAGCTGAGGATCATGATCGTCGGTCATCGATCCTCAACGTTGATATAGAGACGACATACCTCGATTATCAGAGGGTAGATAACAGGGCGAGCGCTCGCGTAACCTTTTTGCGTTGAACGCCGCGCAACTTATATAATCCATTAGCTTGGCAAACAGTTGGCCTGGGTAATTGTTTTATCGTCTTACGCATTAGCGTCGTCTGTTCGTGTCATCTGTGCGTGTTTATGTATATATATGTGTAAGTGTATTAAACAATGCGCAGAGGGGATTTTTTTTCGGGGATCCGAAAAAGGCGGGAGAGATAATGGCGCTGTCGAAACAATGACCGAAGCGCATTGGGATAACGTGCAATTACGATTACGTCATTTGTGTAGAGCTCTAATTTGATGAACGCAACTGATGTGGTTGTGTGTGTTTTTTTTATAGCGTTGTGAAAAGACGTTTAAACTGTGTTGTTTAAACAAAAAAAAAGTGATTTTGTTGGTGGTTAATTAATTACCTCTAATTCATTTCTAAATGGTTTTCCTGTACTTGTCTCTTGCTGTTTTTAAATAACTGTATTTTAAATTAGATATAATAAGTAGGTAAGCTATAGTGACAATGCAACGGAATATTTTTAATTGTAACTTGGTTTAAATACAGGTTTGCGGAGATAAAATAAATTAGCCGTTTTATGAGCATAAAACTCGTGAAGAAAAAAATAATTTTTAGTAATAATTTAACAGTTTTATTTGATAATTGTCATACTTTAAAAATTATATATAAATTTAATTAAAAAAGTTTTTAAATTTAAAAGCCACTTGAGATACTTGTAATCTCCGTATTGCAATTTAAGCCGTTTTACATGTCGAGTGATAAAAAAATATTTATTACTAAAGTGCAACGTAAATCACAACAATAAATCCTACAGTGCTTACACTGAGCATTAATGTAATACGAAAATAGACTTGCTTAACGAATTTAAAATAGGTATCATTAAACAAACGCGGGTCAAAGCCTCTGCCATATGTAACCAGAGAGAGTAACAAGTTGTTTCACACCCTCTTTCCTATATGAAACTATTGAGTAATATATGAATGCTCCATCGTGCGTGAGTTTCCCCTCTTATATACAGTCTCATCAAAAAGTTTTCTCCTCAGCCGCCATTTATTCTATGAATATAAAAAATAATGATACCCTAATGATGATTTATTTGACTCGTAAAGTCGCATCTACTTCATTATAACTTCTGTTTCTGTTCTGTTAAAGGTATATTGAAATACTTTTACTTTTGTTTGAAAAACAAATAGAAATGGTTCTGTATAAACATCCATTCAAAATAAATTTTATCTTGTTTTGTTTATTTATAAAAAAAAAAACTAAATATTGAATTTTTTGTTCCATTTATTATTATTATTATATAATTCATACGGTTTATATTATTTGTTAGTATATTAACTGCTTCAATGTTTTATATATTATTAAACTTATAATATTATATAAACTACGAAAGAAAATAAAAACATTAAACATTGATCATTCAACTCCACCCTTTCCACGCTCTTAAAAAATAAACTTTTCCACCCACCCAATCCTCGACATTATAAACACAACGCCAAACCATCCCTTGAACCTTTCCTCCCTAATTCACCTTTTTTTTCACATCCAGACCAGCTCCCAATCCATTTATCCATCCCATCGAGACCTGTCTCTTATACTCAGAAATACTTGATAAGTCAATAACCCGTAATACCGTCGATATATATACACACGCCAGCTATATACACGCGCGCGTGGACTTCATCCCCCTTCTGGCGCGCGCTTATTTCCTCTCCGCCGCGCCCCTATTACGTGCGCACCGACGGCGTGCAATTCACCACTACTACACATGCGCACTACTACTACTACCTATGCAGTCGTCGCCCTCCGCGTGGGCGTGAATCTCTCTCTCTCTCACTCACCGTCGCGTCGACCCCGGAAATGATGCTAGACGTGCGTATACCTATATATACATATATGAGACTGCTAATTTCTTCTTCGTTCCGTTTGGTAATTTTCTTGTATATGCTGTATATACGTAGCGGATACGTACGTGTAACATTTAAAATACACAAAGAGGAAAAAAAGGATATATAGGAAGGTTGATACCATGACTAATGCATATCACACGCATGCAAATGCGCGATCGCAGGCGCAATCGCTATTTATATACTGCTTGATTCATACCGGCGCGGCGCACGTAAGAGAGCGAGAAAAAACCGTATGCGATGCTCTCTTCTCTCCTCCAGGAATCAATTGACGAATAATATATATATATATATACATATATACTGGCTGGTGGCTGCTGCAGGCTGCAGAGTAGATGTCGCTTAGATCGCCCGTATAGTCCCGCGCGCGCGGGAGTTGGCGCGCGAGCGCGCTCATGTTTTCTGCTCCGTTTTGGCAGGTACACACACGCGCGAGCGCGAGTAGTCTGGAGTGCTCCTCCGTCGTGGTCGCTTGTGTATATAATCTATTACACATTCGCTCCGCCCACGCGCGATATGCTGCCGAGGCGGTTGATTGTAGGCGCAGCCAGTTAAGACAAGACCGAATCTTCCTTATAAGCGAAAGGGCTTTTTTCTTTGTGAGGAAGAGGAATCAAGGGTGCAGGACGAAGTGTGTAACGGTCGCTGATATTAGCATAAAAATAGACGGTTAAAAATGGGTGAGTCAGAGGTTCTTTCTTTCTCTGTTTGCTTTGATTGTATATATATACGTATAATACGCACGGGCACTCGTGTTATCTCAGCGGCGCGAGTTTCGTTTGTTATACCTGTTATCAGAGCTGGCGACATTGGCAGTGGATAGTGAGCCCCGCCGGCTTATCTCGATGGGTTTTCTATTAGAAATACCAGTCGGCTTGGCCTTGATAGCCTTTGTAGTTTTATTTTCAATTGGCTCTTGTAGAGTATATAATGTTGTCAATGAGTTTAGTCATAGAGATGAGGATGAGGGCAGTATAGCCTTGGTGGGAAATTAATGTTGTGCAAAAAAAATAAAAGAGAATGTTTTAACAGCTGGATATGTGTGTGTGCAAGTGAGCGTGAGAAGTGTGATAATTGTACTGATGGTTGGATCTTTTTTTTTTTGTCATTTCAGCGGAGCAAATTGTTATGACACCAAAGTGCAAGACTGCGAATTCTACGACCTTGATTATCGAAAGGAAAAGGCAAGCTGAGGTCCTTCCTAATGGGGAAGAGAAGGATGTTCATGTGGCTGGAGGAGACCATAAAGGGATTGTTATTAACAAACAGATGACTGGTGAGTTGAGTGATGATTCATTGTGTTTTGTTTATTTTTATTGGACTGACTTTATGGATTTGATTTGCAATTGTTTTATGCTTGTTACAGCTACCAATGGTGTGGAAAAGCCCGCACAATTATCTCTGCAATTCAGAGTGTTTCTAGTAAGCGCACAAAGCGGAACACACACAAAGGAACAAAGAACTTTGAACTTCTGGTTCGGTGATACTTTATCAGCAGAAACCCGACCTACTGTAGCACAAGAGTTCTTCAGAGAACTTGTCAGTCCTCAAGAATTTCCAAGAGGTAAGTTACTCAGATGTCTCTTATCTATTTTTCATACTATAAAATCAATAATAACAAAATTATTAATAATAAAAAAATTTCTTTTTTTACAGATTATGTAGGATTTATTAAAAAAATTATGAAATTAGTGCAGCACAAATACCCTACCATTGACCGTGTAGAGGTAGAACTGAAACAAATTGAAGAAAATGTTGAATTTCCAGTTAGGCCATGTGAGTATATAATATATCATTATTCGGCCATCAAACTTAATTTAACTGCCAGGAAAATTCAAATAGCAAATTATTTAAGCAGAGCAATATATATTAACTGAAAAGTAACCATAACAATATTGATCAAACAGTAGGCTGGAGAAATTCAATTACAATATATAGGTCATATGCAAATATATGCAGACATGACTTATATCTGTTCAATAACTGTCCAACTATCATTTTCAAAATGAATTTGTATAATCAATATTTTTCATAGAATTTTTTATCAATGTATAGCTTTATATATTTATTTAATTTCGAATTTGCACTTTGCCAATATATTTGCACACATTTAATATATCTCTCTTAAATATCTGATTCAGCTCGCGTTTCTAAGACTTCCTTTTATAATACTCATGTTATAATTCCGACGCTGAGACGTGACCGAAATTCAGACACGTCCGAACGCATTCGTCGAATGCAATATCTCATTTGAAAAACACGTATTTCGTAACGGAAAGAAGCAACTTTGACGGCATTATGATGTATTTTTCGAAAATATTTTTAGTATCCGCGGACGAAACTATTTTGGGCGGCACTCAAATCGTCGAGCTTACCACGGAGAAGATTCTGGAGCTGATCGAATCGGCCTATCCGAACCCTTTGACTATTCAAGATCTAGCCGAGTAAGTAAAACAACATTAATTTCTTAATTCTTTTTAATAAAAATTATTTTATTATTGTATTTTAATGCATTGCATTATTGTTCATTCAGAGATCATGGCTGGGACGCGGATGCCGTGGCGGAAAAGCTGGCAGAGTTGCAGAAAAAAGGCCTCGTCGTGGCGATGGATAACGGTGCCTTTACAAGAGTCGTACACCAAGATGTTCAAATTCAAGTAAGCACACATGCACGATAGCATTTGCTTTTTAGAGAAGCAGCAAAAAAAGGACTCGAACGCGCAATTAATTTAATTATTTCCTCTTTAGGTCGTTAAGCAAATGCCCACAATGGCAAGCTCGAAGCAGCCGACCATAGCTATAATTACGGCTCAGTACTGCGAAAAACTCGCCGTTGACTCGATGATCGAAAACAAGGAGACTTTCGTACGCTACAACACCGTCGGTGAGTGTTTCAATCAATTCCCCGTATATATATCACATCGTATATGTGATGACCGACGATCAACCTTGATCTATAATCGTTAAACCAAACAGAAATTACTTTCAATGATACTATAATATATCGACTTACTACTTACATAATGAAAGCTTTGTTTTAACTATATTCCAGTGACATATATATAACACTTCTATACAAATATTCTATATGTACATATAAAATTGCATGTGTGATATTATAAGCGATCTTTCTGTCGCGTGAACACCCGTAGGAAGCGAGCAAGATGCAGAAAGCTCAACGACTAATTCGCCCAATAATGCGAGCGGCACAAAACACCCACGTGTGACACGACGTGTCCGTTTCGGTAAAGTTGTGTGCGCGTTCATAACGCGCTCCGTGATTTTTCGTCCGCTTATATACGTGTCGTCCATTTTTATTATTATTGTTTATTATCGCCTCTCATTATCCGCTTCTGTGAAGATAAAAATGCAGAAATTGCACTCACCGAGTGTAATGGCATTTTACGTAAGAGATAAAACAAAAACAAGCCTTTAAGCTTTTTGAGGCGAGACTTGAGCATTGTTTTAAACAGTCGTAGCATTATTGTTATTTTAAATTTGACGAATTATAGAAATTATATAGCGAGCGTAAAAATAGTCTTGAATAGAGAATCTTTTTACGTATTCATTTAGAGTAGGAAGGACAAAACGTTATAATTGTTATAACTATTCTGGTAAATGATTGAGTAATAGTTAAACCGACCTAAAATTATAATTTGCTTATATATTTTTAAATTGCCATTCTCGTTCCCTATTGAATAATATAACATTTATTTTTAAAGAAAAGACTCATTGTATTCGTAGACCAAACAATGCGACCAAAATATCCTCCTTTCTTTCACAATGAATATTAGTAAATAAGCACTCTCACTTTCACACTCAGCTACTTTTATGACAGCTCAATAAAAAAAAACCTCTCTAACTCGAACGCACAAAAGAAAAAAACTAGAGCAAGTCTCGCTTCAAAGACCATTTCGCCGCTATAAGCCAAAGAATATATATATATACATATACAGCCGCATCATTCGCCGTGTGATTTGCTTTTGGGAATACATATATATAATCCAACAGGAAACCCAAGGTGATGGGAACCCCAGTGTGTCAAGCCATTGTGTGAAAAAGCCTTTCTTCTTTTCTCTCTTCCTCGCTCCCACACTCTTCTAATTTCCTTTCGCTTATCTTCTTCGTAAACAGGCGAGTCGAACGTATACACCCTGGGCGATATTGGAGCGCATCGCATCGTCTGCACGAAGCTGCCAACGGTTGGACATACACGTGAAGCTCTTACAGCTGCTGGCAATACAACTACGCGATTGTTGGGCACCTTCCAGAAGGTCGACTATGTCTTCCTTGTGGGTGTTGGTGGTGGAGTACCGCATTACACCGATTACAAGAAACACGTGCGTCTCGGAGATGTCGTGGTGTCGTATCCTACGAGGGTTAACAATAAATTCGTGTATATGTATTGCGAGAGCGCGAAGATGAGTGACGATGGAAGCTATCAGTTCGAGACCAAAGAATACTGCCCGACGAATCTCGGGTTGCAGGATATCGCGGCGAATATCAAGAAACAGGTGTGTATATAGAAGAGAGATAATGTTTAAATGAATTATGATAATATTTTTGTTTATACAAGAGTAAGGAAAAGAAGCGTTTGATTTTTATTTATTTTGTTTTTATCGATGAGTGATTCACATATACGAATGTGTTAATTTAATCAGTTTTCGAATCTGTTAAATTATGCTATTTCGTAAATCAGTGAATCATGAGTATCGTTGGATATTTTAACGAGATGACGTCAACCGTAAAAATTAAAAGGAAAGTTTACCAACACACGGTCGTTAAATTGAAAAAAAAAACCTTTAATTGGGTTTATCAGTAAGCTGTAAAAAAAGTTTATTTAAATATTTTTTCGCTTAATTAAAAACAGAAATTAATTAAAAAACATTAATGTTATTATTAAATTCGTAGAGATTGTTATTCCTGAAAATTTATAATACGTATATATATACATAAACCATTTATCGATATAATTTTAATATTTTTCAGGTACAAGCAAGCGATGGCCTCAATCCGCCTTGGCAGAGCTGCATGCGCGACGGCTTGAAAAATTTAGCCACTCAATCTGAGCACAACTTCGAAGCTCCTCCGGCTGAATCTGATAAGCTCTACATGAATATCGGAGAGCGGGATGTAATTGAAGTAGCGCATCCGAGCGCTCCTAAAGGAGACGCTGCATACGCGAGGTAATTGCGGTTACTCGAGACTCTAACAGAGGCTCAATTCTCACATACAATTAGTATTGCATTTATCACAATGTATGCTCTTATTTACTAATGCAGTTGTATGCTTTATAATTCGGTTACTTTAAAGACGCTGATTGCTTGAAATACTTTTAATTTTTATTTTTGTGCAATGGTTGAAAATTTTGTGTTTTTGCTTATTTAAAATGATTTATATATTTTACATCGCAGTAAAAATTGCAAATTATAAAAATATTTTAGTATCAATTATTGCATTTGTTGAAATCTTAAAATAAAGGTATACCTTATAAATTTGAATTTGAAAAAAAATATAATAATATACACATCAATTTGCAGAAACGACGGCTGTCCGCAAATTCACCTGGCCCCAGTAGCCTCAGGCCGTCGCATCGCCCGCGATGATCAACTGCGTCAAAAGTTCTCCAACCGCTTTGGCATTCTCGCTTTCGACGCCGAGATGGACGCCGTGGTAGATAGCATCCTAGGCAATTGTCGTGACAGTTTCGCCGTGATACGCGGCATCGCCGACTACAAGGACGGTTCGCGCGGTAAGGAGTGGCAACCGTACGCGGCATTGGCCGCGGCCAGTGTCGCAAAGGCCATGATTTGCGCCATGGACCCGCCCTCGCCGTACAAGAAGTAATGGGCTGGGTGGAGGACAGGAGAGTGAGAGGGGGGTTTTGATCTACATTGTTGCGAGATTAGTCTGTTTTATTTATTTATTTTTATTTTTTGTTTTGTTAGAACTTATAGGGGTTCGAAGGAAAACAATCAAAATTGCGTTTCGGAATGCGGGAAGAGATGCTAAAAGTAGAAAGTATATATTTTTGAAAATTGAAGGAATTTAGTGCCAACTGTGTTTCTGTTTTGTATGAATGACTTTTTTTTTTGGTTCTTCCTTAGTTAGTTTTGATTATCTATAAAGTTACTTTTGAATTTATTTTCAATTTTATAAAGTATAATCAAAATAACTAAATATTCCCTTTCTTCCATTATTGATTAATTATATTATCGCAAAAATGTCAAAGTTAGTGACCTGCGAAGAGTGACCTTTTCGGAAGATACAAAATATAAGAATCAAATAGCACAATCTATGGGTAAAACTATAATAATAATAGAAGGAACAATATGACAGATGCTATGAATATTAATAGTAATAATATTGTAGTGCTAAATCTCTATGATCTAGATCAAAACTCTATTAGAAATTGGACAGCTGTGCTGTCATAAATTATACGACTCGTAAAACTTCTCTCTTCTTGTTGTATTTCAAATACATGTAAATACGAATTTATAGTCTATGAAGAAAGAAGACTCGCGAATCTATGGTGTGATCATGGATTCGACATTCTTAACTTTTTATCTGGTAAAGAAATAAGTTTAAAAGGATTTTGACATTTTCTTTTCTACTTTTGTAATACGCTTGTGACATTTGTTATTTGTACTGACTTTACTATAACCGAAGTTCGTATTTTATATTGATATAAGTATCTATACAATTGATGTTCCCATTGAGTATAGCATATAAATCTATGCTTTTACGAATTCATATATGAAAATGTGTGCTCATAACCGTGCATTATCACACGATACATCTACAAAATACGTCCTTCAGTATTTCAACTGGTGCCGAAAACCGCAGAGTCTTTTATAAAAATGTTTTTAGTATCATATTAGTATTTACGACAATTTTTCGAGTATAGTGAAAACAAAAAATATTGTGCGAGACCAATTTTAAAAAAATGTACTTTACATTATAACATTACCATACGCAAAGACGAATCACCGGATAAAGAGTTAAGCGCAATTAGCCTGTTTCAGAGACTTCGCAGCATTCGTCGATCCTCGCTTTGTTACTCGTTATTTACCCGGGTCGTAGAATGTGATAAATGCATTAGCATTAACTCGCTCTTTCTGCTATAATTAAATTAATTTATTTATTAATATTAACTATTAACTTAATAATATGCTGATTTAAATCATAATAGTCTACGCATTTGCGATACATTAAAAATTTAGGCATGCGTGCCAATGTATTTTGAGCTGAGCATTTATGTGAAACGCTATATATAAAAAATACTTCGATTGTATTATTTATCTTTACAATGATTAGTATGCGATAAGTTGCTTTAGTGTTATTAAATTTTGAGCAGCTTCTTTGATATATTGATGTTTACTCTTGATTTTTATATGCGTGAATTATGTTTTTATTTTCATTTTTGCTAAAATATTTAGTAAAATTTCTTTGGATAAATGTTCAGATCTTAATATATAATAAGGGGCGTCGACGCTTCCATTGATCAATCGTACATAATATATGTAGAACGCACACAAGTTCCAAAGATCCTGCGCTCGTATAGAGCATTTATCGTAGATTTAGGTCGGATTTCGAAGAAATTTAAAATTATAGAAAATAATTAAAAACAAATTGTCACGCACTGAACTTCGGATCTTGTCATTGCGCAAATCTAGTCGCCCTATTGCCGATTGACTGTTCCAAGACCTTCGATTCAAAATGTTTATTTATACGTACCAAGCTTTTATATGCATATCATTTAATTTTCGGATAGAGTTCCTGTAGGTCAATAAAAGTTGATGCTTACACAGATTCTATTTAAAAAGATTATATTATATATATTTACACGTGTGTTAACACTATAATTGTAAGGTTATATATTATTTAAAAATAACTAACTATTAATTAGTATTATTTGATTCGTCCTTACGTATCAGCGATTAAATGTCTGTAACTTATAAAAGTGTGGTACTTGAAAATAAAGATATTGAAACGTTCATTTGCGGCTCTTGATGTCTTCGGCTGTCGGCACATACGGTCCATTTTATCGACATTGTACCTTAATCAAAAAATAGCTGTCATGGAAAAGATGTGGATCAAAAGTGAAGGGGGGAAGAGGAGGAGGAAGACCGCCTATAAAGCGGTCGAGTGAGCTTAATTGCGAGTACCGCGCGCTTATGAACGCGAATCCAAGCTATTTTGTAGAGAGTAAACTTCAAGACATACATATTATATGATATATATAATATATATTGCTGTTATGTATTCCAAAAAAGGTACATTTTATCTAATATTATTTATTATAGTCATATGAAAGCGTGCCACGCACACGCCTTTAAAAAGACGGAGATGTGTATGAATTAATAAAAATGTTCTCAAATAAACGTTCGAGAGTGCAACATAATGTGATTAGTGTTCAGCATTTTTTTCGTTTCCCTTATTCCTCGGGGCGGGGACATTGCTTTTCTCCTCATCAGGATCGCTTTGCAACTCCGAACAGCAATAGTCCATAAACTAAAATAAAATTTAAATAAAACAGATATGAAAGAAATATATTAATTTTCTGTTTTAGTTATCAAAATTTGAAACTTACATTGATTGGTTTGGATTCAATTTTTGTACGAATTTCAAACGCTTTTTGAATGTATTTAGTAGCGAGGCAAAACAGCATTTTATCTCGATTATTTTCTTCCGTCATATGGTTTAAACGTTCACTAAAGTTTTTAACGTATTCATCATACTCTTTTGATAACGAAGCATACTGAGAAGTGATACATTTAAATATTTTTTCTAACTCTTCATTTTCTGGTTGATATGAAATTTTAGATATCTTTGTATCAGATAGTTTTCTTTGTTGAAGTTTTGCTAATGGCAACAATTCATTTTTTAAGTAACACTGAATATTTTCGATCTACAATTTAATTTGTACAATTAATTGTATTATTTGAAATAGCATTTATTCATAGGTACTTTATCAGTAACTTGCCTGTTCTAATTGCTTTTTACGTATATTTTTTAATCTTTCATTCTTTTTCGTAACTTTAATATAAGTGTCAAACAAATACTTTATTTCTCTTCGATGTGTTTTTAGTTCTTCCATAAAACGACAGTTAGTAGGTGATTTCGCTTTAATTGCATTAATAATTTTCTTTTTCTCATCTTTGCCTGGATCATAACAAACTTCCTTATCATCACATTCTTGTAAAAATAAATCAGCCTATACACAATTTATTTTGTTTCTTATAAAGATCTTTATTTGTAAGAAAAATATTTACAACGATTCGTAAACAATCATATACCTTAATTATCTCTTTTTCTACTTTCTTGATTATTTTCCGAAGACGGCGATGACAATCTTTGGGATTCTGGCACTCCATTACAATTTTTAAAATTTCACAACGAGGAACTATAATAACAAAACAGCTCGATAGCTTTTTAGCTAAAAAATAAATGACAGACGATAATAGCAGTATTGTGAGTTGACATTCATTTGTTCTCATTCATTCGTATAATAGAAACGAGGTACAGAATACTTTGGTCCATTTCACTGACAGATCATAAGTAAATAAAATGCATATGTATTATATATACTCTCGCTCTCATAAAATATGGCATAAACATTACGTAAATGTTACAATACTCTCGCATAAATCGTCAAACACACAGAATTCGGTTAGCTAATTTATTCATCAACATCACTTTTTCTCAACTATCTGATCTTTCTCAATATTTGACGTTACTAACGTCGTCACTTCTTTGGAATTAGCCTCTTTCTTCTCACTCTTCATCGTTATGAGTTCCTGACCCTCGACTGCCTCCTCGGCATCTTTAGCTGCTGCCTTCATCTTGGCGAAATTGTTCCAGGGCTGCTCGACCGATGTGCCCCAAAGCAAGTGAACGATGGAACTCACGCCGAGGTTCGCCGCCGAGATCAGGAAGACTAAACGCCATTGACCGATCGTTTGCTGTGAAATGAATTGAAATATACAGTTAAGATAATCTAACATACCGACATAATTTTAGAATGTCTATATCTTTTGCAAATATTAATGGAATTACTCCAAAAAAAATTTTTAGTATAGTATTTACGCATATGGAGCGCCTGACAGAACTATTTTTTTTTCAAAAACCTACTCAGAACTTATTTCATTAAATCAAAACCACAATGTCGGTAAGTAGGAATTTGTATTTTCGAATTTTTATCTAGTTTTAAAACGGGCATATCTGACAGAAATGTTGATAGAATATCACAAAAAAATTCTAAGCATAATAGTTACATATACGGAGCGCCTGACAAAATTATTTTTCCAAATAAAGATTCGAATGTTAATTCATTAAATAATGAAATTGGGTTGATTTTCGGTATCACGTGGCCTTAAGGTAATGTAATATACCGACATAATTTTAGAATGTCTATATATCTTTTGCAAATATTAATGGAATTACTCAAAAAAAAAATTGAGTATAGTATTTACACTTACGGAGCGCTTGACAGACCTGATTTTCCAAAAGTCAACTCAGACCATTTATTTAATTAAATAGAAGCCCTAGTGTCGATAAGTAGAAATCTGTATTTCTAGAATTTTGCCAATTTTAAAACGCATATATCTAAAGGAATCAACAAAAAATTTTGAGCATAGTATTTACATACACAGAGCGCCTGACAGACTTATTTTTCCAAATGTTTGTACATTTGGTTATTAAATAAAGTATTCGGGTCAATTTTGAAGCGTACATCGCCTTTTTATATCTCGTTTTTCTACTTCAAGAAAATAAGTTACATCAAAACCCTCTACATAAAAGCATTATACTTTTTATTAAAAATAAATTATTAAAGTTTTTATATTTAATGTTAGTTTGGATTACCTTAAAGTGAAAAACCACACGCAAATTTAATGTTTATAAAAATTTTGGCATATATAATAAAAAACATAATTTCATCCAGATTCTCCTGGGACTAGTAAAATATTCATACTGACATTAATCGACAATCTATTATACTTATACCTGTTATACTTAAATATGATCATCAATATACAAAAAAAAATGCACAAATAATAAAACCATCATACTCACATTGCCATTCGTAAGAATACCGACGACCAACGGCGACAGGAACCCAGCCGGCGACGTCACCAGATTGCAAATACCGAACAGCACACTGGCATAGTTCGGGCTGAGATCGACAAACGCCGGTATCGTACCTGAAGACACAGCCCCGTTGATCGCTGTGCCGGCAATCATGAAGAATGCAGCGTAGGTGGGCTCACAACCGCTATAGCTGAGGCCTATAGCGAGGATACACTGACCACCCGCGCATACGAAGTTGGCAAGTTTACGCACACCGGTGAGGGTGAGGTGCTTACGTCGTAACAGCCAGTCAGCCAGTACTGAGAACGCGTAGGAGAACAGCATACGGGCGATGTGCGGTGAGCCCGAGAGCAATCCGGTCTGTAATTGGGAATGAGAATTTGTTGAATTGAAGGGGAGTTGAAAAAACTGTAGATTTTTGGTGTTATTTGTGTATGTTGTTTGTTTTAATTGTTTATTTTAAAAAAATTATTATTGGCTTTATTTAAATAGTAGAAAAGATGTATAATTATTACTTTTAATTACAGTAAAATAATTGAATGATTTTTTTGGGGGAAAAAAAATAATATATAGAAATAACACTAAAGAGTTTAAAATTAATAAATATTAGAAAAAAAAGAACATAAGTTGATCAAGCATATAGGCTTTCAAAGAAGAAGTAAAGTCTGCTATTAACATTCCTGACATTGTTTACTCACTTCGGTGCAAACCTATAATTTACCGCGACAGTAGCATGTCATCAAGTGTCTTATAGCTATTACAAGCGCGACAGCACTGCTGATTAACACTTGCTTCGAGAACAATGCGCGCGCGCTTACGAATTGTGACGATTTTAAGCACACACGACGCGGCGATAATAAGATCACTCCACATTTGTAGAAACAACATATTATATATGTACGATCAGAACAAACGCATGATATAAATAACAATATAATAATCTCACCGCATTAATGTTCCAGCCCTGCACGTAATTAAAGTACGACGGTGCCTGGGTCATGAACGTAAGGAAGCCCCAGACGCCACCCCAGTGCGCGAGTATCGTCACCCAGAACGGAGCTGAGGTGAGAATCGCTTTCCATGGTACTTTCTTGCTTGGTTTACGGCCGTCAACGTCGCCGTGTTCGTTTGATGAGTCGGCCAGGCTCTTCGTGATGTAGTTACGCTCCTCGTCGGAGATCCGTGGATGCTGACGTGGCGAGTCGTAGACCAGGAACAACCAGAAGACGTACCTGGACCGCGTGGTTTAAGATGTAATGCATGGAGTTGTGGTTTAGAAGAAAAATGTTTCTAATATTTTTAGTAGCTCCGTATTTTATAGATTAGAAAAGTTAGTGTAGTAATAATAATGTGTGCGAATAAATTTTTTGATGATTGAATAATAATGGCGTATTATAGTAAAGGATATAATTTAATTTTTATTTGTTTTTTAACGACGTATGGAACAAATTGACGTCGTAACCTTAAATAATCTTAATTATAGGTGTACGCTTTATACCTATTGTCTACAGGAGAAAAAGTACATAGTGCTGTAAGAGTTCTCATATTTTTTGTATTTCTGCAGAGTCTATTGTTTTATAAGTATACTATACTAGAGAAAAAAGACTTCATTTTTCATTACAAGAAGATATATATTAAATAATAAAAAAAAAAGATTTCAGATAAATATTATATTATAAATATCTTATTCGACAGAATCTCTGACCAAACGATAACAAAAATAAAAATACTCCCCAAGTATAGATTCCTATAACCTTTTCTTCTAACAACCGAAGTATAATACTCACCAAGCGATACCAATAGCGGAGGTAATGTAGAACACAGCTTCCCAGCCATAGGAGGCGATGATGGCAGCACACAAGGGATAGGTGATAGCTGCGCCAACGGAGCTACCTGCGGATCGACAGAGGGACTAGACTGATCGAGAGCGTACGTTTTTTTTCGCTGGCGCAGTGATATGATAGTAATATATAGCGGAAATATTATTGACGCTCTCACCGAGGTACGAGCTGACGAAGCGGCTGCGCTCGTTCGGTGGTATCCACTTGGCTGTCATGTCGTGCATTGATGGCCATACTATGCCCTAATATGCGCGTCCAAGAAAAATCGTCGGGGGTTCGTGGTAGGGTTGTAGAAAAGAGTTTATTAGTATTATATTAGGTCATGGACTCTGGTTTGGTTATGGTTTCATTATATCGTGTGGGTATGTTTTGTTTCAAATAAGTATAATTATATATATATATTTTTGACGAATAAATGCTTTAGCAAAATTTTAAGTTTTTAGTATGGCCGGGGGTTTAATGATGCTAAACTTATTTGTCTCAACATAATTTTCATATACTATACGGAGAGCTTGCTTCATTAATATTGTTTGATTATCTTAACAAAACAATATTAATTAATATAAAGTATATATAGCTTTCTCAAAATAATTAGACATTTGTATACAACAGAAATCAATTTTTCGAATAAACGTAATTGATTGTTATCATAATATGTACGATATACGTACCCTACTTAACAAATTATGACTTATGATACTCCCACATCAACAATCTTAATCTTCCAATCACGTTATAATCTTTATTCAATAATCACCTTAATTTCGACCCTCAGTGAAAAAATTACATTTAAGCTCTATTGAGATCTCGAGCGCTTCCTACTGACCTACATCAAGTTAGATAATCCTCTCTTATAATACTTAAACAAAAATTCTCGGTACCTCTCGGAGTACCCCCAGACGAAAAGAAAAACAACTGTACAACTCACCGAAATGAGACCTTGAAGCACCCTGAGGAAGATGAGGGCGTTGAGGCTGTAGTGGGTGGCGACTGGTATGAGAAAGCCGACGAATGCGACAAGTAGATTGCCCATACCGAAAACGATCTTGGTGCCATATTTGCGGGCGAGCAGCCCGCCAGGCAGTTGTGATACCCAGTGTAGCCAGTAGTAGGCGCCGATCGCCAAACCTTGCTGGTATTCGTTCCAGTGGTATCGGTCTGTTACTTTTTCGACGTTCTGGGAAGACGAGTTTGTAGATGAAGGGTTTAGAATAATTATAAGTATACATAAAAAAGTCAAATAAAGCAGAGATTATACAAATATCCATAGACTGCTGTACTTTATGGGGAATTTCATTATAGAAAAAAAGACCGATTTTTACTGTCTGTAGTAGATTAACGAGACAATAAGTGTAAGTTTTGTTTTGCGAAGTAATAATAGAAATAGGATGAATACATTTATAACAAAGTATTGAATGTATAGGATTGTTCTGCTATCAAAACGTTAATTATTAGTTTTTACATTTAAAAAATCACCCTAATGAACTCGAAAAGATGTATAGTCAGTGTAGCATCAATATTAATCAAACAACCAAAGTGATAAGACCCATTTAGCACTGTGTAATTAATTAGAAGTATTATTAGATATTTGTAAGAATCATGAGCTTTTATCGGTGGTAAAATATTTGTTGTTTTGATATACGCATGAATGAATAGTTGTTCGGTTCTGGAATTTTCCTAAATTCAAAAGGTGACAATTTAAGATTTTTCAAAAATGAAATTAATACAATCTTTCAAATTTCGTAAATCATATAAGATAATCATGTCGATTATATTAAGATAATGATGTTTAAGCTTAGCAATTGATTAACATAAGATAAAAATGCATGACTAAAACAACTCAAACAGCTTCAAATTCTTTCTTTGTATTTGTATTTCAAGAAAGAAATAGCGATAAAGTAGAATGATTAAGGATTTTTCCAGTTTGTGGAAAGTCTGTCTTTTATCTGCCTTATTACAATTCAATAGAATAATTTAAAATCAAAGTTTGCTGTATACCACTATTTACTTCTGTTATCAAACAGTCTCCAAATAAAACACTTTTTATCTATAATTACATAAATATTGCAAAATACCAATATAAAATATCAATCGCTCATACATATATAATATACATGTACAACCAATTAAAAATATTAACATTTCATCATGATTCTAACAATAAACAATAACAATTAACATATTCGTCTCATTACCAGCACCGTTTTAGCCGTGGTTGGACTCATTGTAAGCCTCTGCATAGTTGAATTTCCATTTGTCGCGTTTTCAGGCTGCTGAAGGCATTCGGAAGCGGCGGCAGAGACTTCGCGTGGTACGACTATGGCGACGATCGCCAGATTTAGATTGTTCCTGAGCATGTAGTTGACGGCGAAGCCCCAGAAGACCAAGACCCACAGTACATCTCGGCAGGAGATGCATTGGTTCCCTGTGATTTTTGTATGATATTATACGAGTTTTTATTTTTAAGTATTTTATGTATATAGACACGTATACGTGGAATTCTTCGAAAACTTTGTCCTAAACTGGTTCCAAAAACGACCAAAATTAAATTTGGAGGCACATTTCTGAAGTAATTTTTTTTTCTATGGGTCATACAAGAGATGATAAGAACTTAGGGCCAAAGAAAAGGGCCTTGTGACACCTTTTTATCGACAAATCAATTTTTCTTATGGAAATTTAATATGGGAAAAATTGACGAAAAGTAGTCATCAATCATCAAGCAATATTAACAATCCAAATATATCAACGAATTTGTACATTTTACTAGTTAAAGTACGAGGATAGAGCTTCCATTTAAGCTAAAGATGGTTAAAATCGGACAATTCAGTGCAAAGTTATATTCATTTGAAAATCGTCAAAAATGATGAAAAACAATGCAAATCTTAAAAATTTCGTGAATTCAGGAAAAAACGCTCATTTTCGTCATTTTGGACGATTTTAAAATGCATGTAACTTTGCACTGAATTGTCCGATTTTAACAATCTTTAGCTTAAATCAAAGCTCTATCCTTGTACTTTAACTAGTAAAATGTACAAATTCGTTGATATATTTGGAATGTTAATATTGCTTGATGATTGATGACTACTTTTCGTCAATTTTTCCCATATTAAATTTCCATAAGAAAAATTGATTTGACAATAAAACTATGTCGTTTTCTTTGGCCCCAAATTTTTATCGTCTCTTTTATGGCTCATAGAACAAGAAAAAAATTACTTCAAAGGTGTGCCTCCAAATTTAATTTTGGTCGTTTTGGTTTGGCAAAGTTTCCGAAGAATTCCACATATAGATGCGTTCTGTTATTTGCAGAGTTAATTTTATTCGTGGCGCTATATGATTAAAAGTTTACACGTAAACAGGTGTATAAACAGGTATTATATGTTGACACTAATTCGATAGATACGACAGCAGTAGTTCGATCGCAAATCATTGTGCATACCTTATCGTTTTTATGATCGTGAAATTGCATTAAATTATATACGTGTTGTCATTAAAATCGTTGTTTAATTTCGCTGATAAAGTTCGGTGCGTATAGCATCCTCGCGCACAATCCATTTATTATCAGGCCTTGGGCAATTTTTTGCTTTCAATTTCGCGGTGTTGATAAAGTAATTTTTATGTGCTTTAAGTTTCGATGAGTCCTAGATAACCGTGTTTTATGAAATAATATTGGCTAGTTAGGTTTAATTAAATTTTCTTATTTTCACATATGTATTACAACAGAAATTTTAAAAAGTCACAAAGAATGTTATCTCAAAGCAACGAAAAAGTTGAGTAATTCTTATATCAATGAAAAATTGATTTAGGTCTGAAAGAATCAGTGAATCATTAAGTAAAGACACTCTTTTTTGAATAATAATTTCACAGTTTGAAGCATGATGGATGTAGGAATCGTACAAGAAGATCTGATCTAAAAAATTGAAATTTAGCAAAAGATTTGCCACTGTAACTTTTCATTATACTAAAAAAATGATTTTATTAATTATTTCGTATGCTACTTATGAATATTCAAACAAATGGAATTAAATATCGAATAAAAGAACCTGTTTGTTATTATTATCAATAATATTGATGAGAATAATTAAAAATAAATTTACAGTTGATTTGACGACCGTTATATTCTTCTACATTACACATTTGTACTACAAATTTTAATTTCATAACGCTAAATTTATTTAATTCACGAATCCTCTCAACTGACTCAGCCATCTTCAAAACTATCTCCAACAAATCTCCTCTCAACCAAAAATTACAGATTACGACGTATAACCCCCCAACATCATGGAACCGACAATTTCTCCTATTCATTCAAACCCCACTCATCATCATCATATACATATACTATTTATACAACACCCCGCGCGATCCTCTTCTTATCTCTCCTACTAATTACCCCGGCAGTAACGTACCACTCACCGATTGAAAATTGCCCGTTCGCTTTATATATATATATATGGCGTTTCGTGCGCCAAAACGTTCTCTTTTACACACACACACATATACAAGCACGCACGCGGCCCTATCGTCGTCCAAGGGCAATTCGCGATGCATCAATGATATCATTGTTTCAATTAAGCGCGCGCATGGTTACACACACACACACATCGGTCGAGCGCCGTTACTATATACTACCGTGTACGATGCAATAGATCTCTGTGCGTGCGCGTTCGTTTAAATGAAGGTGCAAAACGTTTCTCTCAAACTCTATTAAACGGCAATTACGGAAGAGAGCGAGAGAAAGATGAGAGTCAATTTTCCAGTCGCGGAACGCTTGTAAATATGATTGGTCCTCGAGGTATAGAGAGAGAGAGAGAGGAGAGTGTGTATATAGCTTCCTCGAGTGGTCGATCCTTCCGGTGTAGTGGACTTGAAGAGTGCGCGCTTTGAAATTGGTGCGTATAATTGAATTTTGAGTGATTGCTACGTGGTTTGGGAAATGCGATTAATTGTGTGAATGAAATTTGAATTTGATGTTGCGCTTTTTGGTGTAACGTAGCGGTCCTTTTTATCATAAAAGAAATTGATTTTATGATTTACAATGAAAACTTTAAAAATAGAAAAAAAAGTTTTTTTTTAATTAATAAAATATGAGCAATAAGGATTTATAGATATATTTCCCAGACTGCATTTAATCATTCGCTATTCCGTGTCACATGTTACTAATTATAGCCGGTCAATATCTGTCTCTACTATCATATATGAGTAAGTTTTCAGACACATCGACGACTAATTACAATTTAATGCTTTCGCCGGACTACTTTATACACTCACAAATCTCCGCACAATCATACGTCACCTAAAATCTATATAATTACATAAAACTCAACTATTACACACCACCCTACCAAAAAAAACTCACCCATTGTTTCCTCTACCACCTAACGAAAGAAAAAAAAAGCAAGTACAACTCACCTTTCGTCATGACTGCACACCGATTCTTAGCCGCACTTCCCGATCACGCACACCGCACACTTCTCTCTCTCGCTGCGGCAAAGCCCACAACACCGCAGCTTCTCTCGTCGTCGCGCGCGAACCTCTTTGAACTTGGCGTGCAACAGCGTACACGCGTTTATCTCTCTCTCTCTTGGTTTCTTCAGAACCGTGCCGTTCTACTCCGACATACGCTCTGTGCTCTATTCATATGTGCCCGCACACGTTCGGTTGCCGTCGTCGTCGTCGTCGTCACCGCCGCCGTCGCCGCTGTGTGTGACAGATAGTCGCAAAGAATCGCAGGCCTTATGATCCCGCGCTCGCGACGACGAGATCTTTTGCGGTGAGCGGCGGGCGGTGTTACGTGTCGTAATTCACCTCAGCCGGAGATGCGCATAATTATGATGTATAGAGCTTATAATACTGGTGTAGACGAAAAAATATATACTTTAACGAGAGATGGATGCGTCGTGTTGTGTATATACAATCCACTTTTACCCGGTTCGTTCGGGATCATGTAAGAATTCGGTCATGGAATGGTTTGAGAGATAAATAGGAAATGGAAGGTAGATTTTGGAGAGAAATATAGGAGAGCAGGAACCTTATGTAGGGACGTGTGAGCAATGAAAAAATCAACGCGGAACTGACATGGAACACCGAGTCCCGAACGCGGTGGACCTCGCACGCGAGCGTTATAATATTATACTCTATACTCGCTCACCCCTCCAATATGATGATAGCGCCAAGAGGCGCGTATATAATGAGTGAGCTTGCGCGCATCTTCGTCGTCCCGGAGGAGTGTATAAATCATTTTGGTCGAAATGAGGTGTCGGATATTATACCTTGTATAATAATTGACGGGATATTTGTGATTGGATGAAATGATATTGTTTTATTATATAGAGTATGGTTTTTTAAAAGGAGCTGATTGCGCGGCCTTGGCCTTCCAGTTGGCTATTGGATTGTTATATGAACGATAAGAAGTTTTATATACATATTATATTTAAAATGTATTTTGGGTATTACCAATTTATGCTAACTAGTTCATTGATAATAATGATTTGTTTTTCAAACGTATAAATTGATCAAATATTATAACAATTGTTAATTCGATTTAATAGTTATTTGAATTTTCGTTTATTATTTTTACCTCGCAAAATCAATTCCCGAGATAATTATTGAAATATAGTTTGGTTGAGATGTAGGTTCTATATTATGTAAGAAAAACTAAGTTATATCTTTTGATCCCTTCATCCTAGGTTTGTTTTTTGATTACGTCTAAGGTGTCTTCAATATATTTTAGTTCCCGCTCGACTTGATAGAATGCTGATAAAATACAAAAGTCGGTACAGAAGCTCAGCTGTCGAGAAAAATGTAGAGTAATTAGATAACTTTTGACGTTTTCAACTCACAATCTTCCTTCATATTATCTTGCATTCAAAATACAGGTATTAATTGTAAAAGTTTTTGAAAATCAACAGACATCTATACACAAGAAAATTAAACTTTAACTGTACAAATATTGAAAAATACGAAATATATATTTTTCATAAAACAAATACGTTTTGTATAATAAATAAAATTTATCTAAAAACTTAAATATATACTTTTTAATTAATCCGTAATGTTCAAATACCAAAGTTCCTTTTGATCAGATTTCTGATTTCCGAATTGATTAAAAAAATGTTAATATTAAATGAAACAATGTCGTTTAATAATTAACAATATTGTTTACCGAAAGGTCAAAAAATAAAGTTTTTCAAAACTGAAATTAAATCATTGCAGTCAACAATATCAATCAAAATTAATACCGACTGCATTAGTCACTTTGATATTTTTTTTGCTGAATTTTTTATTATTCATATTTATTTTCAAATTTTAAATATTGATCTAACCGAATTTTTTGGAATTAGTGTATTAGCAACCGATAGGGAAAGTAGCTATAATCATATATTATCATACTTTGATAAATGAACTTGAAAACTTTGTCTATATTTAATTAGTTAAATAAAAAGAAAAATATATTCAATTTTCGTAATAATATTTTATTCGAAAAGAATGGTAGTAATTATATTAAATGTTATTATTATAAAGATAAACTAATACCTATGTGTGATATGAATGCAATATTTTGAACTAAAAAATTAGTATATTACAAAAGTAAATATTTACATAACTTTTTATTAGAATTTTATGTAAAGTCACCAGTTAAATTTTATTTGCAAGTAGCACTTTTTCAAATTTCACGGTTTTTTGCTAATTAATTAAAAATCGATGATAAAAAATAGTTAATTCATAATCTCCCGCGACATTGGTATCACTGAATCCGATATGGCGGCGCCCAGCTGGACGGCCAAGCGAGGTGTTGGTACCCGACGCACCACCTTTGACTTCCTCTATTTTGTTCGTGGGCTCTTTCGGTACGTTCCTCGTGCGATTCACGGCTTCCAAAATCCGTAATTATCGCCGCTAATCAGCCGACATCCTTGCGAAAAGAATCCTCAGGTCGACAATTGAACCCTCAACGTATCCACAAATCCTATTATTTTTTAATAATCCGAACTTTCGACCGGCGAAAGTCCGCGACTTCTTTCGCGAGGTTATGTCGGCTGTGCTGCGCGCGTAGTATGGTGCCGATGTCGAGTGTACCAATAGTTTCACCATGTAAACATGGACAAGTGATAACAATATTAATGCAATAAATGGTGTGATTTTCTTTTTTACAGGCAATCGTGAGCCATGGGTCGTGTAATTCGCGCTCAACGTAAGGGAGCTGGATCCGTTTTCCGCTCCCACACCAAGAGGAGGAAGGGAGCACCAAAACTCCGCTCTCTCGATTACGCCGAGAAGCATGGATACATCAAGGGTGTCGTCAAGGTTCGTTATTAATTTAATTTCTTGTTAATTTTACTTCTTAATTAATCGGGATACCTTGAATTTCAATTTGTGATTTGGAACCCTGTTGTCATTAACTGCCTTGTGTTTGTTTTGGCCAATTTTATTTATATCTACTAAAAAAAAATGTACAAAATTTCAAGTGTTTGTAAAAAAAAAACCCATAAATCTAAACAAATATAAAATTGGCAACCATATCATAGAATCAAAGTGTAAAAGTAAACTAATACACACTATAATCTTTAGTTACTAACCTATTCTAAATGATAAAAGTGCAGTGAAGTTCATAAGTTATATTTTAAATCTAAAGCAATTATCAAAGTGATGTTAACGTGTAAAAATTACAATTTAAATTCATTATAACATTGCTTAATTTTTGTTGAAAATGAATAGTGTTACTGAAATACTTTAACTAAATTTAGCAAAACATATAATTACTATAATACATTTAATCATTTTATAGGAAATCATCCACGACCCTGGCAGAGGTGCTCCTCTTGCAGTAGTCCACTTCCGTGACCCGTACAAGTTCAAGACACGCAAGGAACTGTTCATCGCACCTGAGGGCATGTACACCGGCCAGTTCTTGTACTGCGGAAAGAAGGGTAAATAAAACTCTTATATACGTCTATCGATGATTTTACTATTTATTTATTAAATAGTGATTTTAGTACATTCAAAATTCAAAATCGATAAAAATTTTCATTAAATACATTTTATGTTTTAGCTAACCTCCACATTGGCAACGTTATGCCTGTTGGAACAATGCCTGAGGGTACAATCGTCTGTAACCTCGAGGAGAAGACTGGTGACAGAGGCCGATTGGCTAGAGCATCTGGTTTGTACGCCACAGTCATCGCCCACAACCCTGACACAAAGAAGACCAGGGTTAAGCTTCCTTCCGGAGCTAAGAAAGTCATTCCCTCTGCCAACAGAGGTATGGTTGGAATTGTTGCTGGTGGTGGACGTATTGACAAACCCATCCTGAAGGCTGGTCGTGCCTACCACAAATACAAGGTCAAGAGGAACTGCTGGCCAAAGGTAAAAAACCATGATTTTAAAGCTATAATTTTATTTTCTTGTAGACTAATTAAAGAAGAAATTTTAAATGATGGTATAAGACATTTGAAAACCGAATTTACTTTGAAGGACAACATTTTTTACTGATAATATCCATCAATTAAAATACTTTTAAATAAATTAAAAGTTTCATTTACTAAAATCGAAATTACTTTCAATTCTAGGTTCGTGGTGTTGCTATGAACCCCGTTGAGCATCCTCATGGTGGTGGTAACCATCAACATATTGGTAAGGCTTCGACTGTCAAGCGAGGCACCAGCGCTGGTCGCAAGATCGGTCTCATTGCTGCCAGGAGAACTGGTAGGATCAGGGGAGGAAAGACCGACGCCAAGAAAGAAGATTAGACTAACCGCTAATTATTTCCTGGTGTTTATTATAATAAAAAATTGGAAAACCCGTAAAAAAATTTAATTTGCTTAATTTATTTAAATACTCCAATACTTTTATTCTAATGTACATTTAGTTTATCAATCATTTTTTCTATACGAAAATTAGTCGATGAAATAACATTAAAAAACCAGCATTTTGACAAAATTTTAAGCTACTTTCATTGTTCAATTTACAAGAGATGAAGACTTACATAGATAAAAATACCATTTTTTTTTTCTAAACTTAGTTTTTGATTGAACGTACATTTTAAATTATTAGACAATAAACTATATTTAAACGTTAAATTAATCAAAAGTTGCAGGTTCAAATTACTCATTTCTCGTCGTTTATCCGAAATCGTACCAAAATAGATCAAATCAAAAACGTAATTTCTTCATAAAAATTAATTTTTGTTGTATTTTTAATCTTTTATTAATTCAATTTATTACTGAAAGAACCTATTCAGCTAAAGTATTTTGCAAAATTATAAAAATCTCACGAATGTCAGATTTAAATTAGTAAAAATACTAAAGCATTCTTATTTTAACCACTTTCGTAAAAATGAACTAATTTTGGGTATGTTTTATTTTAATATGAAAATTGATTTATTGACTTATGCGGGACAAGAATATATTACTTTTGCGAGTTGCCAGAGCTTCATTTGTAAGATTACAGTTTTTTCGCTTGAAGCGAGGGTGATCGGGAGCAAAAAAAGGCCTACTTATCGCAATAAATTGTCTCGAGTTGATTCATAAATTCTTTTTTTTTTATTTAATTTATCAATGCTTGTTAAGTTTAATAAAATGCGGATTATTTTATTTTGGTATTAATAAATTGAAGAGGCAGGCAAAGTATCAACAAAATTTTTTTTTCTTTTTGTAATTTAATTTTAAGAAATAATAATTCACGACTAGTATTTTAATAGTAAAAAAATAAGTTTCATAATTGTTTAATCCACATATAATTCAGATATTAATAAATATCATAAACTTTTTTAAATTAATAATTGAAATTGCACACACATGTAAATCAAATCCAAATAATAATAAACAAGTAAGCAATAAAGTAAATATATATTTCTATCTTATACATATAGTTAATTAAGATGAGAATTAAAACGTGGATGCATCAAACGGAAATGCACTTCCAGTTCCATTTTCACTTCCGGTTCACTTCCGATTAATAAACTTGAATATGATACTTTTTATTGACCAAGTGTTTCATTATAATCGGAGAAATCTAAACCACCTATTTATAAACAAAAACATAAATAAGCGTTTTATATTATATACCTCAATTCATTCTAATCATAGATTAAATTAAAATAAATAAATAAATAAATAAAACAATCTATAATATCTGCCTAATTCAAAATGATCTTGAAATTTTATTTGATTAAATAATTATTTTTTCTTACAATTAAAATTTACTTTTCATTTTTTTTTCATTATTTAAAATAATTTGAATTTTTTTTATTGTACCCGCAGCTTTGCATATTACACAGAAATTCGTATTTTTTTGCTACCACGTCCTCACGTATACATCATTATCTGTTACTTCATATCTTTAAAAAAGAAATTTATTTCCAAAAAATCTCACCTAACAAACCCAGAAATTAAAAAAAAGAAAAAAAAAATCCAAATCTAAAAAAAAATAATCTCCCAACGACACTTTCGCGTATAAGGTACTTTTACATATGACCCCGCGGGCGCGTTTTATCTCATTCCACCATTCCGTGCCGCGCGTGTGCGCATGATATTCCAGCCATCCTTGGCGCTCCGCGATGTATAGTCCGTCCCCTACTTTTTACCCCTACCCCGCGGTGGTGCTGACAGTGGCACTTGGCACGGCAGTCAGCCTGCGAGGCGGTTGTAGGCAGGAGCGTTGAGAGTTGACTCGTACGAGCGCGTGTGCTTGTGCTGCTTTATACCCCGTGAAGCAACGATCAAAAGAACCAAGGTACCTAATATATACACGCACATTATCACAATTACTCTATCCCCCGCACATTAATTCTCATTCCATCCCAAATTCCTATATAATATTCGCGTATACGTGTTAAAAAAGAGACGCGAAAGTACTCCACACACGGTCTCTTTGTCGTAAACCTATGCCTTGTATAGGGGAAGAGAGGCAGAGAGTAGTAAGAGAAAAGGAAACGCGCTGATAAAGCCATCCATCGATCGCGTCTCGCCATCCTTGATTACTCTCTCTCTCTCTCTCTCTTTCTCTCTACCTCTACACCTCTATATACGTATCGTATGCCACGCGGTGTAGGAAAGTTTTATCAAAGGTACGGTTTTTTCCACGCGTCGCGCGTTATAGACATATAGGTATCAACGTCGTGGGTGCGAAAAAGATGCGAGAAAGAGAGAGAGGGAGAGCATCGGTGCAACAGCAGCGGAAGTCGCTAGTCGGCCATCTTGGCCGTCCACCCTCCGTGCACGCGCTCGCTCGTGGCGTCTGGCACGATATAGTCGCGCGGCGGCCATCATACTTTTTCTCTCTTTCTCTCATCTGCCTGCGTGTGTCGCTTGGCGTACGTTTTATATTGCATTTATCGACCTCTGCATATCACGTACGTTTATAATAACAATCGCTTTTGTTTATTTATATTATCACACATATCGATTTCGTGTCGTCTGTATTTCGCGTCGTCGTCGTTGTCATAGCGCGTTTTCATTATCCTCTCGGTCTACATCTCATATATACATACAAGCGAGCAGACAGCTGCGCTATCCGCATTGTCTCTCAGCCATCTTTCTATCCTCTACAAGCTCAAAATCTTCCTATCGTTCCTTTTGATCCTTCATCCGGTAATTAGCATATCTCTTTCCTTCCGCAGTACAGCTTTTCTTTGTGCGGGCGCGGATCGCTTCTGCACCATTCTCTCTATCTTTCTCTCTCTTTCTCTAAAGAGACGACGACGCGTGCGCGCGCACCTCGCCGTGTGCGTGTCTCTCGCGTTCGAGGAAGCGTGACCTTTCGACTCGGAATTTTCCCCCCACCCACTCTCTTTACTATATACTTTGTAACACACGTTCCTTCTCTCTCTCTCTCTCTCTCTCTCCCTACTACTGCGCGCGCATTATAATATAGCTTGGAAAAGCGTCGATCTCATTCCCCCATCTCTCTATTTGCAGTGTGCATCGAGGAAGCGAGGACGCCAGACGTCTTTTTTTCCTGAATCGTATAAACGCTATATATATTATATATACTTACACGCTACGTCGACGCACGTCGTTGAACTGTGTGTGTTTGTGCTATACATATATATACAACTTCTTGTAAAGGAACGTTGACTATATACGTGTCTATATAATAAAGTGCAGAGAGTGTTGTGACGAGAAGACATATAACATAATATAGATATATATCATCAAAAGGAGAGTGAGGAGACATTTGTTGTTGTGAATTTCGTGAGAAGTTTGTCGAGAAAGGAGCGAGAGAAGAACCCCCGTACCGACAAAGCGCCACGACAACTACGCACCGAGGCGGAGTAATATGAGTAATGCAGCCAACCAGAATGGATCAGGTCTAGAGCAGCAGGTAAGAGAATCGTTCCACACTTTCTTTTTTCGCGCTATATTGGATATACATATATCTATAATCGGTAACGATGCTCCGACATCCTACATTACGGAGCACACACATATACATACACAAGCCATCGTAAACAGTAAAACCGGAGCACGGTTTTTTTACCCACCCACCTTTGACACGCGTAGCAAGGGGGTAGTAGTAGCATTAGCTTCCTATTAATAGCTTTACCGAAACGACTAGCGGCTTGTAACTTCGCGCCTCGTGACATACTTTTACAACGGCACACCTCGCACACGCGCGCGCGCGCGCTCCTATACGTAAATTTAGGTTACATCGCTCTAATACGCGCGCTCTCGCGTATATCTAGTTGTATATAGCTTAGTTGGCTTTTTTTTGCGTCAAGATTCTTTCGCGTATACGTATATATATATATATACGCGATACGCGTGTAGCATCTACGTCACACACACACGCGCGTGTTGTACATTTTCCGCATAAGAGACATAAAGCTTCATGTGCGCGCTCTGGCACACACGAATGAGTCAACGCGCGTGAATTTCACAGCAATGGCGGCGGCTGCTGCTGCTGCCTGCTACTGGCGTGCGCGCGCGCGCGCGCTCGCGTATACGCGAGAAGAGAGTATACACGTATACTACGTCGACGATGCAGCGCTAGTGTGTTAGAGCGTTTGCTGGCATAAAACGCGGCGTTATACTATATATGTATAACACTGGGTTTCCCCCTGTTAAGTCGCTTGCTCGCGTTGTGCTCATGTGTGCGTAAGTTGCGACACATGCGAGACACCAGGCCACGTGGGAGCTTGAACGACAGATAACGCGAGTAACAGCAGTTCTGCGGTATAGTACATAACGATGATCTTTTTTTTTTCTTTTTGCTATGTAGCGACGATGACGCGCGAGGTGAAAGTCTCGCGGTCGTCTCGATTTTGTATATGTAGGTATCATGCGTGTACATGTGCCAGATGGACCGTAACACAAGAATGATGACCCAAAGCGCGTGCGAGCGCGATTTCTGTGGCGAGTGGAATTTTTTCGCGATTTTTTCAAGTTTATGTAATGCTATCGGGGTTCGAATGTAGGGAGGGGAAGATAAAGGCGGTCCGAGCGACGCGACTGATTTCGGTGTCTTAGGCTATTATCTATTGTAAATATATGCGCCGATGATGCGCCGACGCATTGCATGAGTAATTATGTTTGCTGGTTTGGCCGAATCGATTTACAATTTTTTTTTCTTTCTTTATTGCTTTACAGATAGCTGGTCTGGACTTGCAAGACCGCCAGCCAAGCGGTCGCTACGTTCCACCACATCTTCGAAACAAACAATCAAGTACGTATAAGACCATGGATTTTATTGTTATTTTTGGCAAAAGAAGTGACTAATTAATTAAAGTTTTATTAGTTTAGTTTAGTATGTGTAGTTAGAAATATTTATATAATGACCACGTCTAATGTTCTAATTATAATTTTTTTTTTATTTTTTTTTTTATTTAGTTTTGTTTTGCTTATCTTCTGTGTACACTCATTCAGTATAAGTTTTCCAATCACCTGCAGTGATGCAATCTTGCGAAACAGTATTAAACCAATTGCACAAACATGCATCTCGTAATGAAATTATTTATTCCTTGAAAACCATGTTTGTCCAAATGCAAGTTAATGTTTACTCCGTTAACGCATTATTATACGTATTAATATTCAAATGAGAATCAGTGTAGGTGGATGATCTATACTATATACTGCTTTGGGTGTACCCGTAAGCTTAGAATTCCCAAGTAGTATCTCTGCTCACATTATACACACAACACATATTACACTAAACATCGAAATATCAATTGGAACTTCTGTAATAAAATAATGCCAAAAATTTTCAAAATTAAGGTTTGTGCTTCGGACGAATGGAAAAAAAAACACGCCCGAGCGTACAAACCACCACGAAATTCGATCACTAATCCAGCACCACGCTTTTGTTTTTCTGCTTTGTTCCTTCTCTCCAAATGATTAGACGGGTATCCTAATGAATACGAAGTCGCAGACTCGTTTTCAGACGGTCCTCAGGGTGGCGATCGCGCACCGCCGTCGCGCTTCCCTGACCGCGACCGACGCGACGATCGCGACCGTGGTCGTGGAGGCGTAGGTGGTGGTGGCAACGGCGGAGGCCCCGGAGGTGGTGGCTACTCCCGTGGCCGCAACGACGCCGATTTCGGCAACTTTGGCGGCCGCAATAGACGTCCTGAGAATGGCCGCGACTTCCGCTATGAGCGCGACCGTGATCAAGGACCACCGCGCGGTGGTAACGACAGGTGGCAAGAACCTCAGCGCAATGATCGCTGGGTCGAGCCTCAACGCAACGACCGCATGGGCGGTGGCGGTGGCGGCTCAGGCGGCCCTGGCAGTGGAAGCGGTGGAAGGTGGAAAGACGACGATAGGACTCGCAAGGAGATCGACTGGACCGTGCCGACTGCAAGGGATGAGAGAGTGGAACTCGAGTTGTTCGGCGAGAGGAGCACTGGTATCAACTTCAGCAAATATGAGGATATACCCGTCGATGCGTCCGGCGAAAACATACCACCACACATTACATCCGTAAGTTCAATATCTTTTTGGTTCCTACGATGTAAATGCGAGATTAGATTTCTCGAGTGATTGCATCATCGCAAGGGGGACAGGGGGTTTGTTTAGACTGTGTTGTTTTTCCATGTGTCTGATTAAATATCAAAGATAATGCTTACTTTGCTTTGAACTAGGACCATGGAATATTAAAAAGCATTTTTTGATTTGGGAAGAAAGTTGATAATATTGGACATTTTTCTCAGTGTACGAATGCGACATTGTTATTAAATTAAATTTATAATTGTTATTATAATGGACGTATAGATGAATAAGTATTTTAACGTAATTACTTTAATTTACAGTTTGACGACGTCAAGCTGACAGAGATAATCAAGAACAGCATCAGCCTGGCCGGCTACGACAAGCCGACGCCCGTGCAGAAGTACGCTATTCCGATCATCATTGGCCGTCGCGACGTGATGGCCTGCGCGCAGACGGGTTCTGGTAAGACAGCCGCCTTCCTCGTGCCGATTTTGAATCAGATCTACGAGAGCGGACCGCCGCCGCCGCCGCCAAATGCTGGTGGTAGCAGGCGCAAGCAGTACCCGCTGGGTCTGGTGCTGGCGCCAACCCGTGAGCTCGCTACGCAGATCTACGATGAGGCGCGCAAGTTCGCCTACAGATCACGCATGCGTCCCGCTGTTGTCTATGGTGGTAGCAACGTCGCCGAGCAGATGCGCGAGCTCGATCGCGGTTGTCATTTGCTTGTCGCCACGCCTGGTCGTCTTGTAGACATGTTGGGCCGTGGCAGAATCGGTCTGCACAATTGCCGCTTTTTGGTACTCGATGAGGCCGATCGTATGTTGGACATGGGTTTCGAGCCGCAGATTCGACGTATCGTAGAGGAAGATAATATGCCGCCGACTGGCGAGAGACAGACGCTTATGTTCTCCGCTACCTTCCCGAAGGAGATCCAGATGCTTGCCAGAGATTTCTTGAGCAATTACATTTTCTTAGCCGTTGGTAGGGTCGGCTCGACCTCCGAAAATATCACGCAGAAGATTCTCTGGGTGGAGGAGCACGAGAAGCGCTCTCATCTTCTTGATCTGCTTCAAGCTAACAACTTTGAGCAACCATGTAAGTATTATATACCAAATGAGGTCTATTCTCTTTTCATTTTTGATAATCTATGAGAATTGGTTGAATAATCGATTATTCTTCTGTCGTTAACAGCCGCTGAGTCTTTGACATTGGTATTCGTCGAAACAAAGAAGGGTGCCGATACATTGGAAGAGTATTTGCACAACTTGAGATTCCCAGTAACCAGTATTCACGGTGACAGGAGCCAATACGAGCGTGAGGACGCTTTGCGCAGTTTCCGTGCTGGACACACGCCGATTTTAGTCGCGACTGCTGTTGCCGCTCGTGGTTTAGATATTCCTCACGTCAAGCACGTTATCAACTTCGATCTTCCTGGCGATGTCGAAGAGTATGTACATCGTATTGGTCGTACCGGACGTATGGGTAATCTTGGTAAGTTATCATTATCGATGCAGATATTTATCTAACTCTTAACGCTTAATTCCCAATGTTCACATACTCATTGTTAAATTGATCCATTTTAGGTGTGGCCACGTCGTTCTTCAATCACAAGAACGCCAATTTGGTGCGCGATTTGGTGTCCCTGCTTGTCGAGGCGAACCAGGAACTACCATCATTTTTGGAGTCCATGTTCACGGATTCCAAACATGGTGGAGCGGGTAGTCGACGACCGACTTCGAAGGGTAGTCGCTTCAGCGGTGGCTTCGGCGCGAGAGATTATCGTCAATCTGGCGGTGGTGGCGGTGGACCGCCTGGACGTGGTAATGGCCCTTCTAGATCTGGTTATGGAGGTGAATGTTTTTCTAAAAACATTTATGACCATTTACTTTGTCTGAAATTTTTTTTTGTTTTCCATAGCAATTTTTAATTTGTGAGTCATAAAGAGGAGACTTATTCTAATTTGATCTTTCTTCTGGTTTAGGTTATGGCGGTGGCGGCGGCGGCGGCTATGGAGGAAATTACAATAATTCCAGTAACAATAGCGGTAGCAATGGTGGTGTCGATTGGTGGTAATACAAAAAAACTCAACGCACCATCATCACCGCGCTACCATTATTACTACTATCTACATGCAAATTCAACTATATGTAAGAAAGTCACGCGAGGCAAACACGTAAACAACATAAAACTACATGACAATTTTTAAACGGACATGCGCGAGCGCAACAGTTAAAATTAAAAGTCAGAAAATGTGAAACACATACATACGTGCAATCACACTTACAAAATTACACAGGCGTTTAAAAACACGCGCAAACTTGTAGGCAAGCATTACAGAGACATTTGTAAGTAGTATATCACTGTCAAAACTGTTCGTGTACGCAGTGATGCGTGATCATGGCAGTGTAAAAAATCAACGTGGATACAATAACGCTTTGTATTCCATGAAAAGATAAAAGAGACGATGAACGATAATAACAAAGTACAGATTGAATTGACGAAACGATTACCCTCATTTGCAAGAGTGAGGGTTTGATATTCGTCCGCAAAAGAAGCGTCTCGGTGCGCCGACTAACGCACGTGTTAGTAGAATCATTACTAATTAATCAAATAAAACGTAAATGAGCGTCGCTACTCAATGTTCTGGTATAAGCAGTTGAGAAGAAAAATGAAAAAGAAAAAAAAAACGAGTAACGTATCAACTCGAAACTGCGCTTAACTTAGCAAAGTTTTCTTTGATGTGTCAAATACTCGTTTCAAGATAATTATTTGCGACAAGTGTGGCTCGTTGTGACTTTTTTTTCTAAGTAAATTTTTTGCTCGATATTTCGGGCACTCGGTAAGTTTTAAAGAAACAAAAATATGATTCTTTCTTGAATTAATATAATTCAAATCGACGAATGGTACTTTTGTCCTTTGCCGTCCCTAAAAATAAAGAGACAACAGAATAAACAGTAAATATAAATACACAGATAACGCGACGAATAGCGTTAAAAATCTTTCAAAATCGAAAAAAACATAATGATGCACGCGACAAGCAGAAATAATAGAACGTTACGAAATCATACGCGCGCCTTCGTAAATGGAGAAAGAAGTAAGCCGAATATAAATCCTAGACTCGTATAGGGAGAGACAAAAGCAGCAACTCTGCTTTTATTTCGTTCTCCCTGTTCTATAGACTATTATTATAATTTTTCCTCTTCGCGAACAACGAGCGGCCGATATATATATGTATCGAGCTCGACATCTCAGTTCTTTTTAACGCGAGTCGCGAAAGTCGGATCTCGTGCAGGAGAAAAAGAAGATAAAACACTGGTTGAAGGATAACGAAGTCGAAGATGTTATCGACGTTATTGTTGTCTCGTTTCGCGATTTATCTCGAGAATATATATATATATATGTGTGTGAAATCGTCGTTTGCAGCTGGAGGACATGTTTACACACACGTACATACGGATGAAAAAAATGTATCTCGCATCGAACGTATTTTTTATTTCGTTCGTTTATTCTAATAAGGGGGAAGGAGCGCGATTTGATTATAGCGAGCCAAAAAAGTGGTAGATAACTATAAAATTAAGGTTGCAGTTACAGGGAGCAGCTCACATATGGGAAGAGGGTGGGGGTAAAGAGGGTAAAAAAATACAAGAGAGAGAACAAAAGAGTAAGAGTGTGTGCCCTGTGAGAAATTCCGATGAAAGAATGACTATGTGTGTGAATGACGCGCGATCGATGAACTTTTTTTTTGCGGCTCGTCGCAGGCGAAAAAAGAAACACTAAAGATAACCCCGTGTGAAGCCGTCGAGCATTCGCATTGCAATTTTTGTAACTGTATTTAAAAGAAAACACGGTATAATAACGTGCTCTATACATATTATAAATAACGTTAAAGATAATAATCATAAAGTTAACGTACCGTAAAAGTAATTATGAACAACAAAATAATAAAACAAAAGAAAAAAGACGACTGTGATATTGAAACGATCTTGTGACATTCGATTTAGGCGTTTCGAATCGGTTTTTTGCAAATGAAAGACAGGAGAGAAGAGATAATAAGACGAGCGACCAAGAGTCGAGAGAATGGACCTTAGAGATAAAAATGAAAGAGAAATAAAAAAAACTGTCGAATCGCTGCCGGGACAGGTATCGAATGTCCCTCTTTATTATTCGAAACACACGGGTACAAAAAAGTTAAATCATACTTTCGAGTCGTTTCTGTATTTAAAAAAGAAAATAAATAAAACGAAAGTTCGGGAAAAATAATGTTAACAGAAGTAAAAAATGGAATGCGATAGGAACGGGTTGTAAAGCATAAAAATGGTAAATAAGTTTATTAACTGCGCTGTGCTGTCCGATATCTCGTCAAGGGAGGGCCGAACGTTTATATATTATATACACAAGGCGACGTTTAAAAAAAAAAGGATGGAAACTCCGGGCGAGGGAGAGAGAGAAAAAGAGCGAGGGACCGCTATATATACGATGAAAGGGCGATAGAGATGATGATGATGCTTGCAAAGTTTTTAAGTATGATGATCTAGACGATCTGTAGTTTAATGTAAATATAATGAACACGATAAAAAAAAATTATTTAATTCATTTTTTTTTTTTTTTTTTATTTTTTACGTCGGTCGCGTGTCTTGAGGTATCTCGACGTCGGTTTTCGCGTTGCCCACGCACGCATACATTCGTTGCTGGCAGCGAGAAAGGCGAGACGAATCTTCGCTACAACGCTCTATATATTACGTGAAACGCGTGTGTGACATTCGAGCTTTGCCAATGAAGCATTTATTTAAAAAGTGAAGAACAAAATTTAGCTTTAAATTTTGTAGTCAACAATATTCTAATTCGACTAATTCGTTTTTCATTTTAGTATAAATAAAGTTTAAAGTAAAAGTAACTTATATTCTCTGTAAGACCGGTAACATTGTGAGTGATATGTGCTAGTCTTCGCAGAGTCGAAAATAATAATGATATAAAGAAAAGAATTTTTGCTAACTAGGGTCAGTGCAAGTTATACTCTTTATACACACGCTCTTTGCCAAGTATATACATATACTCGCGTGCCCCGCGTGCACTCGGCCGTGAGTGCGCGCCTCTTAGTACTTCCAATTAACTATGTGCAAGTTTTTTCGTCGAGTGACAAACTGAGTGAAAGATTAAAAAAAGATTTAAAATAAAAAGAAGAAGTTATAAAGAAACTATATTAAAACATAAAAGACTGATCCCTCTCTCTGTCTTTCTCTCTCGCGTTCTTTAGAAACACGAGCAAATCGCGTCGACGAATTCTCTATATGATCACGCGCACTCTTATACACACTCACATGCAGACATACGATACACGCAAACATAACAAGACACACGAGAGTACAAAAAAATTCGCTAATCGCGCGTGTAGAGAGAAATAAGAAGAGAAGCGAAAAAAATCGGGACGATTATTAGAGAAAAATGTTGATAGCGCAGGTCGCGGCGCGTTCGTGGACCAAGTTGATGGTGTGCGATTGAATAATTGTTCATATCCTCGTCGACGAGGATCTATGACGATGATTATTCTTCTTTTGCTTTTCGCCGAGCTTAATTAGTCCTTTTGCGCGTGCGCCGCATAGAGACACACGGATATCTTCGCGCGTCTTTTAATGTATGGGGCGCGCATTATATCGAAGTTTTACGTGAGACGCGTATATTTACATTGTCTTTCAAAATTTCTTGGAGCGTCGTTGAATCATTTTCTTTTTGTACACGTTATTACTACTAATTACGTATAGTAAATTTTTTGCAAATTGTGTCGTTGCGCACGCATCGATAGGCTCCTATTTTTACCGCAAGTATTATATATTTTACCGTTTTACTCGTTGTAACCTTAGAAACACTTTTATTTCTACATTCGCAATAATAACCGCACTTTTGTAAATTTAGCAAATATTATTTCAATCTGGACTCCAAGAAATTTAGAGAAGTCATTAATCTTCGGACTCTCTCTTTTTGCAAGCGTTTCACACACGAACGTTGTGCATTTGCTGCTATACCTAATATTATCCTATTATTTTTTAATTTATTTTTTTTATCCGTTTTATGATTAATTAACTGATCGTTCTCATATCCAGGAAACGTCAGCGTCTCGACTGGTATTATAAATGAGATATAAGCACTTGTATCATTACAACTTTGTTACTTTTAAGAGACAATGATTGTTTATCTGTATCATATTTTTTGTAAACCCATTGATTGGCTATAACTGCTGCATTAATAAATTTCAAATATTGGAAACAAATTTCATGAATTATTATGAGTTTAAATTTCAGAAAAACCACCTATCATTTCTTTACTTTACTATACTAATATAAAATAAAAATGTGACACAAATGTATGAAAGGTTTCGGTTACAAAGTAACAAAACCAGATATTATAATTGTCCAGACGCTGCCGTTTTCTTCTCTTTATTTCTCATAACGAAATTCCAGAGGATCATATTCCAGTGAGAGAACAGGAAAGAAAGAGAGAGAGTGAGGATGTTATAGCGTTACATAATTAGTTGCAAATTCCACGACGACGGGGAGCACGCACGACACACGAAATAAGATCGATCGAGCGAGAGCGCGAGACTATTCCGTCTCTCTCCTCAGCTCCTCGCGTGATCTATATATCTATTATTATAATAAATAATTTTCTTTGTTTTTTTTTTCTCGTCTCAGTATCGTTCCTCAGCCGAATTCCTTTTTATTTGCCTAGGCTGGCGGAGCTCGCGTCGTTTAATCTAAATAGAAAAATTACGAGTCGGAAGCAAACTTCGCAGGACGACTATACGTCAGCATCGACGACACCGCCACGTGTACATATATTGTAGGATCATTTTTCCGTTTCCGCGAGTCAATAGTCGAATTTATTATTGAGTAAAAAAACGAAGTGTTGAGGAAAAAAAGTATATGAGAGACCGGTAAGATTAGGGAGAGAAGAAAAAAAAATGAGTGTGCGAACGGGAAAAGGGGCGCGAATAATATACACGTACACGCAATGTATTAGAAATCGATCATCGCGTTGTTTTTTTTCTATATCCGCGTGTATAGGGATTCGCGCGCAGTATTTTTATATAGTCGATGACAGAGAGAACGAGAAAGTGTCAAGTAACGAATGTACACATACACACATCTACACACAAACATACACGAACAAGTAAATAAAAATGGTCGAAAAAAGGCGCGAGATTGTGCCTTTTTTCACCCCTACGCGGGTTATTAGGAAAACAAATCGTGAGGAAGGAGGTAATCTTTTCTCTCGCCGAAAAAATTTAAAAGTTTTTAGAGCGTTTAAATCAATTGACTATTGTTTTTCCTACGTTTTTTTTTATTATTATTATTTTTTTTATCGATAACGATGGAAGTGTATTAAGCAAAAAAACGTACACGTCTGTTTGCCTATAGCGTTCGTTGTCCTTGTTGTTTTCTCCCCCTCGTATATAGGATATTATTATTATTATTATACTATATTACACGTATATATGTATAACATTATACGCACGCGTCTCTCGTTATATTTTGTTCCGGTGACGCGTACGTCTGTGTGTTACGTGCGCACGTTAATCGCGCGCGCGCGTATACCGAGACACACATATATACACAGGATTGCATTGACTCGCGATCGCGCGACTATTATATATAATAATTAATTAATTAAAATATAATATTCGTTTTATTTTTCTCCTTCGTTTGCGCGTTTAGTCCTCCGAGAGAGAGTGTTAAATCGGACACGAGCAGTTATCTCACGTTGTAATATTGCGATAACGAAAAAAAATGTCGACGGTCTCATATTGTAAAGATATAGAAAAAAAATGGAAAGAGTGTGTAGACACGCGCGTGTCTATACCTTTAGACGCGCGCATGTGTGAGAGAGAGAGAGATAATGCAACATTTAAAATTAAAAAAAAAGATGAGTAAAAAATTTATATTAAAAAAGTGGCTTGGAAGTGAAAACAAATAAGTAAAATGATTATTGCCGGATAAAAGAATACGCGATAGTGAAAAGAAATAAAGTTAAAATATATCGGGCGGGCCGAAATTCTATACGTGGACAGCCTTCTTCACGCTTAAGTATATATTTAGGAGGTCGTGATGAGGTTTGATGGTGTAAGGATGCGGACGATTAGGATGGAAAAATAACTCGTATACTTTCGCGGTGTTAGGAGGCGTGGAATAATAATAAAAAAAAAATAATAATACAAGACGATTTAGAGAGAATTTGAATGAAAAAAAGAAAGTACGGTGCGTCGCGGTCGTAGGAGATTGACGAGAAGAGATGAGAAATAGCAATAATTTCACAAAAAACGATAATTTTATGAAATTTTTGCGCTCTTTTATTAGATCTCGCTAGTCTTTTGCGACCGCGGTAATGATGATTTGATGATAAAACACGTGTGCGAGTGATATGATGATGATGATGATGCGTGTATACGTGCGATTTTGTGAGAAAGTGTGGAAAAAAACAATTGGGGGTTATGAATATCACAATCTATTATATTATAACAAGTATAAAAACAAAAAAAAAACAAAAAAAAAACGAGATGGGAGAAAAAAGTGTTGACTGTGACTGCAATCATTATAAACTGAAGGATACACAGGGGAATGATGAAGGTGTTTCGTGAGTGAAAGATTCGCATTTCCACGCGACCACGCATCTTTTCTTGCAGTACATTTGAAGAGCTTGTAATCATGTATTATCAATCAGAACGCGGACACCTACAAATGTCTCGTCGTTCTGCTCGGTATACCTCGTTGATATATCCATGATTTCGCAGAGTTTTCTTTTTTTTTATTGCAAAACTATACAATCTGTACGTGTCGTTGATGAACGTATGAATTGAGATACAGTCAGAAAGGACGTGACTGTATATGAATGGATAGGTTTATCGGTGCACGCGTGGTCGCGCGAAAATCAGTCTCTCACGAAACCAGCAGGAGAAAATTCAAAGTATCATTGTTGCATGACAAACAAATGCGGCGTGCGAGAAAGAAACAAAAAACAGGATTGAGATAGATAGTGGGATAAAAGGAGATATTGTATTGTTGTGAAAATTGGCTTGCGTCGATGTAGATAATGGCTGCTGTTGTATGTCAAAAGAATTGGTAAGCTTGAAGCACATAAAATCTGCTTGGAAAAATAAATTTTTATCGCAAGCGAGCAGCCATTATATATGTCGGCCAGTTTGAAGAGTCTTTGTATCGGCGACTTTTTGTTCACGCGTTTTTGCCTCGAAATTTGATGGAGAAAGAGAATGAGGGATGGAGAAAAGGAGTATGTTAGCTGATGAGAGAGCGAGAGTGAGAGTAGCGTGCAAAAGCTATATGCAGAGCGAACGATAGAGAGAAAGAGCGAGAGAGGAAGGGAGAGCAGATGATTTAAATAAAAATAATGAAATAAGTCGTGTTGACGCGAGAATGATGAAAAAAAAAAATAATGAAGTTTATTTATTTATATAATGCAAGACACACGCGAACGCGAAAACACCGTGATGTGTCTATCTTAGCTTTTATTTTATACCGCGTATTTCACTATGGAATTAACGATTTTCTTTCCGTTACTTTCGTCCTCGTAACAATTCACACGACGCGCTTGTACGCACGTGCGCGCGCGCAGAAGACCCTTCGTCGTATATATAATATATTGTTGTAATGCAAAAGGGGGGCCGATCGGCAGCGCCGACGCGCTCGCTCACTCGCGCGTGCGCGTGATTATCCTTTCATTTTGTGCTGTGCAATTGACAAGTTTCTAATATTAGTCTGTGTTTAATTTTTTTTTCCTTTCGCGTTGTATACGAAAAAAAAAAATAATGTAATAAAAGCTCCCGGGAGCTTTGAACGTTTATATAACACTGAAAGTCGCACAAATTGAGTTTTGCCGAAGACAAAATAACAAACAAATATAAACTGCGTACGATTCGCTGTGTTCTCTTTTCTAATATTGCAACGCCCAATGATTTCAGATCAACGTTCAACGTTTACCTTTTTTTTTTCTTTTGTAAATGCTTTAAATTCTCGTTTCTTTTTTTTTACCGTCACGTGTAAACATATATTTTGTTTCCAATACAAAAGACTACAACGATGTGTAAAACTATTGTTAAAATTATTGTTAAGTAAGTCAAATGTTTAAGTTATACACTGTAGAGAATGGAAAATGAGAAAACACGCAGATATGTACTATGTAAGTGAAGGAAGTGAGAGAGAGATGATTCGGCAAAGTCTCTCCAAGCGTTTTTCGGGCTTTTGTCTTTTTCGCGTCGAGTGGCGACATAATAAACAGAGAACAAACACGCAACTCTCGCACGTTCGCCGTATATTATAATTCACGGAAACAGTGAAGAAAAAAAACCACCGTAAATTATTAAAAGATAAGATTTAAAAAAAAAATGAGGGAGAAATTGAAGAAGAGACGAGGAGTCGATCGAACGACGAGAAGTCGCTCTCGCGAGCGTAGCTCAAGCATCAAACGATCATAATAATTGTGTCTCGCGAGATGAAGTGAAAACAAAATCATAGGGGTTTTTAGAGAGATAAATGAGATTGAGGGGTGTGTTTAGGGGGGCGGGAAAAAAGTGCGTTTTAAAGCGGAACGGTGACGTACCATTCTGTCGGTCTTTTACTAGTAATTAAAATATTTACACTCTACGTTAGTTGACAGAACGTGAAAAGAATACAAACAAAAAGACAAAAAAAAAATAGGATGAAAGATGATACAAGAAAAAAAAATTAGATGAATCTACAAATCGCTGTACGTCGTACACGTGTATTGAAAATGAAAAACAAGAAATAAAGAGAGAGGTATCTCGACAAATGATGCCTTTTATGGCTTTCACGAAAAAAAATTCTTCAGTGTCACTTTGCGTTTGTTACAACCTAATTCCCAAGTTACCTTCCTTCTTTTTTTCCTTTTCTTATATACTGTTGTTTCAATGATAAAAGCGTAGTATTAAGTTTCTCGATAGCAGTAACATAAAAGAAAAGAAATAATATTTTGTTTATGTAAGAAGAAAAAAATAACTGTAACTTTATTTAAAGCAAATTTATAGCTATAGTGAAGACAATACATTTTTAACAGACCACTAAATTTTCAATGACCATTAAATTATGCAGTTTCTACTTTACAATAGTATTTATTCATGTTAATAGACAAATCGAACCATTTAAATTTTGTAGTACTATTCAGTATTGGCAGAAGATAAGTATATAGATCATCCTATGAATCATGTACACCTATACATTATTTAATATTATAAAATCTACCAAACAGAGTACTTATCATGTATACCTACTACCTCATAAATCTAATGTCAATTCATTTATATTCATAAATGTTAATTCTTAAACAGCTGTTTCAAAACCGAATGATAAAATACTAGTCTTATCAAACATTATTCAACAAGTTCAGCTATTCCGATACATCCGCACGTATACGAAAACAAAATCGCACAACAATGCAGAACGCGATAATAGGTATATAACACTTCGGCGAATCACCGTAATCGTCGTCATCGTCAGCTTTCCTCTCTCTCTATAGCAACGTCATCGTTGCACCCACGCACAGACGAGCAGTGAGAGATTACGAAATGCCCGCGCGGAAGTGCTTTATCCATGTGTGTGTGTGTCGTCATGGAACGTATAGCACACACGCGGGTGTCGCACGCATGACCAGAGAAGGTAAGGTTATATAGCCCGCATAACGTTCGTTCGACGTTGAGGAAAGTCGTCATTAAGCTGGTATTAAAAGCGGTTTAGAGAGTGTAAGGTATTTTCTCCACGATTAGAGGTTTGAGAAAAAGGAAGCGCCGTGTTTTGACAGTCATGGCTGTTGTTATGCAAACGCTCGAGTCGAGCTTGCGAGTTGGTGGTTTTAATGAAATATACGTGGTGCTCATTTTTATGAGGTTTTTATGATTGAGACGAATTGTTATATGATAAGAGCTATAAATTATAATGTGTATTAACAGATCGTATCAATTTGATTTGCAAAAAATTAGCGTCAAGCTATTTCCGTTTTAATTTTCGTAGCAAATAATATAATTAAACTGAAAAATTTCGTCTTATGTTAAAACAAATATGCTGAATTATTTAGTTCGAGTTCAATTCCAGTCTTTTTATACTAGAGCTCAATAGAATATTTTTAAATATAGGTGAAATTTATCTATACCGAGAAGAGATAATATAGGTACTGTAAAAAGTTTCTGGTTTTTCCAATCATGTTAAAACTATTTTTATCTTATCGGAAGTGTTAAGAAGTTTTGCAGGCATTATATATATATAGTGATATACTTCTATTACATAGTACACTTAATATTTTAAAATCGAATAAATATTCCAGAATTTAGTTTCGAAAATACTTTTAAAAACGAGACTGTCTCATTCTATCAAAAACAGGAAAAACCTTTTAATATCGCAAATTTGGTAAGTTAAGAGCACGTTTACGTTTGATACCAATCTAATATATAGCTCTATTGATTCACGCACAAAGTGGATCTTTAACGATCGAGTGCGCATGCGTAGAGCTTAAGTAATAAATGTGATAAGTGCGTTTTAATATTATTTGTTTCCAGCTACTCCAAAAACTCCTTTAACAATTTTTTCTACCCGATAGTTCTAAATAATTGTAATACAATTTTACAAAACTCGTTCTGAAGCCGCAATTAACGATTACTAATAAAAATTTAAAAATAGAGCATTTCAGTAAACTCAACTTTTTATATTCGTAATCTTTCGGAGCAAAGTACACAATTCTTTCATCACGATCCAACCTTCGCAAATCGATTTCCCCATGTCGGAGGTATAAAAGTCCCCTCCTCGACAAAACTGATCTCCGCGCCTATTTATACATATATAAACTCAGGGCTGTTAAAAAAGAAATAAAAAAAAAAACATAATACAGAAATAAACCAATACGGCGTGACATTCTGGAACGTTATACATCATCATTGGACGAACGACCTTATAAAAACGCGCGTATCTTTCTCTCTCTACAAAATCCACATCAGAGATACTTTCGAATAGGTGTTTATATAGAGTTAGGTATTATTATATACAGAGAAGCATGTGTCAGAGATCCGACGAGACGAACGTACCCACGTAACTGCTGGCTGCGCGTAGCCGCCAGCTGGTTAGCCTCGACTCGCCGCTGGGCGATATGCGTTGGACCAATAGCGTGAGACCACGCCGCCGCCGCATAAGCGCGTTATAGAACACTCGCGCTCGCTCATATATGCAGAATACGTGTATGTGAGTTTTGCGCGAGGGGGATAAGGCAGACAGGCAGGCTCTCGTCACGGGGACTTGTGAGTGAGCGCAACTGTGGCTCTCGCTGCAGTGTTTTCGTATACGTCGTGCGGGCAGAAAGAGAGAGAGAGAGAGAGACAGAGAGAGAGACTGTCAGGTGCCGGTGGCACACGTACACTTAACGCGACGACGTGTGTGCAGTGGAGAAGACACGTATAATAATAGTTTTTCCATTGTGAGAATCGTTGTGTTTTATTGTTCAGCGCAAGTGGGTCAGCTAAGCTGGATCCGTCGTCGACGTCGCTGTCATCATCGTCATGTATCGCTGCGGATTGTTACTGGTCCTGCTGAATTTCAGTCATGACGGTAGGTTGTTGTTAACGTTGGTTTCTCGATTGCTTGGTCAATTAGTGAATTGTTTGATTTGAGGAAGTTGTTTCGTGCAATAATTGGGAGATCTTTGGTTGTGTGTTTATGTGATCGAATCGCGTGTTTCTAACCTCGATTTAATCGTGCTTTACAGTGACTGCCAGCACATCCAAGGGATTGGACAGGCTGTTGGAGTTGGGTACAGATTTCCTGTCGACGGGACGATATCAGGATGCCCTATCGTACTTTCACGAAGCCGTTGGTACGTTCGTCTTTCGATGACTCAATGATTATTCGTGCGTGTAGCACACGGCAGTGTTCATTAATATGTATGTTTGCCTTTTCAGAGGGTGATCCCAACAATTACCTGACTTACTACAAGCGGGGAACGGTTTATTTAGCATTAGGTAAGGCCAAGCAGGCCTTATTAGATTTTGATAAAGTTCTAGAATTAAAGCCAGATTTCACTGCTGCCCGAGTTCAGAGGGGTACTGTACACTTAAAGCACGGAGACCTTATCAATGCTGTAGAAGATTTCACAAATACTGTGAGTAATCATTAGAGTAGAAGAGCTTGAAAATTACAATGTAAGTCCACATGGTATTGATTCTTAACGATTTATTATTGTTTTCAGTTGATGGTACATGAAAATAATGAAGAAGCCATCAATGGTATTCATAGGTTACAATTGGTTAGAGATCAAATAGCGTCTGCAGAGTCGTTTTTTGACCATGGTGATTATTACACAGCCTCTATAGAATTGACAAATGCCATTGAGACCTGTCCATGGTCGTCTTATCTTAGGAAATTAAGGGCAAAGTGCCGTATACAATTAGGAGACTATGCTGGAGCAGTGTCAGATATTAAATCAACGACCAAACTTACTTCGGACAATACTGAAGGATACTTTGAACTTTCAAAACTACTGTATGAACTAGGTCAAGTTCAAGATTCTTTAAAGTGAGTGTTTCTTTACCTGACATTAGATGGATACAATTCCTGAGTTTCATCATTATTAATCAAAATAAACGTTTTATTTGCAGGGAAATAAGAGAATGCTTAAAATTAGATCCAGAACATCAAGATTGTTTTCCATTTTATAAAAAAATTAAAAAAGTAGCGAAACTTATGGAAGATGCAGAAACTGCTGCCGATTCAAATGATTTAGAGACTTGTATTGATAAAGCAAACCATGTACTCAAGAGTGAAACTTCAGTACAAAATGTTAGGTTTACTGCACTACGGTTACTTTGTAAGTGCCACACTGCCAATTCAGATTCTGAACTCGCAGTGAAAAACTGTCAAGCTGCAGTGAAATTACAACGTGATCCAGATACGTTATGTGATAGTGCTGAAGCATATTTAACTGCAGACATGTTTGATGATGGTGAGTTTTTGTTTTAAAAATTATATTTATTGTTTAATCCAAAATTTTGAATCGAATAATTGCTCAAAATTATCATTTTTATTGGACTAAGAAGTTTCTTATCACATCTCCCATATGTTTGATTAATAAAGGTTTTACTGAATAACAGGAAATCATTACTATAGACCAATATAATAGCTTTTCATGATTTTAAATGCATACAAATTTTAAAGTATAGATATTACATTGTAAAACTTTCCCAGCTGTTATGATTTCTTATCAGTTTCAAGGTGATATACACATTAAATTTATGTCAGTAGATATACACATTTATTTTATGTTAGTTTGTGTAGAATGTTTCCTCAATACATTCAGTATTTTTTTGTCTATAATTTTTGTTTTTTATACTCACAGGAACAGATTTGATAAATCAAAAAGTGATGTTCAGTTTCAAATTAAATATTAATTATATGCTAAGCATATTCCATTTTAAATATATAAATGCATAAAGTTGCTGAGAGACCAAAATATGAGAATTTTTATTTTAAATAATTTAGGAAATCGCATTTTGTAAGATGTAAAACGACATTCATGTTTTTCAAAAATTTTGTACTGGTTCCAAATTCATTAATTTCCATTTATATTAGTATTTGCATGCCAACTATGCAGTTTATAAATAATCAACTTACCATTCATTTGATGACCAAAAATAATGTTTGTGTTAACGCTAAAAATATTTTGTCAACAGCCATAAGAGATTACAAGGATGCGCTGGAGATTGACTCGAACAATCAGCGAGCAAAGTCCGGTCTACAGAAAGCTCAACAGAGACAGAAAGTTTCAGAAACGAGGGATTACTATAAGATTCTGGGCGTGCCACGGAATGCAAAGAAGCAGCAGATTGTGAAGGCGTACAGGAAAGCCGCGCAAAAGTGGCATCCGGATAACTTCCCCGATGAGGAAGAAAAGAAGCGCGCCCAGAAGAAGTTCATTGATATTGCGGCGGCGAAGGAGGTCCTCACGGACGAAGAGAAGCGCGCCAAGTTCGACCGGGGCGAGGATCCACTTGATCCCGAGTCTGGCAAACATGGTGGAAATGGCTTCAATCCCTTCCAAGAGTTCCATCACTTCCAGGGCTCGCCCTTCCAGTTCAAGTTCCACTTCAACTAGAGACTCTGGTGTTTTCTAATCTCTCAATTTTTTTGTATTTAATTATGTACAGTGAAATTCATGCATTCTCTCATAGATGTTCGTGGAATGAAATAATGTTTTTTTTTGCACTACAAGTATTTTTTACTTAAAAAATGGTTCATTCTCTGTTGATTTTTTAATCTTTTGAAAGTTTTATTATAATGCAAAAAAGGGTTATCACTTTAGAACGATTTTAATTTTCTTTTGTAGTTTTTTTTATCTAATTATTTATATAGTTTATTTAAATTTTATATTTTTTTGTAAAGAGACAATAAAAGTAATTAGATAAGTTAAAATTATTCTAAGGGGAGTGATACCTTTTCGATTGCAAACTTTTGTCAGTTTAGACTAGTTTTTAAGTAAAAAATCAAACTTTTTTTATACTCAGGCTGTGGGTATGTTTCATTTCACGATGTCAATTGATGAGAATTCGAAAATATTCTGAATCAGAGAAAGCTTTATATAAATATAATTGAAACCACCAGAGCCATATCTTTGAAAAGATGGACTATTTAGGCGAGTTTTGCTGCTTTATATGTATGCGACGAGCATTCAGAAAAGAAATTTTTTCTTTTTACACGACTGATAAAGCGGTTCATCTCAAGAGGTTCCAAAGACAGTGGTGTAAAGATTTTTGTTTTTACTTTCGGTCCAACACGTGAGCGTAATGGACACGAAGAGAGACTACATACTTCCACGTGATTCGAATGACTAGATGAAGGCGTGTGTCTTATCATTTGTATTGTGAATTCGCGTGAATCTATCATCGGGTATGGGTAGAATGTTTTTTCTTTATTTTTTTTTGCATCAGTAGATTGTTTTTTCTTTCTATGATATATACCATGGGATATATATGATTTTACCGATACCCGATGCCCGGTTTTCGATTGAAAAAAAGACTTTTTCGAGGCAGTGCTGTGCGCGTGTCGCGTGTACGCAGTGATTGTGCGAGCTGATATGAGCTGTTTGTAAATATTACTTGTAATCAAATTGTCCCGACAATTGTTTAAGAATATATATTTCAATTATTTATACGAAAATTAACAAACCAGTGTTTTGTATTGCTTTATTTTTATAGAATATTATGTAGATGCAACCTACATTTACCAGAAATGAATGCCTAATATTCCTCAAATTTAACTTTCTTTTTTGGCTTTTTGGCCTTCTTCTTTGATTTTTTTTTAGGTTTCTTTTTAAACATTTCTTCATAAGGACCTAAACGATGTCTCACCATGTATCCTCTCCAAATTGCTTGAATCAAAGTTGCCGCTTTGTTCACTTCAATCCAGTAATTTATTTCATCTTGAATTTGTTGTTGTTCCTCATTGTACGCGTCTACGACTATTTGTCTTTCTGCCTGTATTTCTCGTGATTCTTGGAGAAACTCTTTTATTCCATCGATTGTTTCCTATGGAAAAATAAAAAAATTGTTTTGATAAAGAATAAAATTATCTATCAGGAAAATAAAACTCGTACATTATGAAATCATTTGAATATTTCTTAATCTAGTATTGTTAATACATCTATACATAGATACATTCCATATATTAATAAATTTATCCTCGCATTGTAATCAAATGAACGTTCTTAATCTTGGTAATATTATAATAATCCATTCATTTGTAAAAACAAAAATATTGTCATCAAAATTTATCTCATTATCTTCAAAGCATTCAGATCACTTGACTTCTAATTTAAATCCATGAATTCTAAATACTTAGAATATACTCATCTTCAAAATATATTATAACGATTACAATCGAATTAACTTATCATTCAATTTGACACATCACTATCACAATCACACTACCGCTCAACTATCATCGTTCAATCATATTGCAAAAGAGATCACCTGAAGGTCTGTAGCCTCCTGCTGCCGGCGTTCGAGCTCCTCGTTGTATCGCTTGGACCAGGCTGCAATTTCATCCTCGCAGTTTTTAATCACCGACTCGCCATACGACTGCAGCTCGTCGGATACTATCCGGTCAGCAATGCGTGCCTTTTCGAGTTCTTTCATCTTGTCAAGAAATGCATTTTCCTCCAGTGTCATTCGGAGCTTCTGCTGATCCAGTTTCGATGCTTCCCATCGTTTCTTATAATCTGTCAAGAAATACCTTGTAATAAGTTGTCCCGATTAAAAATAACTATGAGATATTATAGCTTTATTCACCTAATTTCTCATTGTTAACGCAAAACGAGCTATCGATTTCTGCGGCCAGTTTATTAAACTCCTCGAGATGTTTTTCTCGCTGTTTCTGAAATTCATCTTCGAACGTATTTTGTGAGTCACGCAATCTCTTGGCTAGATCCGACCAAATCATCAAATTCGTTGAGAGACTGCACTCTTTCTCTCGAGCCTCGATTATGGCATTCACCTCACAGCGAAGCCAGTCGTAACTGCCATTTGTGCCGAGCTCGTAGGCTAACTTGCGAAAAACGTTGTAGACTAGATCTCTAAAGACGAATGTTAGTTTGATTGCGGATGATTGTGAGGTTGGCAGTGTGCTTGAATTTTATTGGTAATGATTTTGTTAAGATAAAACTTAAATTTTTGAAATTTAATAATGCTTGATAACTTATTTCCATTGTTCTCGTTTTTATAATTCTTTATTGTAATATGAGCGTACGGTAATCAAAATATTTCTGTTCAAAACAGAACAAAATAAAGTTTTATTTTTCTAAAAACGATTTAATGTCATTCCTTATGGATTAATACGAAATTTGAAATGTCATCATATTAAATTCTTTTGATCTCGGAGCCAATACTTAATTAAATATACATTTATGTAAGCCACGTAGTATTTAATATTGGTGAAGAATGTCTGCAAAACTTTATGAAGGAATGGTGACATTTGATATTTGATCTAAAAAAACTGCAGGAAATATTTCGTAATCTGTTTTTGAAAAACGTATACTATAGTATCTTTTGAAACGTTTAAAATAATTGTTGAAAAGTGAATTATTTTTCTGAAAATGTTAATTAATGATTTTTGTAAGATATCTCTGAAATCTCAATGGAAATATTTGAATATATTTTGTGTAATATCTCGACTAGATTTTAGCAAACTATGAAAAAGTTGCTCTACGCGGATTGAAATTCAATATAATCCTTTCTGCTTTTTTTTAATTTCAAACATTACCATAATTCTTACACTATAAACTAAACCCTAAACTGATAAAAAATTCGTCTAGTAGTGGCTCCGACGATTTCACATACAACCTTCACGACATTCCCACCTATCCCTCAGCAGTTTCTCTCCCACGCCAAGCTCTACGTCCAAGTATCCCGCGTCTTCGCCAAACATCATCATCCTCTCGTCCTCTTTCGAGCACCCTTCTCTCTCCCTCATCATCCTTCTTTCACCACTTGCCACCTTCGCGTTCTCTCCGCCTCTGGACCTCGTCTCTAGAACCACAGCGCGTCGTAGCACCTCGAGGGCATAAGCAGTCTCGCGGACGATTTCTGAAAAAGCAGCGGCTTCGAATGCGCCAAGATGTTCGGTACCCGCGGTCGTGAAGTCGAAAGACATGCTTCGGACGCCGATGTTTTCCGAGGGACATCGGGGAAGATTACTGCTGGTCTCTGAAGTGTTGAAGGTACCTGTTGGGCTGTTGAGGAGTGAGCCGACCGTCGAATCCGCCAGTGCCTATTGGGGTAGTAGGGTGATAAGGCTGGCTAGGCTAATTTAATGTTAAAGGAATCTACTGTAAAAGAAGTTTTTATTTTAATATTTACTTTTCTTTTGATTTGGAAACAATTGAGACATGTATAATAAGATATTAAGTAGAATTTTGAACTTAATGTCTTTTTCACTCAATTAAAATACTACTATTTGCTTTAAAATTGTTCTTTGAAAATTAAAAAGCTTATTTAGATTAATTGTAGATAATCATTAAATAACAAAATTTGTTCAAATTCAAATAAAAAGATTTACTATAGTTGTGCATATTACAATTCGCTATCTTGAGTTTTTGAAAAGAGCGAGAAACAAGTTGTCTGACTTAATTAAATTGTTTGCATACAGTAATCAAGTAAAAAATGATAATAAATATTTACACATTTGAAGGAATAAGCTTTCGAAGTGACGCTATCCCTTCGGCGTTTAATCTTCGTTTCAACATTCTGCTTATCTGACTTAGTAGGCGTTGAATCATCGTTGAGCACAGCTATGCTAATTACTTTCTTTTTTGAATTTCTTTTGTGCTCCTTTATTTTTTCATTTTTTTCGACCTAGAAAAACCTTTAGATTATAAAAACATGCAACTATAATCATTACACTATGATAAATGAAAAAGAATGTAATGGAAAGTATACAGATTCAGAATAAGTCACTCCTTGCTCCATCTTCTTTTGTTTTTCTTGCTCACTTTATTACTTTATAACAATCACATCTTTGATTTCGATAGTATACAATAATTAATTTCCAAACTCGATTTAACCACGCGAAGTTTACATAACCAATCATATTATAATGAATCTCAACCGCGACAGTCATCTTTATATCGCACAACACGCATTAAATATATATGTGTGTATTTATTTTTTTATGCATAAATTTGTTTCACAATAGTTTGATATAGTTTTTCTTTTTTTTTTATATTGACTAATATTGACTGATCGATGAATGACAGCTATACATGCTTGCTCGTGAAAATAAAACGAGTGCACTTTATAAAAGCTATAACTAGAATCTCCATCGCGAGTGAACCACGTTCTCCCGGACAAATTAACATTGATATATATATAGGTAATTCGCGCAATCTCACACGTTTAAATTAACACATACACGTGATATATATCGCTAAGCGTAATTGATTTCTCTCAGATATAATTTATACATAATACATCACATATACTCTCGTTCAGTTGAAAACAAAATTCTATTGAATCTATAAACATTTCTATATATCATACTTTGAACACTGTCGGAAAGATATTTTTTTCAGTTTATATGTTCTATAAGAATTAAAGTCACTTACAATATAACGTGATCACGTGTGTATACATCTTTAAAAAATATAAAAAGCAACTTTTGTTATAACGCTTTCACTCGCCTTGGGAAAAAATTTTTTTTTCGGGAAATCTCATAATATAATAAAAAGATCCAGACCTGCGCCTCGTTTTTACAAACAGTATTCAAAAGAATATATTTACGCTCGTATAATATACATAAGTTCAACTAAATTCAGTTTTTCTTTTCAACGTGTGGAAACATACTCTACTAGGCTAACTATATTGTCATCAAGATATATATGGCACTTAGACAAGCTTACGATCGAACGCTTATACTTTTTTTTTATATATAATATATCTATACTGCTCATTGAACCCCTTCATTACTCCTATTATAGTTTTAATCACATTTAATACTTTCTCATCGTCGAACGCATATATTATATCTCACTGCTCTCGGTACCACACCGCATTAGAAAAATAAAAATCTGATGGAAAAATCGATGAAAATATACTTTTTAAGCGACGCGTGTGTGAATGACAAGCAGCACCGAGCAGTATTTATAACATAATCGCATAATGAAAGGGTTAACGTTGTATGTTTATATGCGTGTATATGTATATATGCTTCTCAACGTAAACGGTGGGGACAAACGTAATTTACATCGTTCTCGCGCGCGCGCACGCATATGTGCTTATTATACGCTATACACCTATGGGGAATTCGAATTTCGCTTCGTTCGACGCGCATCCGTCCGTGTAAATGTGTATATATGTGTGTCTTGTATAATAAGGCAGTACACTCTACTTAATTACGCGGCGTCAAAATACTTCTCTTTCTCTCTCTCTCTCGAGGGACAATCGACGGCGGGCGTCGCAGCGAATCGCCAATTGCGTTTACTTAGCTTGATGAAAAATTATAGATTCACTGTGTGCGAGCGCGTGGTTCCGAAAATATATGCGCCTTCTTTTTTCTTTGTCGTTCTCTGTGTCTCTGTCTATTCGGTCGCTTAGCGAATTGAACGCGATGCGATTGAATTTCTTCGCTCAGATCGATAATTGGTTTCGTTTGCAGATTTCGCTCCAGGGGGTGAGGGGATGATTCTCGAATCGATACGAGATTCTCTGAACTGTGTGAGTATATATATATGTAGATTGCGGTGTCTTCGTTTCTCTTTGCTTTGTTTACTTTCGTTATGAGATTGAGAGGAGCGGTTCGAGAATCATTCTTTATCTCGTCTTTTCTTTTCGTCGACGTGCAGCGAGGAAGAAAATCGTGATTGAGTTGAGGTTTGTTTAATTTTTCGGTTTTAGCGGAAATATCGTGAAATTTATATTGTATTTTTGATGGTGTATTTTGGAATTTAATAAATACGGTGTTTTAAAAAGTTTTCAATGGTCGTAAGAAACGTACGCCGTAAAAATATAAAATTTATTGTTTATTTTTAGAGTAAAAAATGATTTTCTAATAAAATATAAGTATGGTTTGTAAATATAAATAAAAAAAGCATAGCTGAGTTGCTTTTACTTTAAAAAATCTCTTCTTTATAATATATATATACACATTGAGTATTGTTTACAATTAACACAAAAATAATAAAAAATTCTTTAAAAAAAAAAACAACTTTCATTTTAACATCTCCTGAATCAATAACAAAGTCTTTCTTCTTTAAAACAACTATCTAAAACTGTATCACTATGATTATTCATCAAATTAATGAGTACCACGGCTACCGTAAACCTTCGAAATCCATACCATCACCTACGCTCTCTTTCCAATTGTCTCGCACGAACACCCACGGAATTTTCCCTCCTTTTATCTATAAAGAGAAACAACTCGCTTCGCGCGCATAGGCAGTACCACAAAAGCCGAAAAATGCGCCGATTTCACATTCTACCCAATACCTCCTTCTCTCAAAAAGAAACAAATTCTCCCTGTGAACTTTATCTCCACACACACATACATACATGTATATCTCCCTTCCCGCAGGCGTTTAGCCGCATTTTTCTCACTCACGTGTTAGCTTTCTCGCCGTGGGTTCGTATAACAATGCTCTATCCCCTCCTCTCGCATTACGATTTTCTCCTCACTGCACATTATTCGCATTCGCTATGTATATACATGTACACTGTGTATTATATTCTTCTTCTTCGTCTTCTTCTTCTTCTCTCACTTTACATGAAGTAGCTAGTGTACTCGTGCGGCATGACACCACGGCGTGGATAAAACGTGTGGCTCGTAGAATAGCAAAGGAGATTCGAGATCGAGCTCATGTAGATATCAGCGAAGCGGAACAATCGTCGCGAGAAATACGTTGGATTGTGATAGGTGCGAAAAACAGAGCCAAATTGTTGGTTAAATACACGTTTGATCTCTTGTCGTAGACGATCGCGTTCGTTTATCCAATCGGCGAGTTCGGTTTCGGCTTCTTTGTCATTGACATTTTGATGGTCCTCGATCAAGGCTGTTAACATTTGTAGCCAGTTCGCGTTCTCCTTGAACTTCGGGTCGTTCAGCGTCTCGATTTCGTGCTGAAAAGAGAGAGAGAGAAAGAGAGAAAAGATGTATTATGTATGTAGGTATAGGTGGAGAGGGGGGAGTGATGCAGAGGATATTTGTTATCGCGTATAGTGGTATTGTAGTGTGGTCACGTTTAGGGGCACTTTCTATATTCTCGTGCGCGCGCGTGCGGGTGGCAGAGTCTGCGCGGCTGTTGTGTGTTGGGAGATTGATGAGGAAGGATATGTGTTTTAGAGGCGATAGCGATCAGTAGACAGAGGGAGTTTTTCACACTTTGTCAGAGCGATCGCTAGTTGCTTTTGATATGAGAGTTTTATTTCAGGATTGTTCTCACGCTCGGCGATTGAAATCTATTGTTTATAGTTACTTTTAATCTGGTGCTATTGTATAAATGATCATTTGAAAGAATATATATTAATTGTAGGAAACAATAGATAAGTGATTGGACAGTACGTTATGTGAAAAATAATAATAATGTAATTGTCATTCCATTACTTGTTTATAATTATATAAAAAAAAAGATAAAATTCAAGGACTGCAGACTTTATTTTAAATCGTGATAGAATAAATAACAAAAAATTAGAAAAGGACTATTTCGTTAAATTCAAAGATTCCATTTTCATTGATGGAATTATATTATAAAAAACATGATTTCCTACATGTAATTGTTTGAAAACAGATCATCGATAATCGTAAAGTACTTCTTTATTCAAGATAGAATTGAATTAATAAAAAAATTAACAACTAATTTAATTCAACATAATTACACCCTATCTCGTTACTATTTTCTTTGCAAAACCTGTCACTTACCGCGAGCTCTCGGATGATAGCACCTGTTCTCCACCCATGCTCCAGCGTCACGTCCGCCAGGTCACTGTACGGATGGTCACCGAAGTACAGCACCTGATGGCCACGCCACCCTGTCGTATCCTGAAGCTGTTTTACCGTACCCTCAAGATAAATCACACCCTTTTCGAGGCGAGTTACGCGGTCCCAAAGCTGCGTTTCCTCTTTCTCGTCGTAGACGCGCAGTGGACGTGATTCTTCAGTGAAGAAGCGTGGTTTGCGCGCCTGCACGATGACGACGTCGAAGTATTCCTTCCAGTCGTCGCCTACGAGGTAGCGCATACCGTGGTTCCTGAATGATGAGATAATTTAGATAATTAGTTTGTTTTTAAATAATATTTGTGATAAATTTTGTTATAACTTATTATATAATTAATCATTTAAATAATATAGTCATTGTTAACAGAGGAGTAATAAATACAAAACTTACACAAAATGAAAAGGACTGTTCGTAACGAGGAACATCTTTTTATTGGCAGCTTTCAGACGGTCGAAGAACCTCGTGAGACTTTTATTTGGCTCCAGGAAGTCGCTGACGTTTTGGGTGACGAGTTTGTGCATTATCGGATGACAGGATTGGACCGATTTCTGCGAAATTTATCATAACGATTAAAGATCTTCACATTATCTTAAAACATATTACATTATCTGTAATTGTAATTAACTTCACCTTGACATCTCTAAACAGAATTTCAGGATGGTAGTCAATATGATTCTGCACGAAGTACTCGGTGACGTTGCACAGCAGTCCCATTTCCGGAAGTGAGAAGAGATCGGCGAGTTGGACCATTTTCGTACGACGTACGCCATCCTGAAAGATTCGCAAAAGTATTATACGCGATGTCGTTATTTTTTATGTGCTTAACTTTTCTAAGACGTAACTATCGTATAGAGAAAAATTGAAATGCTATAACTCTGAGTTGAATAGAAGCATGCAAAAACGAAGAAATGAATGATTTTAGTTGAATTTATTGTAAAATTAATGATAAAGCTGAGGAAAAAAATACGTCGGAAACATTGCAATGGAAGAGTTGATGTGAAACGTTTTATATAAATGAAACGAAGTTTTTAATTAATTCGATAAATGTAGTTTAGATAGTTTAATTTAACAAGGAGTTTTAAAAATGCAATGAGCACGGAAAAATTCATATTAAAAGATTTTCGTGGATTCACTTTTTCATGTTACTGTCTACTACCTTTTCAGTGTAGACGGCCTTTTTCAAGGTAGCAATTTAAACGTGAATAATAAAGTTACGAGATCGGTTTTTATCGGAATTTTCCTTTCATATTGTATGCGCGTTGAATTGTACATCTACAGAGTCGCTTAAAATTCACGATTTTGTAAATGACTCTTGATTCTTGCGCAATATCAATTGAACGCCGTTAAGCTCGTTTGTCAGATATATAGTCTACAATTCTATCTTTCAATTTCAAGCTGTTCAATCGTTTGCTCTTTATTGCGTAACTTCTTTGTTATGACACACGGTAAATTGAAAATAGTCTATACGCATATATCTTTTATTTTTAATTTTTTACCGTCCCGGACTCAAAATGAGAGAAGAATATTTTTTTTTCAAAATAGAAAATGTCACATGCAAATGAGAAAGAATATTTTTAATAAAATGAATACCATGTCAAAAAATATTTTACTCTGAAACAAGACAAAACGAAATATTTAAATTCAGTAACTAGGAAAAAAACCAGCTGTGAACATATAAAATAACAGAACACACACACACAAACATACGCAAATATATATAGAACTTCGTGCGAGTTTGCACTCTAGTAAACGACTTACCTTCTAACTCCTCAAACAAACATCCACAATCCAAGTGAGATTATCACACATCGGGAGAGAGCCAGACATGCAAAAAGACAGTTCACAGAGTTGCACGAAAAACCAATTTAGTATAAATCATCATCATCGTCATCATTATTATTATCATTATCATTGTAGCCATCGTCATCATCATCATTATCCTATCATCATTTTTGTATTGTCAATGACGAACTAGGTATAGGAGATACTACCGAGGTGCGTGGTATATCTATATATATGTGTATATATATATGTATATATAAGTATACAATGGGGGGGACGATCGCGCGTCGTTATTATTACGTGTACAGGAAATTGGCTGAAATGAAGAGTGATCGAAATAGAGAAAAAAAAAATCTGTTGCCCTGTAAAAGTAAATCAGATGGTTTTGAATGATAAAAATGTCGATGTAGTACTTCATGTCTACATAACTTGACACCTGTCTCAATATTTTGTAATTTTTTTAATTAAAAATCGATTTTTAAATTACATTCTTTTTCATAAGGAAAAAATTTAGTAGTTTTTGCTAAATAAATAAGTTCATGCTAATTTATATAACTACCTTTTTACGTTTTCTTCCAGATATTTTTACACTTTTAAAAATAATTTAAAATGATAAAATTTTAAAAAGATTACGACTATTATTGTATCTGACCACAGCATCTCAATGAAAATTGCTTCCGGCAATACAAAGGCCCAAAAACCATCGGATTTTCGTTCAACAGGGCAAACCAATCGCGAGACTCACGTGCGAATGCTTGTACGGTGCCTCGACGTAGGCGATGGGTATGATGCGGTTCTTGTAAAGCCTGAGGACCTCGTCGTCGGGTATGGGTTTGAGGCCACGGTAGACGGTGCCCAGCTGGATTTGTAAAAAGCTGTCGAGCTTTAACAACAGGCCTTTTTCGATGTCGTAGTGGAGACCTCGCACTGCAAAGTCCTCGCGGTATTCGAGATCCGATATGCCCTCCGGGTACTGGAGAGAGAAAAGGGTTGTTTTGATGATTTTGGAATTACTATTTTTATGTGTGAATTTGCGTTATAAAATTTTCAAAAAATAGTGTAATGTTAATTTGTAAAAGATTCTACTTTTCAAAGTTGCAAAACAGTAGATCTAAATCAAGCTAAAAGCATAGAAAGTTATTAACTATTTTTTTTATTTATAAAGTTATTATTTTTAAAACTTTACTATAAAATATAATATTTTTTACCGCGATAATTATAAATGTCAAAAAAATAAATCGTTATAATTAATAAAAAAAAAGTATACTACAATAGAAATATCATATACGTAGCTAGCCAAACTTTTCTAAAAATTTTTTTTCCATTCCTATATGCAAAATCTAGTAGCAGTTGTATGCACAGCGACGTTTTTGTTCTCTGCAGCGACCCAGCGCAGCTTTAAAATCGAGGACAATTGATTTGTTTGAGCGAGTATAGCAGCGGCAGCAGTTTACCGACCTTGTACTTCTTGATGAGCATGTCGCGACCCAGGTTGTACAGGAGGTAATCCATGCTGGGCTTGTAGCACGCCAGCGTGTAGTCATAATCGAACCCATAGACCTCCACCTCCTTCAAGTCCAGCTCGTTGCAGGCGAACACACCACGCGGGTTGACGTCCTGTGGTAGCTTTTTTGCTGTGCGAACGAAAGAGAGATTTTTTTTCTTATTTTACGAGAAGTCATTTTCATTTTGAACGAATGGAAAGCTTGTGTTAAACGAGTGGAAAAGAATAGTTTTGTTTTTTTTTCGTTTGACCATCGTATGTTAGTTTCATCATTGCTATGTAGTTTGTATATCGAAGCTACATTTAATTACGGCATTGACAGGTGGTAACATCCGCATTGCTAAAAGTAATTATGTACATAGCTATACATTAGCTAATAGCATAAAGATTTATACGTAACAGTATAACATCATACATTTAATTTAAAAATATTCATCGTATAGTATATCAATTAAACGTGCAAGTTCAATCAAAAGGCCAATGTTTAGTCACCCTTTAGATTTTAAGAGCGTTAAGTGAAATTTATCGTTTATTAAATTGGTAGCATAAATTTCGAAGTCCAATTTTATAAATTGCCTACATAGAATTAAAAGATCGCAAGAGAGCACTTTGTGCGCGGGGGTATATATCTGAAACAAGTATATTCTATAAATAATTTTCATAGGGTGAAGATACGCGCGATGAAATGAGTACGTGACAAAGATAATAAATACATATAGGATAAATATAGCCAATAGGGTAGAGACGGTTGCAAAAATAACGTTGTGAAAATAAATTCTAAAAATAAAAACGCTCGAAACGTCGTAAAATCAGAGCGACAGTAGATCGTTTATACATTTAAAAAAAAACTACAAAGCAATTTAGTGCCAATTACAACATATTTTTTACATTCCAACGTCATCTAAACCTATCTGTTTCCTACTATCGTTCCCCTTACACATAAACTATAAATTTTCCATAAAAAAACCTTAACATCACGTGTATGTATATATATATATATATATATATATATATATATTCTCTCATTTCTTTTCCTCTTCTCAAAACATCCACCTGCCTCGAAACTCGACTCCCGCAAGCCGAGACTTGAAACGCAAGTTAACCGCACGGCTTTGCATAACAGCATCGTACGCGCGTATAATACACCTTTCCTATCATCGTTATCTCTCCCTCCCTTCTCTCTCTGTCGTGTCTTTATACACCATCGGCGTACATGCACGTGCGCTCGCTCTTGAAAAAGTGCATCACAGAGTGAGTGAGAGAGAACCACGCGAGATTGACATTGACCGCGCGCTCGCTCGCGACAAGTGTATATTATAGCGCGACTATTTAAAGACAGGTGCCGCGTGTATATATATATATATACCAGAGCGCATACCTAAGCGCTTGCGCGAAAGCCCGACGCATGCGCGTTATACACCGTACGTATTCCACTCACACTATATGTGTATCTGTGTATATACGCATTGTAGACGTTGTTCTCTCTCACATCTCGGTATATTCCATCGCGCGTGTACTTACACCTGCTGTTGTTTCGTGTCCGTTTGGTTCTTTAACTATTTAGGGTCGCGGATGGAGCACGAGTAAAGCTGTAAACGAAACTTTTCTCTCATGCCACGCGCGTGGAATATATACAAGTGTATGATATGAGTTATACACTCGCCATCGTTATATAGTGTATTATACACTCGCGGGTTCTATTTCCGTCACTATCCGCGAGCAAACCCCTTTGTAACGTAATGATCCCTATAACAGCTCGATATCTTCTATAGACACACATGCACATCTCCGAAATGAATTTCGGAGCAGTAGTATAACAGTAGCAGCAGCCGACGCATGTGTCTATATATCGCACGTGTTCTTTCTACACTATCCATCTATATATTACTCACATTTACACTTCTCGAGCATCTTGGCGTAGCTACGGCGCATCGTATCTCGCGATACCGGTGGCGGTTCCAGACACATTCTTCGCACGATACCAACACTTCCATGACGATGTTGTTTAACTAGCAACTGATGATGGGGCTCGGTGTTGGATACGACGAGGCAGTAACAACGGCTGACTACTCCGCGCGCGAACGACATGACGACGACGAGCGACGATCACGCGTAGCGGACAACGCGCGAGTTGGTATTATAATATAACACAGCCAACGAGAGGTTTACTGCTGTGAGACGCGCCGCACACACATCGCTGGTCTCTTTCGTTCGGTTAATATAGTTGCGGAGAGCACAAGCGTGCGCGCGATCTCAGTTGATGTCGTCCTTGTCGCGCATTCGTATAGTAGGTGTAGCCAGGCACTGTGCAGAGAGCGAGTGCGCGCGCGCGCACGTGGTAAGGTGATTGTGTGAGTTGATGTGTGTGTGTCTGTGTGTGAGGAGCAGAGAGAGAGAGAGAGGAATGGAGGTATCTAGGTTTCCGACTGAGTTGGGTGAGAATAGAGCGCGAGTGTTGTGGGTTATCGTATAAGCGCGCGAAGTGCGAACTGCTCGATCGATAGGGGAGAGAGGGATATTGTTTCGTTGGGTATGTGGTAGGTTGAGGAGAAGAGATTTTGTTGGTTTATTTGATAATTGTATGAAAGTTTTTAGATATGATGGAAGAAACGTTAATATCTGATTTTACTTTCCGCATAAACAATGGAATTTGGAAAATTTTAAAAAGCTTTTTACATTCGCAAAAATACTATGTTTATGTTGTGTGTGCTGCAAAAAAATTCAAGATTTATGAATACTACATCAAAAATTAATAATTAAAGTATAAAATACGAGCTTTTTTATTTTTTTTATGATTACGAAATACTATATTTCTATCAAAGTTATCATTGTTTAAAGTTAAGCAACAACCATGCATGAAAATAGGCATAAAATTGTACTACACAAATATTCACTGTTTATCAGCATATTTTTTTTGCTTAACTTTAAATTATTGTAACTTTGGTACAAATGAATATTTCTTTAAACTGTAGAACGTACAGATAAAAAGTATTTTTTCTAGTTTTACTTTAATTGTTTAAATTCCATTCAAGATTTCTGAGATTAAGTCATAATATCTTACGGAGTTTGTTTCATATTTTTATGTCAAAAACTATAAGAGGAAGTTCCCAAAGTTTGAAACTGTGATCCGTATCCCAGAAACTCTTGTAGTTTATACACTTTATTTTGGTCTGTAAAAACAATATATATATATACAATATTTTCGCGAATGTAAGAAAGTTTTCAAGATTAATTTCTAAATTCTACTTTTATATATGGTCATATTTTTTATGTTTCTTATGTAATGTTAGTTCAAAAAAATTTTGAAAAGCTCTTTACCTAATATCTACACTCAAAACTGCAGAATTTAATACAATTTTTATACTTTTTATTGATTATGTTTACAATTTTCCTGCCGAAAATATACATAGACTCGATTTTCAACTTTTCAAAGATCGGATATGGCTCAAAGCAGATTACAATATAATCAATCAAGCGCACATAACTTCTATATTAATTCCGACAACAATAACCTCGATTCTCTAAACTTCAGCAACCCCACTATTCACCAAAAATCTCCTCATATCTCTATATACTTCCTCCTCAACAATAGAAAAAAAGGCATCATCGCCCGCGCCTATACGAATCTCTCACCCCCTGAGGCTGCGACTCTCCCCCAAGTACTTATAACCTTTCGCGCTGATAAGTTCGGAAGAATTTCAATAAGCTCCGCTCAAATATTAATCCCCTTCATAAGCGCGCACCCCACCCCCCCTCCACTCCGTGCGAAACTTCGAATCCGTTTTACGATAGTGCACTTGACGCGCGGTACGCTCGCGTACCAACCGCCCGCGGCTACGTGTACGTATTAGCGCCAGAGAGAGAGAGAGTCGAAGTTGCGCGCATGGAACTACAGAGAGGAGAGCATTTACTTATGGGGCGCATTATGCTAAATTTCGTGCCGTTTCCGCGCGGAATTGCGATTGGTTGGGGGTGGTAATATAGTAGTAGTATAGAAGCCTTGCGAGCAAGCGAGTTTGCAAGTGACTTGTATATAGGTAGTCGATCGGAAAATATCGTGTATAAGGGGGATGTGTTTTTTTTCTTTTGCGTGGTATATACCAGAGGGGTAATGTAATTTGCATGGCAGACGAATAAGAAGGAATGATCGCTATGCCGTTGGCGGTTTTATTGGTCGGAGTTTAAGTTTTTGGTCGTTGAATTGCGATGTATTGGAGTATGTACGGAAGTTTTTTGCGAAGTTTATAATTTCGATCGGGCTTTAAATTAAGAAGGTTATTGCTGGTACGAGTATCTGTATTTTTTTGTTATTTTATTTGTTGCGATTTATTAGCGAGTGTATGAAACCATTATTGTTCTGTAAAAAGATATAAACAATAAAGAAAGGTAATGAGACTGTATAAAACAATCGATTCTTTTTATTTCTCGTCTGAAGTAAAAATCGAAGTTTTGTTGGTTCATTGACTTGTGTACACGTAAATTATCATACAGAACTAATCTCTATATAATTCAGAGCACTTTTAAAATAAACAATACGTTATCAATCTAAATAAGGGTCAACACAGATTATTATATACAGGTCGCGATTAAAACGTAACAGACTAATCACACTCCATATATTTACTAACAAAAAACGAAAAAAAAAAGACGAAACGAGTCGTACCAGTTCCCTTTCTTTCGCACACCACTAAAGTATTCCAAGATACACATAAGTAAGCCATTTCTCACCGGGACACCATATTATAATATAATATCTCTTATAATTCTCCAAATCACAATCGTCCATATTCAAACAGTATAACCATCACGCATTATCACCGTAATCTCAAATTCTTAATATCCGAAACCTCATCAGTGCAGACACAAAAGAACAGTGCCAAAGTCCAAACGGAAATGGAAAGATTTTTTCGAATTGGCATATTAAAGAGACGCGAGTGTGTGTGTGTTTCCCTCCTACCAACCGGTCGGATGTTTACTCGCGCGCGCATATGGGATTCCAGGTCAAATTAACGAGCCGATCAAGTAAAACTCGTCGAAATTTTGGTCGGTTTTGCGCGCGCGCGCGCGTAATGACAAGCCGCTGCCACGACTCGACTTATAGGTTGATTATTATTGGTCATGGCTGTCGTGGTGTTGGGTGTCGTGGTGCAGCTGCCTGCGTCGAATGATATATAAGTAATTTTATTTGTTTAAGTATAAAGGTATAAAGGGTAGAATGGAAAGCGGAAGTTGTGGGTTATAAGTATTTTATGATATATATTTGGAAGATGTAGTTTAATAAATCGAATTGAATGGAATATTTCGCGAAAATGATGGATTATGAAACGTAATCCTTATTGCGTTCAGCAGACGAAAGAAAATTATCGGGATTCCCAAGTAATGTGGTAAATTGCATCAGCGTATTATAATATGAGTGAAAGACAGTGTAAATAGTTCTTCAGATTTGGTTAGATTTTATCTTATAATAACCCTGCGAATCTCCGAATGCTAAAATTCTCATTAATCGCTTCATTGCCGAAAGTTCTGTCTGCTTAGCAGTTATCTCTCCAACGTTGTTTGGTTAGATGATCATATATAACACATAAATTTAAAAATATAATTTATTTATTTGTCTTATATTATACAAAGTGTTTAATGATCAACTATTATTAAAAAATTCATTATTAACATATATATTATGTCATTATAAATTATTCGAAAAGTTATATTATTTACATAAATTTTATACACGTATTATAAACATTTGTAAAACAATCGTTTACAATAAACTATTATTATTATTATTATTATTGCTTTTTCGATTCTACAATTGCTTTCATTCAAATTTTGTTCATCAAACCAATACTATATAACCTTTTTAATTATTATATAAAACTGTGCGCAATAGAAATTACCTACTATTGCAAAATACGCATTCCTCACAACGATATATAACCAATTTTAATCCAATATCTTAAAACATCATCGAATCTCCAAATATATCCAGCACTCAACAGTTATCATATAACATTTAAAAGCGTGACAACTTTCGAAAATCAAAACAAAAGTCGAACCGCGTGCCAATATCACCGGCGTACGGATATAACCACAACTGTAAATGTTTACCTCACATATCACCACAGCTCCTGCGTTAATAGGTTACAATGACCCTCAACACACATCGCAGAAAACCGGCCCACCCCTCATGCGGCACGCGCGCTCTTCTATATATCTATATACCTTTTTTTTTGTTGTACCCGCGCGTATAGCTTCGCGAAAGCCTGCACGCGCGCGCGACTCCGAGGTAGACCTACGACAACAACATTCGCGCGCTAGAAAGAGAAAGAGGTAGAGGAGGAGGAGGAGGAGGACGACACACAGCTCGTATGGGCCTCGCGGCGCATCGGAGCGGAGCTCGCTCGCTCGCCTGACCCAATTGCCTTAATCTAGTGGCTTCGCCGCGGGCTCTCTCTCTCTGTCTTTCTCTTTCTCTCTCACTCCGTGTGCGAGTGATAAAAAGGCGCGCTGATACACTTGAGCTCGCCGCGACGACGTGCGCAGAGAGAGAGAGAGAATTGCGAGCTTGACGAGTAAGTACTGCATCAGAAAGAGAAAGAGAGAATGTAGGGTGTTTGGGCTGATGCAAGTATATATATGCGATGGATATAAAGAGAGGAGAATATGCGGATTAAGATGGAGCGCGAGATGATTCGGGGACGGGGATTTATGACGTCGATGGCGTGTTGATAGGTTCGCGTGATATGGCCGTTGAGTGAATATATCTTTTTGGATGGTAAGATATATATATACGCACGCGTATATGATTCTGCGGCGGACGAACGCGCATGGTTGAATGGATTGAACGTGCATCGGCGCTCGCAGTGTCTTGATGCGATGTGAAATGATCGGTTTATAAGAAAGCTTGCGAAGAGTTTATTTTGTTTGTGAGATGTTAAATTTTGAGATTTGGTTGTAAGTATCGATTGAGTTATTTGTAGTTATAAGCGACGTTTGTAGTTTACGATGGTATATAAATAGAGAGATTTTGTAGACGGTATATATAGAAGGAGTAGGAAGTCAGCGAATGCCTAATGGTCTATTATACATGCAATTTGTAATACAATGAGTTCTGTTCCTATAGGTAATAATTTTATTATAATATTATGATAATATTATTGCCGCATTATTGTAATATTATTGTAGCAGTATTGTAATAATTTAATAATTTTTATTAATTTTTATAAATATTTCGTAAAGACCAATATTACATAGTTAAATTCACTCGAAATAAGAGATAATATCTATATATCATTTTCTACATCTGCCAGCAATATTTATCAAATCGTTATTCACCATACTAATAATAATCTTTAAATATGTCTTCAAAAGAATATATTTTCAAAGAACTCATTACATTTTCGATTTCCTGAAACCAACCACAAAATAGTTTCCCATTCTCCGTTTATATACATATACGAGAAAGCACATAAAGATTCGTACTAAACGCTTGACAATCAGAACAGCAGTGCCAGTCGCGTCGTTATATTACACTGAAACCTCTCCGCCGACAGCGGAGGTTAAGGAACTTCCTCACCATGCGCGCGCGCTCAACTTTCCATGCTCCTTTCCCACGAGCTGCTACTCTCCGCCGTGTATGTACATATACTTGGTGTGTCTCTCTCTCTCTCTTTCTCTTACTGCATGTGCATTCGACGTAAGTCAGATAGTCTCCCATTGTCTTATACCCAACGCGATAAGTACACACACACACACACATGTGTGTGCGCGTGCATCGGATGATAATCGTAATGAGCTCGACGCAATTAGGAGCGAACTTTTTGTCGCGCGTTCTGGGTTATTTATACGAGAGTAGTACTATATGGTATAGGACCTCTATTATACAAAGGAGATCCGCTCGCGCGAATGCAAACGATTTCTCGATGGGAGAAGTGAGGTCTCGTTTCGCGCGCTGCGCTGTTTAGGAGACGCGTGCGAATGACTGCTGCACTGCTCTGAGTTGTAGATTTCCAATGGGGAATGCGGTGGTGATGCGGCTGACGGTAATTATATGGCGCGAGGTTGAGATAATTTTACTGCGGGGAATATATGTAGTTTGTTATAGATGTAGGTGTAATGTTAATGAGTTTAATATATGACGATTAATTTGTATGGTATTTGAGGAAATGGTTTAAATATTTTTAACGATAGTTTTGTATATATATATATCGTATGAAAGTTTTCGTTTTGTAATAGTTTTAGATGTTTTTACAATGCAATAATATTATCTCTTTTTGGAATTTTAGTAGTTGGAAGTTTAACAGAGGAAATTCTCTGGGTGATATTATAGATTCTTGAGAAATTTCCAGAAACGCACCATCTTGCACTGTTAGAGCAGCTGCCGTTTCCGCCTTCCTTGTCTACAGATCTATATTCAAAATAAACTTGCACATCATGATACAAATTTTGTTTAGATAAATACTTGTTATGAGTGATTTTTAATGTAAAATTTTAGAGATGAAATTAATTTTTTTAATATGAAACTAATATTATGAAACTTTTAAATATTTTTTAATCATGACAATAATCAAAGGCATTAATCAACATATCATTTTCGAACTATTACGCCAGTATTCACATATCCATCATTGAAATATGTATATATCCAGCTATTAAATGTAATAAATATATATAATGTACGTACATATAAACGTTCTAGAAATATAACTAATAATTAAAATATCAATGTTAATATTTTATCGACAGTCCAATCGACTTCCGTTAAATGAGAGTTACAGTTCACCACAGAAGTAGCTCTCAAGCAAACCCAAGCAGGTATACTTACTCTAAACTTTCGTCTCCGACGAACTAGCAGACAGCGTCTTTAAGGGAGAAAGAGAAAGTAGACGCACGCGTGGGCGTAGAATGGTATATTTACAAGGGTCGCCGTTCAGGCTGTAAGGAGTTGGAGCGATAGGTCGTTGCAAGAACTATGGAAAGGTCTGCAAATCGTAAAAGTGAGAAAAACCAAGAAACAGTATATATTAGATGTCGTTCGTCTCAAGAAAAACTTTTAAGTGTTTCTGACCGCATGGTGTTTGCTGTTTTTCGCATGATCTCTTTACCGTTTATCCTGTTTTATCGACGGAACATGTAAAGATGATTAATATATTCAAAGGTGTTGATGTTTTTTGTCTTGAAATTTTATAGAACAATGGATTATTGAATTAAAATAACAATCAAGATGTTAATCATTATTTTTTTTTTACTTTTATGTGTTCCGCCGATAAAACAGTGCCAGAATAGTACGATATCCCCATAATTATTTTTTGTTACTGTCTTTCTCTCTCCGACGTAGCATATTGTTTATTCATGACATTATGTGTAAGCTATATCAATCTTGATCTTTATAATCTCGCTTCCGAGGTGTCCAAAGATTAGAGATGCGAGGTTGCATCAAATGTAAATGTCTGTTCGAATTATTCTTTTTTACCCCCTCCCCCCCTCTCTGTAGACAATGTTTATCACACGAAGTTCTTCATAGTTGTGTTACCACATTTGCGAGTAAGTATTACGCTATTTTGTTAACATAATTCTTCTACTTCTTATCATAGTTAGCTGAAATAAAACAGCTGCTGCAAGGTATACTTAAAAGTATTTACATTAACAAATTTCTAGCAGACGATATGTGTAGGGTAGGTATTATGAGCGCATGAACGGACGAAGTAGTCCTCAAATTCTGAATTCGTTCGAAATTCCGCCATTACGGTCGGTAGAAACCTTAGTTCTTGCGATTAGCTCATTGGACGATTTTCAGTGGCAATGTGCATAGGTAAAGCTATATGCAGATTCAGGTACGAAAATTAAGGACAGAAGGGATCGAGACGCCGAGTAGTGTGTTTCGAAGTATTTGATACCTGCATAGCGTACGTCTGCTGTTAACTTCAGTTATTTCAAAATGCCTGTCACGGAGACTAAACTGAAACAGATGGTGGTAAGATATTTATATTTTTGTAATATTAATGCATTACGCAACTGCTGCGCAAGATGGTGATGATCTACGCACAAACTCCGCTGCGCTTGTGAACGAAAATAGTGGTGAATGCTGAAGATCGATATATACTTGTGCGACCGTATTGAATATAATATTTTTAATTCTATTTTGTTGGAAGAAAAAACATGTGATTTTGATAATTAAAGTTGAATATTTTCGTTTGATTTTAGTGGTTTTCCATGCTGATTGTTTATACTTTCATTGGATATGTGTGCGTGTACGCTCCATACCATTGTCAAAAACCGCTTCAAGTTCGCGTGGTGTCTCTCCCAGTCGAGTTAGACTTGGCGAATGAGAAAAATATAGCTGAAAACAACACCTGGGATGACCTGGTGTTTGATCAGAGCGAGCTCAAACTCATCAATAAATGCGATTGTAAGCTCATCAAAGTAAATCCAAGCGACCAGCAACGCAGTAGAAATCAAGTGCTCAATAGTATGCGGTACCGGTGTCGAAAAGTTTGTGGCTGGAAAAAAGTCGACGTTATATGTCCTATTTTTAGGAACCTCCAGGTAGCGATGAATGTCATTATTTGGATTATTATAAGTGCGTATCATATATGTCTCCAGCTAATAGTCTTATATGCGGTGATTCGACATTTTTCGACGGCCGGTATAGTGTATACTATGAAGCTATTGAGATTGTGCGTGAACTAGATGCAATTATGCCACAATGTTAAAGTTATGACGTAATACAGTATTTTTTTAACAAGAAATATTAAAAATATATTGCAGTTCAATGGTCGAGTATGTACTTTATGATTTAATAATAAAATTTTAGAAGATTGATGAATTTTATACTTTTGTGATTTATGATTCGAGATGTACTGTTAAAATAAATATCATGTTATTAAAATACAAGTGTTTTTTTTAAATGAATGGTTATGTAAAATAAATATCCGAAAATCCTTGTAATATAATGTAATAATTTTCCGTGTGGAAAAAATTATGAAAAAAGTCGATAATTGAACATACAAAGTTTTTGGAAAATTATTTTAAGGGATTTATATGTAATAATATATTAGTTACTTTTTGGTTTTGAAGTTTGGAGTTTCCAACGTAATTTCCTTTTAAGCTTCTTTAAAGAACTAATATGAAGATCACCTGTTTCAACAATTTAATGTTTTTGCTACTTTCTTGCGATCTGAAATTACACGCTGTTATTCCTATACGGCACGCATTTTTGAGTTATAATCTTAACAAAACACACTACAAGACAACACATACAACGTAATTCTGCTAACGGATCTTTTTCATCGTGATGGGGAGTTGGATCGTTGTCATGATCGAACGATTTGTTCAGCTTTCGCGCTCGTTCGACGGCAAGAAATTTCAAGTCTGGGAAAAGATTGATTTTACGCGCAAACCATTGACGTTTGATATTCAAGGAACTTCTAATATTAATATTTTTGAAGTATCAAAAAAGTGTATATATTCTTTGCTTGTGTTTTTTAGTATCCTTTCATTCAATTTAGAAAAATTAAACTATGTATATTAACATGCAAAAATTTTCTGCCAAATATTTTACTTAAATTATTTATTATAAAAATACAACAATTTAATGTGGAATAGAACAAAAAGTTAACATTTTCTATTAAATAAAAAGTCCTATTTATTTGTATGTTCATTTGTACTTTTTTTAAATCATAAAGTGTTTTTTCAAAGTCATTATCATCAAAACTCTAGTTCCTAATAAGTTAAACAATTTCGTTAAGATAGTTTACTTATTAAACGTAGATTATTTCAAAATAAAAATATTTTGTTGTTAGTATGTTTAAACTGAATCACAATTTTTCGAAAGAAATTCAAAGATCTTGAAGTAATATTGTCAATTTAATTATTTTAAAGAAATAATATGAAAGATAACAAAATCTAACATTTTAACCAAACCAAAACTAATTATAATTTTTCCAGTAACTTATTACTGTTTAACGAAATCGAATCGAAAAAATATAGTTACTATTGCAAGGGGTAGGATAAATACGAAAATATTAAAGAAAATATCAAAATGTATAATATTAATCTCCAACACTATAACAATAAATTACAAATTTGTTCTAAGATTCGCGATTCCTCGCAAGTCACAAATATATTCCCATAAATGTCAGTTATAAGTTTGACATAAGTATATATAATAGGCAGGCTTATCTGTTAGAGGTTTAACATCTCCGCGTAGAACATAAAAATAAGTTTTCAAATGTACTTACTGCAATAAGAATTGGAATAATTTATGTCGTAAAAATATCATTTAATGAAAAGATTTTATGTAATGAAAAGCTTTTCCATTAGTGTGATGAAAAATCAATTGTAGGTTCAAAATGGGAACTACTAAATAATCAGTCAATTTTATACTACACATACTTACAAACAAGAATAGAAGTACAAATATAGTATAGCTTACTTATTGTTATCGTTTTTTAATTTCATAGCAGGAATAGCTTTTATAAGACAAATCTAAATACAAAGGTTGTAGGTCTAATTAAAACAAAATTGTCGTAGTAGTTATAGTTCTAATAAAATCTTAATTGAGCTTGCGCACTAACCTCAGCTCGTGTAATAATGGGGCACTTATTTGAAATTTTTTTTATGTTTTGTTATATGATTTTAGATATTTTTAATAACTCAAAGTTTTAACTTATATGTATTTTTCTTTACAAAGAAATATTGATTTAATTTTTAGTTTTAGATAAACACATCATTAAATATTCATGTATAGTATTTAGTTAACAAATTTAGAATATGGTATAAGTACTGCAGGATGTAGTATATAATGAGTTTTTAGTGATTTTCCTTTTACGACTTTTATTTTTTTTGTTTCGTAGGAAAATTCATTTTTATAAAATGTCTAGTAAAAGGATGGTTCATAAGATATTTGAAAATGGAAATGCAATTTTTTATTACAACTTGGTAAAGGGGCAAAGCCTTAGTAAAATACTGAAAATATAAGATTTGCTGTAATTAGTTTAGTTTCTTAATTCTAACGACATTTTTTTATATTTGAACATTTGATTTTAAAAGAATTGTTTGATTGATGAATTATTAATTTTCTAAAAATACATTAACCAAATTGTATTTTGATTATTAAAATTTACAAATAACTTTTAATGAAAGTCTCCAAAGAACGTGTAAATATTTTTTGATAACTGTAAAGACTACTAATATGTATAAATTATCCTTGAATAAAAAAAATGTTGATTTTGTCATTAGTCAAAAGTAAATCAAATCAAATAGAATATAGTAGTCTATTATGAGTACATAGTTATTTTTGATGTTTTATTTTGTCAAAAAAACTCATTTGTATAAAATTTGAATAAATCAAAGACGCATAAGATATTTCAAAATGAAAGTGCAATATTTTATTACAAACATCTGGATTTCGAGATTATTAAGTTTACTTTATCAAGAAGTAGAATCTCAAGACACTTTGTTTTTTCCTTCAATAAACACTAACAATGGAATAAAAATTTCAGTAAGTATTTTCTATTTCTCGTTAATACATTTAAATATATTTGAAATTACCAAAAATTGTTTTGTACGTTTCGAAGAGAACAATCATACAGCAGTGCTTTAAGGAACAGAGCAGCATAATGATATATTTTAAAAGTTGGCAAAATTCTTCAATTGGAAATTTGCAATTCAATGATCTTACAAATGTGATCAATATCAATAAAAGTATCGTTTTAAAAAAGCATAAACGTTTACGAAAATTTTGGAATTTCAACGAAACATATTTCAATAGACAACTTTATCCTGCAGCTAATGTTATTATAAGTATTTCATCAAGCAAAGTTCTAGCATCAATATTAGAAGACTTAAGAAATTCTATTTGGTGGAACCACAATGCACGTTTTCTAATAATTAATCAGGGCTTAGAAAGTAGTTGTCAACACACACATGAATTGTTAAAAATCGTGTGGAAGTTTAATATTCTTGCTGCTCTGTATATTTGTCAATATTCGGATAGGGCAGTTGCTCTTTATTCTTTTAATCCATTCAGCAATGTAGCTCCTAAATTTTGGAATACAACAATGGTCGATTGTTCCTCGAGAAACTGCTGGACCTTACTTCAACATTTAGTTTCTAAGTCCAGCGGGTCCTTTATTGAAGAAGGTAAGTACCATAATATATAGTAGCATTAGAATTGTTATTCTGATTATTAATCAATGATGATTAATTTATAACTTTTATATTTCTAAGATTATTTATCATGCGAGAATTTATATTTTGACAAATCAATATATTTAAATGGTTACAATATCAGAACGATCATAAGTATTAAAGATAATTTTTATTTGCACATTGATAATAATAAATCTGGCTTTGACAAGTACACGGGATTGGCTTATGATATAATCGCAACGATTTTAAAATATATGAATTTCACTACAACAACTAAATTTGGAGTGTCTATGGGATACGTAGATGAAAATGGAGAGCCTCATAATTGTTTAAGAGATGTATTCTATGGCACAGTAGATATTCGACTCGATGCAGATATGTTAATGAATATTTGGCCTGCACATGCTTATCCGTTTGGATCATCTGGCTTACATATTATATCTACAAAAACTAATGTTGGTTATCTTGAAAAATTTCTTAAAATTTTCACTTTAGACTATTGGATATTTTTTTTTGTCTGCAGCTTGGTATCGGTTATTTCTCTGAAATATTTTTTGAAACAATCGACAATGACAGCTACTTTAGAATATATTCGTATATTTACAAATGTTTCGACCTTGAAAACTCCGTTAAATTGGTCAAACAAAATGTTGTTTGTTTTATTTATTTTTGCTATTTTTTATATAAATATTGTAATGCAATGTTATTTGAAAGCCTTCACAATGGCGCCTGATCTTGCACCAACTATAGATTCACTTGACGATTTAATCAAATCTAATATAATTATTGGTGGAGCTGCTTCTTATAAAGATCTAACGCTCTTTAATGAAAAACTTTCGGGTAGATATTATACTATAGACTTTAAGGAGTGCATCGATCGTATGAAAAATGGTAGCCATTTAGTTTGTATACAGGGTAAGATTAGTTTGAGGTATCTCTTATACGAAAGCGAAACAGTGCACATTTCGAAAAATAGCTTTTTTGACTCACAAATAACCTATTTATTCAGAGAAGACTGGCCACTTCTTAATAGATTTAATCGACTCTTGCTGAGAGTTAGTGAAGGAGGGATTAGTAAGTATCATATCAGTCTTCAAGAACGTTATTATTTGAAAAATACCGAAGAGAGTCATGCGGAAAATGTTGGAAATAAAAAAATGTTGAAAGTTGCTTTTTTTATTTTGGTCAGTGGGTGGGTTTTATCAATCTCTGCAGCTGTTATTGAAATAACCATTCATATCATAATAATGAAATATAATCAATATATATAAAGAGCTTATTTTTATAATATAACTATATTGTACAGTGAGGTCCGATCACTTGTAAAACGCGATTGTGTAATGCGCGAAGATTAATAACATCTATTATATTATAATTGTTTCTCGAAAATCGCCATTTTCATGTTTATAAATGAATTAGATAATATTTGTTAACATAAATACTATTTTTTATATATTTAACAACTATCTGAAGTTCGTTTTGTAAGTCTTATATTGCTTTACATTATTGTGCTATTTAACAATTAGTATAGATGAGTTTTAATCACCGAGATTGGGATTTGAACACGCTTCTATTTGTGTTTGAACAAACATTTGAGGTAAAAAGGTCAAGCCATGATTACACCTCCAGAGTATGTATACCAATAGCACAAATAGTTGTTTATAGAACAACTTGATGTAAATTATGTGACAAAATAAATAAATAAATTTAGTTATAGAACGTTTCATAATTTTGAGTAAGTATGATAATTCTGTTATCCTTTGTATCGTAAGAGTTTTAAAAAATCGTTTTTTATAAATAATTGTTTAAACATTCTCTAATGATATTCAAATACTCTAATATAATATTCAAGACGTTCTTGGAAATCTAACGCTCTACTAGCTATACATTTTATTGTTAAGTAGTATTTGACTATTGATCAAGAGAACTTTAGTAAAAGAATTTTCACAAGTCAGATTATAAAAATATTGAGTTTTGAAAATCAATTTTATTCTCTTTAAATTCCAGCATTAAGTAAAGTAAACTATTGATTTTTATGAAAGTATAAACTACAAATTTTTAATCGTTACAAATTCATGTAGTTTTTATATATCTATCGATTTGGACAACGATTATAATAATAAAAATTTGGAACACTGTTTTAAAAATACCTACAACCGTTTAACAAATCTGATATGGAATCGCTAAGAGTGTCATTCATCAATATAGCTGACTAGTATGACCAATACAATTTGCATATTTCAAGCCTTCCACATTCCTAATCGCACGCCGGCGATCGTATCTCTGGCACCAAAAAATATTTCCATACACTTTTTTTTTGACATTGTTTTAACAGACCCAGTTTGTGTCTACTTACATATACATAATTGGATTCAACTTATGCTTTTAGTATTAATCACTATTCTCTGATTTCTATATGATTGACAGGTTGAATAAGCACATAATAACCGCCACTTTTATGACTATAATATAGTATTTATATAATCAATTATTTCCGATAAAATACCTTTAAATATTTCACATGTACTGCATATTTCAAAACTAACTAAACCATCGCAACCACCAACATACGAACAATACGCAATACAAGCGCGATCGATTAAACCATAAATTGTGCAATCCTCACATCTCGCCATAAACATCGCACACGCATCTTCTAAATCTCTCCTTCCTCAATTCCACATTCAACAACTGCACATTTATACACACACATACATACACTTTCTCACTCTCGCGTGCAAGGTGCACACGACGCGCACTTTGCCCTTCCACCCACGCACTGCCATTAATAACTCCCCCCCCCCCCCCTCAGTGGAAGAGAATAAAAAAGAAAGACTCTCCTCTCGAGGAAGTTCGCGCGCCGCATCAGAACCTCGCTCTCTCGCTGCGCATACCCACACGTATGTATACATACATATATATACCTACTCGCTCTCGCGTTCACGAGATATCGCAAAGCACACGCGAGAAGGATGAGCTCTCCCATATATATATGTATACACAGCCGTATACACACATACACATGAACGAGAAAGAGAGAGAGAGAGAGAGAAGGAACGCAGATCGCTGCCGGCACTGTTCCGCTGACCTACTATGCGCCCATCCGAGCGACACGACGTGTGCGCGCGCGACGTCGTCGTCGTCGTAGTAGTCGTCTCCGCGTGCCACTCACGTGTGTCCATGTATGTGTGTATATATATACGTGTGTATATAGTACCTGTTCGCCGGATTCCATAGCCTTCGATTCTCTTTCTCTCGCTTGCGCACAGTGTCTTATAAGCGCGGTGCGCATGGTGAATTCGCGATGCGCGCGCGCGTGAGAGAGAGGGAGATATGAGGTCTTGTTTTTCTGGAGTAGGTGCGCGTATATGAGGTGCGTATGTATATATATAAAGAGAGATGGATTTTGGTGGTTATTTTTTGTTGTTTTGGCTTTAGGTGAGTATGGAATGCGAGTAGTTTAGAAGTTGATCAGAGTTGACGATGTGTATAGAGTAAGTATAGTAATAATGTAATAAATGTATTATTAAAAATTATATATGTATGTTGACAGATGCATTAAATATGCTGAATGTTTATTTACTCCGTCCGTAAATGGTTATGCTTATTATTATGAATATTTATTTTTGTGTATATCATTAAAGTTGACACGTATATATTTTTATATACTTTTCCTCCAAAAAAGAAGCGCAAAAATAATATCATGGGTATAATATTTATCATGCAAATGTACGTACAACACTATATACTTGTAACTGCGACAAGATTCACGAGAATTAACAGTAAAATTATTGAAAAAGACGTGCATATATAAAATGAAATGTTACCACACAATTAAATCGCTCCTCCGCATGCGGTTATCAAGGTGACACTCTTCCTTTAACCAACGTGTCGTCTTCTCACCAAAATGGCAATCGTTCTGCGCCCATCACCAGCAATGATCGCATCAACACCAAATGCTCATCGTCATATAACAGCGCGAGCAATTAATTAAAAAAAAAAAAAAAAAGAAAAAACACCACCATCGTTCGCAATTAATTAAAGAACGCGAGAACGACCGAAACGATCGTTTCGCGAGCAATTTTATGCTTCTTCTTCTTCCTTCTTTCCACGCGACGACGACTTTCAGCACCTTTTTGGTTATCGTGATACATTAACCTTACTTTCACGCTTCCTGTTTTATCGAGTAAATCACCATTCAACTTGTGCGAATGTGTTACGCGCGCGTGTGTATGTGTGCGCGAGAAAGAGAGAGAGAGAGAGAGCGTCAATTGAAATACCGTTTAATCTCTCGCGAAACCGATATATAAGTGAGCGCGCAGCTTTTCACGCTTGTGTGTGTAGGTATGTCCTACAACATAATGTCACATATTTGCGTACATCGTGGGTATTTTACGTTTAGCGTACCGTGAAAAGTTAGAGAGAGAGAGAGAGAATGTGCGTATAGCTTTTTATGTTTATATATATAAGCTGCGCGCAAAAAGTGAATTATCGCGTGACCGCGTGACGTCGATGCAAATTTGTACTCCTATGCCGCTCTTCGGGATTTTTGCTTCAGTTGTACGCGTATACATATACATACGTATATACACGGGGCTTGATTTATGGGGTGCGTAAATTATCGCGAACGAAAGCTTGCTCCGACTTCGTTATGTGTATATATACGTGTTTCGATCATGAATGAAAAAAAAATTGCGTTTACGTTGTTTTTCATCATATAAACAATTAATATCCGTTTCGCATTTTTCATCAGAGCTATAATTGTTTATTTATTCGTATAAATAAACATTTCATCTTTTCACATAAGTATACGCATGTGTAGTATTTTACGACCACATTTCGACCAAATCCGGTAGCAAAACTATACCTTACATACCGCATTACAATAGACACACATATTAAACAGATATAAGTCGAGATTAATTTCGTCCGTTTAAAATGTATATACACATAGCTCCGAGATTAACTAATCTTCCACCTGCCTATACGGAGACGTTATAATATACGCTCGCACGCCATGACGGGAATGTGGGTATATGAACGCGATGTCTTTCATTATTCATTTATTGATTTACACGCTACGTTATATTCGTCGTGTCTCACAGTGCACCGTTATATTTACATTTTGTGCTACTACTACTACTACTGCTCTTCTGTTACTACTATAGAGGAGCTTTCTCGCGATATCTCGCGCGTGTAGTTTCTCCCGTGGGGCCGTGGATTGATTCCCGCATCGTCCGTTTATGGAACTTCATTTGCTCGCCGAGTAAACATCGAGTTATCCAGTTGTATATATATACGTTATTGTCTTAAAGTATATATATAAGTATATACACATGCAGAGATACAAAATGCAGTGTATCTACGTATGTGTTGTGTGGTATGATGGTTAGACCGAACCGTGATAATACCGTTGATAAATAAACGTTCTCTATGTATATACACAAACGGTTAAGCATTATATGTCGGTTACGCGGACCGCGCGTCAAACTGGGCCAAAACTCACCTGTCGTTAAGGTCTCTCTTATTGGTTGTCCGGCTGACCTGACGTTGACCGAAACGCGGAGGAATAATAAAAAAAAACAGGAGCCGACGCATGCTAATTAAAGAAACTCCCGTGGACTGCCTTATTTGTGGTACGCGCGTATGTATGTATGTGTATATACGTATCCGGCAAGTTTGACATTTTTCGAGTCCGTTTAACGAGTATATACGAGCGACTGATCGAGAGAAACTCTGACTCAGGCTTTTAGAATTCGCTCGTGCTTGCGGTTTTGCTCTATGACCGTGTTGTGAAAATGTTTTTCTTTATTGTTATGGGTACTGCTGAGGTTGATTGTGTATATGTATGTGTGGTTGAAAAGCATGATTTGGGTGACACATAATGGGATTGGCGTCGATAATGAGGAATTATTTTAGAAAGCGCACGGTGATGAGATCATTTGGTGAAATGACGAAATTTTGAATTGACTTTGGTGTATAACGGAGATGCGAGTCGTGTGATGGATCGATGCTGTGTTACAGTCTTGCTTTTGAAGCTTTGGACTTTTCAGTGAATGTTTGAGAAGTAATGATAAACTTTTGTGTAATTAGATGGGTGACGGTGTGTTTGTATTCAGCGTTGTCAGGATGTAATTTTATTGATGTTAGATTTATGCGTTTGTATATGATGAATCGACGACGAAATAATGATGTTTTCGTTAGCGCGCTGTATAACGATTATTATTGTTAATAAACCGTGGAATTAAGCATTGTTAAAGGTTCCACCTGATTTATAAGCAATTATTTACTATACTATAAACACACAAGCATTATCATAAAAATTCCTCTTCCATTCCAAAATTTAATCTTAAATAAAAATCAGAGCACGAGTGAAACACAACGAAATTACCATAATCATCTCGGTAAAATCCGTCATCCGATTTCATCACACACGCACCGTACGGTCACAACGTCAAGATTAAAAAAGAAAAAAAGAAAAAAGAATCGTTAATTTCCCGAAAGTATTTCATTCTCTCCGAAATCCACATAAAATACCAGGCCACCACCTTAAAACAATAAGCGCAAGCAGCCCAGCAAGTCTTATATATATCACGAGTCTGCGGCCAAATTTTCACTCTGAAACTCTCCTTTATCCACTTACAAATCCTCTCGCGTCGATCGACCCGATCGCGTATATATACGTCCAGTTGGATGAGCGTTATAACGACGTTCGCCGTGCGAGAGAAAGAAAGAGGAAGAAGAAGAAGAAGAAGGATAACGTATAAAGAAGCCGCTGCGAAAGGCGGCGCTGTAGTCATTGGCATTCCGTGAGAGAGAGAGAGACGCCGAAAAAGCAACGCCATAGCCTTGACCCAGTCCTCGACGCGGCTATATAGCGATGCAGGAAGAAGAGAGAGAGAGAGAAGGATCCTTTTCTTCTATATACACTTGCACGTTGCCTGCGCGCTGAGAGATATTATGACTTTCGTCGCGGAGGAAAAAGCGCTGACGTAACGTCGGGGATGAGCTGCTGCTGCTATGTTTTTCCTTGAGGTTTTTCCTAGAGATATGCTCTGTCATATATATATAGCAGTGGTAATGTCGGTGGTCGAGTTTATAGTAGCTGTGATATACAGTGAAATTAGATTGTTTTTTTTCTCTCTTTCTCTCTCTCTCTTCTTTAGTAGGGAGATATGGAAAAAAGGGTATGAGGTGGAAAGAGGATTTGGCTTTGAAGTTTTTCCTCCAACAGCGGCGGCGTGACTGTAAGGGTTAAAAGTGTGGTGCGGGATATATCCTGGGAGTGTATAGGATTAGTTTTTTAATTAATTATTCTCACGCTCGCTGGTTTCGTAATGTTACGATGACTTTGATATGTACATATAATATGAATTTATATACATTATCGATAAAAAAAAAGTTCGTATATTTTTTGTATAATAACGCTTTACGTTCAATGTATTAGTATTAGGTTAGTAGAGGAAATCATATATAGTCTACGTCGGTGCACGCACGTTTTGAACATTCGTAAAGATGCAACAGAGAGATAGGTTTAATGAAACCGTTAAAGTTTCTTCGTTACAACTATCAAGTTTCCAAAGTCTCATTCACGACTACCTGTAATTTTATCTTAATATTCGTCTTCAGTAAAGTTCCGGACAATATATATATATACTACTACTACTACTACATCGTTCCTTCGTTATAAGGAAAATCCTTAATCTTCGCGTTTCATAGGTTATATACTAGCAACAATATCTTGGGAACTAGTATATAACATAGGATCCATATTTACAACATTGATTTTATTATCTCGTTAAATGAATATTGATAGCGCGAGAGTGCACCGATGATGTGCGCACCGTTAAAGGAAAAGCCGTACCGTATATATATATATATATATATATATATATATGTTTGTACGTGTAAAGTGTCGATATTAATCGCGTTCATTTCAAACGCAAACGAACTTGAAAGCGCAAAAGGAGAGACAAAAGAACCGATTTCTTATATACGACGCTGTGTACATGAGAGTATGTATCGATTCTCAGCGTTATAAGCGAATCTAAAAATAGAAACGTGTGTGTTCGATATATACATCGAGCGAAGAGAAAATAAAGAATCGAATGTATATATGTGTGTGATACATTTGTCGAAGAGGGACGGAGGATATTATTATTCGTATAATGTAGCATTGTGCGAGTAGGCGTTTTGGACGAAAAAGAAAGTAAGACTAGGTAAAAGCGAATCGGATTTGAAACCGCGGGGCCAGGGCCAAAACTGGATCCATAGCCAAATTGTTACAGAATAAGAAAAAAACGAAAAAGAAAGTGCGCGACGTGTGTGCCCTCCATATATATATATGTATGTATAAGTTTTATTATGTACAAAACTTGTGGAGCGAGTAAGAATTTTTGAAATTTTAAGAATGCTCCAATTACGGACTTTCAGCGCGCGATCGCGTTTCTTTTTTTTCTCTCTCGTCTCATTTTATAGTTTACTATACTATTCCAGCTTTTACGAGTTAATTATCAAGGAATTTAAGCGTCTTCGAGGCCGTCTCTTCAGTGACGGCTGTTTACGCGCGTTCTAATTGATCGAGATGAATTAGTAGGTAATTTATGAAATCAGGTTACGGGGATGCCTTCTAATCAATTTTTCAACATAATTGATATTTATCGTGGGCATACAATGTATCGTATATAACTTGAACGACAAACCTTAGCAGCTGTATTTCAGGTATATATATTTTACAAAACAACAACAACATACACGTAATTAAAAAAACTATTAATCATTTTACATCCTGTTATAAAACAATCGAGTTGTGCAAATTTCACGTCAGTTTCAATACACTATATATACACTTTTATTTTTCCCTTTTCATCCTCCCAATAAAACTTTCGTAAAAAGCCATAAACCAGCAAAGATCGCTCTGCTACACTTTTTTTTTGTTTTCATCGCATCCTGCGAGCAAATTATTCAACTCTCATACATATATACATATATATCCAATTTTTTTCTCACTACACACGCCACACACTACATATTGCGAATATATATACACGTATATATATCGAGGGATCAAACGTAGGAGAAAAAGTCCGTAGAGCCGTAAAACTTTTTGTCGGCTTTTATTGAGTCGTTCCTGCGGCAAGAAGGCGCAGCCGGTATATCGTGAGAGCGTGTAACTCGAGCGCACTAAATTTTAGCGACGAAAATCGAAAGGCGCAAGGGGATCGAACGCCCAAGTACTTTCACCTATAAAACAATTACGCCGACAAAATATATATGTATATATATATATCGCATAGTCGCCACCCTGCGTGGTCCTAAACTCATCAAACTTATGTGCCTAGAGCCATTACGGTTTTATATATGGCGTGTATCCGTTCTATCGTTATATACGTTTATATATAAAAGTAATGCTGTACCAATTAAGCCTTTACCGATCCACTTGCATACACACATATATACTACACACCACATCACTCGTCATTCCGGAAACCCTCTTTTATACGTACGTTCAAACTCACTCCGCATCTATTTACCAACTTACCTACTATACTTATATACCTTCTCACTTAAAACTAGCTCAACACATGTACCACACATCATCATCATCGTCGTCGTACAAAAACTTCCTTATCATCGTTCGCTCCTCAAAAAACCAAAAATCACTACGCTCATATATATTATACACGCGTATATCTACCACGACGATTCATTGTTATATATACCCGCGAGTGAATTCGCTTCTTCTTCCGTGTATCTCAGTATGTGTAAAGTATGTGTATATATGTATGTATGTATGTGTGAAGCTATCTGGAAGTACGTTGGCAGCTACTCTTTGGAGAGCGCGCGCGAGGAGAGCCGGTATGGACCTTGCGAGCGGTCAAAGTCGTGGCCTACTTCTCGTGCCGTGCGCGGAGAGCGACGCTGAGGAACTTTCTCCTCGAGAGCCGCGTGTGGTGTGTATGTATGTGTACGATATATACGCGAGAATGAGGCGCATGGTGAGTGAGTGAGAGAGAGAGAAGGAGACGAGAGGAGTAGATCTTTTATGCCCTTTTTACGCTGTGTGTGTATATGTGTGTGTGTGTGGATAGTGTCGATGGGAGAGTTTTTAAAGAGAGGTTGGTGTTTGAGTGTTAGGCTTGGGAGGTGGGTTAGGGTGATGAGAGTGGCGAGTGATTTTTTACCGGATGGGCTGTGGGTTTGAAATGGGGTTATTGGATTGGTAAATAATGGTAGATTTTGTTATGGAATGTATGGGTTCGTTTGTTTTAATAATTTAGGGAGTTAAAGTATTAGTTACTGAGTATGTACATATAAGTTGACATACAATTTTATTTTTAATGTCGTTTATTTAAGTTAGATTAGGATTAAAATGTACTAAATATATAGAAGATAATAAATACGCAATACTAATTATGTGTACTGAATAAAAACACCATATTAATTATTGTGTATAATGTATTTCTGTGGTTTCCCATCGCAACTTACATTTTTCTTTTTTATTTTTTGTTTTATAAAAAGTGCTAAAAATTGTATACTTTTTTATGCGAATAATTAAAAAAGAAAGCAAAATGAAATGCTCTGGTACTTCCTTCGTCATTCAAAGTGAAAAAAAAGAAACAACATTACGCACATTTTCAGCTTTCAATATATATATTTAATTAAGTTTCTTTTCAACTCTAATTGCAAATTTTTGCGAGCAAGCTACAAAAGCTCTACAAAGCGATACTTCATTATCGTAGACCGTTGAAACCGAATACATTAATTAGTAAATGAAAATTGAACTGTAAACTGAGGATTAAAAAGAGCTTTCTCTTTGAGAAAGTCAAATTAAAAATTCGTATATATATGTGTATAAGTACGCTTTACTTACGTTTACAGCGTGTATACATATTCTTTGCATTTAAAATTCTTGATTTATACTTAATTTGGTTTTAATAAGGAGACTATTAGTTGCCGTAAACGCGCCTGAAACCAAAATAACTTTTATTCCCGTACAATTAATTCAAATTAGTCTGCTCTTTTGTTCTCAACGATATTTTCGTACTTATTCTCACACTAACCCCCATAAATCCTAACAATAAAAAACACTTTTACCTCTGTGTGCCCCACAACATTCCTCCTTATTGCATTCAGCTCAACATGTAGACATAGCGTAGAAAGGGCGTCGCACTTCCGTATCCTTCTCTCGCATTCTTATATACACACTCGCACATATATCCAGCGCAGCGTGCGAACGCAAATATATACCGCGCGGGTATACATACGCGGTTAAAGACAATCGAAGCGCGCACGCTCTCTCGCCATCATTAAATAAACGGTATCCGATCGGACACGCTGGCTTTTTTCGCGCACTCATTATATATACGTACGTATGTGTATGTGCGTATGTGTGGTTTATAAGCGACGCGCGGTTCCGCGATGAAAGTCGCCGCGTGATTGACTGTGATTTGCTCGCGGTCGCTCAGGTGTATATATATATATATATATGTGTACATGTGTGAGCTGGATGCTGAATTGATTCGTTGTCTTTTAGCGAGCGAGGTTGATTAATTTAGCGGCGAATGCACAAAAGAAGGGGTTGGAGGATTGAGGAGGAATGATTGGTATTTGGTTGAAATTTTAATTATAATTGTAATTTTTACTTTGGTATCTATGATGCGTTTAATATATGGGGCTGTAAAAATATTTCAATATTGTTATTGATATATAATTTTAAAATTATCAAAAAAAACGTATATTATTATACGAAAATTACGATAAAGTTATCAAAGGCATTGATACTTTTTACGTGTTAACAAGCGGCAATAAGTATTAAATTGATAGCCCTTTAAAATACATTTTAAAGCTAAAAGCTTTATCGAGAGATAATTTTATTTTCAATTAAACTTTTGATCTACTTTCACGCAGTGAATTCGCTTCGTTATTGCACAAAAATGTGAAATTGTATAAAAAATACGATGTATAATAATAATAATAGAATAACGTCTGTTTCATAGCTTTCTAACTGATCACTTATCTGCGATTTCGCAGCCTGTAATATTATATTAACTTATCCACGCCTCCCAGACAATAAACCATTCCATTTCTTTCCCTCTTCCTTTCATTTTTTTTTTGGAAATTAAAATTCCTCCCTCGGCTTCAGTATACATACTCGTAATTAACAAATCACCACTGTTTTACACCACCACTCGTGCATTCCCACTCGTCAAAAAAAAAAACGAAGAAGAAGAAAAAAGTAGCTTCAGTGCAATCTCACGTAAACTTTCGCGGTCCAGCGCATCACAATTCACGCGCGTGCGCTCAACAATTTACATCTAGAACGCGCGAGTGGTTATCATTTTTTTGCTCTCTCTCTGCCCGCCGAGATGAATTATTATCAATCCTCTGCATCTGTATATATACACATTTGTACATAGATACACACCTATACGTGTATGTGTATATGTGCATAATACACTCGCGAGAACGCTGAATAATGCATGAGTTAACTGTCTGTAATGAGTCGGTGCGGCTGCGCGAAAAAAAAAATTCGGCGTGCGTTCATTGCTGCACGCAGTGCATAGTTGTTCTATCAATTAACGGACGGCGCACGCTTAAAAAAAAAAAGAGTCTACGGTATACGGTGGAATCTTTTTTGTCGCGGAGGCGGCGCCGCGGAAATTTTCTCGCTTCCGCGAGTATCGCATGCCTATATATATGCAACAGTAGTAGTACCATGCTCAGATCGCCAGTTGAATAATTGCTCGCGTAATGCTGAATAAATTGCGCGCTGTTACGTAAACGGGGGGAAGTGTATTTATGACGCATGCGCGCGTAGAGAGATGAGCGCTCCGCGTAATATTTAATTAGCAGGCGGAGAGATGATTTAGTTGTATTTATATATATATATATATATATATATATATATAAGGATACGTTTTGTGCGCGCACGGATATATATCCGAGTTTATGCGGTTAGGTTTACGTCTCTGTTAATTAAAGAGTGAATTATATACCGTACGGTCGATCAAAGTAAAGGATTGTATTACCGCGTCAAAAATATACAAAATATCCTTAAAAAAAAAGAAAATCACGAAATCGAAGTACAACACATAACCGGATTCGCCGCTTTTTCCAAAAAGCTGCCGAACGACAATTACAATGTACTGTTATATCTTCCAAAATCCTCCACTTTTCTTTTCTTTTCTCTCTACCTCCCGTAAATATATATATATATATATATATATATACCCATACCTCGATTCTATATCGTGTCAAAAAATTTTTCGGCGTGCGCTCGCCGATACACTTTCCAGAACCGCCGCTCGCGCTCCTTTCCATTCGTCACTTCGTATTATACATACACATACTTCATATTCTGCACGTAAAAGCAAACCAAATCCATCATTCTCTATACTTGTATATATATAATTCTCTCGTCGTCATGTCGGAAACCTCAAAATTTTCTAGCTTCGTTATACTTTCCCTCATGCACGCATGCATACCACATCTAGCTCTATATATATATACACACATTATTTATACACGAAAATTTCGAGACCCCGCGTGCGCGCACTTGTGGACGCATTCTTTCGTGCGCACATAACTTTCTCCGACGCGTCGAAAAAAAAGAAAAAAAAAGCAAGAACCATAGGTATATATATATATATATATATATATATATATATAAGCTCTCGTGAAAACGTGCTGCTATATGCATGCATGCATGTATTGGCGTTAATGGGCCTGGCATTCCTTTTCCCTTTGCGCACGATAGGCATCGAGAACGCGAAGGTCCATTGTGCGCTGGCCGATAAAGTGCCGTGAACGTGTCTATATACCTATACGAATATCTACATGTATGTATGTGAGAGAGAGAGGAAATAGAGTAGAGGTATACATATATATGAGATGTAATCATGCGGAGTCTGTATATACTGTGCGCAGCTGCGCGCGTTTCTGTTGTCGGGGCGTGTCGCGTTTGCGCGAATTTTCGCGTTTCACTCTCTCTCTATATATACTGTGCGGTATCTCTCTCTCTCTCATGTGGCCGGTAGGTCGTCGGCGAACGGCCGTTCGATAAGGCCGATCGATTTATATGCTCCGGTGGTCCCGGTGGAATGCGATGATAAGCGTGAGCGCGCGGTTGTATAGCAGCAGCAGCAGCAGCCGTGGTTTCGGTGTATATATGATGCTGATTTATTTAAGGATGGCGCCGGAGCTATACGGACGAAAGTTTAATGGTATATATATAGGGAGAGGTGAATTTCAGTTTAATGGATAATGGGTGTAGGGTGTGGTGTGGTTGTAAGGGGTTTGGTCTACTTTTGTGAATGGAGGTGGGATTTTTGTGGGGAGGATGTATGTTTGTTTTGTGAGTGATGGTGATGGTATGCTTAGCGTTATGAAGAATTCGTTACCGGAAATGGTAAAAATGATGTCAAATTTGTCGTTCGTTTGTACAATATGCAGACGTTTCTCTTTTCTAACAATATTACGTCAAACTGTGGTAGTTATCGGTGTAAAATGTTAGCTTGTTCAATGTACATGATGTAAACTTGTCGTTTGTATAATACGTTAATTATTGGATTGATAAAGTTCGTAGAAAATAAATAGTGACAAAAATTATCGAGTTAAAAGCTACTTTTGAAAATTTTGTCTCGTATTCTCTAGCTGAGTTCCTTAACAATTTTAATTTATCTTTTTAATTGACTCATGATGTTATATTGAAGATAGAATATATTGATAATCAATATTTACTTTCATCAATATTGACTTTTATATAATATCTTTGTATTTTTAATCTTTAAAAATATTCCAATGATTTCTTATGGAATATTTTAACATATTTTCCGAGTATTTTTACCTTTATCGTAGTCTATGATACTTTTTCTACTGTGTCATATAATTAGATGTTACAAATATAATTTAGAAAAAACTAAATAATCTCTTCGCATCAATTTATTTCAGAATTGCACTTTCATTTCAAAAACGTTAATATTCTTCGACAGCACAAAAAGTTATTATGACTCATACCTAGAACTACTCCCCTATACAATAAAACAAACATTAACTTTGCGAAAATATTTATTATTTCCGATAACAAATTTTCCAATCCCGCTTCCTCGTCCACTAAAAAAGCCATAATTTCCCCACGTACAAAATTGAATAACCAAAAGCCTCTACCATACCTTGCATAAACTCGTAATCTTCCAACTTTCCTCTACCACCGTATATCCACCTCGATACACCCCATAAATCACGCACTTCCAACATTTATTTACCCACCCATTTTTAATCCTGATTAATTCCATCTTACAAAAATCCGTTAAACAAATTAACAATTTTCCAACCTGCACCATACCACGTCACATCCCCACCATATCTAACAAAAAGTCACCTCGCCTAGCTCCTCTCGATCAACCGCGTAAACTCGACTTTTTGCCCTCTTCCTCGCACTCGCCTATAATCGCTTTTACGGCGCGCCCACAGTTGCTGCCAGCAGCAGCAGCAGCAGCTCCCGAGAGCGATATTTATCCTTATAGCGTTCGCGCGACGTGCTGCTGCTACTACTGCTGTATAGCGCGCCAAGTATTTGGAGCGTTCCATTGGCCGAGTATCCGTAAAACCCCTCGCGGACGAGAGAAGCGATCGCGCGAGGATTAAGCGCGCGCGTCTCGTGAGCGTTAAATAAATACGTTTATATCGTATACTATACCAGTGTGCGTTTTATCTCGGGGTCTCGTGTGCGATGTATGTGATGCTGTCGTGATTTCATGGTATAGCAGGTGTGAGTCTTTTTGAGGTACGAGGGGAAGGTTTTGATATGTGTGAAATGGAAGGTCGATGTGGATAGGATATGGCGATTGTTGGTAAATAAAGCGATATATGCGAATGTGAGATAGATGTGTATATATGAGGTGTAATGAAGTAATAAAGGTGCGGATGATTTGTTGGCTGGTAACAGTAATGGTTTGAAGAAACGCGAAATCGAATAAGAAAGTTTAAACCGTTTTATAATCCACTTTTACAATTTCGAAACTTTAATTACATTAAAAATTCAGCCTTATAAATGTACCACCGAGCAATACATATATATATATATATACAGCGCAAATAAAATTACACGCTTCGGCCATTGTATTTTAATTTAAACCTCGTCGATCGTCTGGGTATATTTATTATCACTTTTGAATCATAATTTGTAGGACTCGTATATTTCTCGTTATATGAATATGCTACAGTTTTCGCCGTAATTGATTCAGCCAATTATTATGCAAATCCAACGACTCGATGTTCCTCGATTTTTATATTCATCGACGATTTTTCCGTTAATCTCGTAAATCCTTCGCCGTTGCTTTTTTATTTACAACGAATCCTCTTACAAAAACATTCTTCCTTATAAATCAAATATACAGCATGAGCAATCGGTTAAAAATTCAAAAAGAAAGCTATACACACAAACATATACACACTTTCCTCATTGTTTTTACATTCCACGATTTTTTTCCTCGCACCTGCGTATAATATCCTCACATGTTTTTTTTTTCGGTATTCAATACAAACGCGCATGCATATCACGAGACGAGACGATTGAAATCTTCCTCTTCGCTCTTCGCCGCGCGTAACCTCGAAACACTGATATTTGGAGTTTCACCGTGAAATGCTGCACGCGCGCATATACAGCGCGTTCCGATTGAAGAGAGCCACGTTCGCATTATAATCTACCGGGGCGATAAGATGACAAGCGTCGATATGCAAAAGGTAATTTTGAATACTTTCCGCGCGTTTGCTCTCTCTCTCTTTCTCTTTCGCCGCGAGAGATCGAAATAGAAAACAGACGGGGAAAGATATTGCTGCTGAATTGCCGCGCAGCGAGATAAAATTATCCATTGCGGCGAAGTGGGAATGAATGAATGAATGAATGGGAGATGCGGATATGTATACAAACGTGTGTATATATGTATGTATATGCGCTGCGACTGTTGCGATGGTATCGAGGATATTTATTATATATTTTAAAATGATATAAAATGAATTCGCGTCTTTATTAGGGGGAACGTTATAAAGCTGCGCGGTGAAATAATATACACGCACGCGCGAGTGAAGGATGCGATTATGATAAGCGTTGATGAATTTAAATTATTGTAATTAAAATGACGCTTTTGCCAATGACTGAGATTATTTGCCGTTCAATTTGTACACACACATATATATATAAACTAGTCATTTCGGAACGATTTGTTTGATCATCAATTTCGTTTTATCATATATATATACTGTACACACGCCGATTAAGTTGTGCTCACCAAAATAGGCAAAATTTTCCAATTAATTTCATAATTTAAGCCAAACATAGAAAAATTCCCTATACCCCTAAATAACCTCTCATTTAATATAAGACCTCGCGTAACTGCGTCCTGCATTCCTATACATACATACATCGCACATCTCTCTAGAAAATCGCTTTCGCGCATTCGCGCGCCAATCGCTCACGTAGTCCTCGATCTTCCTGTCTCTCGCCATATTTCTCTCGACTCTACTACACACCATGCCAAGGCCATCTTCGCTATGTATATATACCTTATATACACGCTATAACCCGTACGTACGTACGTATATATATATATACGCGATTAACCGCAACGTGCGCATCGATGATGAATGGGACGCGTGCGCGTGATTATACACACGCGCGTGCCAAAAGACGAGGACGACGACGATGATCGACTCCCGGTGAGAGAGAGTGTATATATATATATATACACATGCACGTGCGCGTATCCGCCTTGTTTATACGGGATGACCGATAGATTCCGGATGCGGCGCATTGGAAAGCGTTGCCGCTGCTGCTGCTGCTGCCTGAGTCGAGTTCCGAGGAAGAATTTTTCTTCTAGGTGGTGGTATATGTGTGTAAATGCTGCAGTGGTTGTGTGGAGAATAATTGAATTTTCGCGTGATGGATCGGTAGTGATTTTTCGTTGATAGTGTGTAAGCACATTAGTTGGTGTTATAGGGTGAGAGGAGTGAGAAGGAGGTTGTATAGTGTGTAGAGTTGAATTACAAGGTAGGTAATGCGTGGTTGTTGAGTGCGAGGAAGTTTTGAAATCAGGTGTACAGGGTGTTAAGAGATACATTTTGTGAATTTATATATATTTTTATAAGGAGATTAAAAGAAAGGATTATGTCGAATCCTTTGTGATTCATTGAATTATCTTGTTTTTCTATTTTTCGAAAATTATTCGCAACGATAATAATTAATAATAAGCATCTCAAAGGTGAATTTTGCCAACTGTATTTTAATCATGCAGATATTAGCAACATATATAAACGACTTTTTCATAATACCTGTTTTACAAGGAAATCATAATTTATCGCGACGTTAAAATTTCTTACGCTAAATAACGCTTTTAAAAAGCATTTTGCATAAGTTTATACTCATATATTCTTTATTTTAAAAGACACATATATATACAGAACAAGTCCACCGTCGAAATATTAATTTTCGACTGTTTTAATAAATAGCACTCGATGTATACTGACATATATACACGCGTTACAAATACTGTCATTTTTCAACGTAATCATCGGCATTATCCGTATTAAAACTACTTTCCATCGCGAACCAGTCGTAATTTTTTATTCGCCGTACACTGCGCCGCGCAGAGTACACTGAGCTCACGCCGCGGCATGTTTATATGCGCTCCCTACGCAAGTATTCAGGTTAGGAAAGTCTGAGTCCAAGTAAATAACAGATTACGGGTAATTATTATCGAAGGCTGCATCCTCAACCTACCAACACACAGGCCTTGGAAAGGGGCAAGAGAGAGAGAGAGAGAGAAAGAGGAGCGATGCAGTTGATACTTCATTAAAATTGGGTGGTCCATATTCGCGAGCTTTCTTGCCGAAATTACATAATTGCAAAAGAGTAATCGTCATCGAGAGGTTGGAGAGTATTTGAGAAAATAATGCTGCCCGCGTATTGTAAAAAAACAGTTTACCGTTAATCGGTATATACCTATATATAATAATAACAAAAACTTTTTTGAAACCGAAACGTATATTAACTTTGACCTGTTGAATTAAATTTCTCTGTGGTGTAATATTTCAATTCGATGCCTTTCTATACTGCTGTGTGTTCCGGAATTGATTGAGATAATGTTAAATTAATATATCTCAGCATCATCGTTTGTCATTAAAATCCTGCAACACACATTTATTTATATATTTATGTATATACGACTAGTGGCAAACTTGAACAAAACCCTAAGGCGCTGACATTTGCATAAGAAAAAAACACTATATATATATATATACGACATCGATGTCAATGAATATTCCCGATTTAACAGATATAGCGTTCATGCACAACTAACATAACTCACGTATATTATATATATATATATATATATACATGTACAGTATAGACTAAATTATAGCGACGTCGCTGTGATTCGGCTGTAAACCGACGAGACCTGTCTCTCTCTCTCTCTCTCTCATTTGTATATATATGCATATAAACCTATACACTCTCCTCATATTTACATCCTCGTGCATCCTGAAACGCGAGTAGTCAATATCATTTTCAATTCCTCTACTTTCCTCTACGTAAATCCATCCGAGCGTTACGGTTGTAAAACTCGCACGCGCGTTTCTTTTCCTCCTCTTTCTCCCACTGCCATTTATCACACACACACATATATATACGATCGACAACTTAATTAAACGACGATTTCCAAATGAATTTTAATAATTGGTCCTAATGAAATCTCATACCCATCTATATATATTATATATAAAACACTAACGTATATGTACATACATGTATATCCACGTAAACGTAGTTACATATCAAAATCAGGGCACGCATCGATTTTCGATCGCCTGCGCATCAACTTGGCCGCTTGTATATAATTTTCCGCAGCGATCGCTCATTCCCCGGCGACACGAATTTTCCACCACTATATATAGATATATATACATATGTATACACCTGCGTGTATATACGCATGCATATATACCGTACGATGTACGCGAAAAGTGTGGGCGGGAAAAAATGAAGCGTTGGATGGGCGGCAAATGGTAAGGAAAGAAAAAGGGAAAATGAGCGAGTGTGTCGTATAGTCGTCGTCATGCCCTAGAAAGTTTAAAGAGCGCCGCGTGCATATATGTATACTCGCATGTGTACGTATATACGCGACGAATTGCTAGATCGAGCGATGGAAGACGTTAAAATCGCACGTATCACATGTGCTTTTAACGCTGTCGCGTATTCGAGAATCAATTGTAAAGCGTGTGTGTGTGGCGTTTCATTAAATTTCATATATATATACGCATGCGCGCCGCGGTAATAGCCGTTTTCGCTGATGGGGGTTTCTATCGTATACTCGTGGTAATGCAGGTCGCGGTGTTTAGTGTATATACATATCTGCGTGAATTATGCTCCCGCAGGCGTTTTTGGTTCGCACTTTTGTCGCGGCTTTTAATGTTATGACACCTATACACATATACATATTTATACACACACGGCGCGTATAGTTATCACCTATATGCGCGCGTGCACACCTTAATTGAATCATAAACCGAATTAATTATTTTTGCATCGAGCGTCGCTTATATACACATACATATATATCTGATTATCACTTGAGATAACTACACGAGCTGTTCCTCTCCGTTCTGCTTTATATACATACATACCGTCGCGCGTGTTCCATTTACTTTATACTATACGCGGCACGTACACGCCTAAACCCATGAAACACTTTTCTTATTTTCACCCAAATTGCTCGTTTCATTTATAACATAATTTACTATTCGGAATGGCATGTAAATCTTCCCGATAGCAGCGTACAGCAAAGACGCGCGGCTATCTTATCCACGTGCGACCATTATCGTCATTATCATTATCGCGTAAAATCCTATATAATCCACATATATTTATATACACTAGACACACACGCGAGGTGATTTTCTTATATACCATCACATCTATCAATTTCAAACCTCCCGCGTGTAAAAATTTTCGTTCTCTCCCTCTTTGCTTGTAGGTATACCCGTCAATTACTCAATAACACTTCGCATTTGTAAAATATAATAACCAATCATTCTTGCATACGTATGTATAGATATAAACTTCGTACCACATAAATACAACCGAGTGATACATCATCACGTTATATACATATGCGCTGTGTATAGTCTTTTCTAAAATACATACACATATACAACGTATATATATATATAGATAAATTCCTCTTCCGCGTTCGCACTTTCACGACGCGAACAAAAGGAAACGAAGATCTCCCGCACCGCTAAATCATGCAAATCCCCGATAGCTGCGTATATGCATGTGTATAATATATATAAATGCATATGCGTACGTACCCCAGAATGTGTATATATATATATATACAACCCGGCATTTATCGCACCGTATCCGGGTTAATTTCGCGAGTATACCTCGCGATTATCATACTATATACATTTTCTTTCTCTATGCGGTTGAAAAGAGACGAGATCGAGCTTCGTCATCGATGCCAGCTGCTTCGCGAGCTTCTTCCTTCCTTCCGACTGTTCATATATATATATGTATATATAAAAGGCTATTAATTTCGTGCGCATGTGCATGGTAATGATTCGCCTAATTGCTATTTAGGCCGAGCTGTGAAGAAAAGCGAGAATAGGTGAGCGCCACATGCGTATATAGGAGCTTTGTAATCTTAGAATGTAAAATGGAATTTTGTAAATGGTTAATTCGAACTCACTATTTTTATCTATACGAACATCTTTTCTACGATGATTAGAATAATTTAATGCTTTCCAAATACGTATGGTACACTTTAAACTTTACAAAAAAATATATATCTTTTCCTTTACAAAGCCTCCCCGCCAATAATTCCATATCATTTCATCCGACACCTTAACCCAAGTACCTCGCATACACTATATATTATATACACCACATATATATTATACCCACACTGCATTACGCAAACCTCACCTTCCGAGTGACGCACAAAGGTATATACACGATGATGACCCATCGCGCAATTCGCCATCCTCGCACCGCGTAACGGTCATCGCGTGTGCCGGATGTACAAGACGCACGTCGTCGTCCGGGTGAAAGTGAAGATGCAGTCCACTGCAGTGTATATAGCATTATATATATATATATATATACTATA
>JAWWEQ010000010.1:26842392-26893750 GCA_035583055.1 Torymus tubicola | reverse complement strand
TTTTATTTTATTTTATTTCACTATAACCTATGATGTCTGTACAGAAGACTTTATTTTAGTTATTATTTATCCATAATCTATAATATTTTTATCCATATTTATAATATTTTTATTGCCGATATATATGTCGTTGACCTACTAGTTAGGCTTAGTTGCGATGCAGCAGGATGAAATATTTCACTCATGAAACAAGTCTTCATGTCCTTTAAAGGAGCGTCTCTAGGCATATAACACACAAAATAAATAGAGTTTTTATCGTATCCAGCGATCTGGAAGAAAACCCACTAATAACTTTCATTTTTTTCAATTGCCTCATACTCGCATAGTACGTCAAATGCTTTATTATTCAAATCTGGACCAGCTCGTCTGTCACCAAGACCAAAGACGAGAACATCGTGAGGAGTATAGCTCGTCAGATGTTCATGGTGTTCATGGTGAATTCCTCCGATTCACAAATTTCTAAGTCATTAGATGACTTGATTTTTACAAGCACGTTTTCCACGCTTGTCGGGAGACGGGATTATATAGCTCCCTGCAAATGTAATACATTTATGAAAAATTATTTATGAATAATAAATACTATGATAAAAATTAAATTCTTACAAGTACATCGATTGCTTCACTGTCAGAGTCATCATCAGAGTCGCACAGTTCTCTTCAACGATCATTCTTACACATCTTATCTGTTGAGCTCATTCTGCCTTTCTCACGTCACTCCTTCCTGTTCAGCAGTTTACTTGCTCTTCTCTTTTTTCTGCTATTAATAGTATTGAGAGGGCCTTAACGAATAAAGGCAAAATGAACTAATATAAAGTTAATACGTAAATTTATTAAAACGATCTAGTGCGTAAGACTACCTTGTCGACACTAAAGAAGTCAGGCGAAAAGGGTCGAGAGTATACATTACGGAATTGTACAGCGCGACATCTATAATCGAAAGAACGATAGATACGCGTAAGAGGAAGCTCGTGAAAGGACATAAATTGCAAATTGTATATATACTAAAAAATAGAAAGAAACAAATGATATATAAATTAGGATCTAAATGGTTACTGGATATTTAAAATTTCGCAGAAAAATCGGGCATAAATTCACCTACGGCTAACGCCATTTTGCTATTCCCCCCTCTCCCCCCGGCCCCCAGCCACCATGTGTTATTGTATTAACAAATGTGCTACACAGCTTTGTTTCCGCGACCTAACTACAAAGCCGCTGTCGCAAGGCAAGCTACCAGATGTGCAATGAGATTTTCGTCACTGCCGCATTGTTTCCAACACGGCGATCCGGCGGCGTTAGTCCTAGCGGTCATAGGGATCGAACCTCCAATGGGGAGGTTCTCGAACGGCCCTGATCGCCCCGGACTATCAACCTCTAAGCGGATCTGAGTTCGACCGGCCTACCTGGTGTTTCCCTTGCAACGCGCCCCCCTTTTTTGTTTTATCCTGAAAACAAAAGAGATCCCGTGAGCCTGGACTTGATGAATCCCCCGAGGGATTTTTCTGAACTAACTCTCGCAAAGCGATAAATATAATAAATGCTTACCTACCTACATGCAATATGTGAACTTGGAAGATATTATATACAAAATTAATGTCATAAGTTGCTTTTATAATATAAGCTGAGAACTTCCAATCAAACAAAATTTGAAGTGAACAAAAAGCTGCTGGGGCATTGGCATGCGGTCCCCTATATCTCCGCGAGCCGTCTTTTTTGCTCCTGTGAGTTTTATTGCTGCGACGCCTAGCGGCGGTGCCATGAACATCCACAAAGTGAACCCGCCGCGAAGCGCGGCAAATTCAAATTTCACTATCTCGAGACCGAGGCTTCGGATCGAAAAATTCGAAAACATTCCGCGTAATGCCAGCCTAAACCTCTCGGCGCAACCTCTCGGTGCGCGCTCTCAATACACTTGGCAGCAACATTTCATCAAAACCTCATGAACCACAACGCGCAGTGCACCGTGCACTCAGGCCATTTCACCGTAGCCCCAATTACAGCACGTAGCAAGAAACCCAAGCTCTATACCTTTATATATACTCACACGCGTACATATACGCGGCGTCTTTTATCCTCTCGCAGCACATATACACAACAACTATATAAATTTGATAATTCGCACGGTGGGTAGTGAAAATCCTCTTTACGAAATAATTCGCTAAACGCTTAGCCATACGACGTATGTCGGTGGGTGAAAATGTGGGCTGCTGCTGTTGAGAAATCACTTTTACCGCGCCCTGCAATCGTAAATTTTCGAACCACGCTGCATCTTTCTTTCACGCAGTAACAGCAGCAGGCTTTACGAGCTGGCGGGAAAAATCTCGTTTCGAGATTGAGCGGTAATTGGCGCAGAGGTGTGCGAGTGCTTTAATTTATGACGTGGCGCGGCTTTCTACGCGCGCGCCGCAGGGATCGCATTGATGCGCACTCGAGGCTAAGTGTAACGCGACGGCGATAAATTTTGCTAGTCGAGCCTTGTAGAGTCCTTGTAGATAGATTTTTGTTGTTGCTTTTTTAGATAATGAGGAAGGTGGTTACAGAGAACCGCGAGTCACTTTGAAATGATTTGATTGAGATGAAAGGAGTTTGTATGGATTGTGATGAATACTTTTTGGTTGTAATACTAATACGACGTTTGTAGCTCTATTTTAGTAAACGTATACGTTTTATTTCTAGATTAAACTCGTTTAAAATACCATAACATTATATCTCCTCGACTCCAATAAATTTACGACTACCGAGTATTACGGTTCACAACAACTAGCATCGTTTATATATATATATATAGTGTCATTTAAAATCACGCGCAGCTATATATCTTTATACCATCCATACAGACAAAACCTCGCATCGCATCTTCAGGCAGCTTTTAACGACGTCTACAATTTCCACGCTCAATTCGCCATTTCATCGGCTAATCACATAGCCACGTCAAATCGGCGCATTTCCGCGACATCCAGTTAATTTCCGGTATGCGTCCCACAACACCGCGCGCGTGCAATCACCTACTTTTTGTTCTAATTCCGTTCCCCCATCATACTAAAACGAACAAACAATTGTACTTTCTACACACCTCTTCCCTTAATTCGCTTATAGAATCCTCGTTGTACATAATATACTGTCTCTTCTGTACATATATATATATATACGAAAACGTATCCATCGGTACTACATATACCTTTTGCATTAATCATCCCGTTCGCTCGCGTTTCACGCGCCATTACCTATACATCTATATGCCATCACCTCCTAACCCACACACACACACACATACCAAACCTGCACCCTACCAACATCATCATCATCATCATCATGATCCTTACATCCGTCGTTCGAAGCTTTGTCACGCTACTGCTGTTACTACTATACTACGGCGCAGCTTTCACGCGGATCTCGTCTCTTGACGTCAATGCGCGCGAGCGAGCGCGAAAAAATTGTGCAAGCGGCCGTGTTATGCTGCACGAGCGCACGTCAGTCGCGCGGTGTTATGGCTTTCCTCTCTATACCGCGTGGCATCAGGGATCATCTGTGTTGCACACGCGAGAGAGGGAGAGAGAAGAGTCTTTTGTTTTCTAAAAGAGAAAGCATCGAGAAGAGGAGAGGATCCTGGTCTTGCCGCGAGATGTGTTTTGAGACGACGATGATGATTTTTTTCTTTCTATATATACGAGCCGCGTGTGATTAGTCACGGAGGAATGAGGAAAGAATGGTTTCGTGTGTATATTTGTGTGTATGTAGTGGTAAGTTTAGTGTTACACGCGTGCTGGATTTTAATTGCGGGGTTTTAGGGCTTTTTTTCGTAGCTGGACAATGGATTGTTTCGAAGCGAGAGAAAATTCGACGAGTTTAAACGATCCGTGAATATTGCAGATGTTATTCGGTTTTTACGATTACGTGTATATATATATATATGTAGGTAAAAGAGCGCCTGTAAAGCTTTTGCTATTAAATTTTAAGATATCTACGCAGGGCTTTAATAGCGTGTATCCTAAATAATTAATTATTTTAGAAAACCCATTCGGAGTCCTATATATTTTCTAAACAAAAGCGATGTAACGACCGAAAAAGTAATGCATTTTAAAGCAGCTCATTCATATGAAAATAGTAATAGCCGCACACGCTCTTCCTAAATATACTCAAACCCAACGCGTATAGTCCCACATTCATCTTTCTAAACAGACTTCGGACGTTAATACTCCTCCCGGTTCCAATTCAATCCAACTCAATCCACGTACACATACACATAGCGCAATTTACACAACTCATCAGCTTGTAAACCCGCAGGATTGCTTGCCGTAGACTGCAAGTCTCTGCGCTCAATTGATTCCTCGAACTTCTCCACTATACAGTAAATCAAAAAGCGTTTACCACACGTGCGCCTGTGTATATATATATATATATATCTATATCCGGTGCGAATTTCTGCGTGTCGGCGAAAGCTGCGCGCGTATTATACTTTTAAAATTAAAGCAAGTCATGTGAAGAAATGGCTTTTTAAAATTAGCGCCGGACGCGAAGTGGAGCTCGCTGTACAGCTCTCTCTCTCTCTCTCTCTCTCTCACTCTCTTCTGGTGCGCCTGTTTCGCGTATGTATTATATGTATGTATATGTATGTGTTTGACGCTGTCACGGCTGCTTGGGCTGCATGGAATTAGGATTTTCACGAGGTGATGCTAAAAAGGTGGCGGCTACGTGAGTGATGGTGTCGGCGCGAATGGTAATGGGACGTTTTTGTGTCGTTGATTTTCTAATTAAACATGAATTTCGCTGTAATAAGGCGAGGGTATCGAGTGTTTGGTTTATTTACAACGTTATTATTGACCTATTTTATTTGTTAATGTTTGTGGAATTTTAGTTGTTTTAATAAAATGGTCGATGTAATAAATATTATGTGATGAATATTTATTGTGCAATAAGAATATTGATTAGGATACATAATACTAATGATATAGGTGGTTGACTCGCGTACAATTAAGTTTCTGCATATTAAAATGATAATAATATTTTTATTAGCCAGTCATCGTAATCATTTTGATTATAAACTTATTTATGATTGGCGTAATAATAATTATTAAATTATATTTTCTTGCGTAATAATATTTTTTTTAATTTGAAAAAAAAAATGTTGAAAATACACTTTTTACTCTAACCTTGTTAATAAGAAATGTAATTTGATACGGTACGTTGACTTTATCAATCTCTATCGCTCACAGCGACCTTAAAATGTATACTCTTTTACTTTCTCTTTCACCAAATTTAAAAGGATTATAGTCCATCCTTTTCATAAATTAAGACTTATATGAAGATGTATGGATGCATCTGTTTTTATGCTTGAACTGAAATGAGTCTTCATTTCATATATACATTATTATAATTTTTTCAGGCGTATCCATTAGAGTGGAAATAGATTAACTCGTTAAGATTAACGTGATCCTTTCAATGAAAAAAAAAAATTCCTTTTTGTATATAATATACACATGCACGTATACCTCAAAGACTAATAACAAAATCACCTTGAATTTCAAATTTTCCACGTCAATTACACTTTCCCATCTATGGAACACAAAACAATTCGCATTGCTTTCGCACCATTTGCACTCATCATTGCATTCTTTCTGTATACTTTACAGTTGATGTGAGACAACTCTTCCTACACTTATACGACAGGAGCAAAGTGAAGCAAATCTAAGTTAAGACAAACGCCTGTTCACGTACGCGTATTCCTTCTCGTACACATGTAGTCGCATTACTTCCGGCGCTCATACTCGCATCTACAGTATATATAGAAGCAACAGCGAAGAGAGAGAGAGAGAAACCGAGTAGCGCACGAAGGCGAACCAGAGAAATGCGCGCATCCACTACGGCGACGACCTACTCCCGCTTCATGCAAATCTTCTCAACCTTCTTCACATATACACACACGTAAATATTCATTCGTCTTTTTCGTTTTCGGTAGGTATATATATATATGGCAGTCAGTTCAGCTCTAATGGATGACGCGGTTTTCTAATCGTTATAATTCCAAGCGAGTAGTCGACGCACACATAAACTTTATCTCTAGAGCAAATTTGCAGAGCTAGACTATCCATATAGACGTGCTGCGATTTCGTTACATATATATACCTATATACACATGTATAGGTAGTTAGGTAGTCATCGCGCGGCTGTGCGTATATACGATTAGAGTCTCGTTCAGGACGATCGATCAAAACAAATATAAACGAGGGAAAGTCGAATGGGGAATTGGATCAGTTTGAGAGGATGAAAAATTTACTGTACGCGCGTGTCGAGTGCATGTGTGTGTGTGTGTATGTATATCTATGCAAAAATGTGCGATGGGTGAATTTTCAAAACGGTGGTATAGAGATGGAGATGATGGGGAGTTTGGTTAATGATTGAATTTATGGGGACGATGTGCGATTTCAAAGTCTAATCGTTGATAGCATCAGTGATAAGGATATGTATGTGTGTGTGTGTATATTGGGCAGACGGTGGTTGCTATATACAGCGTTGTTTTTCCCGCGTTATATTAATTGTGATAATTGATAGGTTGAAGCATGTGGAAATTTCTCTCGCGGTATATAGTCTCTCGTGTTGGTTTTGATGCTTTTTTGGGGAAATGGTTCATTAAGGATGAGATGTGTCGTACAAATTTGCATCGTAAACCTACATGTTCGATTGAGCAGTGATAAATTCGTAATTTATACTTTTATGCCGCTTTATTAAGTAGGCGATCTTTCATTATAGGAGTGTGGTGCGTTCGCACATATATATACATATGGTTGTCTTTTTTTCTTTCGTGCGATTTTAATATTCATAAATAAATAAAGAATTTGTAGAACTAGGTTCACCATTAATTTCTCTTCCAACGACGCTTATATTTTCAATATAAAATTACATTAACAAATTGATTTCCCATCTTTACAATCAAAAAGAATTAACCTTCAACATAATTCACTTTTCATTTCACATACATCTCAGACCGAATTACATCTCGGTATCGCAGCATGTTCCCTTAATTACGATGTATACACTACTACTCCTCCCGTTATGAGAAAGCTATATATATGTATGTAGCGCTTTACAGGTGCACTACAGCCGCGCGTACGTATACACGTGTTGCCCTCTAATCATACACTAATTAAATTAGAAACATCCCCTTTTTCATTTAAAAAAAAAACAAATTATACACACGCGACTATACAACACAATGACGAGGCACTCGTGACAAGAAATTGCGGTTTCGTTTCCATTCTCCGTGCGACATCATCCCCACGTAAATTTTTAGCAACATTCCCACGACCTGGTGACTGCGAATTTAAGCAGAAAAAAAAGAAAAGTTGTTCATTGATACAGTTTCACTTTCTCCCAGTGCGATAATTAGTCGAAATAAAAGTTCTTTTTTCTTTTCGATACTATCGCACTGCGTAGACATCAAGGCATCTTTACGACGTGAGATATGATAACGCGCGAGAGATTCTCGTTGAAAGAAGACGTTATATACCGTTATACGACGAGTCTATACGAAGGATCAAGATATTTTTGTCGCGCATAATAGTGTAGACGTGGCAGATGGCGTGTGAAATCTATTATAGAATTGAGAATACAATACAATTCTAAATTGATTATAAGACTACATCATAAGTACCATTCGTATAGATGATTCGGTTGATGAATCAGAAGAGAAATTGACGTGGCATTGTTATAATAGCTGAAGTTTCATTCGTCCTAAAATACTTTGTTTTATTAGCATAGTGACCTAGAATATAAGGAATTTTTAATTCGCGTTTTCTCTTTTTTTCTTTCGTGAAAAATTGCAAGTGTTATAAATCCAAACTCTTTAAACCTCTTTTTAAAAAATACAAGAATAAGAAAAGAAAAGCGCACTGCTATAATATAGATTAATCAATCTTGCAAACGAAAATAATCATATATACCGATCTATACAGCATATCGCCTCCGTTCGAAGAGTATTAAGGCCAAAGCATCGCAGCTAAAACCGCAACACGCGCACTCAACGTGCGAGAAAACTCATAGCTAATCGAATCAGCTCGGATCCTGTGGTGGCTCGCTCCTCTCCTTCGAAACACTTTCACCTGTTTCAAGCCTATACCTATATATACTCGCGCTTCCGGCGCCCAATCCATCCACTTGACATTCCACCCGCGCGCCTATGATTCAACCGCGCTCCGGTTGGTACGCGCGTGCGCGTACACCTCGGCTGCGATGATGATTAAGAAAAAAAAGAAAGCCACCAACAGCGACCGGCCGACTTTCGTCGAAGCCCGCGTAACAGGTGTGTGTGTGTATGTGCGAGTATATACGCTATGTGCAGAGCGAACGGCGGAGGTTTTCCCGCTTTTGCAGTTTTGAGAGAGCGAGTGAAAAGTTTGTTTTTCTTTGGAGAGAGGGAGTGAGTGAGAGAGAGATGAAGGTGAAAAGGTGAGATTGGCGAGAAAAGGAGGGAGATCTGGATTTGCATTGCGATGGAGAGTCATGCGTATATATGTGGTTGTATGGTTGGATAGGTTTTGGCGAAATTGGCACGGTTTGGGTTGTATATGTACGTTGGTAATTGCCAAGCGGTGAGTGTATAGTGAAATGTCAATAGGTTGGGAGAATTTTTTCAAAGTTTCGTTTTGAAAGTGTAATTGAGGACTTTCGATTAATAAGAGCGAGGATATTTACAGGATGACTAAGTAAAGAGAGGAAAAATAGATCGGTATAATTATACGATATATTTGGATGTTTTACGTTATACTTGTATAGTTTGTAAATTATATGCATTTCCGTTACTTATTGTAGTTTCTGAAATATCTGTTTACACTTCCCACCTACATTGTGTCGGTAGTAAAATGTTACGAGACACAATAACGATGGTAATTTTCATAGCATAAAAAAATATTCTGTATTTTATGAAAGATTATAAATAGTAAATCGAGGGAAAAACTGTGCGTTAAAAGAGTATATATGTATAATAATAACGCTACGAGAGTTCACTTTTTCTTCGTATAATTATAATGTAAAGATGCCATGTATTAACATTAATTTCAATACAAAAAGAGAGAAAAAAAAGAAAGAAGAAGAAGAATGGTTACAGTAGGATTCGCCTTTGATATGTGCAGCTACTTATTTTTCATGTAGAGCAAGAAAATTCCTTATAACGATGCTATCGCGTTATATGTATTAAGGCCACAATGCTAAACGATAACGACACTATCAGTGGAATTTCAATCTCCGTAGGAGAATTAAAAGGCGAAATTTAAATATCAATGTTCCACATTTTGTTCGCACATGATTTTCCTCCGATTTGATTTCCATTAAAATTAATGCATTCGAGGATCTACTTTTCCAATGTGGATCCGATTTAAAAGAACTTTGGGTCCTTGTTGGTATCTACTAGGAAGTATCGTGTTGGGCGGATGAAAGAAATCTTTATTCGTTTCGATTGGATAATCTATGCATAACTATTGTGCGCACTAAGCAGAGTGAGTCTGGTATGGTAAGCCGATTGACGCAGATCGTATTGCTCACGTACACATAGAACTTTCTCTTCCGAGGAAAAAACCAATATCGGTTTTCTTTTTTACTCTTTGACCGGCGATCGAGAATGTGCTAGAAATATTTTTGGAATTCGGCAGTTGACGATATTGCGTCATATTTTGAAATCACTTTTTTTTTGCATTGATCATTTACTCATAATAAATGTATATGATATATTTTTATCATATTTACACGCTCTATATTTTTAACTTCAAAACATTATGATTATAATGGATGGTGTCAATTATTTCAAAATATTTTCACTTATTTTTGCAGAAGTAATGCAATATTAAATTTATTTCTTTCACTGCCAAAATATCATAATAAAATTCTATCAAACATAAAATTTTATGCGTGCTGAAATTTGACGACACAATATGAGTAAACAATACAAATTTTCGATTACGATTATATCAACATTACATTTCGCCATAAAATTCACGCGACCAACAGCACATTACCAGCTGTGCGTATTACCGATCCTTATGTAAATTTCACATCCTACTTCCCCAAAAAAAGAAAAAAAAAATTCAAACCCAAGATCAACACTCATCGACCAATAATTCCTCCAATGATGCAACTACCAACCATGGACCCATTGCATTACATCGTGCGTATATACACGAATTCCCCGAACCGTACCCGCGTCATCGGTTGCACCAACAACCACCACCTCCTTTATACCTTATAATCCTTCTTCATACACCCAAACACACACACACACATACATTCGCACGTACACATTTCACTTTCACATATCTAACACGCTGTCGCAGCCAAGCGGGCGTATATCCTGCTACCATCCCTACCTCTTTGACGTCAGTAGTAGTAGTAGTATTACCCCCGAACTTCACCTCTCTCTCTCTTTCTGTGGTACCCACCACTAACATCATACTACACTCCACTCCTTTACGGTGAATTTTTCGGTGAAAGCAAGCGCGCGCGCGCTCTATACACGACACGACGACTGGCTACACCATCGAAGTGGGGGAGCGTATATAGGCCGCGGTACGAAACCATCGGGCTCACACAACCGACGAATAACCCAGCCGGCGTGCGCCGTCTCTCGTGTGTAGTTGTCTCTTGTATATACACCAACAAGTGGGAGACGACACAACATTACGGAGTGAGAGAGAGAGAGCGTGTGTGTCTCTCTGTGTGTGTCTCTCTATACTCTTTTGAGTCTTGGTGTATATTATAAGCGGCCGTGTGCAGCTTTACAGTATTCCGCGTATATATAGAGTCAAGTGTGTATTCCGTGTCGCGCCGGCTCGACGACGCGGCGGTACACCTACGTGTCGTCCACTAGTATAATAGTAGAGGAGGAGGAAAGTGTTGTTGTTCTTCGTAAGCAGCTGGAGAAGAAGAAGAGATAGCGCAGAAACTAAGTGTGAAGTGTCACGTGGAGGATTGAAGATTTGTGACTATATATATATACGACGAGGCACGAAGGGAGGATTTCGTTGGCGAAGACGAAGCTGAAAGAGGTTTGTGGTACAAAGTGATTTTTACCTTTTTCACCTGTGTGCGTGCGGACCGCAGAGACGATTTATGCGTACTTATAGATGGATGTGCATTGTTCGAAGTGCTACGTTCAGATGATGGAGTATCGGTAGGATTTGTGTGATATAGTGTACTTTTTTTGGAGTTTTAGAGATCGTCAGTAGCCTTGAATGTTTGTCTGCAAGTTATAGTGCTGGTGTAGCTTCGATATACTTGCCAGATTGATCCATTCGTATTTATAATAAATGTTTTCCGAGCGATTTTTCACTACTTAATTGTCGTTCTTATTAGTCAATAGCGTAATTTATAGAACATTTTATCAAGACTATTATAGTTTAAAAGTAACGTCCGGTTTTAACTATATGAGTACTTTACGAAAATTTGTTTATTAGAATTCACCGGTATTTAGAAAAGGGGTGTACTACGAAATAATTTCAGACTTTACTTGACTATTACCGATTATACCACCATGAGGTTATATGATCAATTTTATTGATAACATTGCAAAGCTATATTTATATGATGTCATAATTCGTCATTGGAGCAAATTAACTTTCATTTGTACAATTTCGCACTAAAATTACCAATTTACAGTAATCGGTATCATTCGAAATTTTCGGTACTACTTCACCTCAACAACCCCCTAATTACCTTCTCTTCGTAAACCTCCCCAACCTCTACCAAACCCCAAACCGGACCTATCCACCAACCTCCCTTTTTACCCACAATTCTCTCCCCCCTTAACCATCAAACCCATCTCACCGCTCGCATCTCATGCACCTTATCCACAACTCAACAAACTCGCGAATCGTGACGACTCCGAAAATCGCTATACTCACCGTATATACCTCGCACTCTGCACGGCGTGCGCGCGATTTCACCTCTCCTCGTTTTCCGTTCGCGAACACATATACACACACACACACGCGTTCGCGAGCGCGAGGTAAAAGGGTATGTGGGGTAGCGAGTCAGTATGTCAACGTTCTCGCGAGCGCGAGCACATCTGTCTCCTCTCTCTCTCTCTCTCTCTTTGCTCCTTCTTCGCTGCCGCCGCGAGAATAAGGCCGAGAGAGGAGGTGGCGGCGGCGCGTCGAGAACGCGTATAGTACATCTCTACTCGTGCGATGTTATGTGTGTGGGTATGTATGTATGTATGTACGTGAGCAGCGCGTCTTTCCATTCAAGGATCTAGGTATATAAACGCGAGTAGAACGCGAGCTGGAGGAGAAGGAGAATAGTAGTGTTGAGCGTTATATATGTGTGGATGTATGGATGAGAGAATGACGTTTTTAAGTAGGCTAATGGAGGATGCGCGCGGATATGCGACGATTAGGTGTGGTTTGGGATTCGTTCTTTTTTTACTTTTTAGGAGGGATTTGGTGGGTTTAATTTTGGAGGTTTGGGGAGAATGGAGTGGAGGTGAGAATTTACGTTGGGTATTGTTGTTGGAGAGATGAAATTTTTGATAAGGATATTGTATTTTGATAAAGGCTATGTTTTTTTTTTAAATAGAAGAGTTTTATGAAAAAAGATACTATCAGAGAATATGAAAGTCACCGCGTGTACAAGTCCGGTGTTACGAAATAAGTCTTGTACGGTCGCATGGCGATTCCCCCAAAGTGCCCGCAATTCCATATTGCTTAATTCTTTTGTGGCATCATCATACATGATCTAAATCGTGACATAACTATACGAAACATAGAAATCCACATTATCCTAACATTTTGCAAACCATTCAATTTAGTTCAAATCATCATATACGATACTCTCTTCGCACATCATACCTTCCAATTCTTCAATATCAAAGTCACTGTCATCACCTCTTCCACCAACAATCAACCGATTCATCACTCGTTCCAACCCTCCAACCATATATATACACACAAACACTTACATCTCCCTACATCCTTCGATTTCCGACATCTCAAACGGTTCACTCGCGCCTATTGATCCTCGACTAATATAGAAAAATACTCCCGGAAGTGAAAGTTTCGTCATTGGAACATACTTGCTTGCGCGCGCTACTGGAAAAAAAATGTCTTTTCTGGACACTTCTCTCGTTCTCTCATTCTAGCGAAGATTTCTATATACGCGTGTGTGTCAGAGAGAAATCATTGTGTCTCCGTCCACGGTCGTCGTAGCTGTTTTCATTGTCGCGTGCCGACGTTTCAACCTCGCGATCGCGTGAAAGTCGCTCGTATATATGCTATATACGCGCGCGACGCGTTCCATCGGTGCGATCACGAATGATGTCAATGACTTGGCGATTAACTAAGAAGATATATATATATATATATACGTAATTTTAAGCGTTGTTTGGCAGCGAATATTTTTTGTATGAAAATAGGATGAAAATGGGGAATTTTTTTCTTTTAAAGTAGTTGTATATATTTGTAAATATTCTTGATTAATTTTTTTTTACATTTTTCATTACGTACCATCAATTAGCAATAAACCAATTAATCACTAAAGAAAAAGCAGTTCCGCACCGTGCAAAAGTCATTATTCGCGCGTTCAAATTCACGCGTTAATCCTATATATATAGACGATCTTTAATGCATTTTTTAGCTCTACTAACCTGAAAAAAAGGAAAGAAAGAAAGAAGAATTCACCGGCCAACCGCGTCTCATATATATATATTCTTTCACATGCAACCTATTACCACCTCTTCATCCCACGCATTACTATACCGATGTTTACTTAGAGGAGCGATAATAATAATAATCATAATAATGGGTCGGTCGTTTCGCTCGGCCGCTTTGTTACACACGCGTTCGCCTAAATACAACGATTTGGAAAAAAATAATAAGACCAAGACGGCCGCGTAGCAGCAGCAGCCGTGGGCAATTAAAAATCTCGCGCGCGCGTGTATGTATAGTGATTAATTAATTCTGCCTAACGAACCGAAGCTGCCGCGAGCGCGGATGAGGAACGCCCGAGTATAGGCGAAAAGTGGGAAGCGGATGATGAGTTGGAAGGAACCTATGTGTGTGTTGAAATCGAAGTCGGGTTGGATCATATATAGGTATATGGGGTTTCGTGCAGTAAATTAGCTGTAAATTAAGAAGCAAGAAATAAATTTGAACATCTAAAAGTTTATTAGAGAAAAAAGTTGTCTATTTACATTCCATTTTGTAATTCTACTGTTTCATCATCAATTAATTTGATTACCAGCGGAGCGCTTAAATTACCGGACAACTACTCCTCAATGCAGAAAATCGCGCACGACAAACCTTTACAAACAACGTCTGCGCATTCGCGAGTTGAACGAACGAACCATCGCGCGCGCGCACCGCGGCTGTTCGTCAACGAGCGCGACGGAATCGCACGCGCGTGCGTCAATTTTCTCTCTTTCTCTCTCTTATACCGCGGTCCAATTTCGCGCTTTCTTCACGGGCTGAAAGGGAGCGTATATATATACACATACTCGGAAGGACATAACCCGTCGACAAAAAATAAAACATACTTACAGAACGACGACGACGATGCATAGACTCTGGTTTCAAGCCTTAATTAGCTAAAGAGAAAGAGTATATAAGCTTCAAGTGCAATGCACGCAGTTCACTGCGACGACGATGGTTATTTTTTTTTAAATTTTTTTTGTTGGTATTTTTGCTTGCCTCGCTTTCGCGTACAAAGTGCTACTGCTTGATAATGGGCTATTTTCGTCTCTCTTATTTGGCGGGTTCACTCGTTAAAGTGTGTGTGTGTATATATCGAACGCGCGTGCGGCTTTTAATTGGGATGCGAGAGAGGATCGGTGTGCTGTGTAATATTTCTTATTTTAGAAAGCAAGGGGTATACCGTGTACATGCGTGTGTATATATATGTGTGTGTGTGGATTTTTCGTCGGTGACCGGTATTTCGTTAATTTCTTCATTTCTAGCACAACATACGTACATATATATATATATATACACCTGTCGATATAATGTAGTAGGATGGAGGGAATTGGATTTTAATGTACATAAGTTAGTGTAAAATTAAACTGGTTACTTTTTGATGGAGATAAATGAAAAAAAGCATATAATAATTATGTATATAATTTTACTCATAATTGATTAAATATTGGTCGAAAAGCTTCATCTGAAACTATGTTGTTTTAAGGAAACTTATATATACAGTTAATATATGTATTCTTTACTTAACACCGTAAAAAAGTGTTTAATATTGACACAACCCTATATACCATCCAACCACACTCCCTATACTCGATAACTAGGTCACAGCCTGACTAAAATTAAACCATGTACCGTTATACTGCGCCAAACTACCCACTTCCTGGTCTTCCTCACCCTCGCCCTATCCCTATATAACCCCTCGACAAAAATTGCGTAAACGGCTGCGGCCGCACACACACGTGCCTTTCTTACGGTACATGCATAACTCTCGCGCGCTGTATATATATATACATATACACATATATACATATCGTCGAAAAAAAGACCTCGCGCTCACTTTCGAGCTCGCGTATACACAACTACTCCACTATATATGTATATATACACGCACTTTTAGGACTTCCTCGTATATAACGGTACCTTGCGACTGGCTGCTTGCGTCACGCGGGCAAGTATATACAGCACCTGCTGGCAAAGGCGTCTGGTATATGTATATATACGACGAAGGGCTTGGAAGAAGGAAAGTGAGGGTTCGGACAGGACAAAGAAGCCTCGTTATCCGATATCGCGCTTCCGCGCGCGCGCGCGTGCGACTGTGGAAGAAAGTCAGCGCGAGGTCTTCTCTCTTTTGTTTCTGGTACTGCGGCTACGTTGATTGTAGTACCCGGCGGCGTTTTGCGCTGCTATATGGGAGAGAAAGAGAAAGAGACGAGTTGTTTTTTTTTCTTTTTTTGGGGTTTTTGAAGGTTCGCTGTGCCTGTGTGTGAAAGTAAAAGGCGACGTTTAGAAGACGGTTCGGTGTGTATTGTTTGAGATTGGGTCTGGGAGATGATGGCAAAAGCTACGCGGGTATATAATGGAAATTTAAACTGTCCGCGTGTATTATTATGTATAGTTTAATTATTAATTTTCCAGTATGCTTTATTAATTCATGTGTATATGTCTAATATCTATATTCTATCAGGAAAAAATTATCAATCAATCTTCATCGTACCAATTAAAAATCCATCTCCTTACTCCATAACTATACAAGGTAACCCTTATAGCATACATAATTCTTCTCCATATCAGTCTCATAATCATTTCAATTAAATTCTAACGCCTCTCCGCCCAGAAAAAGTGCATATCTATATACCGCTTGAATCTCACACTGCTTTCTCCTTCTACGCGTCAAAGATCAACCTATACACCCATACTGCATCCTCTTATACTACACTCTTACCCGTTACACAAAAAAGGAAATTTCCGCAGGCCCACAGCCATCAATCATCCTCCGATGCTGGGATATTTATCAATATATATAGATATACATATTCCGTTGCTGCTGCCGTATACGTGAGTGCGTGCGGAGATAAATTCCGCGGCGAATGCTCGGAATTCCGGGCGTCCGCGGTCCCGGCCAACGAGGTTAGACCGCCCATAACTTTAACGCCTTCTCTCTCTCTCTCTCTCTCTCTCACACTTCTCGCGAGTATACAACACTGTGCTTCGAAAGTATCGGTTTCGCGCCAGCCGGGATATGGCGATATCGATGTGATGCGTACGATGCACTTCCGTTGTGAGGTGTGAGGTGTCGCAGTGTATGCGTGTGTGTAGTTGCAGGCATGTTTATAGGGATTGTTAGGTAAGGGGTTTAGAGTGGAATGTTTTGGCTTTGGTATATGAAGAAAAGTTAGGAACAAAATATTATATTCTTAAATTCACTTATAACCATATTACCACTTAAATCGAGCCCACTTTTACCTTTACCACTTAAGAAGAAGAAAAAAAACCCAATGCCGCACCCCATAACCAGCCAACTCGCCGCAACCTTTTTCTCACACATAAATCGTTCTCATCCGAAGAAAAAAAAAATCCTTGCCCCAAACTTTCTCTCTCACCTTGAAACCCGCTATTAAACCACCCATACATACATACATACACATACATCGCTCTTTCTCTCGTGTACGCGAAAACAACGAAGGGCTATAAACAGGCGTTAAACGTTCTCGAAAGCGTTTCCTTTTCTCCCCGCTTTTCCGCGAAACGCCCGCGTTTCATGACCACTATATATATATACACATTATATATAGTATATATACCGGCGGCCCGTAGGCATATCGCCATCGTTCCAATTATGTCCAGCGATGCGCGCGCGCGCGCGACTTTCTCGCGTTCCTCGCTGAGTTACGCGTTCTGCACTTTACGCGCGTGCGTCTTGGCAGGTAGATATACATACATATTTTCTTTTGCTTTTTCTCTTCGTTCCTTCGATAACTGCTCGATATCTAGCAGTGATCAGTATATATATATTCTTCTACATACGCGTATGTATATATAGTATTGTTCAAACGTACCGACACGAGACTACAGTCAATGTGTGTACTTGGCAGGCGCCAAATATCTAGGTCAATCAAGGAGTTCCCGGCAAACTTATTATACAATTCCGTTGAGGTGATACCGCGAGTTCGGCTAAACAAAGGCAAACAAGCCGTACAAAGACCGGAAAGTATATACCCTATACCGACAACTACCGAGAGAAACTGATATATACACATGTGTGTGTATATATGTATATATAGTAAACGCGCACATACTTCACCAACTTTGTCTTTCGTACGGGACGGAGACAGATTTCGGACGTCTCCACCTTCTCATTGTCTCACAGACGATACCTACCGACAACGACGACGACAACGACGAGGAGGAAGAAAACTCCGACCTCTTTAAAGAGATTTGCTTGTACTCGTCGTGGGAAAGTAGTCTGAAAAATCGGCAGCGCGGGCGATGAAAGACTTATCGCGTTTGCGAATCTCCATCTGCGCCGTGCGGGTATATTTAACGTCGATTCGCGGACGGACAGACAGTTGCAGGAAATTACGCGCGTTGGCAGGTGCTGTGTAGAGATGGTTTATCGTACCTGGATCGAGGTCTAGGAATATATATATGTATGTGTAATATACTATATGTATCTTTACCGTATATATTAATGTTATTCCTGAAATTTTATAAATACGAGAATCAGGTGATACGTATGTAGATTAAGCGGGGAAAGTAAAGGAGTAATTGAAATTCATCGTTCGCGTTTGTCAATTTCAAACCCATCGCACGTCGATCTTCTCCCATATATATATATATATATACAACCGAACTACTGCATCCTTCAACTCTTCCTAATGAACGCACCTCTCACTGTGCACTCGCGACGCAATTAATCTCCAATCAATGAACCAACTATACACGTATATCTAACTATCTCTCAATCCGCCTTTTACAATCTCACATCCCGATCGATCCCGATCTATTCATCTATCCTCTTTCTCTCTTTCTCTCTATCTCCACACCCACCCGTGACGAATCAATTAAGCTCCTGCGCGCGGAAAATCGACGCGTCGACCGGATCTCATACTCCCTCTTTAAAACAACTCTTCATATACGACGTATATACATACATACATACATACATACTGTCCTCCTTGGTTAACGTCGCACGGCGCCTTACGATGATGATTATACACGCGAGCGCGCGCGCGCGTCCGCATCGTCGTACATATGTAGCACGCGCAGGTGGCGCGTTTACCAATATATATCTATATATATGCATATATATATAAAACGCCGCGAGGAGCGAATGTCGCGCGCGGCCGGCGTGTTCTAGTTGGTTGGAAAAATCGAGGCGCGGCAAATTGCTAGCTATATGGTATAAACGCGACGCTTTTTTTTTTTCATGGTAGCCGGTAACATATAGAGACGCGGGCGTGCAATCGCGAATCGTTTATAGATGCTTTTAAGGAAAAATCAAGCAACAGAACGACTTTCTATATAACGTTGTGATTGGAAATTAAGTTTTCGCGTTAGTTGGTTGTATAGGATAGGTGACAAGAACGCAACGATGGTTATTAATAATTTTATACGATGATAATGACGTTGACGGTAATAGAGAGACACACAGCGGTGGCAACAAGCAAAAAGTGCATGTACGTGCCTTTGCGATCTCAATTTAAGCGTCTTATATATATATAGATGCATGGAAACACGTATATGCGAGCATTACACGCGGGCACCCCATTAACTCGCCCGTTCCAATTACTATATCACTCCGCCATTAAAACACTTCCACTTCCCACCTCTCTCTCTCTATATATATATATATATATATATATATATACCCGTATATCAATCATTCTAGAAAAATCTCCTCATACACGCAAGAAATAACTTACCTGCACGCGAAAATGAAGCCTCTTTATACACGGGAATTACTGTAATTTCGCTGCGTACGCGGCATATGTGTGTATGTGTATATATATATATATATACGTGCGCGATCCCAAAACCAGCCGGGACTTTCTCAATTCACGGGGCTGCACGTGCGCACGCGTAAAAGGGACATAAGTCACTACATACATCATGGGCTTTTTCGCGCTGAGGTTAATTGTAAACTTATATAGCGCTACGTGTGAGGTGTATACGATATGTGGTTGATGAATGTGTGCGATGCGCGCGCGCGCACGGTTTTCAGATATAATTAGGATGAGGTTATCGCTAAGAGATATCGAAGTGTATATATGAGGAAGTAGGGCTGATACGTGCGTTGATGGACGGAGTTGAGGGTGCGAGAGAGAGAGAGAGAGCTATGTAATGACGAATTGAAGGTGAGCTGTGGATTGGCTGTGAATGCGCAGGTGATTGAATTATTACGTTGTAGGAGGTAGGGTATACCGTTTTATAGTGCGAGGTGAAATGTATGTGTATATACGTACTGGATGAAAGAAATTAGGGTTCGGTATCGAGTTGCATCTTTTAATTATATATCTGTATTTGATATTTTTCGAGATAAATCCGTATAATATTCAATTTCACACTTATAATTACAGCTTAGTTTAACCATAAATACAGCCGTGCATCTTTTATATGCACGGACTAATTACTCCGTATAACCTCCATAAATGAGAAGACTCTCTTTCACTTATACTTTCTCCTACTCACCATAAAAAATTACCATAGACCTTTCTTAATTATCCAAAACGAATATTCAAAAATTCAAGAACGTATATCCATTCACGTATCCGAAAATAGCCGAAAACAGCTTACTTCCTCTATCCGAAGAATTCACATATACAAGGACACTCCTTTCGCGTCCGGTACTTTGCACAGATCGTAATCTCATTCCATCTCTCTCTCTCTCTTCACCTGACAAATAGCTATTTACCCGAGTTAATGACGCGTGGCCACGCGCGCTAGCCTCCGGCAATACTTAATTGACGTACCATACAACTGCCTCATTCATTCGCACTTCACGTCGCATATATGCTGCACATATATACATATATGATGTTTGTCTGGTTGTACATCGCGCGTGTATAAAGATATATACGTGTGAAAAATCGATGATTCTTTATAGTTTCTTGAGTGTCAATTGAAGTGAAATTTGGAAGAGAGACATCGCACGTATCTGTGTCGAGTTAGCGTGAATTTAGTGGGTCTAGCATACTTTTTTCTTTATTGCGAATTTACCGGTGCGCGATAGGTCGCGACGACGACGACGACGACGGCGGTGGCTCATGAATTATTCATCTGGTAACGTAGAAGAGGGAGAGAGAGAGAGAGAGAGAGAGTAGGTGATGCTGTCTTTTTGAGACTTTTTTTTGTGGAAGAGGCATTGTCGATGGGTTTTTAATTTGATGGAAGAGCTTGGAATGTATGTAAATGGGTAGTTATCAACGTTAAGAGAGGAGATAAGGATGCACGATCGTGTATATAATTTTTGTAAACGCTTGATTTTTGGGATAGATGTAACGTGATTTTTATCGTGTGGTTCTTGAAAGTAATTTGCGAAAAATTTAATCGCCTGATTAGCTATAGAAGAGATGATTCTTAATATGACGAATGTTGGGAACCTATACAAGTTAGTTAAAGAATTACCATGCGAAAGTGTATAATCATCAAATAAAATCTTGTTTTCATGTCTTATCTAGTCTAATAGCATTCAAAACCAACAAATTTCTTTCTACACGGTAGAGTTACGGCCTGAGAACGATTTTTTGATGTATATACAAGAGGACTAAATCGAGTTCTAGTCTAGTTTTATTAGTGACATATCCACTCGCTCAGTACGTATAAACATATACGAGTTGACCAATCTCGTCCCATTATTTATTCCAATGCATTCCAATTTATAATTAAAATGTCACGCATAATTAACCCATACCTAACCGCAGGGGCAGGTTATATTATACACACATACACATACCATAAAGTGACGCAGAGCTGCATAAATGAATGTATATGGGGCACGCGTCGCGATCCTATTTTTAACTTCCGGAAGCGGGATTAACTTCTTCTTAATCGGATTCCAGACACCGAGACAACTCACGACGTGTCTCTCTCTCTCTCTCCACGGTGTGCGCATATCCGAATTAGAAAGCGAATGCCATGTTGCGCATGGAGCACCATTGAGAGAGAGAGAAAAGATATATGAAAGACACAATTTTGTATATGTGTACGCATATATATACAACGCACGTTTGTCATACTGCACACCAGCTGCTGTTGCTGCATCCATCATGTCGGGCGTGAACCTATAACGACAAATCGTTCGTTTAGAATTGCGAGAGGATGAGGAAAAAAAATTGTCGGTGACGTGTACCTATATAATACGTATACACCTCTATATATATATATATACACATTGCTATGTGAGTAAAACGCACGCGGATGCGCGGGTCTACCGGCGCGTAAAGTAGGCGTCTCTTGCGCGCGCGCGAGTCGAAAGTGTTCGCTCCGATTTGGGTCTCGAGAACGAAAAGCTAGCTCTATGCTCGTTTCCGCCTGTGTGAATATATACCCATTCGTTCGCGTCTATACAGCACTACGCTAAGAGAGAGAGAGAGAGAGAGAGATGAGTTTTCGGGGCCGGCGTGAACGCGCGCGCGCGCTTTCACCTGTGGGTATATATGTATAAGACAAGCCGGGGATTCCCCTCTCTCTCGACCTTGCGCGCGGTCACGCGGATAGCGCAGCAGCGGCTGTTAACATGGACACCCCTTTTTTGCTTTCTCTCTCTCTCTTTTTTTTCTACATTTTAGAGGGAGAGAGGCTGGTTGGTTGGTTGGATTCGACGGAGAAATCGATTCGATGACGATTGCGTTTTTGTAGATTACAGGAGGGCGAGATTTCGTTGGTCGTTTCGTTGTAAGATGTACGTATATACGAGTAGATATTTGAATTATGTATGAGAGACGCGGACGACATTCTCGAGTATTTTTTCGTGTATTTACCTGTGCGCGCGCGCGCGCGTTGAAAAGTAGTACGACCGAGAGGTGTGTAAGTATATGTGTATATAGTATCTATGATGTTTAGACAATGAATTCTGAAGGATTTTTCTTTTTTTTTTGAATTCGGAGTAGGTCGAATATTTATAATTTATTTATTTTTTTTTTCATCTATAATAATTGTTTCACCCAATTTCATAATATATGAAAGAACCTCCTAACCGTAAGATCCTTATCCGGGCGTGAAATCCGCAAAGCCGAATGTGCCGTAAATTTGCCGGTTAACCATACAAGAATGCACGCGCGCATATTTAGAGGCGCCTAATAACTTGTAAATAATTCCTTCATAAATTCAGCGTTAATTAAACGCTCGCTCTCTTATATGTGTTGTGTGCTTTTTTTTCTCTCTTTCGCCACTCTTAACGCTCGTAAAGGATAATTGGGAACTAATTTCCTTGCCACGTTTGTCTGCCTACCTTGCCTCATTCGTCGAGTTGAACGCACGCGTATATATATATACGCACGGGTTAATTTATTATCCGGATGTGCAAAGGTCGAGTATACGATGCATTTTACAAAACATCAAGAATGGTACAAACGATTTAGCTTGAAAACTTGTTTGTCTACGTTTAAATAAATAAATTAAATCTTAATCCTAATTTTCAACATACTTTCGCGCGCATGAACGATAAAACTTAGAATACCGGCTATGTATATATACCCACGTATACTTTCGAGCTCGTTCTCTATATAGTTAAGAACTTCTACTCGTATAGTGCGCTTGAAATTCAACTTTTATCCGAAAGAAAAGAAAGAAAAAACAACACAAGCCGATTGCTCTCCCTCTCTCTTTTCCCGTCGTTCGCTCCACTTCGATAAGATCCCCATCCAAGTCGAGGGGGCGCTCACCTACCTACCTACTACCTTCCTTCTATCGCTGCCACCGTTGCGCCGTCGCGTCTCGACCGGAACAGTTGCATCTTCCACCTACACTGTGAGATTGATGAGTGTGTGTGTATGTAAGGTAGAAACGTATAGCGAGCACGTACTAATCGTTAAGTTATATAAAGAGATTTTAGAATGGGAGGGTGAACGTTGTGTGTGTGTGTGTGGTTTTGATAACGAATTAGAAATTGGAACAAAAATATTTATTTGGGGTACACGCAGTTCAACAGTGCTGATTGTGTGCATTATATTAAGTTTAAATGATAATACTTGTCAACATTTGTCAGGATTACCAAATCCGCATTTACATAACGTACTAAAATGGTTAAAAAGAAATGAAACTTTCAAATGCACTTTTCTTTCAATTTCATAAGTGTAATAATCTTTATTACATTGATAATCATTTACGTTTTTTTTATTATTTCACCTACCACATCAACTTTCGTAATAAAACGACCATCGCCATACACACACACACGCACTCGACTCAATTCTTCAAAATAAATATGAAAAAAAATTTTTCTCTACCTACACGTACAATACCGAGCTCACGCTCGAAAGCGAAAGCTCGCTGCGATGTGCACGGTGAAAATCACGCGCGCACGGGCGCCGGGCGATAAGCCGCTGTTGTTGCGCTCGCTTTCGCTGCGAAGTGTAGGGCTAACCATGTACATATATATATACGCCTCTATATATCGCATAGTACTTCCGGACGCGGGGTGCGCGCAAAACTCGTGCGGGCGGAAAATCTGGGTTATCGCTGGTATATATATATATATATATACGCGTTATGCAAAATCGCTTTCATCGCGACGCGCTCTCTTTTTTTTTCTTTCTTTCTTTCTTTTTAGTCCTTCGATACCATTGCTATGCTATACTGGAAAAGTAGAAACGCAGGTCTTTGTAAGTGAGGTATGTACGTGGGTAGCTTAGTTGTTTGAGGGGATGGGAACTTTATGTGGAATTAACATATAATTGAACGTTAAGTATTGAGAAAAAGATTGGGTCTGAGGGATTAGGAAGGATTGTGTATGTTTGTATGTGTTTTTATGAGTTTCGTATGTATTTTGAAAGTGTTTTTGGATAAGACAGATATGGCGGCGGTTCGGAGCGTTAAATTTTTGTATATAATTATGGGAGAGTGTATTATTCTTTATCGGTATACACATTGTGTGATAATGTCGTACGTGCGGCAGTGGAAAAAAATGGCGATGTTTTAAAGCTGTGGGTAGAGTTATAGGATTAACATTAATGCGGCATAAATTTGAAAACGTTTTATTTTTTACAGAGTAGAAAGTTCGCACGTGCGTGGTTTCTTTTACTCTTCATTGTTCAAGCCTAATATGTCTGTTGCTCAATGCGCAGGAGTTTTTATTTTTTTCTTTATGTAAGCTAGTTCATCAAGTGTTTTACATTATCCTTATCGGCGTTCTGGTATATATACGGAATTGTGGAAAGTAACTTTTTAAAAATAATTGTAATACCAATTCGAGCGCTCAGCCCGTAGGTAGTTATAAATAATAATATAATTTACCGCGTGCGTGCGCATTGTTCTATTTATATGTCACATAATAATCATCAGATATCGAATATCTATTCAATTTCAATACAATGAGTAATAAAGTGAGTCCCAGTGCGCACGATATATATATATATACACGTATACGCGTATAATACGCTCTCCCGACGCCTGTATGATTAATCGTCATTCTGATTCATTTATTCGGGTTGACACAATTTTCGTGCCCCACTATTCCGCGCTCTCCACTTAAAATACAATACAATTTCACTCCTTCTTCATACTTTATATATATATACGCACATACCTATACATATTACAACTCGCATTCATATCTATATAATTCGAAGCATATATGTAAATCAGGTGTATATATATATATATATATATATTATACGCGGTAACGGCACATACCGATCATATACCGCGATGAACTTTTGAGTACGCGTGAAAAACCGGCTGCTATCTGTATATGGTCCCCCTCTGTGCAACGTGTATACATAGAACGAGACATATACTGACAGACGTGTTGTGCGCACCGATACCATAAATCAGTACGGCGAGAGTAATTATATACACACCGCAGCGCGCGAAATGAGGTCATTATCGGCTGAAGTTCATTATCGCTGGTTAACAATGACATATACGCGTGCACCATACCTGCTTCGTAATTATCGCGTTACTAGACTGACCAGTAGAACCGATACGTGGCTTTTTTTCTGATTATATTGCGTCCGCTGCGGGTTAGTTGCGTCGATGTCTAGACGTATGGGGGATTTCGCAATGCTTTTCGAGACCGAGACATGTACACGTTTGGTATAGGAGTGTGACGACGTGTGTTTGAATGACAATGTATATGTGTGTGTGTGTGCGTGACATGTGTAATCAGATTATATGTACGCGCTGCTGCAGGTTTTTCCCTTTTCAGTTTTTTCTTCGTCGCTCGGTAGTGAGTGGAGGAGATAAGCTTATGGTTTTGTATACCTTTTTCGGTTTACGATATAACGTGTGGTGCGACGTGTCTACGCGTGAATGGGGTTTTTGGGTAATTTGTTTAGTTGTGAATGGCTGAACGGCCTTGTTTTACTGATAAATGTTAGAATGGAATATTAGATTTTCTCAGAACACTTTGCGTATATGCGTTTGTTTTTATTGTTGTGTGCTAATACATACTCCTATTGTATAAGACTTCGTTAAAATTCTGTGCTAGTATTAGTCACACGCGCAACTGTTTATGCGACTCAATTATATTTCTGATATTATGTCGCGCGTTATGAATACCAATATACAATATGTAACGTCCTTCTAAATCGAACAATATACTTTTATTTTCAAACAAGTTCTTTTTATAAGTTGATAAAAAAAAATCCTCAAAGTCATCGTAATTAAAGAATCCTCGACAAAAAAAAGAGCACAGCGAAGAGCACCTCGGACGCCTACACACGGCGCGCACACCCGTAAATGAAAAAAAAAGAAGATGAAAAACGACCGTGCGCTCGGGAAAAATAAAAGGAAGAAAAAAAAAACAAATCGAAAGAAAAAAACGCACCTGCACTGCAGCGCGCACTGCGCAAACCGCCGAAAAAGGGAATAACGAATTTCTCTCTCTCTCTCTCTCTCTCTTTCTCTCACACATCGCCAACTGACTGCACAACGAATATTTCGCGCGTCGAAACAAAAAGCCACAGTGCGCGCGCGAGAAATTCGACAAAATCAATTTCGCGCGAACGCCCGGCGTAACACACGACGCGTTAAAATAAAAAAGAGGTTCAACGGGCGAGAGAATGAAAAAAAGAAGAAAAACGCACGCGAAGAGAAAGGAAAAATGAGCGCGCATGCAAGTCAACGATAATTCGCCAGAAAGAGAGAGAGAGAGAGGGATGGAGAGAAAGACAGAGGGAGAGAGAACGGAATCCGTGCGTTTATGATTACTTTCGTTTGTAGTTAAACCGCGCGTCGCATGGGGCTCTGAAAACGCTGCTGTACGAACCAACAGCAGCAACAGCAGCAGCCTCTCGTATACTTGAAAAAAAAAGGAAGCGAGGCGAATAACAGTGGCGAGAAAAAACACGCGCGTATAGCAGCGAAGGGCCAAGCCTCTCTCTCACTCGCCTTTCTCTTTCTCGCGCGCTTATATATACACTCGTGCAGTCGGAGACCGAGCGCGCAGAGGAAGAAAAAAAAAGGATATAGGCGCCCGTAATTGGACCCTCCTCGCGTCGAGTCTTTCACCTGTGCGCCCACAGTATATATACGGATGTATATCGAAGCAGCCGCGGGCCAGGAAATAAACGCACAGTGCTTGCATATATAGAGCCAAGAGTCGGTCGTGCGCAACGCTGAAAACTATATTAATTCGCGTTTCCGGTCTCTATATAAGCTATAGCTATGCAGTTTGATATTTTCTTTTTCACGCTTGAAATGTGGATTAATAAGATGTGGGTTTTTAGGTAATAATATTCTGAATGTTATGTGGTTGTCGAACAGTGGTGTTCTGTATAGTTGTGTATTTTGGGTAAATTAATTTATGTGAAGTTATAGGAAACGGGGCACGGTAGCGCCATAACGTCGTGTATATACAGGACTGTGCATAATTTGGACATTTAGTTAAAAATTTACATCGGTTCCTGCGGCTTATCATGCAATTCAAATTAATCGATCTTGGAGAAAAAAAAGTCAGAGTATCAAGTAGCACAGTAGCACCGTGACGTCAAGTATGTCCGATATCCGACCTCTCCCCGATTGAATAACATATACGCTTGCCAAGCCTATCATCATCTGCTTTCCCCTAAAAAATGTTAAACACTCATACGTATATATACCCTCCCTCCTAAAATTCCATCGTACACCACAAAAAAATCACCTGTTGCATCACACGGACATACACATACATACTCTTCTTCCGCTACTCATTCGCTAACCTCACTCTTTCACCCTCCAAAAACCAATATTCCCCCCACTTCTTCTTTCCTCCTTCTATCACCTCCCACTTATCCTTCACAGCTCCTTGTAAACAAGTGAATTCCACTTTCGTCAAAAGGAATTTTTTCTCTCTCTCTTCTCTCCCTTCTCGAAAAACTTGGCCGAGCGTGCGCGCGCGCGCGTGAATGAGAAAGAGAAAAGGAGCAGCGATCTCGCGCGTATATACACGCGGGGGCCTTACGCCGGGTATTTCATTTAGGAGGGGATATATACTTCTACCAGGAGCTGGAGGGATATCTCTCGTGGGGCCGGGAGTAGGTCAGTGGGACGGACCGGAGTTGCTGCCGCGCGCACAGCGCTTGCCGCTGCTCGCGTTCAGTCAGTCTCCGTCGGGCAGAAACGTCACGCCGCCTGGGCCGCAGCCGCGATCGCTCGCTCGCTCGCTCCCGTGTGTGTAGTTATATATTTATATATAACAGTGCGCAGAGTAGTAGTCGGGCCCCGATGAAGCGCTTCTGAGAGAGAGACTCAGCGCACACCCGCGACTCGCGTGCAGTTCTTTTTTTTCTTTTCCTTCTTTTCTCTTCTCTCTCTCTCTCTTTCTTCTTCTTTCTTCTTTTTTCTTTCTTCTTTTTTTCTTACATTTTCGTCCTCGTCGACTTGTAAATAGTCGTCGAGGTTGTTGTTGTTCGAGTTACCGCGAGTGATATTGACGGACGGTGGAGGAAGAAGAAGAAGATCGGTAACTCCGGAGAAGGATAGGAGAGTAGCTGTTGTTGCCGAGAGACCGACGTAAGAGATAATAAAAGCTCGATAGTTCGAAGTGGATATCAGTGTGTTTGTACATAAGAGCTTTCGGCGGTAGATTCAGTGCAGCTTTTTTTGCTTGTGTGGAATTTTCTGTCGTTTCATTTTGGTGAATATATATATAAATGTAAGGGAGAGATTGAGCTTTGAGAAATCGCGTAAGTGATCTGGACTACTTTCAAGTAATGGTGCAATAAAGGATATACATACGTATAGGTGAAATTCGACTTTTACGCCTCGTCTGCGTAATAAAGACTTCTGCATACCAATAAAAATAGCGATAAAAGTCATATATACCCTTTTTTTTCTTGTTTTCGTAAAGTACTCAAATAGTTCTCACAAGTGTTCCCTTTAGCAATAACCCATTATTAGCTAATTTATAGCGCGCGATGAAGTCTCTTAGGCGTTATGAAGTACGCGCAAAATTCTTTTTTAATCCATGGTATTATTTTTTGCTCATTGCACTGGTTATATGTGTTATCGCGTTCGGTCCATAACAATATAAAGAAATTATAGGACCATAAACGCGAAGAATGGGAAGTGCGGTGGCGGCGGCTGCTGCTGCTGCTATACTGCTGCAATCGCGTTACAATAGTCACTGTGTAACGGTGCTACTCTGCAATTTATGAGAGTTAATATTTTACAAGACTCCACGGCAAACACACTTCAAACTATAGTGCTGTTAAGGCTGTTTACTTTTCAGTTGGCAAAGTTCGCTCTGCTCCGCGTAATTTTTCACGGCGCGCATTTATACAGTTCACTGAACTGTGCTAAAGCCAGAGCGTACGCGCGCGCGCGCGCGTTGTTTCTTTCGAAGATGCTCGGAACTTGCATTTAATGAAGTCTTTTTATTTATACTTGTTTGGCATTTTCTGTTATTTTATAATGACCAATTAAGAGTCGTTTGCTACAGTAGACGAAGATAGCCGCAGTTAATTAACGCGCATCTACTATAATATAACTTCTAAATTAAGACGAAACTCTTTCATAAAACGTGAAGTTTCAACGTTTTCCAGTTATAAATTTATTCGTCTAAAAATTAGTCGTTGAAGCCTTCGAATAATGCTCATCATACCATCGTTAAAATTATTTAAAATTATATTTTACAAAAGTGTTATAACGACGATTCTGACCAATTTTTCCTCATTCTGTATTGCAGAAAGCAACGAAACTACAGACGATGGACAGGACGCGGAGGAGTTCCCCGAAGATGATCCTGACGATATTATTGCCGCTATTTTTACTGGCAGTGAGTACCAAAGAATTAAAAAAAAACTTAAAAGAAAACGTGTTATATGTGTGAACTGTGCGACGACATGTGTCTTGAACCCATAAAAGCAAACCGCTTAACTTTTTTTCTCATCTCGCACGTGCGCTACGCGGTATATTATATACGGGAAGCCTCGTCGCGACATGAATTGAAATGCACGTTTACGAGAGGAAGTGTGATTTCGTGTGAGAGACGTGCTGTGATGAATTTTTGAGAACGACGATGGAGTTAGTTTTTCTTTTTTGGTTGAATTTTTTCGTAAACATTGGAAACCTCGGTAGAATTTAAATTGTAGTCATGGTGAATTTTTCAAAAGATATGTAATTTTCTTCGATAAATTCGTGATATTGGTTAAACAAACGTGAAAATTTTGTAAGTGAAACAACTTAAGTGAAACAAGCAACTGAACTGTTTAATGTCACTTAAAACCTTTCGAAAATCACTATAATATTAAACGAACGGCTATATTAAACTTCAATTTAACAGCCGCGTATATATCGTTAGCCAGGTAACAAACCAAATTAAAAACTCATAATTGTAGTTCTTAACTTAAAAAGGCGTGACAGGCGCCCGCCTGTCATAAATCATAGACCTCCGCGGTACGACAATAACCTTTAGTTAGAAACGACGTCGACGAGCAAATAGGCGTGAAAGGTGGCGAAAAAACAGTTGGTATCCGTCGCGAATGATATAATTTTACGACGGCCTTCCGAGAGGAAAATAAAGCCGAGACGAACTATCGCGAATTCGATCGATGAAGTCGTCAACAATATATATATATTGTGAATCGTGGAATCTTTCAAAGGCGCGCCTTTTGGCAAAGTCACTGTTTTTTCGGGTTCCGGGAGAGAGAAAGTGGATGTTTTTGTCCCCGATTTTTCCATGCGCGTTGTGTGTCGTTTTTTTCCGGCATCAATTTACTCGTAAACGTGTGGCTCTTTTTGTACCGGTAGATTCGAATTTAGATAAGATGTCGATTGAAAGTTCTTTAAGTTGTTTTTTCGTCTCGTTACACAGCTGCGTACGCCTATATGTATGTGTGTTGAGTAAAAAGTGTAAAAAATGAGCAGCTGAACGGTTTTAAAGTAAACAATGATTAGACTCTCGAAAATTAGGCCTGAAATAACGAAATAATCAAACCTATTTGGTTCCCTAGAATTAAACCCAAACCGTGAAAGTCGTATGAAAATAACCTTGTTCCAATAAACGAATTCCATTGACACATTTGCACTAGAAAGATGTTTCTATTCGTACCGGCAAACTTGCCCATGAACGCTTCCGGTAGTGCTAATCACGCTTCATTAATTACGATAATTGCACATTTTTGCGCGCACTTTCCCATCCGGTTTGAAATACCCCGACTTTTAATTATTACCACGGACATCCTTTATTACACTTTGCCGCATCTGGATCGAAAAATTGGTCAAACACCGACGGACGTGCCAATCAGTCGCGAATACAAACATATTGCAATTGTTTCTTTTTCTCTCTGCAAGCTGTGTATACGCGTTCGATGGTATATATGGTTTTGAAAAATTTTCGTAAATCAATCCACGCCTCGCGACCAATAAATTTTCCAGCTTTCTACAGCAATGCTGCGCGCGCGCGCGCGCGCTCAGCGTGTAACCTCTTTTTTCGCTTACCCGGAAAAACTCTCCTCCTGTGTGTTTCTGTCTCTGTCTTGCTGTGCGCGTCGTTTAAAAATTCTCATCGCGTCGACTCGCGGCATAATTACAAGATTTACATGAATCCAACATAAATTCCGCTCTTTTTATATGCAACGGAGAGGAGGAGGAGGGAGCCTTCACCTGGTTATGGAGTAAGAAAAAAAAAGAAATAATATGCGCAGGGGATAACTAGTTGGCCCACTAAGTGTATATAACCGAACTGACACAAATCTATATATGAGTATTCGAATACATATATATATATATATATGTGTGTGTGGTTCGAGTTGAAATAACTTTGGGTTCAGTAGGCAACCGATCTCCTTATAGTTTTCCTTATCAACACGACTGTATCTGCGTGTATATGCATAGTTTTCATTACTAGCACATAAAATATGGATCGATGCTATCTTTCAAATCTTAAAAAGCAGTTCCTTACGCTTCTTTAATTGATTCTTTTCAGTCCGTTATTTTAACACACTGCCGGCGAAAAGAGTGAGAGAGAGAGAGAACTTTCTAAATCTCATATATTTAACGCTGTTTCCGTGCGGACCTACTAAGAAAGTATTCGGAACTTACATTTATTAATTTCATAATCCGATCCGTTTATGGACCTACATATTTTTTTCGTTTCTCATCATCAGATTAAAAAGCTCTCATTTTGGAAGTATTATTCAAAGTACCAGCTACCTCTGATTGCATATACCTTTATATATTTCATTGATTACACAACCACCTACGCGCATGATACACTCCCGCGCTCTCGTCATCCAAAACCTTTCCAATTTACACAGCTGCATATATACGACGTTCTTATATATACACCACGTACGAAAACATCCATAACATTCAAATCCTTCACACACACGTCCATACTTTCCCACACAACTCGCAAAAATTTACGTATACGCAAATACACATCACAGTCGCGCATTCAGAGAGAGAGAGAGACTCTCTTCTCTTTCTCCCCCCACTACACCACCCCCGCGGAAATCATCGAAGGGTAACGGGGCAAGGACGCTCGAAAGAGCGAGAACCTCTCACAGCGGCACAGGTTCACGCGCGGCCGGTGCACACACATATACACACATACGTATAAGTATATACGATATTCATTCCTCTCTCTTGGGTCCGGCGGAGCGACGATAGTAGGTCACTGCGCCGGACGCGCTCTGGCCCCTTTCCACTCGTGTGTGCGAGCGCGCGGATCGGCTGCTGCTGCCTGCTGCTGTTGCTTATACATATATATATATATATATATATATATATACTTGCTACTACTACTACTACTACTACTACTGCGGCAATCGGACTGCTTTTTCTTTTTTCTCTGTGTGTATATACGCGCGGGGGCTTGCGTTCAAGCGGCTTTCTTTCTCGGGAAGAGAGTCGTAGACGTGCGAGCTGTATAAACGCGCGACACACGACGAAGTGCGTAAATGGTAAGGTATATATATAAGAGAGAGAAAGATGCGCGAGTTGAGCTGGACTCGTTTCTCGCGGACGCCTTTTTTCCGGGTCTATAGAGAAAGAGAGGAGAAGAGTCGTAGTTGCAAGATGGGTCTAGTGTGTATATATATGTATGTGTGTGTGTGTATGTGGAGTTGATGGATCTGGGTGAGGCGTGTTGACATGCGGACGGTGTGCTGTATGTCGATGTTGGCTTTCGGTTGGGTGCTAATTGGACGCGGAGATAGAGAGGTGGCAAGTTTATGAGTTTTGGCGTTGGTTCTATAGGGTTTGAAATTTTCGGTTATGGGAATTGGGCGATCGGATTTGGCTGTGCTGAGAAGATCGATGTGTTTTTGAAATGGGTGATCAGGTTTTTAGAAAGTTTTATTGAAAATCGCTTTAAAAATCATTGGAAAACAAAAGAAAGTATATAAACTATTGTTATTAAATCAAACGTAGAAAAGCCTGCTTGTCACATTTCAATCAAAAACTATCAAAGTGTCATGAGCCGGCCAATCGATTGACGCGCACCTGACCTCTCTGATTCACCTCGTTTCATTCCCACAATGAAAGAATCAATTTCGCCTCGTCATCGTCGTCGCGAACCGATCGATAATCTTTGGTACATTTGACAACGTAATAAATCACACCGATCCCAAAATCTACCAATCCTCTCTCCCATTCAAACTATCAATTTCACACACATTCCTATATCCACTCGTATATATACGCACATATCCGCAAAATGTTAGATTACCATAACCAGCGCGAGCGAGTAAGACGTTTTGTACGCGATATAGGTAGATACTTAGCTTCTGTACCGTTCAACAAGATAATGCACGCCGAAGGAGAGAGAGAGAGAGAAAGAGAGAGAGTGGTCGCGAGCACGAGCAACCTTTGCAAGGTTGGCATCGTGGCATCGTGTTATATACACTATGTGTGTGGGAGTACATAGCGGCACAGCCAGTCCAGCTTTGGAGAAAGTTTCGAGTTTGGTTTTTTCTCTCTCTCTCTCTCTCTCTCTCTTTTCCGTTTCATAAACCGAATGCCGGTCTCTCGACACATACACACTCTTTTCGCGCGTGGTCTACTTTTCTAATGCCCTCGAGTGCTTTCCCACGGATTTGAATAATTCGACGAGAGATGAAAGAGATGGCGGCGGCAGCTTTTCCGAAATGCTCCGCTTTACTTTTGTCGTGGATGTGTTTTTTTTCTCTTTTATATGTACACTTGATGGCTCGTAAACGGAGATTTTGTGAAAGAGAATTGTACTCACGCGGGCTCGTTTTTCATCTTAATTACCTGCTTGAAACTGATGGCTTTTTAAAATGTATATACGCGAGAAACGCTTTCTCAGCCGATGTTTATTATATTATATACTACACGTGTTTTTTCGCCTTTGTCGGTGTAGTAATTTGTCGATCTTTCGAGCAAATTGTTAAGACGAAATTATCGTTCTTTGGTGTGTATGTATATCCACATAATTATTACTATTCCTATATTACAGGTACGAAGTTTAAATTAATTGTACACACGAAACCGCCAAAAACCAGTACATCGTTATCCACAGTAAAACCCAATAATCACACGGTTCTGAACAATCCTCGTAATCAAATCAAAACGCGCCGCAAAAAGCTTCACACTCTATAACAACGCGATTATAATAACAGTTATATACATGTGTGTGCTGTACACTCGAGGAAATAACGTATATACCAAGAAGAAACCTTTCTCTCTCTCCAGCTAAGTAAAACGTGCAAACGAGGCGAATTAAAAGAAGGCATATAATAGCTATCCTCAGCGTGCGCCGACAGCTGCCGCAACCGATAATTTAGCCGTCGCCTATGACAAAAATATACTTGCTGAGCTTTGCCGCCGCCTTCTTCGACGCCTGCGGAAAAACGGGCATAGCAAAGCCGCATCCTGGCGTGTAATCTTGTGGTGGCAGACCACAGAATCGTGGCTTTACTATAGAACGACGCGAGGCGACGACGCGTTCCAGCTGCTTAGGCTTTTAGGAAAACGAAAGTGCGGCCGCGGCTTAGCTCGAAAATATATATAGTTACCTTGGTCGCAGTAAAAGCGTGAAAAATCGATCGATATTATGGTATAGACAAAAAGGCCCATATATAGCTATGTATATATATATATATATGCGGGTGTGCAGAACGTGAGCTTTCTATAATAATACGCGCAGTCTATATATATATTGTGTCGCTATGCGCGTTTTTGTCGGACTTTCTTTTTCGCGCGTGCGCCGAGCTCGTGTATATTTATATATATGTATCAACGAGACGGGCGACAAAAAGTCGCGAGAGAGAGGATGGATGTGGGAGTATGTATGGATATATATATGAGTGGCAATTGTGACTGCAAGGAGGTTGATCTCACGCGTACCAGGTTAATTAATATAAGTGTAATAAGTGTCGGCACGTATGTGTGTGGTTTCTCTATGAGGTAAAAACTTGGGGAAGTAAAATGTGGTTCAATGGTACGGGCAAATATGTATGTATATAAATAAGCGCGTACGTTTCGCTGTTATAACGAGCTTTCGCGCGTGCGTGCGAGGTTATTGTTAATATGGTAATGAATGAGGCAGTGGATTATTAATTGGGATGATGACAAAATCGTGTATATATATACGCGTGGAATGTAATTTTATATAGCCGGTCACGTTTTCTAGATTATATAGTTTCGCCGCATATATCGTTCTAATAATTTATGCCGAATTTCCAGGATGTTAATTAATTATTATTTGGATTACATAATCAATTCGTATGGATGAATATTATTCCGGATATTATGCTTTTATTCGGTAAAAAACTTCACGTTTACATCAATCTACCGATGGACGAATGAGTATGTATACGATTTCAATTTGCTCCATTTGACATATTATATATGTATGCGAATATACATGCTCATCGATGTTTAATTCATTCAGAAAGTTTTTCAATAAATCAACTCTTTGAACTTTTGCATGGGCGGTGTGTAAACAAGTGGCATCACATCTTGTTAACCACGAGCCAATCATTTAAATTCTTATCACGGACTGTTCTTAATTAATGCGAATCCTCGCGCTCTTACAACTTATATATATATATATATATATATATATATATATATATATATATATCACACTCGACCAATGCTCCCGCAACACATATGTATAGGATATATATATACATACACAGAACATAGTCTTTCGGCATTTCGGCCGATTTGATCATTCACTCGCTCGCGCACGCACCCAATTAAAAATTAACCTCGAATCGAATCGTTCTCGCTCACTCGGCTCCCAGCCTGATTCTCACGATTCGGCGCGAGCGCTTCTTCTTCTCTTCCTCTCCCAATTAACGGAAAAATTCTCCTCTTCTTCCTTGCCGCCGCACTGACTCATATATATATATATATATATATATACATACACACATGGTAGAGAGAGAGAAAAAAAATCGAGGCGAACGGCCGCGACATTTTCCCCACCTGCGCGAGCAACGGCCGCGTAACAGGAGAGTAGAAGAGAATCGTGGTAGTAGTCGTCGTCGCTCCACTTTTTCTCGAGCGCCGGATTTTCTCTCCACTCCATGGTGTTGAGGAGAGATCTGATGTGACGCGAGAGAAAGAGAGAGAGAGAAGGAAGGAAGGAGGTAGATGATGTTATCGAAATGAGGAAAGGGGTAGGGGTAGAGAGAGAGAGAGAGAGAGAGACTTCCCTCAGGGGAAGAGGAGAGACGGTTTTGCCGTACTTGGCGTGGAAAGTATGGGCGAGTGACGAGAGTGACGGATGGGTCCGCTTCCGGGTGTTGCTGGGTGGAGTGTAGAAGATTTTCTTTTTTCGTTTATAAGAGGTTGATAAGAAACAGAGGTTCTTTCTTTTTTTTTTCTTAAGAAAGGAAGAGATAAAGGAGGTTTGAGGTGGTTGGTATACAGTGTAGAGAATCATGAGGTTGTTTTATCGGGTATATGTATGATATGGATCTTAGATAGTATATATAAAGCAATGAGTTATCTTAAATGGGATGTATAATGGTTCGAAAGCAGTTTCACGATAAAATTCATTCGAAATTTCTTTATTTAAAATATAATTCTTTAATGTTACGATGTTAATTAATTAATTTATACATTAAAAAAAAAGAACTTGACAACAACGCAATTGTTTACATCCATTACAGTTATACTACACAACAGAATCGCGTATTTTTTCATATCTTATCAAAAGTACCATTAAAACGACAGTATCAAGTTCCAACCTTACTGTAAACTCGCATCGCCAAAGTCCGCCGAAAAATCCAATAAAATTCGTCACCTCCGCGGGGCAAACCGGACCCACCTCATCATCCTGGCACGGCATTCCTTGCGAGTTCACGATAACCTCATCCTTCCAAAAAAAGAAACTAAAAAACAGCACCAAGGATTCTCCTCTATTGCGCCACGACCTCGGCTGCACTTGTATGTACATATATATAGATACGTATACCGGTATACGTTGTACATATATACAACAACTTATGTCATACACTTGCGAGTACCGTGGGGTCAACGCGCGTCTTCGTCGCTGCGGTATATACAGTTAACCGGGCAAACAGGTGGCGGTGGGCGAGTGCGCGTGCATCCCGCTGGCGACGGGTTTTCCCTACGCCGAAAAGGATTTTGGTAGTGTTGATGATGATGATACTGGTGCAGCGGGATGTCGTGTTACGTAAAAATGACGGTTTTTAAGGTGGGACAGGTGTGTGTATGTATGTATGTGTGTGTATGGAATGTTGTTTGATGAGTGCAGGAGATGTTGTTTGATGGATTGTTATTTTCTTGTTTTTTTCGGTGGTTACCGTTGTTTGGGAATATCAATAATTCATATTCGGTTGGGTTCTGTATTAATTATGCGTTAAAAACTAGGACGAAGATTTGGTAGATATTATATTTTGTGTAAATGATATAGTGAGGTAGGTTCTGTATCACATGATACGTATATAATACAATGTGATCGTTTTGGGAAAGGAGGATATTGTTTAAGTATACTGCAGATGACACTTAGAAACGTTTAAAAATTAAGCAAAAGTATATAATGAGCTGTCCTCCAATAACCTTACGTATAAATTTATTATGGAAATCGTCGCATAAATCTTTGCAACTTATTTAATCACCATCCCATCATCAGCCTTTACGCAAACTTATCGACACTTCGTAACCTCAGCTCAAAAATCCTAATTGCATTCCTTCGCAATCATCACATACACCACCGACAATCCATAAACTTCCATAACCGAACCCAGTCACCTCATGCAATCCCATCCACCGATGCTCCCCTAATACAATCAAACGTGCAGCCCCAATTTTACAACAACCGTTCGTCACACCAACAAAAAAAAAACACAACGCTTACCCATCCACACACGCACACACATAATCTTCAACGCGTGAGATTTCCTCGAACCGCGTGCAATTACCGAGCTCAAGCGCGATCATTCTTCTTCTTCTTCTCCCTTCTCCTCTTAGGCTGTGAGTTTCTCCACGTACATATATACATATATATATACACGTATACACACACGTGCCGCTCGCGCACCCGGTAACCCAGAAAAGCCGGCGCGCACGCCGCAGGCGATATCGCGACCGGCTTCTTGCCCGGCGGCGCGGCGCGAAAAAAACGAAGGCAAACATACATACATAGAGAGAGAGAGAGAGGAGTGTGCGTACGTATATGTGTACGTATACGCGGTTTATATGGTAGGAGAGAGAGAAAAAGCTACCGTAAATTGGCAAATTTGTTGCAGCCATTAGGAGGAGGAGGAGGAGGAGTAGCAGCATGCCTTTATCTCGTTATGCGGAATTTAGCGGGCGGATAATCGCGCACGAACGTCGCGTGTAATTGGTGCTTGAGTTGTAGGGCGAGTTAAAAGAGGAAAGCTGGGTGGTATATAGACGTGAAGAATAATTGTGGAATGCGTTTTATTTTTTCTTTATCGATTTTGGTGTTTTTACGTTGTTGATTTTCGATTTAATTAATTGATCGATTGTTTTTTTCTCTCGAAATGTATAGGAGATTTTTTTTTATTTAGAAGTAGAGCGTAGGGTTCCGAGTGGTGATTAAAAAAATGTTTTATGAATGTTACTGACAATATCGATTTATGTTTCATAAATTTTTTTTAAGCCAATATGACGCGAAATCTATCTATGTTTTAGTAGATTCGATAAAACTGGTTATAAATCTGAAGGCCTTAAAAGATATTTATGGTTTTAGAATATACATTGGTAAAATGCGCTTTAAAAGGGCGCACGTCAAATAAATAAATAAATGTTTTTTCGTAGACGTATGAACTTTTTTATTTATTAGCGGTAAAGTTTATTTGCAACATCCGAAACAAATATACTTTACTTTTTACATAAAACTATTTGAAATAGTAATTTCACTATTATACAAACAGGAGCATCATCAATTACTACAATTGTATATTATATCAAAGATCATTGTAAACTCGAAATAATCCAAGAAAATTTTAAATTTCCACTGAAAGCCCAATAAAGTCATTACAAATCTCCCCTTCACCACCAGTCCACATATAAAAACGTCAAAAAAAATCCCATCGCTCACGAAAACGCCATATACCTACGTACACCATAACACATCACACTCGCCGCTCGACCCGTTCATCTTCATTCCAGAACTCATGCTGCATTGCTATACGCACTTGTTCTCGCGTGCGCGCGAACCGGAAACGCACGCAGTGCGCACACGCCGCAGTCTTCTTCGAAATCGTAACGTCACATGCGTGCACGCGTTCTCTTGTGCAATATCACGGCAGCGCGTGTGTTGGTGCCGTTATCCCTTTCGGCCTTTCTTTTTCTTTTTCTTCTTCACGTTCTTCGAGATGCGCGGACCTGCCCGACTGCATAACGCGATTGTATGGACGAGTTGTGTTACGTCAGTAGTGGCGAGTGTATTTATAGAGTCACAGTATATAGTGGCTGATGATCTGCGCTTTATTAATTTTTTCAAGATCTTTGTTGTGACAAGTGAAATGTACGGTGATGTGCAATGAGCTTGGTTGTAAAAATCCGCATAGTATGGTGAAAAAAAAAAAATTTTTATAGCTGCTCGCGAGAATGTGTTGATTATTACTGCGGTTGAACTGGCAAAAAAAACGAGTTTTTTTTCGAATATACGGGTGGTAAACACGTGATACTGTTATTGTTGTTATTAAGGATCCCGTAAACGACGGTGAATTTTATAGCTCTGAAGAACATGTTTAATGTGTAAATTATATAAAATGATAAAAATTTTAGCGTCATTTTATGTTCTCTTCTTTTATTTAATTTTTTAATCAATATTTTTGTACACGTTTTAATAACAGATGAGGCTGATATATTATTCAATAATCAGTACTGGAGGATAAAGTCATGTAAAAATTTTATGCTCACAAAAATATAAACTTCAAAATCTTTTGATAATATTTTGATAACACAAGTTGCCAGACCACAGTTCACAATAAAATTTCCTTCGAACAGCTTTTAACCTTTACTATTGACAATCGACTAAATCACAATATTTCTCTATTTCCAGAGCACAAATGGCGAAGCGCCACTGGTTGACAGCAGCGCCCTGCCGCTGGAGCATCGGTCGGTGTATGGGCCACCAGCCCAATACGGCGCACCAACGTCCCACGGTGCTGAGGAGAACTGGCCTCTAGCTTCCCCCGACACGCCACAAATTAAGCATCTACAAGTACAATGTGAGAAGACGCATATGCGAGTGAACATCGAGTTCGATCGACCCTTCTACGGTATGATCTTCAGCAAGGGTTTCTATTCTGATCCTCACTGCGTGCATCTGAAACCTGGCACTGGTCACCTCAGCGCCACCTTCGAAATCTTCCTGAACTCCTGTGGTATGTCCTCATCGGCTAACCACAACGTTGCTCCATATGGTTCACCCACGCCTTCGGGAAGCTACGTCGAGAACACGATCATCATCCAGTACGATTCCTACGTGCAGGAAGTTTGGGATCAGGCTAGGAAGCTCAGGTGTACTTGGTACGACTTCTACGAGAAGGCTGTCACCTTCCGACCATTCCAGGTTGACATGTTACACGCTGTCACCGCTAACTTCTTGGGCGACAACCTGCAGTGTTGGATGCAGATTCAAGTAGGCAAGGGTCCATGGGCTTCTGAAGTGTCCGGTATCGTCAAGATTGGTCAGACTATGACCATGGTATTGGCTATCAAGGATGATGAGAACAAATTCGACATGTTAGTGAGGAATTGTGTGGCACATGACGGAAAGAGGGCGCCCATTCAACTGGTTGACCAGTACGGTTGCGTCGTCAGGCCAAAGATCATGTCCAGGTAAGATAGAAAGATGTTGGATATAATTTATCAACGGTTGCATAAAATAAATTGTTTATACTGTGGGTTAATCATTCAAAGTAAATAATTTCCTTTTCAAGACAATCAGTCAAACTTTTAAAATACCTTTCGTATAAAAACATCAGAACGACAATTATTCGTCATGCTCGGTAACGCGATTTAACTACAGTCATTATCGTTCATTAAGTCTCTTTTAAACCTCGAACGACGCTCATAAAGCTCTTTGACAACAATATTTCGCACTCGAGAACACCACCTCTTAGTATCCATCCGCGAACCATAAACAACTTGTTTTCATCTCTGCAAGCCACAATTACTCAGTACCTTCAACCCATCAATTAACACATATCATTTTCTCTCTTACTCCTATAGGTTCCAGAAGATAAAGAACTTCGGTCCGAGCGCCTCGGTCGTGAGCTTCGCCTACTTCCAGGCCTTCAAATTCCCCGACAGCATGAACGTGCACTTCCAGTGCGTGATTCAAGTCTGCCGTTACAACTGCCCCGAGCCTAAGTGCGGCCATCCTGGCCTTGAGTACGGAGCCGCATCGAACACGATTGGCTCGGAGTACGGATCGCCACTACACCAAGGATTAACGTCCGAGTATGGAGCACCACCACTGCCCGAGTACGGCATTCCCCCAGCGTACCCCGATCCCCGTCATCCAAGTGGACCAGCTGGAGCTTTCAGGTAATTATCGATTTTGTAATAAGTGTATGGAAGGGATATTTAAATTAGTTCTGACAATGAAAAGCCAACGTAATTCCATTTTATGTAACGTCTATTCTTGGCACAGTAGTGTAAAAAATATAAAAGATAATTAAAATAAAGACTACGATAAAAAAGAAAATGATAAAATTTTATTTGAAAAATTTATTTGTATATTTATTTACAATCACATTTACAATTATAAAAGAAAAAATATCTTGAACGATTCTTACCTCCTTCTTCATGAAAATTAAAATCTACACTTAAAATTCTATCGACAACATACAAGCCTCTTCAATAACCCCAATCTAATCCCGGCATTTATCGATTCACAGCGAGCCAAGTCCCGACGTAGTACCAGCGCCTCAGGCACAAACCTCTTCATCGTCGCCATCGTCGACGTCCACAGGCGACGCAACCGCTAGCAGCAGTGCACCACAGACCTCGCAACAACAGCAGCAACAGCAACAATCACAATCCCAGCAGCAGCAGGATAGCATTCACTTGCCACCGCCACCATTACCCGGACGTCCCGCGGCAGCTTATCAGACGGTGATAGGCAAGAGGGAGGGTACAGTAAGCAGCGACGAGCACGAGGGTAATCTCGCGACTCTCGGCGGAAGGCCGAGGTCCGTCGAGGGTCTTCCCGCGGAACTCCGTGGTGCCAGGAGGCGCAGAAACGTTATTGGTGACGACGAGCATATGGAGGTACGTGTATATTGTATGCATTGTACAGGGATATGGGTCAAATAGGGTGTGGGAGATAGGCGGGAGTTGAATACGAAGTTTTTTTTGGTTGGTAGAAGAGGGAATAGGGTTTCTTTAATCTGGGGGTATGGTTGTATAGCAGTTTATAGCGATTTTTGTTATGTTTCAATTGAATAATTTAAACGTAGGGTTTAAATTATCCGAAGAACAAAGTTTAATCGAGCCACGTAATTAAAAAAAATCAGGTTACTTGGAAACATTGTTAAATGTAGCAAATTCTTTGTTATTTATACACAACGCAAAAGTTTTTATCGAATACTAATCAAATATTTTCCAATTTATAGGACACATTCCACACGGTGACGTTCGTCGCGTCGCACGTGTACAAGCGTGCCGCCCAGGAGATGACGGACGTGAACACATCTCGCATCATTCAGGTGGTAGCACCTGGCGACGTGAACTTTGCTCTGGGTACGCCAAGCTCCGACAACGACACAACTGTCGTCATCCAGGATGCTGCAACGGGCACCGATCCCGAGACCATCTGTATGTCACTGCCTGGCTTCGTGGGAGGCCTCGTCATGCTACTCCTCGTCATCATCGTTGCCTCGCTGGTCGCGGCTTTCCTCTTCGTGCGCGTGCGCGCCGTAGACCGTAAGAACGCCGGTATCGGTCTTGGCTTCGCCCATCCGGCTTACGTGACCGAGAACCCTGAGCTTGTCAAGGTCGCCAATTGAGCGAGCGTGCGAACGTTTTTTGGATTTTAATTGAGAGACCATCGACTTTATTGGAAAACAAAAAAAGAGAGCATAGAGGGAGAGAGACGGAGGACGATCGTTTTAAAACGAGGCCATAAAAAAAAATAACCTCGTCTCGATTCTCCACAAACACACATTCACATGAAACTCGTCCTCGATCTTGTCTCTTTCTCTCCCTCTCGTCTCTTCTCCTTCTTTTGTCCTTCTCTAACCCCCTTTCTCGTCAACTCTCTCTTTTTCTGTCTCTCTTCTCTCCGTCTCGATCCTCCTTCGACATTCATTCTCTCTCTCTCTATCTCTCTACTCTCTACTCTCTCATACTCTTGTGGCGCCTCGCGGAGTGAAGGACGTTTATTCGCACGGTTGAGGGATGACGATGATGAAAGCTAGAAGTGGTGCGGTCCGCGACGAGTGGGCGTTTCACAAAAGAAGGGGGGAGCTAAAAGAAGCTATGACTTCGACCCCTTTCGAAAAGCAAGCACACACTCGGCGGATGTGTCGTCTCCAGACACAACACACGCTGCCACCTCCGAGCAAAGACTGACATCGGTTTTCACTCCTCGAGACGGCCGAGATTTGCGCTTGGGAAGTCCACGTGCTTCCTATTCAATATACGAGATAGAGAAAGAGCGAGGGAAAGAGGGACGAGAGAAGAAGAAGTATACATGCAACTGCGTTAGTCTGTCTGACACTCTCTCTCTCTTTTCGTCCTGTCCCAGGGGGACGTTCCGATGACGTGTATGTTCTGCTTCTTGTGTAAATATTGGACAGAACCTACCGAGGAGACTAGGAGAGAGAGAGAGATAGGGAGAGAGAGAGAGAGAGTAGGAGGAAAGAGTGAGAGGAAAAAGAGGGAGAGAAGGAGAGGACAGAAAGAAAGAAGGAAAAAGAGACCGAGAAAAAAAGGAAATCTCGAGGAGCACTCGTCGCGGTGTTATGTACATATATATACGAAGAAGCGCGCACGCGAGTGCGAGCGAGTCAAGTCGTCGCGGTGCTCCTCGAGGCAGAAGATACCCGTATACTTTATATACACGCAGCTATATAGCACGCACACACGCATGCATTACACCCCCTTTTCTTCTTCTCCCATGTTGTTTGAATCTTCCTCGTTTTTCGTGTTTTTTTTTTGTTTTGTATAATACTCCTACGAGATAAGTTCTAGGAGTAAGAGCCTTTACCCCCCCCCCTCGTTCATTGCATTGTAACTCGTTGTATACGTGTAATCTCTCTGTGTAACATCATCGACCTATTATTGTATTGTATTATTCTCCAAAAAAAAAAACAATCAAGTATGCGCGACGTGCGCGTCGTTGAGACGGTCGACGTGGTTGAGATGTAGATAAACCTCGCGCGATAAATTTAGTATGTGTTGTATACACCTGCTGCGAGAAATCGACATGTATGTGTGTCTTTACTTTTTGGTTACCAGCGAATCGATTTTGTTTGTTTTTTTTCGTCAAAAAGTTCAATCCACGTCTCACCGCGGTTACGACCTGATCAAATGTATCTTATCATTTGTTTGTATTTATTTCGACGAGCGGCGATTACTGTAATAACTACTACTACTACTACTACTACTATCACTATTACTCTATATTCTTTTCATTATATTTTCTCTCATACACGCGCGTCTCATCATTATCGTCATCATCGTCTTCCATCTGCCATCGAACGTCGCCCAACAACGACGACGTAGTAGTCTTCGCCCTTTGTATTTATTTTCTACCAGTGAAAGCTAATGAATAAAGAAGAAATCACGTTACCTCAGCGCCTTCGTTGTCCCCTATACAACATCCACCTCACCATCATTCTATCTCGATGTTCCTATATATACTCTTCTTATCTTTGAATACACTAACGCGCACTAACCTTAACTTATTGCTCGGTATCACGAACCCCTTTTCTTTCTTACCCCCTCCCTTCATTGCTCCATTCTCTCCTCTTCATCGTTCATTTTTTTTTTCATTCTTTATTTAACTTTTCGACCGATCTAAACATTCCCGCGGCGTGGGAATGTGTTTAACGTACGTGTCTTGAGCACACGCCCTCACACGATATCGTATGATCATATCGAATACGACCAAGATATTGTAAGGATTTTTCATGATTATTCGAATTATATAATACTTTTTATTTATATAAAAATAATGTTGTTTGTTGAAATCTTTTTTTCTTACACATCCCCTTCCTATAGTGTTTTATAAATAAATATTAATACTAGTACGTAAGAATGGAATCGATTTTATAAGTTGTAAATATGATAAATCATTGTAATTAAGTAAACTGGTTAAATGGTACTGTATCATACATACAAGGAAAATCATGTGTATTATACTATGTACTTTAAATAACTTTTTTAACTGTTGAATCGATTTTCATGAAAATAGATATTAAACCTTTTTTTATGTTTAAAATCATTATGGAGTCTTTGTCTTGTATATTATAGCTATTAATTAAATACTTACGGAAACTAACGCACAAGCTGATAAAATAAAAAAATAAAAATGGTAACTTTTTTTTCTACAATCATCTTATACTTTTCAATATAGAAGCACGACAAGTACATAAAAAGTCATAATTATCCGGAGTAGATTCATGTCGGAACAAAGTAGCGACGGGACCTACAGAGAAGGCGCGCTCGCGCTGGTCGGACTCATTGAGATGAATTACTGCCGTGTAAATAACATAAAGACGGGCTTGGGGTTGGCGAACTTCTGGGAAAGTGTAGGGGAGCGGAAGAAGAACGGATGAATAATAAATCAGCCGCGCGTCGCCCTTTTATCGAAATGCGCAAAGCGCGAGATCCCGCGCGCTCGTGCGCTTTACACGCGCCGATAGAGCCGCGAAGTTGTTAACTGCCGCTCGTGGTTTTGCACTCGAATTTCCTGAATACGAGCGTTGCCCATAGACTGATGCTTTAATGGATCTTCTCGTAAAGACGTTAATTAATAATGTTTTAATATCAAGAGAATATACTGTAACAAATTTATATGTTGTAAAGAAATGCACAAATTCTCATGCGAAATGGTACAGGTTTTACAAGGAATTGTATTTGATGAAATGAAAGAGTGTTGGCTAAGTGTCAAGTAATTTGTATTTTTTTATTGAATAAAATACGATATTACATATATAAAGTAATATATATATATATATAGTCTTTTAAAGTAACTGAACTAATATAAAAACAGTCGAAAAATCACTCAGTGATCGATAGAAGTGTACATCACAATTCAAACATCTTACATTTTCGCAGTTGAGTGACCAACAAAAATTTTTCATAGAATTTTTTTTGTTAACATTTAATTAACATAAGATCAATAGTAAGAAAGAGAATTATTGCTACAAAGATTAAAAAAATTATTACTATAGATAAATCTGGAAAAAGTCTTAAGATGTTAAATACTGTAAAACTATCATTTTGAAGCTTTAGCATTTGGAAAATTTAACTTATTAAAAAATGCACAACTCGCGCGAAGCGTTATACGTAAAGTATTAGCGTCTATACTTGGAAATAAAAATATACGTATAACTGCGAGTGAAAAAATGCTCGCATTTGTAACCAATCAATAAATCAACAAATTCAAGAAATACGTAATTTTATATGACTTTACATAATTACGGTGCGATCGATTATTGCAAAAAATTATAAAAAATATACATAATTGTAGAATGGCAAACTATGTTTGCAAATGCAATTGAAAAATTTGTATAAGGCTCACTTTTTTGTAAAAAAAAAAATAAAAACTAATTTAGTTGCGAATAATTTAAAAAATAACATTGATTAGAATCTACTGCTAACGAATATATATTATCAATAATCTAGGGTATAATTAGGGCAACAAATTACTATAAAGAAATAATATCACTGTCAGTGTGGAAGTATTTACGCTGAAATGGATATTATGTCTAGTTGTTTATTATGACATAAAAATGAATTACGCAGTTAACAAGAAAAACAGTTAATCGAAAGGTCAAAAGATATGTGTCTTTGAAATTTTATGTAAACGTTCTATGTTGTGTACTGGATGCTGGTGAGTTTTTGCAGATTTTTTAAAATTAATGTTTTCAAACTGTGTCATGTCAAATTTGACAATTTTAACATTTCTTGCCGATTTTAATTCATTTATAACTTTAAAAAAGTATTTTTCACGACTGATATAAGAAGTTCTTTTTGTAAAATTTTCTCAACTTTTTAATAAAAATACTTACACGTATCTGCTTTTACTTGCATATGTGCAAATAAAATAAATTTTTTGAAAATTAAGTCAATTCCAGATTATCTCTATAAAAAACTTCATGGAGATACCTTTTATTGTAAAATTACACCGATCTAAGAAAATATAGTTAAATTCTACGAAAAATTACAAGAAAATAAGTGCATTTGAGATATTTTAGATTTTTGCTTTTTTGAACTGAAAATTAATTAAAATATTGAATGTTAATATGGATTTCATTATTATTCTTTTCAATATTAACAAATTTTTCAGCTCAAAATAAAAGCAAAAATCCGAAATATCTTATACAAAATAGAACGTTTTCACAAAGTTTCAAGGAAATCTATTTTTTGGCTCTCAATTAAATAGAGAATAACACTGTAAGAAAACTTCCATATATATAGATATACAATGTGTACATTTGGAAACCCAAAATGTAAACACAGTATATATATATATATATATGGAAGTTTTCTAACAGTGAAGTTATATACACACACACATACACGCACACGCGCATATACATTTTAATATCGAGTTAATGCATCTCTACTTGACATGGAGACTATCATTTACGGTAATCGGAAATTAAAATTGTTTTGAATAAACTCACATACAAAAGCAATAATTGAAATACTATAACCAGTAAGTAACAGAAATGTAAGTTGCAATTTAATGTTGTCGTGGTTCTCATCTTCATGCACTTCATGGGAGTGTTCTAGATATTCCATGTTTGGTTTAATCATTTTTTCCATTCCCGATTCACGAGTTCTGTGAAATATTTCTAAAAATTTGTCATAATATGGCGATGCTTTTTCAAAATTGTAGCGCCATCGTTCACAGCCAAATGCTTGATTTGCTATTTTTAATTTCTGTAAATCTTTATCACTTGCAAAAGTTTTGATATAATTTTTGGCTGCAACTAAAGGCGTAATACAAAGGCAATCCTTTTTAGTCGTTAATCTTTTTAAGCACGAACCTTGTCTTAAGTCAAAATATTGAGTTTCTTCTTGTACTTTTTGGTAATAGATATTGTGATTAAAATACATGGGAGTGACGAAAGAACTTGCAAATAGCTTTATACGAGACTCATAAATACCTTTAATGGTATCAAAATCGACCACTTTATGTGTCAGTTTAATAGCAATGATATTAGAGTAAATATCATTTGAACAGTTAATAGACATGAAAACGGCAGCAAGGAAGATAATTCTTTCTATCAAGTTTCCAAAGTTTATTGTTATAGAAGAGCCTGCGAAAAGTCTTACAATGTCAAATGCTGTGAAATTATTTGTTAAAAGTTGTAGCTTTTGCAAGATCCGACTTATATATTTAAAAATCAATGGAATCACACATATAGGTATAATTACTTTTAAAGGTAGCATAAAACTGTTACCTATAATTATAATGGGTGCAATGCCAACAACTTTTTCACAGTCTAAATCTAAGACTAATGTTAAGACTTCTTGAGAATATGACGAACTGACAATTTCAGGATATACTTCTGCATTTACTTTGTTATCTCTTAGGGCTTCATACTTCATCGAAGTTTCAGCTTCAAATGTGAAATTTTTTGGAATTTCAATGAAAATTATAGAAAAATTCATTGCTTTCCATATAAATAAAATCATTTCACTATATATGCCTTCTAAACTGATCAAGTTACCATGTTGATCTCTTTTTTCTTTCACAAGTAGATTCTCACTAGTTATAAGTTTCACTTTGTGTCCATTTATTTTATGCAGTTTTTTAGGAAAAATGTTTAAACCAACATATAAACGTTCTTTTTTAAAATTTTTGTAAAATGGATTATAATGTCTGATTATACACTCATTCGATTCTAATGCAGTTTCATATCCAATTTCAAGAATTGAAAAATCTAAAAATTTATTCTTCCATGCATATTTTAGTATTGAATTATAATTATAAATGTTTTCTGTACATCTTACAAGAAATAGTAAACATTTTGGCCTCATCTCTTTCAGTGTCAATAGTACAAAAATATCAATATATTCATGCAACCGTTTTATTATTTCAATTTCAGTGGAATCAAGCGTTGACTCAAAATATAGTATTATATGAATTGAAGTATATTTTTGAACTTTTAATGTGCTAGTATATTGTTGAATTGTATTAGAATTATTAAGATGCACTGTATTTGTAAGAACAGAAGGAATTTCTTGGGTAAAATATTTTAGTATTATATTTTTATGGTATGTGTTTATGTGTTCTGAATTATTAATAAATAACATCGTATAATGAGGTTTTTCAATATCCACTATATATTGTTTAACATATTGAGAACAATTTTTGATTTGTGAAAAACATCTGGAATATGCCGTGACAAGTAAGAGATGGAAGATGATGAGCATCATCTTGAACTATATCAAAATATTGTTATTATGTTATATGCTTTAGTACTTAAGGTAGTATCGTTTCACATTACTTAAAGCGATGCTATGAACTTCCGACACCGCATACTTTTTGTAAAACTATACTAACTATATGTGTAAAAAGTAAATGAAAAAAATTATTTTCAGTTTACTATCTATTTAATTTTGCCATGTTGACTTGGCGTTATTTTCTTTGTTATATTTGTTTTTTTCTTTAGGATCAATAAAACCTTCACTCAAGTTGAATAGAAAACTTGGAAATAATGGATTTTTTGTCCTGCGAAAAAAATATAAGTGTTTCGCCATATTCTTTAAATTTCTCATTATAAAGAATAATATTCTCTGGTAGAGGAAAAAACTATTTTTTTAACAACGGAATCATACGTTTCCAAATCCATAAATTAAAATTAGGTTGTATCTTCGACACAAAGGAGCATCCGGTCAAACATTAAAAAAAATAAATGACAAAAGTTATAGTATAAAATAAGGCATATTTAATTTGTTCTATGACGTACACAAAAAAAAAATTACAATTTAACATATTTTCTTAAAATCGATTACATCTAACTATGTATGTATTGATAAACGCTAAGAATTAATTAAAAGAACTAATTAAAAAAGCGAACCAAGTCTAGTAATTTGTCGATGAAGTAGAAGACGCTTTATGGTTAGATCAGAAAAACAATGAATAAAGTTGTATACCGATAAATCACGATTTCGATCAGCTTTGGTAGCTGCAATTTGTTTGCGCAGGTAATTCACGTAGCATATATGCACTGTCAAGCTTCCTTCTCAGTTGATACAGCTACAGTTTCTAAATACTACATTCAGTAATTGCATCTTCAGCTAATTAGATGTGGAGAGTCGGAGTGACCTAAAATTATAAGTGATATAATGCGCGCCCTCTAAATTACGTTCGAGCTAGATACGTAAAAAAGTTTTGACTTTGAAGATATCCACCAATTAAAATTGGCGTTTTGGTAAATTTTGAAGTTATCAGAAACCTTAAACTCTAAAATATACTTAATACCGCTTATAGTATTTCGATAATCGTATTATATAAATTTTCGCTCTAGAAATTCTTTATTTTTTTGTGCTAATTTTAGATTTGCACAGTTTTGATTATATAATTGCCCTGGTAGAAAATAACCCAACTAAAATGGCTTAACTGCAACGGTTGGTCAAGTTTTTGGGCCAACGAATAACAA
>JAWWEQ010000010.1:26773771-26842292 GCA_035583055.1 Torymus tubicola | reverse complement strand
ATTGGTTAAACGGTTGGCCAAACCTTTGCGATTTGGCGAACGGATGGCAAACGGTTGGTGTTCATTTCTACCAGGGTGTGATTGTAAATAATAAATTAAACTATTTTGTATAACGTAATTACAGGTAATTAATTACATGGAATTTCTGTAACGGTCCTTCGCGAGTGTTTTCTGCGCGAAGTGCGCGCATCAACATCCCTCGAGCAGATAGGACTATTTGAAAATCCGACAGCTAAATCCGGAATTTGTCGAGTTCAATGGTTTATCGAAATCACAAGCTTCGACGTTGGACGTCTGAGCCGCTTAACGCGAAGTTGCTTTACGCCAGGCGTCGAGCTACGTTACTTCGATACATCTGTGAATTTACTGGTTATCAATTTCGAATATTATCGTGTCCAATTACGGATTCTACTTGTTCGAATATTCTTCGACATTATATAACATGGCATCGAACAGAGGAAATACAAAATCTTGTATTACATTTTATTCAAAGTTTGTGAATCACAATATCGGAAACTATACGTTCAAGCGTACTTACAATAATGCTGTATACACGCGACGAGCTTTACAAAACAAGATCCCTTAAGTACTCTTAAAGTACCTTTGTAAATACCAATCAGTCATCCGATTCTCTTAGATCGTCTGCCGCTACGGCGAATCACACCCGCATTTCCTTTGCGGCGAAAATAAAAGAGATCGTCGGGGGGGGGGGGGGGCAGTAGCAAACGCGTAGAGATTTCATTCGTAAGTATACTATATATATATAGACGGGGGGTGAGACTACGCCAACGTAATTGCGGGGACATCATAAGCCACGCGGAAGATTTTCAAAGTGGCGCCTTGATTGCGAGCCGCTCCGCAAGAAATTGCAGCGGCGCGAGCCGGGCAGCAGTTCAACTGGCGCGCGTGCGAAGCGAGAAAGAAGAGAGAGAGAGTGAGATTAAGCCGTTAGATGAAGGAAAAGATGAAAGAGACAGAGGCAATCCGCTTGTGTTTAAGTAGCTCTATCAGAATCAGCTGCTTATTGGATTAAAATGTGTTTAAGGTTATGTAAAAGTGTAAATAGTGGTAGAATTAGTAGTGATTTATGCTGAGTAGAAAAAAAGGCATTATATTATATAAAGTGGCGGTTTAGGTATAGGCGAGTGTAAAAGGCGCAGCTCGGTATCGATAAACTGCAAAGTTCGCGTTAAATCTTTAAAACGAATTTAAGCAGCTCCGTGCGCGCGACGGTATTTCAATTTCAGTTTCGAATTTACAGAAATTGCGGTGCTTGCGCCACCGGCTAAAGGCCCATAAAATTTAGTCACCCAGCTGTATAGCTTGGTGGTACCAGGCGTGGAGCTCGGGCCACATTTCAGAGATTGCCAGTATAGCGTTATACATGTATGTAGTTGCAGCTTGCGGTAAACTAGTATGGCTAAGAGAGACCGAGAGAGAGAGAGATTCGAATATTCAATAATCTTTTCTATTATGAGTCGTAAATTTTATAATTGAAATCAGGCAGTTTACATGCAATGGTATAAAAGAGATACAATCTTTTTATTTTTTTTTATTATTTCATGCCTTTCAAAGCGAATTTCTGACTGTGCTCTAATCCATTGGGATATGCAAAAATGTTTGCTCGTTATATTTGGAAATATTGGATAGAATTTTTATAACAATAATACTAATAAATATTCGCATGAGCGATGATAAAAAATATTTAAAAAATTACTTTATTATGAGTATTTTTACAATCGTTTTTCAAAGTGTTTTATTAGCTATTTTATTGCTTTAAACCTAATAATTTTAATTGATAACAATAAATAAAATCAATTTTGTTTTAAATACTTCATAAAATAATTAAATCTAAATGTATACTAGCAATAAGTTATAAATAAATAAATACTTTCAAAATTATTAATCATTTTCTTTGTATTATACAGTAATATACTCTAAAGAAAACATTGTAAAGGTTTCAAAGATATACGTACAATCATTAATGTATAAAAGAACCTTCAGATTATCTAGTTACCATAAATACTGGTAAATTGAGATACTTACAATAGGCATTCATATATACATTGAATGGGTAGCAATTTAAATTAGTTTAATGTAATCTTTTATTAGCTATAACTTATCAAATAAATGGAAAGGCATTAAAACCGAATACGATGTAAATAGCCGCATAAGCCAGCTAAGAAAGTATATATATATATATAGCAACCGAAGTAAGGTATCTTCGCTGGATAAAACGTGTCGAAAGACAAACCAACGAAAGCGAGAGAGAACCAGAGAAAAGTACAACGTCGACTGCTCGTAGCAGAGTCGTTTTCCTTTGATCCCGTAATTGGAGGTGTCCGTAAGAACGCGAGAGCGAGAGATATAGAAAGAGAACGAGAAGAGCGAGAGATTAACCAAGTTATAACGTCGCCGGGATTGCGCGGCGCTCTCACTCTGCCTCTGCTCTTTTTCCGAGGGTCGGATTAATTTTGAGGGGGGAGACACGGACGCGCGTGCGGAAAGAGGCAAAGAACATTGTTTCACGATTGCGTTGGTCTCTACCATCGCCCGCCCGCGTGTGCGGATTAGGCGTAATTTTTTCGCGCTCGTGTCCTGGGAATTGCTGGATTCGCACGCGAGATAGACTTTTGTGTTGAGTGAACGTATGTATATATATGTATAAGGGGTATGTGGAGGACGATGTCGAGTTATTAACAATTGTAGTGCGACGGAGTTTTGTATATTTGCGGTCGGATTGGCAGGTGTACGATGGGAGGGGAAGAGACAGTCGAATGGGAAAACAATGAGTGTGTGTGTGTGCACTGCGGTGGGTTGGGTGAATTCGATTATTTCGCGAGTGTTTTGTGACTGACGCGCTTTTGTCACTCTCTCAGCGCATTGGCGGGATTTAATTAACGGACTGTATATTTATTAATATTGAGAGAAATGCTTATTATTATATATGATGCGTTGTATTTAATTACATTGTTGGAGTTTTCGGGGTTTCAAAAAGCGTTGTGATAAAACATGAATTGACGCCTAAAAGAATTGTTAGATTTTTATTCATTGGTCCGCTTGGCTATATACAATTACTTCTTATTACTTTTTAACACGCATATATATAACGTACAAGTATTAAAAAGGCAAAATTAGAAAATTTTTTCACAAAAATAAAAAAAAAGGAATTTATATTTCTAATATCTCTGGAATATTTTTTCCAACACTTCTATTACGCTCCCCGGCTATTCGCCACCCTCCCACACATATAAATAGAATACGGAAGAGCGTTAAACCGCGCGAAAGCCCGACGGCATTATTATCATACGCCATCTCTCAACCGCACGCTGCTCGCCTCTCTCTCTTCCCCCTTCAGAATTTAATTAAATTAAACCGCGCGCGGAGTATTCCAAAATCTAAAAAGAGCCATCGCCGCAGATACTCAACTCCCCCACCTTCCTTCTCATTTAAAAAAAAAAGAAAAAAAAAAAACAACCACTACGAAAACCAAGGCAAATTTCCATGCGCAGACCGAAGTAGCCTCCTCTCCCCACTCTATACGATGCATGCCTCGTACCTCTCGCAGATTTAAGCGCGCAGCGTCTCGAGACTACTTCTCGCACGCTCCTCCTACTCCTCCTGCTTCCGAATGGCTCATCTCGGCAAAGTGCGAGCGCGGATAAGCCGCCGGCGGCGGCGGCGGTAGCGGCGCAGTTGGATTTTACGTTTATCGCTTATATACACGTACGTGTGTGTGTATGTGTGCGATTGGCCGCGGGTCAGGTGCCGATCGAGGTTGTAAAGCCGTCCGGTGCAGCTGTGTGGATATGTATATATATGTATACGTATAGAGATGCAGTTTCCAAGGGGATGGGGGGTGAGTGAGAAAACGCGGTGGCGGTCGAGATACATGCGGGGAGGTTCTTGAGCGAGAGCCAACTGCCGCGTGCTTAATAATGATAATTGTCGCGTGGTTTTGGGGAAGAGAAAGAGGAAGAGAGAGGAAGGAAGGAGGTGGGAATGGGTCTTGGGAATGTCGTGCTCGGGGTTTACGGACAATTGATGGGTTGGGATAGGTTTTTTAGTAGCTGGGCGGATAGGCTTAGGACGGAAGAAGGTGGGTTTAGTATATTCAGTAGTGTAAACTTTGTTTGATCTCACATTTTGATTATAACTTTTACTTAAGACGATAATATAGATTTTTTTAGTATAAATATTATAAAATTTTAATATTTTTTTACTACTATTTCATCAACTAATTTTTATTTAAACAGAATAGATCCTCTTTTAATATTAAAATAATAATTTTTAAAAATAGTTCATGAACATAATATATTGTATAATGCTACAGACAATTGTTAATGAAACAAAATTTTTTTTACATAACAATAGTGTTGAATGCTTTCACGGTTAGTCATGCTGATAAGTGTTAATTGAGAAACTAAGGTTGATGTTGACCGAGTTGAAATTTGTGAGACTATCGATTTAGCGTCTGGATGTAAAAGCGTGTTATTATAATGAGTTGCGGAAAATTGTAGTTCTACTTACCACCACATTAAAAAAAAACCGCTTGTAACGACTGTACGTTGATAAAAAAATCTACGCCTTGAAGCTGTTTGGTACAGAGTGTCCATATAAATTTCAGAATGGGATAAGATCATTTCTGGATCTAAATAAATTCATCTTTTTTTTTTGTAAAATTTTCATAGTTTTTCAATAAAAATTGTTTTTAAGCCGTACGATATGCTTTCGTTTGCATATGCAAGTAAAACATATAAATTTAGAAAATTAAAAGTACGGTCCAGACTTTTGCTACCAAAAACTTCATGGAGATACCTTTTTATTATCAAAAAACGTTCATATGAGTTTTGGAATGTAACGCGATCATTTTTGGATCTAAAAAAATTCATTCAGTTGATAATTTAAAAAAAAAGTTTTATATTAGTCTAAAAAAATATAGTTAAATTCTACAGAAAATTACGAGCAAAAGATTCATGTAAGTTATTTCGAATTTTACTTTGTTTTTGAGCTAAAAAATCCATTAATATTGAAAAAATTCGGGATAAATTTCATTTTTAAATTTAGAAAAGCGAAGCAAAATTTCAAAATTACATGCAGACCAATATAAGACTTTTTTTAAAAAAATCAATAACTGAATGAATTTTTTTAAATTCAAAAATGATCGCGATACGTTCCAGAACTCATACGAATCCTTTTGGATAATAAAAAGGTATCTCCATGAATTTTTTGGTAGAGAAAGTCTGGATCATATACAAAATTATAAAAATAAAGTAAGAAGTATACAAATGCGTAGTTAAAAATGCTATTTCGATATGTCTATAAATTACTTATTCTAACAAAAGCACAAAGATCAAAATTAAAGCTATTTCTAAAAAAATTAGCTATACTGATTAACCACAGAACCTCTGTTTGTAATAAAACAAACCCAAATCCCTCTACATCTCACCGCCAAATCTTCTAATAACCATATCGTTCACTATTTCCCTAACGAAGAAATAAAACTTTCTTAATAATAATACGTTCCGTTCTCCCTCCACTCGCATAGCCCTCCACTCGCGAGATATTGCGCAATCAAATAAACGATAACGTTCCTTCGCACGATTATGGACGGTATTATAAAGAATCTCTCTCTCCGCGCGGAATGGAAAAACGCGAATTAAGGAAATTCCCTAGCGGCGCGCGAACGCAGCTGGCCGCGGCGCGGATTTGCGACCGGCGGCAGGCAGCAGCGACGGGGGATAACAAGAGCCGCGTGTAACGATATTGCCCGGCGAATTTCTGACGTGTCTGCGCGTGCGTTTCGTTTATTTTTTTCTTTCGCTTGGCGTTCTTTCGTTTTGTCCGATGAAAAGAGCGAGCGAGGTTCGAGCGAAATCGGATTAAGCTGGAGATGGTTTATGGGAGATGGTATGCATTACTTTTATACCATAAAGTGGTTTTTTATGATTCGAACTGTAATAATTGTGATAGTATGATGTATCGATAAAAGATGGAAGTATTTCTTAATTTTTGTCTGTAAAATGAAAATTGGCATTGTAGAGAGGGTCACTTTTATAGCAATTTACTCATACATAAGTATTTTATTATTTCCTCACATAGTTTTGGACTGTAAAAAATTTTTTGTGAATGTTGAAAAATATGTTTTTTGAGTCGATCTATATTGAAATTCATCTATTTTGAGAAGATCTGAAAAAAAATCTATTTACATACTTATGTTACCTATGTTTCTGACAAATATATGCGATTTTAATTGCGAATGTTCATAGAGAAAATTTAGTATAAAAGTAGAGAGTTGGGTGGCTGAGCGAAACAAGGAGCACAAGGAGGCGTTTTGGATCTTTTAATAATCATCCATAACAGAAAATTAGGAAAAAATAAAAATAAAAAAAATTTCTGGAATATAAGTGGAAATATATTTGCTTTTTTGATTTTCCTTTGCAGACTATTAATTATTAATTATCTTGCTACTTAATATTTTAAAAAGAAAGTTATTTATTTAAGTCTTACGGAAGTTTTTCGAACATTTAAGACTTTTCAAAATTGAATGATAATCGTTTGAAAGAGATTTTAATCAAGATCTTCACAAATTAATCAAAACATGTAGAATTTCAGTTTTATTAAATCCTCAGGGTTTAAAAGTGCCACTTTCTTTATATTTTCATATTAAAAAAATATGCGAAAGTTTGCATCAAATTCATGATTGTGATACCTGCCACTGCCCCACTTTGATAAGTATAAACAGAATTTTAATCAATTTATTATACGCAAAAAGAGTTTTTTTTTTGTGAGTAACAGAACAAATATTCCACTTCCACAATGCATTTTTATCAAACCAAAACTTTCGATAAGAAAAAAACTACAAGAATAGACAGTAACCGTAGAATTTAAACGTAGGCTTAATTCTCAAGACCTATACAACTACTTATTTCCTGTCCGATAATAAATAACGCGAGCTACACGCGCGGGCATTTCGAAACTTCTTCTTCTTCTTCTTCCTCTCATCCTCCTCCATCCACACATATACACGTTGAGAGACGCATAGAGAAAAGGCGAATAGCAGCCTGGAAGACAGAAAGAGAGCGAGCAAGCTTTAAAGGAATTTTCCTCGTCCCCTCGGGGGACGAATTCAACTTTCCCGCCGTTTGGCCCGGCGCCCGACGTACGCGCGCGCGCGCGCGTCCGAATCATTGTTGCCGCCCGGAATAAATACGCGGACTCTTCCCCTTTACTGCTCTGTACGGTAAAGAAATTCATCCATTACACGAGAGGAGGAAGAGAGCTGAGTCTCGAGGAACAAATAATTCTATGAAGTAGGGAAGCTACATTTTTTTCATAACGTATATAGATGTGTGTATACATTTTTGGAGGATGATATCAGCGTTGAGTATTTTTTTTTTCTTTCTCGAGCAAAGAAGGAGACTTGGATGTGGATGAATAAAATGTAGGTATGATGTATCTGGAGCAGTGACGAAGAAACGAGGGAAGAATAGTAGACGTATTCAAATGAGGATACTATGTGCGGGTATATACCAAAGAAAATAAGATTTTTAAGTTTTTATTTGCAAAGTTGGCAAGAAATGTTTAGTTTACGTAAGTAAAGTATTAATATCATTTTTTTTAAGGAAAATAAGAGGATAGAAACTTCTTGACAGTCATACGAGAAACAACCTCGTGTGCCAAGAATTTTTGTAAACGGAATAAACGTGAAAATTTAAATACGAAATACATGAATTTTACCGTCACAACACGATTTGAACATCTGTAATCCTATATACCGTTTTATTATACCATGGAACATAATAGGATTAAACAATAAACTAATTAAACCACAGATTCTTATCACAATCCGCTACTGTTTACTATTACGATAAATTTTTTCATCACACCACCCAATCAGTTAATTTTTTCGACTCCACCCACAGTCCATACATTATTCACTCACTCGCATTCAAAATCCCCATTAATCATTGTTTTTAAGGACAATACAAATAGCCCTGCGCCGCTAACGACCGGACAATTTCTTAAATGTACTTTTCCTCTTCCTTTCTCCCTCTTCCACTCTCTTACCCCATCCCTGCTAATTTTCAGTGCCCACCCCTAGACATCGGAAGTCGAAGGTATAGGATAGACAGTGGCGGCTGAGTGACAAACGATCTCTCGCGCTCTTCGCGTCGTGACAAAACGTTTTTCCTCAGCCCCGCGAGAAGAGATGCGCTTCTGTATACGTATACATACATACATGCGTGAAAGAGAGTTTCGCGTATAATAGATCGGACAGACAAATGGACTGTGAGTATAGAGTTGCAGTGTGCATGTATGTGTACACGTCTTTGCGGGATTTTCCACGCGTCTATACGGTTCCCGAGAGAGCGAGAAAGGATGTGCGAGGGATGATTTGTCGAGGGGTTTGTCTTGCGGTGTGCTGCTGTGGACGTTGCTGCATAGGTTAACGCTAGTTTGAAAGGGTGGAGGGTGTAAAGATGTGCAGAGCGGAGTGAATGTTGATTGGATTGATATAATAGGTGAATTGTATTAAATTTGATTTATATGAGGTATTAAAGGTTGAACGATAGTATATTGAAAAAAAAGTTTTTAAAAAATATTGTTTCTTAAGCAAAGAGTGATTTATTTGATACGATATTAATATTAGTAGTTTTATTTTTATGTTTTACCGATTTGAAAAACAAAAATTAAATAAACGGAAGCACTAAAATGATTGTAACTCTATAAAATTTTGGTGAATAAATTATTAGCTTAAGGTACAGTTTTTTTATTTCTAAACGGATATATATAAATATATACATTAAATTTTTTTTTAAAATCACGAGGATTACTTGCATTATAAAAAATTCAATTAAAAATTTGGTCCATAGAATAGTTTAAAGTTGTTAGAAAAATATTTTAAAATTTTTCCGAATTCGTAAAATTGATAATTGATGATTCGTAAGAGACAAAATTCAACGAACCACGCTTACAATAAGAACCCAAATCACCCCCGAAAATCTGAAATAATTTATCACCAAAGATTACCGAACAACAACAACACCGAACTCTTTATACACCGCTATCTTTAAAGCCTCCGATAGAACGGTCTTAGAGCTGGCTATACACTGTCGGTGCACTTACTCTTCTGTCACTGCAAGCTCTCGGACTGGACTAATCTCGCGTATTCTCGACTACACACAGCACGGCACAGGAGGCGTACGGTATAAGGTTGTTACATATACGTACGCGGAGAGAAACGGGGGCGGGTTATACAGTGTACACGGTCACGTAACGTAACACACACATATATATATATACATGCGCGTCAGCGATTAGGGCACGAACAGCAAGGGCAATTAGTCGCCGACGCCGACACGCCAGTCAATTATGAATAATCAGATCGGAGCTGATATCTTGCTGAGACGTGCTTGCTTGGTATTATAATATATATATATGTACATGTATATATGAACTTATTACCAGCGAGACGCTTTCAATTATGTAATCCGAAAATTATTGTAGTCCCTGTAGTAACATGGTTTTTGCGGTTCGATCTTTTTTGTAAATAACGAGGATCTTTTTTTGCTTGCCTTGAGAGGAAAAATCGTGAGAAGGTTCGGATAATTAGCTCGGTTACATGGATTTTGCGTGAGAGATTTGTTTGCGCGTCGCTGTGTTTTGGATAATTGAGTCAAGTGAAACGGCAGGTAGGCAAATCCGTGCATTTTTTTTTAATATAAATAGTGAACGAGGTGGCTGGAAAAGTCAGTTCTGAAATCAGTATTCAGAAAGTAAGAAACATGAAATACTTCCTCGTTGCCCTCATTGCCGTGGTATTGGTAGCCAGCGCCCAGGCGGTGAGTTATTCAGTTTTTCAAATAATTGATCACGAATAAATTTAACTAACATTGTAATATAAATTAAAATTTGATAAAAACAAAAAATACATCTACTTTTCTATTAAAAATGCATCTTTATATGTTAAATCTCTATATCAATTGATTTTTGTTTTTATAAAATATAAAATTATATAAAAGAAGATTTTTGAAAATTCATTTTATTTTTTATTACTTTAAATTTATATTATTTTAAAATACGAAAAATGTATTAATTTATGATATTTATTTTTCATTTTCAACAGCAAATGCCAAAAATTCCAGGTACGCATAACTTCTCGATACATAAATATTCAAAACATACCGTCACTTTCTACAATTAAAAATGACACTCAATCGTTTAAATATCAATTTCTCAAAACCCTATACTTTCCTACTAGTAAAAGCTTTTTTGTCAACCCTTCACTATGCCCAGTCTTTTTGCTTTCTTAAACTTAACAAGTAATATCCAACAAAAAAAAATCATCTCTCCAACGATACTTTTCAATCGAATAAACAAACTCATCGTACGTGTTTCGTACGCAGGCATGCCCTCAATGCCAGGATCCCAAGGTGGCCAGGGCGGCCAGAGTGGCCAAAGCAGTCAAGGCGGTTCTGAGGGTGGCGCTCAGGGTGGCCCAGCTCCGACACCATCTGCTTTGAACATGGACCCACCACAGATGCCCAAGATGCCAGCTCCGTCTCTACACTACGAATAGATAGAATGAGCCCACGACGCATTTGCTTCGTTGATCCTTTAGATATGCACACAGATTGGAATTCAATGAGTCACACAATGATTCAATAAAGTCTTAGTTAATACGCACAATTGTCGTTTTTACTGTTATATCCTTTTATTCTTCTGATTTAGTTCTAAGTAATATAAAAATCTTTGATTACTTTTATATAGATGTTATCGTGCTGTCGCGAATTTGGAATTGTCTAAAAGTAATGGTTGTAATTCAGAGTCAAATTTCTAATTGTGAGGAATAATATTATTGCAATATAAAATAGAAAATCAACTAAATCAAGTATAATTAACTCGATTTCAACAATATTTTTGGATAATTTGTACACTTTCTTAAACAGTGAGTCTCGAATCACAAATTACATTTAATCTACAATAGTAAAAAATATTGTTTCATAAATACACACTTCGAGTACAGTCATACCATTCTACTACAAATCGTTCGATGCAAAATAGGTAAACAAACAGAGAAAAATCTTATACGTCATTCTTACAACCATACATTTATCTTTCATCATCGAACAATTATTAAAATTCATATAGATCTACTCTTCGCGAAGTACCCTTACCATCCGAAAACCAGACGCATCACGATCGGCCACTTCTTCCTCGACTACACCTCGTAAAATCACAACTCCGCGAAAAGCGCTCCCATCATCCAGCTTACCACTCACTCACTCACTCTCTCTCTCTCTCTTCCTCCCACACTACACCATAGCGCAATAAAAATGGTAATCCCCAGCTCGGCACAAAAAAAAAGCTCCTCGCTCTCGCTGTCGCCGATCCTCATGAATAAACTGCAAAGTCGAAGACGTCGGCGACGAGCGAAAAATCGGGGCTGGGCCTTTTACTGCCCTCTCTCTCTCTCTCTCTCTCTCTCTTTATATCGGCTCGGCGTTGCGCGCTAGCGTCATTTACATGCTCTGCCGAAATCCCCACTGGCCGAGTGGAGCTCGTAAAAGGATCCTCCTCCCCTCTCCCCTCCCCTTCGTTTTCTGTCCGCTTGCTGCTTTTCTTTTCTCCGTTGCCTAATATCGCGAGACGGGAGACACAATGCGCTCTTCCCAAAGGCGCGTGTATACATACATATATACATACATACGTACGTACACGACGTTGTCGTCGTCTTCGTCTCCTTGGTCTTTTATTATTTCGGCTGTTATTGCCGCGGAGGAAAGTTTTCAATGGACTCGACTGCTGTCCCTGAGGATTTCGTTTCTCTCTCTCTCTCTTTCCGCGCGTTTTTGTTTCTGTCTCTCTCTCCCTCTGTGTCTGTGTTTTCGTCGTCGTCGTCCCTTCGTCGTTGGTACTTCTTTATTTTTTTTTTACTATATACGTACACGACGAACTGTCGTTCCTAGTCTGACACTTTCTGACGTGAATTCCACGTGATAAAGTTTGATTCGCTAGATGATACCATGATATAGTCCCATGCGAAATATCGAATTATTGTTAACGCGCGAGACGCGCGTGTGTATGTCTAGCGATTGAAAATTGAAAGGGGGGAGGGAACTTTCGCGATTACGACTTTGCGGCTATTTGCTCTGCTTGATCGAGTCTCGCGCTCGGCGTAAGCTATTGGCTTTGCGGCGCGACACGCGCCACTGTTTAGATGCCGCGACGTAGGCTTCGTCGAGGCATTTCGCGCGAAATGTAATTGCTTAGTCATCGATCAGGAAAATACATAAATATTTGAAAAGTATAGTGTTTGATCTTACTGTATGGCGAATAGAATATTGTACGTATCTGATGCATGATTTTTTGAGAATATGGCTAAATTAAAAAAGTCAACTTATAATTTAGTAAAAAATAATTTTACAACTAAATAAGTGAATACATATTTTTTTTATTATTTTTTTTTAATTGCATTTGTTCTCATATGCATTATTAAAATATTGCAAAATATTATCCAGACTTTCATCAATTCATACTGTGTTTTCTGCAGTTATGTGTATAATTCTTATTTACTAAGTTTTGAGAGTAAGTATTATATACACTACAGTCATCTGTCAATGTTTACAATACAGAATTAATAGTTGACAGGCAATTACACCTGTAACAGTGGATTATTCATGCATGAATATTTGTATATTGATTGTTATTTTTTACAGACAATTTTTATGTAATATATTTTATAAAATTAGAGTATTGAATTATTTTCTTATTCTTCAATATATATTTGAAAAATGTTGATTTTTAATATGGACTATTTACTTACAGGAAAGAACTACACACATTGCATGATTCAACATGAGTGTGACAGATAAGAGCATCGATTCATCGAAAACACTAACCGAACCATTTATTGTAATAACAGAGCAGCCTCAAAGTACAACCACATTTCAACCCGTAAGTAAACCGCAAAAGGGTGAAACTATTAAAGGTGTGAATAGTACTCTAGATGAAGAAACTTATCCATCAATCGAACTGGTGAATTATAAAGGCGCCGCTGTTGTTGTTGTATCATGTGTAACTAAAGATCCGCCATACTTGCCACATCCATGTAATATTGTCGATAAAACTCGCAATGATGACGACGGAGTTTACCATTTGCGATTCTGCGCGGATTATCCGTTCTTATTATTCCCAGATATGGTAATTACACGTGTCGAAAAAAAGGATGTAGTAAAGTCATTAGAGAAAAGAAAAGAAGTACAGGTGGATCCATTTAGATCGGGATTTCGTCATAGGAACTTTTCACACAAGATAGATTTGAACTGTGTCCGATTGTGTTTTCAAACCTTTCTTCAAGATCCACAGGACGAGTCTTATAAGATTGCTTTAGAACCAGTAGTCAGTGATCCAATATATAACAATGATATCTCTATACTAAAAATATACTACATATCTCATGCGTCTGCAAGTGCAGCTGGTGGTCAGACAATGTGCATACTATCCCCAAAGTTGGTGAACGGTGACGTGGCGGTGAGATTCTTTGATTCGAATGGTTGGAGTATTGAGGCAAAAACGGTATCACCACATTTTCATAAATGTGTAGCAGTAATTTTTGAAAGTCCAGAATATATTAATCGAGATATAGATGTACCAGTGTCGGCATTCGTTCAATTAGTAAGACGGTCGGATGGAAGGACGAGTGAGCCGGTTCCCTTCGTATTCGTGCCTTGGGAAAATCGTGATCAGGATTTCTTTAAAAGAAAGAGATGGAAATCGCATGAAACTCCTCGTAGCTTAGTTTGGAGACATCTTCAAGCTGAAAGTGTTACTGGTGGGCAACGGCATATTGAGCAGCAGAAAAATCGAGAACTGCAGCTTCATAATATACAACGACAGCAGTACCAAGATTCTCCATATAAAAATGATGCATTCGATGACTATCAATGGAATGAATTATTAGCGGAACAACGAATACAGCAGTTGCAAAATGAAATGTTTCGAAAGCAATCAAAGGTACGGTAATTAATTCAATATTAGTCGTTACAGTAATACGAAAAAACTATAATTATTATTGTTCAAAGGAAGAAGAAGAACGGCAAAAAAGGATAGATAAAGAACTAAAGGAGCATCTACGACAGCAGGAAGAACGTCGATACTATACACAACAATGGGTACTTAAACAGTGGCAGGATCAACAGAATGAGCCGTTATGTCAGGAAACACCAGAGGATGTGGTTGAATCAGAACAGGTGCCCCAATGCCAATTTGAATTTGAAAATGATAATTATCCAGAAGAGCAAAACTTACTGACACAGTCACCTGGCACTGTAGTGAATGATGATTTTGTTCAGGAAGACAATGTTTCATGTCAGATGCAGATGGAAATCATTCAAAAAATTCATAAAAATAATCGAACATCAAGCTCAGTTAAATCTAAATATCACTATAAAAAAATAGGTACCCTTTGTAACGATATGTTCTAGTATTGAATATGATGTTTTACAAACGTTATTGTTAAGAATAACGCAAATTATTTTTACTTTATTACATTTCATTAGATTTGACATTATCTAGAAGCAGAATTTCTCATTGTTATTAGTTTAACTAAGTTTAAATATTATTATATGTTTTTGATAATTTTGATAAAAAGATTATTTATTTAACAATGAAGATTCTTCGTTTTTATTATTAACTTCCAAGACATACGAAATATCTATATGACTTAAGTTAAAAATATATTGAAGTTTTAAAATTTTTTAAGCTGCCTATAACCACATAAAACACAATAAAGTTTAAATATGAATCAACGCTATTTAATTTTGAAAATAAATAATCATTATGAAAAATAACATTTCGTGAAAAAATTATATATTTTTACACAAAGTTTTATTTGCAAAAATGTAACTTAATGACTGTACTATTGGAAATAATTTTAAGAGAGATTTTCGGCAAAATATGAATACAGGAGGTATGTATGCAGATAAAAACACGAAAAACAAAATTTTCATTATTTTTTAACATCTGATGGTATCTGGAACATAATCAATTTTTGCGTATCATTGGATAGGCCTTAATTTTACGTATATTAGAAACGTTAAGTATCAAAGTTACGAGTTAGATTCAAAAAATTTTTTTTCTCTGATAATTTTAATGTACAATTGATTTGAGTTCCATTCAACATATTTCGAACCGTTATTTTTTTAAGCACATCGTTATAAAAAAAATTGAAAATCATATATTAAAAAACAAAAGATTAGCCATTAACTATAACAACCCTGAAGTTGTTAGCTCAATTGCTACCTCAGCACTCATGCACAACAACTAAAACCACCGATCGCATCAAGTTCCACTCAAGATACCAGAGTCCTTTCTACTATACCCTTTATACCCGATCCCTGCACGCATCCGAAGGGACTCGTTTATTAACACCCTACCGACCTCCAATCGCCGAGGCAATAATTATCTTCGCGCGTATATAGACACCATCGTACAAAGCCCGCACACACGTGTGGCTTGCGTCGATAAGGGTATATACGCGCAATCCCAAGCGGCCCTCTCGTGGGTCTTTCTTCCGATCTCGCTTGGTATATAATAGTGTTGTATAAGCACGGGTCGTCAATCGGTTTTGCCTTGGCCTTATCTTGGCCGTCCCAGACGCTTTCGACGCGCGCATCGATCTATACTCGATTCTCGGATTCCTATATATGTGTATGGGTTTTGGTATATGGGTACATGTGCGGATTCGACTGTTATATTATACGTGCGAATTGGTTGTGTGAAGAGTGAACGCGTGGAGTTGAAAAGTGCAGTAGTGGGGAGAAGAAAGGTTGAGAGTTCGGAAGTGAAGGTTTGTGATTGATGTTCAGGTTTTGTGTTTATTTCAAAATGAATATTATTAAATGGTTCTGAAATTACAAATGAAATCTCAGTATCGTAAGTTTTATTAAACATCTTTTTTTATGAAGTTACAAAGATGCTTTTACAATAAACAATAGGCATCTCTTGAATTTTAGAAATAGTCTACATTTATTTGCTAAGAAGTTAAGTACGAAAAATTTTTCAGCTTACTGCGTTAGCATTTTGCTCTTATACTTAGCAAAATTTTATTTGCGGTAATTACAATGTTAACAATGATTGATATTTAAAAACTTTGTTTTAAAAAATATTTATAGAAGCTCAAATTACTTCCTTCGAAACCATAGACCAATACAGGAAAACGATTGCAGTTCGAACTATGGCTTTTATTCTACTGTTAGTCGAATAAAAAGATCGTGGAACCTTTTACCGACAAGAATAACTAATCTCTCATCACTTATAACGTTTAAATCTGCAGTGTTCTCACTTGTCGCTAGATTATAATTTTAATTATAATTTTAATTTTAACCTTAATTTTAAGTTTAATGTAATTTTAATACTTTGTTTATGTATCAAGGGCTTTTGAGCACATTTGATGGTTTGAATAAATAAATAAATAAATAAATAAACATATCTATTTAGGCATCTTATTTTCTCTCTCTTACATTTACTAAATTCTTTCATAATATTGAAAATATGATGCCATCACGTCTTTGTCAAATTTATTAGCTAAAAACTCCTTGTTTTAATTGCATGTTATTTCTCATGCCAATAAATATTTGAAAAAGCTCACAAGAAGCATTTCCATTAAAAAAATGTAATAAATTTCAACTAGGAACAAGAATCAGTATGCTATAAAATGATTCTTCATAAACTCATAAATTCGAAAAATTCATCATACGTTTTCGTCAACTCCTTATCTATAATAAGAAATCTCAACTCTTTTACGCAAAGATCTATCGAACCGTCCCATTCCTCACTCATAATCTTGATTCCCAATCATAAAAAGCCCCATACATATATTTACCGCCAGAGCTTTTTCCCATAGCTTCTCGCGAAATCAAACAAATCTCTCTTCTACAAAGCAAATACCTTCTCTCCTCTCATGCCGCGCGTATATATATATACACGCGTCGACCAAACAAAGCCAAACACAACCGCGACACTCGCGCGCGCGCGCCGTCTGGGCAGCATTATTCCAACCGAACGGAAAATAATCGAAGCCCTATCTTGGCTCGCGTAAATATTTGAAATCAAGCTTGGCGATCGTTCGCTCGCTCGCTCGCACCAAAATAAATACAAGAAGCTGCCGCCGCCGCCGCTGCGGCACGCGATTGACAATGAACCGCCGCTATATACAATATATACTGCAAGACAGATGTTTTTCCCCTGATGTTTATCCGAAAAACACCAGTCTCACTGCATATATATACAGGGAAAAGCGCGGTATTTAATGTTTCGGACAGGAGTACTCGAAAAAAAATATGTGAGACAAGAACGAGGGGAAAAAGCGAACCTGAGATAAAGGATATTTAGTCAAATTCAGAACAGCCAATATTCGCTCGGTCATAAATCCAACTTAACAAAGCTCGATGCGCGCCAGTGTGGCGAGGTAAAAAGTTATTGGAAAAAACGTCCCATCTGTTCTCGTGTAACTCCATACACGCGAGTTTGCGTCCGGGATTGTCAAAGCGCGGAACACGCGAGCTTATTCGGTAGCGCGCGTGTGGAATTCCGTCGGGTGGTTTTTTTTTTTTAGGTTTTTGTGGTATGTCGGTGCTGGTGTTATTGCGTCGTTTCTTGCGGGCTACGTGGTTTATGGTTAAGTACCTGTTGTTGGATTGAAAATTTACACGTTGAAAGGATAGACTGTGCATGCAAAGTGCAGAGTTATATGGTACGAGGTTTTTTGGCAGTGTTATTTTAATGTTGAGTTTAGAAGATGTTTTTTTTTCTCAACGTGTTTTATAATTATGCTTGGACTAAACAACGTTTTTTAATTCCAACGAGAGGATGGAAAATATATTTAACAATATAATGGTTATGTATAAACTATAGGAAAAGGAAATTGAAAATTTATATTATCATATTGTTGAATAAAAATTATGTGATTATACATATTATAATATTACTTCGAAAGTTGTGATTAGATTCAGTACTATATATTGATATAAACTAGTATAAGTAAAATATCAATATCCATTGCTACCACCACTGTAATAATCACAAATTCACAACCCTTTCTCCCCGCATCATTCTCAAATTAAAACTTTCCATTCCTGATCATCTCTCATTCCACTTCCTCCCGAGCGGCATATTTCCTCGCAACTTCTCTATACGCATCGGCGCAAGGACAAAAGCCTGGACTAAAATAAAAAAGCTCGGCTCGCTTACAAAAGAAAACAAAAAGCCAGCAGCGGCACCCTGTGCTACGCTATACCGCGAAAATTCTCCATATCCCTTTCTCTCTCTCTCTCTCACTATAGGTACATCATAGTATCCCATAGCACAGTAATATCGCGCTCGAAGGCCACGGGCACAAAGCTCTCTTTCTCTCTCTCTCACTCTCGGCCAGCGGCTAAACAGCGTATTTCGAGACAGAGAGAGAGAGAGAGAGAGAGAGGGACTTTGACGCTCAACAGTGCGCACCGTCGGCCCCTTTACCATGGCGGCGAAATTCCGAAAGGGCAGTATACTGCACCGTTGCTACGATCCATATCCAGCCTCCCCCCACCTCTCTTTGCGAAATATGGTTTTATTCAATTTGCATGCGAGCTCGATAACGAGGGGGAGGAGTGATAGCCACCCCCTCGCCGCCGCCTGTACGCCAAAGGCCATGGGGATGATTATTAGAGGACGTCGATGGGATGGAGTGAGAGAGAGAAAAAGGGGAAGTGCAGCGGAATCGATATATATATATATACATGGGTAAGGGTGGATGCGAAAATTTGCATGCAGCGATTAGGTTTAATTGGCGATGTGGTGGAGCCGAGGTAATCGGCGTTTTCGATTTTGATGAGGAGCGAGGTAGTTTTTTACTGGGAGAGGTGGGATAATGTAGTTGATGATAGAGCGTAGCTATAGATAACTTTGTAAGTAGATTGTTGCATGAGTCATGATTAGGGCAGTTTATGACATACCAGATGGTTTTAGATTAGAGGGAACGGCGCTTTGAACAGTGCATGTAGGTATCAATGAGAGTAATTGCTGGGAGAATAATATTGTCTATCTAGGGTATAAAAAAAAAGTTATATTATCATTATGCCTCTATGACTCTGAATTTCTTTAACCTTTTTTTTCAAATTTACGGATAATTTTATGTGTGATATAGATAGATAATATGCAAATTTTCATAAAGATCGTGCGATTATTTTTTGAGATATTCGATATTAAATTTTGGTATATTGAGGCATTTGACAATATTGTCTTTGATAAATCTCCAAAAAAAGCTCGAGTATATTGAGTCATTAACAAATCTTATGTCAAATATGATACAAAAAATTATTGATGAAATTGAAATCTATCTAAATTATTAAGTAGCGGTTTTTCAGTAATTTTAAAAGATTTTAAAAATAATATTACAATAAATTATTTTATTTATTTTTCACAGGGAACTCAAAAAATATTTTAAATGACATATAAAATTTCTCCAAAATACTTAAAAATTATTCAACTCAACCTAAAAGATCGTCGGTAATCTTAGTCAGCTACGTTACACTCCACATAAATCCCATCGATAAATATATAAACTCAAAAGCTCTTGAATCCCCGATATAAAAATAACGTCAAAAAAGCTATATCCAGCGTACCTGACCTTCACGCTTATCTCTCGCCCTCTCTCTCTTTTTTTACATAACAGCTCGCACTCCTGTCGCATATATATACGTGACCGGTAACCGTCGCTTTACCATTAAACCAACACACGCCTCTACATGTATATACCCGTCACGCGACGCTATAACCTGCACTATACACTCTCACGTAGCTAATGGAGCGAACACATATACATACGGACATTTTAACCCTTTTTGTCGCGTCAGCTTAAAGCGCGCGAATTAAAATTCGGCTATACGCGATGTCGAACGCGCGCTCGTTTTACGCGCATTATGTGTGCGCGCGTGTAAAAAACATTAAGCTCTCGGTTATGTTATAACGGTTGCTATACCATATACACACGTACGCGTCAAGCGTCGCCCGATTAATTTTCAACGTACCGTGCACATATGTGTATATATATATACATATACACGTATATATAAACGCGTAAATCGTCGTTATTGTAACTCGCCGTTATCGCGCGAGGACGCGCGCGTTGTTGCTGGCTGCGTAGGATATTAAGTGTTATTTATCTTCTCGATGCGCGACGCGCCCACGCGCGCGCGCGCGATTGTGCGTATACGAGCTTAATTTTTTGCAATCGGGTGTAGGTATAATACATACACGCGCGCGTGCGCACGGAAATTCAATTAGTCGGGGATAATGCTTTGCACCGAGCGTATCGTACGCGCGTGCAACGCGAATAATCGCGAGTTACGAGAGTTGACGCGGGGTTGTTGTACTTGTCTCTCTCTCTCTCTTTTTTATCGCGGCAGATGATTTTCGATGTGAAATATAAGCGCGTGATGCGCTTGTGAATATTATTGCAAATAACGAGCGTTCTTTTTTTTGTTCGCAAACGATATTGAAATGGCCGTTTAATTTGTTAAAGTGTTTAGCTATACCCTCGGGGGGCCGCCTGTGCGCGGCAACAATAATAATATATATATTATAAATCCGGAAAATCGTTTGTTTTTGAATAATAATTGATGTGAGCAGCAATTATTTGTTTTATATTAATATTATTGTATTACCTTATCAATTAAATCACGCCGGGGTGTACGTATTAAAAGCGACGTATATATTATACTCTACAAATAATATTACATTTATAAATTATGAGTATTTTGTTGGTTATTATACTTTCCCATAACATTGTATACATATCGCATATTTAATATAATGTTCGCTTTAATTTCTATACATATTTGCACTGATCATTCATTCGCTGAGAGAGAGAGAGAGAGAGAGAGAGAGAGAGAGAGAGAAAGCGCGAATGAATTTATATAAACCCTCACAAAGCTCCCAAATGATCTCCCGGTAATACATCCTTTTAATTAGTACAAACGTACCAATTTACGATCTCTTTATTCAACGTCGCGATGCAGTTCTCTCTCTCTCTCTTTCTCTCTTTCTCTCTGCAGTATATTATATATATACGTATTCTCCGCCCGAAACATTCGTCAATACCAGCAGAATAACGAACGACCCGAGAGCCGAAATATATATACTATACACGCGTATATAGTAAAATCGATGGACGCAAACAGCACCAGAGTTGCTCTCTCGGTTTCTGGCCTCTCCCCGAAACAACCTCGCGGTTCGGATACGTCCGTTGAAACAATTAGACGGTACACTACGATAAACGCATTTATCGCTAACGACAACATCGAATTACGTTATATATAGCACGTAGAGCTCCTCGCGAGCGTCTGGAAAGCTCACGTTAATTGCATAAAATTAAACAGAGGTATATATAAGGAAGAAGAAGAAGAGAGAGAGAGAGAAAGGTGGAGCAAAGCCGAACGCGCGGAATTACGCAAATAAGGACAACTTGTAGCGTTGGGGAACTGCTTGTATTTGGCTTATCGCCGTCAAATCGCAGAGAGAACACGACTAACGATCATGGCTCTCCTGCGTCGAAACGCCGCGCGGCAGGATATCAAACGAGTCGCGACGGCGGTATATATATACGCTCGTTAAGTTCGACGGCCGGAAGTTAATAATGGAAGCGCGGGGAAAGTCCAGCAAGGAACTATGGCGAAAGGAGAAATCGATCATTTAGAGACGAACCAAGCAATCGATCTCCCTTTCTTTACTTGCTTTTGCTTGATCCGCCCTAAGGAAGACCGATTAGCGTATATATATATATTTATTTTTGTGGTACGTCTTTTATCGAATTTTTTTTAATTGCTTAGTTTGTATATTTCCTTTTTTCACTGTTATATTATGCGCGCTACGTGTATGTTGATTGTTTGCAAAGTGTGGATACGTGAGTGTCGGTGCGCGAGTTTTGCAATATTTCACGATCGAGAGGAAGTATTTTTCAATCTCTCTCTCTCGTCGTTATTAGTTTTTTTCCTCGCTTCAACATCCGTCGCGTGCTTTGACCGATTAATTTTCGACTGGGAAAAACAAGAATTTCATAAGCTTGACAATATAACCCGTTTGCATATTGCCAAGTCCACGCGCGCACCTGTATGCGTATATGGAATTGCCGCAGTGATTTTAAAAGGTAATGTATATATTGAAGGATTTTCGTAATTGAATTCGATTGTGAAATATCAAATAAATAATATATATTTGATTTGATATTCCAAATATTTTTGTAATAAATTACGTGCAATGTTTTATTTATATAAATTTTTTTATATACGTTATTTTTCCATTTCATATAAAAAATTAATGAGTAATATCAATAATCAATACACGGTATACTTTTTACTTCACTCTAACAATATATAAATAATTTTCATTCTATACCGTATAGTACCTTTCAAAACTTTGTTGATGAAATGGTATAAGAGCGTAACAATTTATTAACCTGAATCCAACTAAATAACTCAGACTATAACACGAACTCCCAGGAGAGAGAAAAAAAAATCTAAAAGCAACCTCCGATTTACCACGTCGCACATACTGCCCCATCTCAATCATTTTTCACTTCGCCGTATACCGGTAATCCCAAGAATCGTAGCTAGCAAAATTAAAAGTCCATCACTATTACGCGTAACCTTCTCACTTCCTTCCCCCAATAAACTTCCGCTCCATCAAACCTCTCTCTCTCTCTCTTTCTCCCTCCCACGTATACACACGTGTATAATCTACTACCCACATCCTCTTCCCCTTTCCCTAGAATCGACGAAAAAGCGCCGGATCTATCATTTAGCCACGACCCGACAGCGTACACACACATATACATACATACGTATGCAAAAAGTGCATCGATCTTTTCTTTTTTTTGCCTCTATACATCGTGTGTGTATATGTATATATATACGAGTGGGGAGTCAAACGTTGCTACTACGGGATTCCCCTTGAAGCTTCGGTAGTAGCAGCAGCAGCAGCCGAGGCTTAAATAATGAATCGCGCGTGCGCACCGATCGATATTAGCCGATGTGCGTGCGTGTGGCTGCTTCGCTGTCGCCTTTAAGTACGATCGGCTGTCGAATCGAGGAGACAGGAACGTCGTTGCTTTCAGCTTCAGGATAGTGTATAAGTATATATATAGGTCTATATACGTACTTTCTTAGGAAAGGACAGTTCGGTTGTTGAACTCCCTGCAATGCGGTGAACGATGCTTATACCTATACTGCTCAGTACAGCGGTTGTTGTGTTATTTTTCTAATTTTTTTATAGGGCGGGGGGGAGGTTGATGAATTTTTCTGTTTACAGGAAGGCTATCGATTTCGTGAATAATGTAAGGAAATTACGTAGCGGTAGAGGTTTTTGGTTATTTATGAAAAAGTTATATGATGGTTGCCGGGGGTTGGAGGAAGTATATGAAGCGTTATGAAATTGCCTGTCGTTGCAGGCTGTTTACATAAGGCCGTGAAAGTTGGATGAATCGAGGTAGTTTTAAAGTTTCATTTGGATACGATATGCGCGATGTACCGGTTATCGTGGGAAGTTTCAACGCTATATCTAACGTATAATGAGAGAGAGAGGCCAACACTTATTGTACTTGTAGCAATAAATTAAATAAATTATATTCAATCAAAATATCTATAATTATACATATTTTTTCTGTTATAATATGTCTGTTATCTAGCTGCTGAGCTATATATATGATTACGTTCATTAGTGTGGTGGGACTATATAAGTAATTGATATATAAAAGTGACTACATATATATTCATATCATTCCTTATGCTTATTTTCTTATAATTTCAAGTAATTTTAAAAAATTAAATACGAATCTAATAATAGAATATTTGTTGCAACTATAAAACTTCAAAATAATAATTATTACATATACTAAAATATCTCACATAACCAAGATTTACAATACCTTCGCTAACAAGGTACATAGAAAAAAATTGGCCAAAATTCCGTTCTACCATCCCAAAACAACCCGCTCGAACCCTTGCCTTCTCTCTCTCTCTCCCCAATTAATCGGATTCCAATCGCACGAGTACGAATTCCAACAAATCCTCGTTCTCCTCCTCCTCTCCTCTCTCTCTCTCTCTCTCTCTCTCTTCTACATCACCCCCGCGGCCGATTATTGATTCTTACGGCGGCGCGTTCCGTCACGGCGTCGAAAAGCACGCGAGGGATGAGAACGAGAGTCAGAGAGAGAGATAGGGACAAAAATGGAAATCACCCGATCGCTCTGTACCACCCGATCGGGTTAATTAGTTCGCTCGGCCTCTAATTAAACTCCCCTTTGTCAGAGCCGCGTTGCCGTCGTTGTCATCGCGTGCGCGCGCGTGCGAGGGTCGTCCTCGCGCGCCCTGAGTATAGAAGCGACATGCGGAGAGAGAGATGGGATTATGTAGTAAGGGATTTTAAGAGGAAGGTGGGGGACATACACGCGCTTGTGAGTCGTGGTGTAAACGGTGATGGAAAAGAGGTGGAGGAAGAGTTGCTTGGGGGGTGGGATGTGTTGTTTGTTCGTGAAAAAGTCATGAGATGCGATGGTTGTGTAAGGGTTGTGTTGGGTAATGGGGGTTTAAAGAGGTATTTATTTGTTATAATGTGGAGCTTGGCAGAAGTTCACTGTGTGAATAAGTGAGGATTGGTTAGTATATTAGTGCTTAGTTTTTGGTGTAAGCAAAATGCTGTTTTGGCCTATTTTCATTAATACTTTAAATACAATCTTCGTATTGAATTTTGCCATTGATTTAATTTCGTATCGTATAAAGCGAAATACATTGTAAATTTTAATTTAATATAGAATAGTGAAAAAATTGCTTACCATGCAAAAGTTGCAAACACTATTTCATGAAAGAAACCACTTTTTCATACGGAGTTTCAAAAATATTACACTAAAAAGTAACCTGTAAACCATAACAATCTATATGTGAAATTTAGTGAAAAACAGATTTAAGGAAGTGTTCCACTTTATTGATCGAACTGTAACCATTATCTATATATAGTTCGAGAATAATGTCGATCGGCTCTATCGAAGAAAGACTATAGTTTTTAAAATTATTATAAATTCATTGAATTCCATTCGTAAAAATGTCAGGCACTTTGAAAAATTCAATGACCCCCGACATTCCAATATATTCCCACGGTTCTTGAAACAGTTCCAAAAACTCCAATTCTGTCTGGTTTCTTTCTTTTCCCTCGTTTTGCCCTCCCTGCTGCTCTCTGTCAAAATTCATGATCGCATGAATTTTTCAGCCTTTTAGCCTTATACGCAGTATTTCTCAACGCCATCTTTACTTAAATTCCAATTAAACACCACCCATAGTCACACGCATCTAATAAAACTATCATCAATCCTCCTATACCAAACATCAACGCATGTATAACACAATTTCATTCCTCGTTTAATTCCAACTCTTAATTTGCCTAATCAATGCAACACACGACTACATCTACAAGCAAACGACTGGCACCGAGGTTCCACAATAACAGTAACAAGCCATCACTTTCCCCATAATTCCAGCTTAACCCTACTTACGAGCCATTAAAACAGCTCCTTTCTTCCAGTCGCGCGCATCCCATTCTAATGCAAACTACATCCATACGAACCCAAATTCTTTTCCAACCTCTGCTTACCTCCTCCTTCTATTCACCTATATATATATATATATATATATATATATATAGCGTCGCAGGGAGGCAAGATAAAGGACGACAGGTCTTGACGCCGGGAGGAGGCGCACACAGCACGCGCGTGCGTGTGTATTCCCTTATATACCCCCTGCGCTGTCCCGTTCTATTTAATTAAATTCAAGCGTTTTCGAGCGTGACGATACGCTCTCGCAGGCGCGCCCGCGCGTTACAGTATAAGCGTCCAATCGAAAGTCCAAATCCAAGCGAGAGGGGGCGGCCGAGAGTATAGCAAGCGGTAGTACATAGCTATATATGGAGAGATAAATACACTATGTGAAACGGGTAAATTAATAAGCCCTCGTTAAGTGTGACTATATATATATGTACGTACGTGTGTATGGATAGGTAGGCGATGATTTTCACGTTTGCAGAGTGGATTACGATTTTAGGTGGGGGATTGATTCTCCACCTCTATCAAGCGAGAGACGAGATTTCTATTAATTTCAAGCGGGGATAGCGGTTGTCGATTAGTACGATGACTTTGAACGTGAAATTAGAATAATAGATAGTGGATGAAGAATAAAAAAAAATTAAGTTGGATGAGGTTTTTTTTTCCTCGCGACTCTAGAGCTGTAGAAACAAGTTTAGCCAATAAATGCTGGGAAATGCTGTGTGTGACTGTGTATGTGTGTATATATATATATATATATATATATAGATCGAGCTACTTCTTTCAGTTCAATAAAACTCGATAGAACTTTTACGCAGAAACTTTTAGAGCATTGATTACGAATTTGCCATCTCAATATCAAATTTCAAAGTGGCGAATCCAATATTGTTCCCGTCGAGTTTTATTGAACAGTTTACCGCAGCGTCGAATGAATTCTACCGTCGAGGTTTCATTCGTTTGTTAATAAACGTGAAATTCCTTTGAAAAATAATAATAGCGCTAAAATAGTGAAAAGCGTTTTTTTTGTACGTTAGCATTAGATTCTAATTCAGTAGTATCGTCAATGTAGATTTCATTAATTAGATAGTACAGTTGCTTTGTAAACAGAATTTAAATGTCTCTTAATCTTAATTAGTGTCAATCGATACGATTAGATTCTATACTCTATTTTTAGATTTCATACTATTGATTCTAATTAAATAGTAATTAAGTGTCTTCTATTGTATCTCACAGTGGAAGTATTTAAGATACGAAAACAAGGGGAAAAAATTATAAAAGTAGACAGTAAAAGCTAAAATTTAAGCCCTGATTCGTTAAAAAATATTGATTTTTCAGGAAGTTACAAGTAATCAAAGATAGCGTACGAAAATCGTTAAAAATACGATCCATTTAATCGGTTAAAATCTTTTGTACGCTTTCGTATCTTTCATTGCTTGTAACTTCCTGAAAAATCAATATTTTTTAACGAATCAGGGCTTAAATTTTTAGCTTTTACGGTCTACTTTTATAATTTTTTTCTCTCGTTTCCGTAACTTAAATACTTGCAATGTAAGAGTCAATAGAAGAGACATCATTTTTTAGCGAAATAGAGGATATTTGAGATGAGATTGCCCATATCTCAAGAAAAAGGGTCTATGAGAAGGAATTAGGCACACTGAGTTTTATTTTTAGGTACCAGAAATCGACTCTCTAATGCCTGCGAAAATCCGTTTCCCGAAAGGTATGCACTCTGTAAGTACGGCATTACCCGATTACAAGGATCAAATCGCCAATGTCCTGTATAAAATAACATTTTACCATAACCCAGCACCACTAATGATTAAAAAATTAAAATAAACATACAACCCTACACCTCGCATACAAATTTCCAACCAGTTTCAAGTTTAGACCGTACAACACCATACCATCCACATACCTTACACCCACCTGCCCGCCAAAGAACCCTTTCTCTCTCTCTTCTTCTCTTCCACCCACCGTCACCGAAAAAATCTCTCTCCGATCCGGAAATCCGACGTTTGCATCTCGCACCCACTATATATATATCCAACCACCACCACTACCACCACCGTCGTCTCTCTCTCTCTCTCTCACAGGCGCCTGCGCCGTACGCCGGGCGGCGTTCGTTCAACGCGCGCGTGCCTCCGGCTGCTGTCTCTAGCGCGCGCGCTACTCGCCGACTACACTTTCGACAGTCGCGCTCGGCCGTCCGATGCGCATGCAACACATAGACCGTGTGTCCGTATACATATCCTTCTCCCAAAAGGGACGATGGTGTAGTCGCGCGTTAAGTACACGTGACGTGATTGCGAGTATAATATAGAAAGTATGTATAGAGAGAAAGTATAGAGAGAGATAACGAGGAAGGGAATATAAAAGTGTATGTGACGTGGAGTGCGGAAACGAGAAAGAGGTGATATGATGGATGACGAGGCAACGAGAAACTTTAAGGTACACGGGAGGAGGAAATTTTTCGTTGAGATTTTACCGTATAGATGTTGACTTAGAGATATAAGTGTGGTACAAGTGTTTTTGTACAGAGACTGCGAGTAGCCCGAACTTCACGTTGCTTATATAGAAACAAACCCATGCTAAAAAAGTTACCCCGATAACTCATCAATTCGGTGCAATCAAACTACTCGGCAGTGTATCAAAACATTGCCGAAAAAGAAGAGGTTTGCGAAACTTCTCCTATACACAACAACGCCCCATACCTCTTCCTCTCTCGTCTGCTCGATCAGCTGGAACATCTCTCTCCTCCGGTATACTTTTCACAAAAAAGCTACTGCTCCTGCTGCTGCTGCTGCTGTACTTTGAGTGAAACTCCTTATCGGCGACTACTACTACTACTACTAAAAGCGCCAACTTCTCTGGCAAGTTGCTCGCAGAGGGCGAAGCGATGCGACAATGCAGCTGGCCGCGGCAAGTTCGCCGGCCGTTGAGATGCTCCTCCTGTTGCCGGCGACAAAGGCGTTGCTTGGACCGGCGATTCTATTGCTGCTGGTTGGCGTGCTGCTGCAGGCTGGCACTGCCGACGCCTACTTCGACATCTTCATCAGTCAGCAGCAAGTCAAGAAGCTGTTCGGTGAGTAGGAGATAGTTGTTGTTGTATCTGATGAATAATTGAAAGATTTGTTGAGGTTTTTTCTTTTTCGGTTTTTGGGAGAGTTGGAGAATCGCGTGTTTGTAGGAAGTTTTCGGTGCTATACTATACGTATATAGTAAGAGGGGTGGTTGGATTGTTAAAGTTTCTGTGACGATGCGTGTTTTTTTTTCTCCGTTTTTTTTTTAGATTTATACGGTGAAGGATATGGTATAGGTGTGTGTGTGAATGGATGGTTTTGTTTATTTGGTTGGAATGGAATTTTGACGGAGCTGAAATAAATTTTGTTACGAGGCCAGGTGGGATTATACATAATATACCAATAAATGCTGAGATGTAATCGATCTCTTAGTCGTTTATTCATATGAATATTTACATAGTATATGTGATAAGTACACGGTATTATATATCATTATGATTTATAGATGCTCCCTTTTGCGGCGAAGCGTATATGTTTTTTTTTCTTATAACCTGTGGTTTTCGTACACCAATTTACATTCTATATTTACAAAGTTCTTCTAAACATATAGATATATATGGAAATGTACATATGTAAATTTTACCTAAATTTTTATCAAACTGGTAGAAAAGTAGATGGCAAAGTTTCATTTTATGCCATATGCTCTAACGAAATTTTGGAAGAAAAATAGGTTGATTATATAATAAAAATAACAATACAATAGCTGTAAATTTGAATAAATCCGTAATTATAAACACAAATTTGTTCTCTACTCGTAAATCGATTTCAGCTTACATTTGATACATATCATATTAATGTTGTATAATATTGATGGTATTTGCTAATTATTAATTTGTTGCAAATGCTACTGGTACTTTCTAAAATGCCTCGCTCGCATGTCGATATACTAATTCCACTCGTGTCAATAACGTTGGATTTGCATTCCGAACTAGTTGCACTCAAAATGTCAATAACACAAACAGCTGCTCTGTAGTAAATACATGCGTCCGAGTGAGCTCAACATGCGCGTTGAGATGTTCTAATCTGATAATTCTGGTCTAACACGAGAGGTTATTATACAATAATATAACTAATGTTAAATAAATATTTTTTACTTCTACCTCAAACACAATTTTTCCTCAATTTTTTAATAATATTTCGCAGACATTATATATATATTAATTAACATACTTGGTCCTTGATTTTCGTCCACTAATAATTTATTAGTACTATAATTAGACGTATCACGAGATTATGTGCGTGTATGTGTGTGTGTATACGCACCGTTGAAATTTACTAAATTAAATTTCGATATAATAATTAAATTCCTCACTGCTGCGTCATATAATCAAGTATATATATTTATACGGGTAAAAGCACATAAATCAAAAGTTGCACGCACGCACATATATATATACAGCATGAGCTCCCTTATGCTGCGCAAAAGTTTTATAGAGTTCAAAAGTCACTTGCGGTATCAAAAAGTTGAAAGAGAAAAATACTACCGCGCGCGCATAGCGAAGATGAATAAATTCATCCGCAGTATATCAATCCACCTTCAACCGCGGTCCCGATGTTTTATCACCTCTATATATATACTTTCACGTATAGAAACTGGGACTATATACTTATCTAAGAAAAAAAAGAAGCGATCAAGCCCGAATTCTCAGCTCTCTGGATAAGTAAACAAACCTCTCCAGCTCCGACAAACCGAATGATATCCCATCAAAGCCACTTTTCCCATTCAAACACTCAGCCTCCCTTGAGAGGGCCTAGAGATCTCTCTTCACTAACCCTGTATATATATATATATATATATATATATACACTTTACCTTCGTCTAACCCCACCTACTTCACGCACACACACATATATATATATATATACACACATATACACGCAACACCTACAACGCAGATTTATAACCACCTTGAACGACACGACACTGCACGCGTGGACCGGCTGCACATGCAACACAAGCGGTGGTGATTCACTCTACACACGTGCGTGCGTGTGAGATTTCGTTGCGCATAAATTTTTCCTCCGCGCGTTTATCTAATTACATCCAGTACGCGCGTACTACTCCCTGGCCTATCTTTCTTCTCTTTCTTTCCCTTGTACTTTTTTAGCTCGCGACTGATTTATTCGAGTAGAGTTCATGTAAACCGCGCTCGCGCTTTCGCGCTGGTTATTTATAGGCGAAGATGGAGCGGTAGGATTGTCACGAGCGCTCGCGCGCGCGCGCTTTATGTAAGTTGAAGTTTGCCGTGTGGTTCTTCATAGCAAGAGTATGTATATAAGAGCAGAAGGTAAGAAGCGGGTGGTGCGACAGTCAAGGTAGAATGAATATTTGAGATGGAGGCAAATGGAAACGGTTGCAGTTTGCATGCGGAAAAGTTGGAAGGGAAAAAGGGCGTATGGAGTTATTACTTCACGGTCATTGTGAATGTATAGACGCGCCGCGCGAGCTTTTTTTTTATGTTATACGCGTATAGCCGCTCGTTGCTTCATGCGCAGCGCAGTTGATTCTTCGGGAAACAAGCGAGGGGAAACGATGTATATAGTATCAGAGGGATGTATGTGTTTTTTTTTTGCTCGTTCTGCTACGGCTTTATGTGCCATTGGTGGGGAAGGATGAGGCGCCGTATGCGAGAATGGTGGATTCGTATTTTTCAGTTATGAAGGTGCTTGGATTAATGGTGGTGCGGTATTTTAAAGAGTATTGAATTTTGTATAGCGCATTTTTTTCTATACTGCTGCCTTTCTACATTTTATTAATTGTTTTTTGTTAAAATTTATTAAGAACTGAAATTTTTGTTGAATACAATATTATACTACAAAATTGTTGGAAAAAAAACTTTAAGTACATATGTTTCTTTAATAAATAAAAGTTACACTACGCGAGGGACAATTTATAAGACAAAGGAACCGCGAGGAAATAGAGGAAATTACAAAGGTAACGCATTTCGCGCACCGCGGAATGGGGGGGGGGGCAAAGGAAAATTATTATATTTTTCTTTTTTGATTCTCTTTATTGCCGGGTAATGGAAAAGTAAGCGTTCGAAAAAACGAACAAAAAAACAATTACCGCTCGCGCGTTTACGTTTGGCGCTATATAGCTGCAAGCGCGTATTCGCTTTAGTAGCCAGTAGTAGTAGTAGTAGTAGTAATATAACAGTGGCAGCAGCTGTGCTGGTCTGTCTTTAGTGCATCGTTACATCCGTCTAAAGAGTTTTCGCAAAGAAAGCCACGATGCAGAGGGAGAGAGAGAAGGCAGCATTTTTTTAGTAATTAGGAGGAGAGCTATGCGAAGGGTGGGCAATAGTAGTAACGGAGAAAAATTAAGGCGCGAGTGTGGATAAGAGTACTTTGATAGTCGCCCAGTGGACTGGAATGTTTCGCTTGCTTTATGGCAACTTGAATGCTTTTTCTGCTTTTTGCCGAAGAAAGAGCGACCGGTAGTACGAGCAATGGTTTCTTTATAACAAATGGTAATTTATTTGCGAATAAATTTAATATAGTAATATTTATATTAATCTTATACCCAACCTATCATTCTAATATGAAGTAACGATTTTTTGCAATTAAAGAATACATATATATATATATATATATATTATATTTTCATTCTTCAGAGACAAGAATACTGTATAATTTTCAAATAATTTGTCCCTTGTTTACTACCTCCGACCTCTTGAAACGCAAAAGAAAAGCTGAACCGGAAAGTCGCGAAGAAAAAGAAACAAGCTCACCTATAATCCCCAAGTATCGATTGCAACTGTCGGACCTTCTCTCTCCTCCTTCTTCTCTTCTCTCGATCTCCGTATAAATATCGACAGCAAGTTCGAGCGTCCGCGGACAGAAAGAAAAGAAGCCGAAAGCTCAAAGGCGAACAAAAGAAGCGAAGAGGTTGGGGAGGTCCGTGGAAAACGAAGCGGAGAATTAAGACGCGAGGTATAAGCGGAACTCTTGGCCTGTACCCCAGCCCCAATCGCAAGGACGAACGAGGAGGAAGAGAGAAACAGAAAGAGAGAGAGAGAGACACACGAGCGCGAACTAGATAAAAAGGAGTTCGTTCGCGGAACGAGTTTCTCTCTCTCTCTCACTCGAAGCTCTCGAAAGTCACTTAACTTAGATTGCAGGGACGAAATGACTTTACTTCCTCCTGAGAGCGAGAGAGAAAGTTGTGTGCACTGAACACGTGTGGGAGTATTAAAAAAAAGGGAAAAGAGAGAGAGAGAGAGGTGGAATGGTATAAAGGCGAAGGCGAAAGAGGTGGAATGTATGTGCGCGAATGCGAGTGAGGATAAAGGAGGTGGAAGAGATCGCAGGATTGAGAAGCTGTAGCGCGCGAGTGCTGGTAATACGCGCTGGGGTACATATACGAGAGAGAGAGAGAGAGACGCTAATTCTACACGGTTAGGCGCGAGTACGCGCGTGCGCGCAGGCGAATAATGCACTGAGATGTGTGTTGGGATTAAAAGTAATGAGTACGAACGCGAGAAAGGGAAAAATGTGGTGAGAGGGTTTACGGGGGTGCATGGAAAGAGTATTAATGGGAAAGCGGAATATGGTTAATAATTTCAAATATATCTATGTATCCACGAGTATGAAGTCGTAAGGTACAATTATTTTCGGTTTCTTCTACGATGTAATGGAAATTAAACGTTCCCGGAGTAGATTTTTCAATATAATTTTTGACTTGTATACGAGGGTACGCCGATGTTTTAATTTTGTTTTTGGTATATTTCTTTCTTGTAAAACAATTAAATTGTAAAATAGTAGCAACCCCGTTATATAAAAGTTTTATAATATTTAGTCTTTTTACCTTAAAAACTATAATATCATACGTAAAAGTAAAGATACCACGTTATTAACGAATTGATCCACGTTATACACAGCAACCCTCTTCATCCACCAATAAATCAAAAACCATTCCCCTTCCACACCCTTACATCACAACCCCTCTCAAAACAAAGCCCATTCCCGCACAGACTCTTACGCAGGCATTCCATTCAATTATCCCAATTATATATATACGCGGACTCACCACATATACCCTCAAAAACACCGATTATCATGCGAACTCTCGTTTAGAATCTCGCGAGGAAGTTACCACTGCACTTCGCAATAGGCCATTCATACACTCTATATATACACGCGCATGGGAGCATTAGCGACGTCGACGCGCCGCACCTAAGAGGATTTCCCGCAAGACCTGCGGAGGGACCCGAGGAAGCATTAGGTGCTGGCGACCTCCGGAAGGAGAGTATATAGGAGAGAGAGAGAGAGAAAGAGAGGAAGCGAGTGTGTGGGATTGATTTTTAATTTGGCCCGGAGGGTTAAGGATGGTAGTAGTAGTAGTAGTAGTCGGTGGCAAAGAGAAGTGGAAATTTGCGATGAGGACGTGGTTGGGTTAGGCGATCGGTGGTTTTAGGTGGTCATTGAATGGACGGACGGAGGAAAGAGGATGGCCGATGGTCGGATAGTCAGCGTTTAATTGCATTAGTTTCAGTCGGCGCTCGTTGCGCGAATCTTGCGATTTAAATTATACGCCCTCGAAGTTGTTTGCCGGGCCCTTTGTTACAGATTTACGTGCGATAATTGACGAAAGTTTATAACGTTATTGTCGTATGCTGTAGTATATACTCGAGGTTTGTCCTTTGAATTTCTATTTGGAAAGTTTGATCTTATTTCGTTGGTTCCTATATGATAATTAGCACAACTCAAAAAAGGCCTATTTTAATTTACTGTTTTAGACTATCAAAGTCAAAATAAATTTGTTCAAGAAGCCATTAACTTACGGTATATTTTACGTTTATCTGATTTTCGACGAATTTATATGACTCTGGCTCTGGACAAATTTATATGTCTCGTGACTGCTTTGCTATTCCCGCATCTGGATTACTGCTCGGTGGTTTATCTTGATGCATCTCAAGAACTAAGGGAAAAAATACAACGACTGCAAAAATCCAGTGTGAGATATGTGTTAGGTGTGAGACGGTTTGATGATATTTGGCCTCAAAGTTTGACTCTGGGTTGGCTGCGCACTGATACGAGGAGACACTATTTAATGGCGGTCCTTATATACAAGATCATGAGCACGCATACTCCAAACTATTTAGAAAGTCTCTTTTCTAGGTATGTAACCAGGGTTGCTTCTAGGGGAGAAATTAAGGAATTATCAATACCTCTGACGTGTATCCAACCTGGGGATAAATATTTCCGAGTGCAGGGTGCACGCCTATGGAATTCCTTGCCCGCTGAGATAAGAAACTTTTCTTCTCTCACCAGGTTTAAAACCGTTCTGAAAAGGCATCTCTTTGACCTAGATTAGCTGCTCTCTAATTGTCATTTATGTTAATTTTTTTTATATATTGTCATATATACACCATTCTTTGGACTGTCCTATATACACGGTTTTATGTGTATGAATGTATTTATTAGCGTGAGTATCGAGAGTGTATGAGAAATGTTTTATTTATTTTTTTTTTTTTTTGACGTATTATTATTTTATATATTAACGATCTGACAATGTCAGTGATATACCATACCATTAATAGGTATAATCGAGTATTCTAGTCGATCTAATTTCTAGTCTTTTATATTATTTTACTTCATTTCTAATCTGTAATATCACTATTTTAAGTTTTTGACTTACTGGTTAGTATTATATAGCTTTAAGTTCAGACTGTGATATTCCATATAACAGTATTATTTGAAGGGACTGAAATTAGCCATTGACTGTCTAAGATATTGGAACATTGTGTTTCTAAAAGTATTTTTTTCAAGCATGAATGTATTACTTTATATGCTTATATTTATATTTGTAAACCATATTTTTACAATAAATGAAATACTAATACTAATACTAATACTCTGGTACTCTAAAATGACGAATTGAAATAGGCCCTTTTTGAGTTGCGCTATTCTTCATAGAAATCGACGGTCTCATTTTAAACACTTACTGTATTATACTCTCATAAAACTAGTAATTCCAACCCTTCATAAACAACAACAACAACAAATTTATCAAAATCCCATCCACATTATAGAATTAAAGCGCGCATCTATATAATCCATCGCGTACGACCATAAAACCTCCAATTTTAAAACGCACCCTAGCTCACTTTCCCTGCTTCTTCCGTCGTCGCGTTGATGCACTTCCCCATTCCCCAGCACACGCGCGCACGTTCGATTAAGCCCTTTCACGTTTGATAGCTGCCGTGCTTCGCGTTCTCGCGGGTGCGTTTGCTTATTTAAATCGCGACGATAAGTATCTTTGCGCGTCTACGCGCACGCACGCCCGATCAACATGTACATATATATATGTATATAGATAGATAGATATAGACAGAGACAGGGATTTTTCCTCTGGCATGGGATTTCATCCTCTCCGCGGGGAAATAACATCGAATTGTGCAGAGCAAGAGAGGCGCGGTGGCAGTACGCGCGATAGTATGATCCAATAACATCGCGCGTCTGTAAAAAAGGAATATTTATTCGGGCTGAAACAGACTTGGATTTTCAACGCCGCGGGGATGTTTTTACTAGTAGAGAGAGAGAGAGAGAGAGAGACAGAGAGGCTGGAGTAGGTATGTTTAAGTCGTGAGCGTGTGCTTTTTTTTTCTTTCTCTCTATCCGCGAGTTGATACGCGGAACACTGCCAGTGTTATATATACACGAAGAACTGGTACTTTTTTTCCGTAATCGCTGCTGATGCGAGGTTTGTTGTTTTTTTTTGTTCCTTCACTTTCCAGTCTGTTAGTTCGTAGTTTGTTTTGTACGAAAGCGCAGCTCTACATATATATATATATATATACGTAGTTTTTAATATGTCACGTGGAAAATATTTGTTACTATTTTCGTATGTTTTTTTTTTTACTAAAACAGCGACCGCTTCGTGTATTTGATGAAGTATCATCGTTCTATTTTTTATGTGAACAAAGGAAAAATTTGTTATGTTCGCGTGCTGCAAGCGTATATGGAAATGAAGTGTTAATAAATAAAAAATTATTATACGTACTGCAGTGCATTATTATCATTATTATTATTATTATATCGCGCAACCTCATTCATACACAACATTTTAATTTTCTGCAGTGCGCATGTGAAAAAAAAGAGAAATTAACATAGCTACCAACCGTGTATAAACGTGGTCAGATATGAGGCTCGTAAAATTTTTAATACGTTTTTATTGCGCGAAGGAAAAATTACTTGCAAAACACACACACACACACACACACACACACACATACTGCATACTTTTACTGCTCTTCCAAGTGTAAATCAAGTTTTCAAACATTTCATAGTTTATTAAAATGAACTCTCGCTCTTTGCGAGAAGCATTAAGATTAACATACCGAAAAGTTATAATATAAAAAAACCAAACATTCACATAATTTTATGCACAAACATTTATACTGTCAATTAAAATTAACAAAACTTTTCATAATTTTTCCAATCTCTCTACACTCATTGTCTAACTACCTCACTCTACCACTTTTCCACTCCACTTCACTCCATCCTTGTACTATAGCAAAAAAAAACAACCTCAGGTCGAAAAACCCGCCGTCAATTCCAGTCTCCCTCTCTCTCGGAGGCGTATAGCGACCGGGACAAACGTCCGCAACTCATCAGCCTGCGGTATTCTCTCTATCCTCCTCCTCCACCCCCATATACACACACAGATACACATGCATTCGCGGTGCGAGCAACAGCGCACGGAGGTGAAAATCTCCCGACGCGCGCTCGCGAGCTTGACGCGGCGCGATTGATATTGTGCGCGCCGCCCGTTCACTCGCCAGGCTTGTATATATATATATATATATATATATATATAAATGTGTATGTGTATACGTGTACGCGTATAGGCGTGACGGGTCGATGAGTAGTAATTTCAAGTTGCGCGGAGACGAAATTCAGGTGGCGTGGATCGGAGACAGGCATGAGATGTGTGTATGTGTATGTGTGAGTGTATAGTTGAATGAAATTTTCGGACAGTATGTAGTAGAATGAGTAGTATGGGAAAAGAAGCTGACCTGATCCGTGACTTGCAAATATATTGGGTTTAGTATAGAGGTGATTATTATTGAATCGATCATAGAGTGGGGGGAGTAGACGTCTGTTGTGTTGTCTTTAATTGATCGATGATCATAAGTGATTAGCTCGATTGCAGCTGGAAAATGATTTGATTTGTTATCGTGTCAACAGATTATCTTGCATTCCTTTTATTTATATATATATAAAAGTGATTTATGTGCGGATGAATATTATATAACGTACGAGAAGAATCATATTATCATTGCAAAGCCGCTAATGAAATTAAATAGGAGGACTTCATGCTTAGTTTACTTTCTACTTGGATTAAAGTGCGAGTCTTGAAATAAATTATGTCTCGAAGAAAAGTTTTGACTTTCAAGACCCGCATTTGCAAAGTTCCTCGAGAATAATACCTCATTTATTATTTTCACTTGAAATGCTAAAATGCTTAAAACTGTGGTTAAGTTTATTTTGTAGTATGAAAACTTATACAACAACAGTAATAATAATAATAATAATTAATCGTTTAATCGTTAATTGTCTCATTGAAATTATTGTTCATCATTAAAGATAAAAAATAGATCGCTCTTATAATCATGAGTATCTACGTCAATAATTTTATTGGTGCATTATCAAATCTGATTATCATAAATTCATTAGATAATCAACGAAACATTATAAAGCCAGTATCAGTTGGAATTTATTTATACATTTTTATTTACACGCCTATCGAAATTCACCGAACAATCGAGGCCTCTTCTCAAAAGACCAAAAAAAAAAGGAATAATAAAATGCAATTCCACATTATTCATTCGCCATTTTACCCTTAAAACTCAATATCACCATTCCAAGCACACATCATACCGGTATATATATACATATATTTATACGAAATTTACAATGAAATTTGCGCAAAATTGACGATAAACGCACCGACGCGTCGAAAAACGCGCTGCTCTCTAAAGGCCCTATCGCGTACGCAAGATTAAATTTTCCCGCACAACACACACATGTGTTATATATCTGTATATATGTCTCTTCCAACGTATATATATATATATATATATATACACGCATCAACCGAAGTCTCGCGATCATTGTTTTCGCATCACCGGTTCTGCGCTCGCACGAGCACGTCGGAATGATTAAATTGTATCGCTCTCGTATACTATACCGTTGCAGCGGTAGGTTACACATCGGCACAACCCATCGACTCACGTATATATACACACGCGTGTATACACATATATACACATATACGTGGATGCCTACGCTAATTAGCAAAAGCGTTGCGACTGAGCGGCTCGTCAGCCGACCGCATATATGCACGAGAGAGAGAGAGAGAGAGCGAACACAGACAGCCCTTCTGATCTTCCGTTCGGCGAATATCATTAAATTGCCGTGCGCGCGGCCGCGCACACGCGCGTAATGCGTGTTTCGGCGTGGGGGCGAGTAGTCGAGTTGCTGTGGAAATTGATATCAAAGGCGAAGATGCAACAGGGCGGTTGTGCGCGGTTAGGATGGAGCGAGATAATGGCGGATTTGCAATTTTCATTATTTGCTTGAGTTGCGGCGTATGGAATGGGAGAGAGTGTTTTCGAAGGGGTTACGCCGCTCGTTTTGTTTGTGGTGGTGGTGTGTGAGTGGAGGTGTCTGTGCAACGGAGTTTCGTTGGTTTTGGAGATGGATATTTGTCTGTGGAATTGTGCTGTTCTTGGGAAATGCGAATTCCTATGATTAAATCAGTAGTGAAAGAATGATGTGAATGCATTAAGTTATTAATGAGTAGAGGTAATTCGATGTTTTATAGTATTAAAGTGGTGATAGGTATGATAAGTAAATCGATCTTATCTCTTAATTAAATATTTCTAGACGTAATAATTTCTATTCGATACAGGCTGAAGTGTCAAGTAGTGACTTAATTTGTAGTCGATCTGTATTATCGATAAAGCTATTTTATTACTAAATCGTATACCAGGTAATAAAATAACATAATTACATGAACCATGACAAGCACCATCATATTCTTTGTCTACGTTTATTTAAACCAGATAAAATCAGCAGAACAAACACTACCTCCACTCAATTAATCAAAACATTTAACGATAACTTTCCTCGAAACAACAAATTCATCTGTCTGCTCTACCAATAAAACTCTTATTACACGTTTACTAACCAATCAGAGTCATTTCAGCTATTACAAACACCATTAATCCCTGTAGCAAAACGATCACCATTAAAAATCCCCATAGCGCACCACCAATGCTACTTCACTCGCGCGTGACACGCGATATACACACCGCACGCTTATATCTACATTGTGATTTTCATAACCGCTCCTTTACGACACGCACCTCGCGTATATATATACACACCTACGTCCACGGAGACCGATGCTACGAACGAGGGTGCGAATGCAAGCATATATATACATATAGTCGCGTACAGTGTGATGTGGTTTCAGCGCGAAGGATTCCAGCGTATTATTATACACCGGCAAGCGAATTTCTCCGGGGATCGTGTAAACCTCGCGGTTTTTTTCCTATACCTTTATTTCTTTTTTAAATTGCGATTTTTTACGATGTCATTTTATCATGTTATTATGAGAAACGACAGAGAGTGGATCTCACGTGGCGAGCTGCGGACATGTTAGTTTTATTGGTTGGGTAGATATTGATGTAGCGATGTGGATATGTGTGTGTGTGTGTGTGTGTTTATGCAATGCGATATCACGAGGATGAAGACCGATCTAATCGATGTTTAAATATTCCATCGATTATCGGATCGAGAGCTTAAGTCTATTGACACGAATAGATGTATGAGCGAAGAGATTGAGATTTCTCTTGATGTACATTGTATAAGTGATAAGGAAAAGCCGATGGCTATATAAACACATCTTGATATATTGATCTTTCGTGCAATGCTTTAGAAGCGTTTCAGTTTCATTTGGGTTGCTATCATGTTATCCAAATGTTCCGTCCTCGCGTTCGTATTATTAAGTGCGGACTTCTGTTTGTCGTTCGATATAAAGCCTGTGGTAACAACCAACTTGGGTAAGATTCAAGGCTTCTTCAGGGAATTTTATCCTGGCAATGGAAAGTATGAAGTTTACCAAGGAATACCATATGCACTGCCACCGACAGGAAGCAGAAGATTCAGCGTATGTTTAAATTTGTTTTTCTTTTGTAACTACTTCATGAATTTTTTGTATCATTTTAAACGTACCTTTATATACATGGTAGCCGCCAGAACCGATAAAACCATGGGAAGGCATGTTGGTAGCTGAAGAAAAGGGCCACGAATGCATACAATACGATCGCGACCGACCGTCATTAGTAGGTAGCGTCCACGGTGATGAGGACTGTTTATACCTTAACATCTATGCACCACTGAGAGGCAAGAACCGAACTCTACCCGTCGTAGTATGGATCCACGGTGGTGCCTTCCAGTACGGTGACGGTAGCTCTGACATGCTACCGTTCTACCTTGTCCGGGAGGATATCCTCGTAGTTGGAATCAATTATCGTCTTGGTTCTCTTGGTTTCCTTAGCACCGAAGATGATATAGTCCCTGGCAACATGGGCCTGAAGGATCAATCCATGGCTCTGCGATGGATCAAAACCCATATCAAGGCTTTCGGCGGTGATCCAGCAAAAATTACAATCGTTGGTCTGAGCGCTGGTGGTGCGAGTGTTCACTACCATTATCTATCGCCCATGTCAGCTGGACTTTTCCACAGTGGTATATCATTCAGTGGCACATCCTTCGATTGCTGGACGCAGACTGAAAACTCGCGCGGAAAGGCAATGAAACTGGCGGAATTGATGAACTGCCCGACTAGTGATATAAGGAAGATGATTGAGTGTATGAAGCAGCGCCCGGCGCAGGATATCGTTAATGCTCAGGGAAAGTTTATGGTAAGCATTAGAATAGAAATAGATTCGAGGTTATGGTAAAACGGTATTGTTTTATTTATTATTTTTGCGGAATAGCCATGGCATCTGGAACCATTTACGCCTTTTGGCCCCGTGGTAGAGAAAAATTCGGAGCATCCGTTTATCGATCGTTCCCCTATTGAAATCGTTGCAAGTGGAGATGTGAACAAAGCGCCATGGATTACTGGCGTGGTTAGTGAAGACGGTCTTTATCCTGTAGCAGGTACTAATTTTGACAGTGAACCATTGACAACTTTATCCTTGATAAGATAATCACGTCATTACTGTATTCTAGAATTTGCACTCAAACCGGATATACTTGCGGACTTAGATAAAAACTGGGAGTCCATTGCTCCATTACTATTAGATTACTATTATACTATCCCTGTGAAAGATCATGCCAAAGTTGCACGTAAAATCCGACAACACTATTTTGGAGATAAGCCTATCAATTACGAAAATTTAGACATTCTCACAAATATGGTGGGTGATAGAATTTTCATCGTTGATGCTGAGAAAGCTGCAAAAACGCAGGCTAAAGTAAATCCAGGCAAAGTGTGGTTCTTCTATTACAGTTATCGAGCTGCGAATAGTGCGAGTGACAACATGTCAAACAGTACCGTGAATTTAGGTATGGGCTATGATTCTTTTTTGCTTTATAGTCTACGTTAGTACACTTGTTTTTATATATAATATTCAATTTATTTTCTTTAAAAAAGGTGTGTGTCATGGTGACGACGTTATGTTGGCCGTTGGAAATTCTCACATAGACCCAGTGAAACGAAAAGATGACTACAAAATGCACAAGGAGTTGTTGCAATTTTGGCTGACAGTAGCACATACAGGGTAATTTTAAAATGAAATTTACCATATTCTTTGATTTTATGGACACAATTACGATTTAAACAATTTTAATAATAGGGTACCAGAATTTGGCCCGGAGTGGATACCAATAGACGTAAAAAAGACTGAAATGAATTATTTGCACATGAAAGGTCCAAGTCAGTATGGAATGAAAACTCATCCAGATTTTGCTCACAAGAGTTTCTGGGACAGTATTGGCTTTAACGAGAACATTATAGCGTAGCACTTGACTTTATTATATTGTGTAAATATTTATCAGTACCATAGATTGTAAATGCATATAAACACACATACACATATATACATATACGGGTAAACTGTTTTTTTAGAAAATTCCAATCTCTTTCTTTTTCTCCCTCTCTCGTACTCCCAATGAGTGAATTTAATAAATCTTGAATCAGCGATAATGTCGCGTTCGGCTCGCTGCCCTGATAATCACTGCTTTACGCCTCTCCGCTCTGATCAAATTAAATCAAAGCCGCGTGTATATACACATCGAACCACTCGAACATCTATATATGTACGCACTCGCGCGTTAATTAGCAGTGCTGCGCGCATCTTCGCGATCGCGTTATGAACACTTTCATATCATCTTCTTGTTCGGACAGCTGAGGGAAAATCGACATTGAGCCAAGTGGAAAAACGAGCGGCTCGACGCTTGAAATTGATATTACGGAAGAATGAAGCGGAGGGCGAGCTGACGCTGCCGTTTGCGCGCGCGCGCGCAGGTATATATATATATATATATATATATCTATCTATGTGGGAGAAGGCGTAGAGGTCGATGCCGTTTCTACAGCCGCGGGAGATGAAGTAACGAGTGGGATATAAGAGATAGAAGCGGCGCGGTTCAGATGTCGTGATATAGGTATGTCTTGGTAGTCTCTTTGACTTTAGGATGGTGGAGTTTCAAGCGAGAACACGCTGTGATGGGTATATATACATTCGAGTAATATTTTTGAATCAGTAGATCTCTTTGAAGAATTTTATTTTAAAGCTTATCAAGATCGTTAATATAATAATAATATATTTGTCCTCAATATAAAATTAATGATTATTTATTTTTATATCTTATGTAGAGTTTAAAATATTTTTCGTTACGTTTATTATTAATATCATGTTTAAGATAACACGAAGTGTTTAAGGGATAAAATGCCAATGAGGAAGTATTTAAAGCGTAATTTTTTTCAGGTAATATAATTTTTATTGTCGAAATAAGAAATCGTTCTGGTATTCTATTTATTGAAAATATACTATAAGTGAAATGAAGTTTTAACATATAAATTTCAAAATATGATGAATAATGTAATAATAAAAGCTAACAAATTTTTATTGTTTTAGTTGTAACAACTAATTACGAAAAAGTAAAAGGCCATTGTAAGTTTTTCTTTAATTGACATAAATATGAAGCGTACGGAGGAATACCTTACTCAAGATTTTACGAAAATAAGATTTGAAGAACGTTGCTTAAACTTACGGTGCTAAATATATCACTACGTAATTTTAATTTTTTTTTTTAGCCACCAGAACCCACTTCTCCTTAAACGGGCAAACTGTATGAGTCGAATATGCGCACACCGAAGCTGGGCAGTTACGTCGATGGCATGAAAAATTATCTACATCTAAGCATTTACGTACCACAGGGAAAGAACAACACCGTGTTACCGGTATTATTCTACATTTACGGTGAAACTTATTAGTTTGGGTACGAAATGAACAGATTTAACAGGTCAAGGAGTGTTCGGTTTTCTCAATACCGAGGATGAAGTTGTACCCAGAAACATGGGGTTAAAGGATCAGTCCGCAGCTCTAAAATGGGTCTCAGAGAACATTCAGTACTTTGGTGGTTATCCCAGGGGAATGACGTTAATGGGTGACAGTATAGCGGTGGTAACAGCGCGCATTTTCACTACTTTTCATCCACGTCAAACGGATTCTTTCGCTATGCTCTTTCGTCTAAGAGTACTGCTTTGAATGTTATTGGGCTGGCTGAAAATGCAAGGGATAAAGCTTTTAAAGTAACCGAGTATATGAATTGTATGACGAACGATACTCGAAAGATGATTGGTTGTCTCAAAGAACGACCGGCTCGAGGTTTGTTAGATTCGCAATGGCCATATGTAGTATTCATCGGTTTATTTTTATACCGCGGTAAAGATTGGAAATTAAATGAAATTTTCACTTGCCGCATTTGCTGTCAGCTGTGCCATTTGGTACTGTGATAGAAAGGTCCTCGAAAAATTCATTTATAGATAGAACGATTTATTATTAGCGCGCCGGAGTGCAGTTCAATATGCGTGACAGTAGATTCAAAATCTGACAATTTAAATTACAACAGGACCAAGGAATTTTACTTTCAAAACTGCTTTAATTTTAGCAGAGATTTTTTGAATTCTATTAATTTTAATGAAAACAAGAAACGTAAAGGTGTTTAAATAAGAAATTTATAAATGTACTTATATCTCTTGTAAATATAGATAATAAAATAAATATTGTTTAGAGAATGTACATATAGGAAAATTTCATCAGTAAATACCTGATGCATTATCTATATGTTCATAATCGTATCGTGGATATAATTAAAAAATTTACTTATGTATAATATTTATTTTTTATATAATGGTCAAACGATGTCGAACTTAACAAAAACATCAACATTGACGTTACGAGCTCATAAATCAAAATAAAGTTACGAGTCACTACTCACTAACTGCAAAATAATGAAAACCTCTATTTAATTGTTAACAAACGAACTGCACAGTTTTAGAAGTACATATTAATTTTTTGAAATAGCGTAGTCAATGTCGAGTTTTTAAAGAGTAAAGCTGAACTAATAAAACAATCGTTATCCTTACTGTCTTGAAATGGCATAACTCTATCCACTAAAAAGTGATTTTTTCTCTATATCTCACATTAAAAAAATAGATGCACAAAAAATTCCATTAACGTTTACAAAACAACTTGTATACAGTTTAAATCCATCCAACCGTTAAACATCGAGTTAATCCACCAACTTCTTGTACATTATCTTTGCCTCTCTCCAATCCTCACTCGACATTTCGCTCTCACACAAAACATTTTGATCCTTGCCACCTGCGACTCGCAGATGGCAAAAGCTATAAACGCATCGAAACACAACAAGCGTGCAAGAAAAGCTTCCACTCGTCTCTCGCAAATCCCAGCAAAGCGCCTCGATAACTTGCGAGAGAGCTTCATCCAATTACCATGCAATTATTCGACGATAGCCGCTGCCACCGTAACCACCGCCGTTGCGCTCCTGCAAAAAGAACTACAAAGAACCTACCTACCTCTTCTCTCTCTCTCTCTCTCTTTCTCTCGTATTCTCTAATTGGACGTCTGTCTGGCTTTCTCTCTCTCTCTCTCGAGATGCGCCACGCCGCAGCGCGCAAAGGAACATTCGTTAGCGTAGCCTTTTTCCACAACCTGGTTCTCTTTCTCTCTCTCTCTCTCTCTTTCGCGACGCTAATTCGCCTGCAGTAAGGTATAATATACCAGGCAGTGTATAATTGTCGCTTTGTGATCGCGCGCGTACGATTGTATGTATATAGTTTTCGCGAGTCGGCGCCTTTTTTTTTTTTTTGGTGAGCGTGAGCGCGAGCTTTGAAATTACGGCTCGTTAAACGGGGAAACCGAAGCACGAGGTGACCTCAATTGGTCTACACCCTCGCGTTGGTTGAAAGGCCAAATTGATTGCGCGAGCGAGTACGCGCTTTTTTTTTCGTGGATAAACAAACGTTTTCGGCTGAAAATTAATGCGAGCGTAAGCGAGTTTTCGACTATTGGTGAACGTAGCACGCGCGCGTTGTACTTTTTTTTTTTTGACCGGTGTTCGATTTCTCGTTGATGGTTTAAAACGAAAAAGAAAGAAAGAGAAAAAAAAAATCGCTGACGCGTATACATGCCGCGTCTGCATTTGTATGTTACGTTGATATATCGAATGTTTGCAGGATTTTTGATAAATTAATAATGAGTTATGTGTGAAAGTTATGAATAAAATTATACGCGTCCAATAAAGATTATACCGCAGATTAAATATTATTCCAGCGTCGGGTGAAATATAATTCAATTGTAACGGGGAGGGGGGGGGGGGAAGCACATTTGCATGCGTATATTATATTTTTGTAAGTACCGAGTGCACGTGTGGGCTTATCGTGGTCTGCGGAAATGAAAATGCGTTTGATAAATTATTGTAATTTTAAAAAGTTTTTTTTTAAGCAAATACTTTAATTTAAAATTTAATATCCGTTTGCCATATAAATTATAAGGATAACAATGAAAATTTCACGTACTTTCATTTGAAATTCAACGCGGAACCATTTTCCCTTCGCCCGTAATTATTTTATAATTACGCGTGTCTAACGAAAAAAGAACGAACAAATTTTAATATGCAACGAATTTAAACGACGTTACTATTACATCAAAGAAATCTTTGTTGTAATACAAAAAAGGAAAAACGAAAAAGATACCAGCCTAATACTATATACTACCCCGTAAGGCTATGAATATACCCATAATACGACCGAGTCACAGCATAGATACCAAAACACGCACGCACGCAGGTGACTCATCCCTTCCGCACGCACAATGCGAGTCGTAAAACCCTATATACTCGACTCTTTTTCTCTCCGCATCTTTACGCGACGGTGCAGCTCGAATCCACGAATAAAAATCGTGAACAGCACATCAGCCACTCTCTCTCTCTCTTACTCAACCTCACCCGTAAACTTACCTATAGGTATATATATAAACCTACCAGAGGCGGCCGTAAACTCGAGGAAAAAATTTCCCTTCGCTATATATACACACACACATAGACAGATACTCGGATGATTCGCGCTTGCAGATGACGGCGCAAACGCGTAAATCGCGATAGCTCCGATGCGAAAAAGACGGGCTCTTCGAGCCGACATTTGGCAGGGTATGTATATATATACGAACGAGCGGGGATCGATCCGTAGTAGAAGCATTATGCGCCTATATACCTTATGCATTTCGGCGGGAGAATAACTCAGAGGTTAGTCGCGTTGAATATATACGAGGGAAAAGCCTGATGGCCGATATTTTACCGAAATGAGCTTGGATTCTTTGGTAGTATGTGTATATGTATGGGAGAATCGCGTTGGTTTCTTAAATGTCCTGAGTGTCGGCTGTGCATGGTCCGTTAAAGTGATATGCGGGGTTGGTAAAGTGCGAACGAGGTTCGAGTCTGAGAGATATGAATATTGAAGGCTTTTTATGGCAAGTGTTGATGTGATATTGGCAGTTAAATTTCGCTGGGAATACTTAATTGGTTATAAGAACACTTCAAAGCTTTCAACTGTGCCATTAAGAAAAGTGCATTCGAATTGGAACTTTCTCGATTTCGCAAAATAATATTTTTAAAAGCACTGGCGTTTGTCCAGTAGTTTCTTTTTATATCTAAAAGAAGTCTCTTTACAAAAAATTGTAAGATCAATTATTAACGTATAGTAGAATTCAATTCTAAATTGAATAAACTCAATCAAGCGAATATACCGCAGCTTCCCGTTGATTAACATCCAATCAAGGCCCATTAATCGCACGCGAGAGCACCTGAAACCTCGAGAGAGAGAGAGAGAGAGAAAGGGAGAAAATTCAATAACCAGTCGTAAGCCGGAACTTAACACCCTCGGACGACGCGAGAAGCAAAAACCAGCGTTTGCAAATAGATTATTCCTACTTACTCTCCGAAAATAAAGCAACGCGTGCAAAACCATCGGCTATACGCATGTACCAAGGGCTTTACCAAAGGGGTATATGGAGAGAGAGAGAGAACGAGAAAGCACAGAAAGAGAGAGAGAGAGAAAGAGGGAGAAAAAAAAGCGCAACGCGAGAACGAAGGGTTAACGGCCACTGGCAAAGGTAAAAATGCGAACAGGAAAATGGAATCGAGCCGCGCGCTTTGGCAAATTGCGAGCCGCCCCCGCAGACTCTGACCTCTGTGGGTGGTTGGAGAGAGAGAGATCAAAGCGCTACCCTAAAGGTTCCCCCCGGCATTAATATTCCCCCGATATTTCACGGTTTGAGGGAAATATTCTATATATGTACCTACCGCCCTGGCATAATCGAAACTCACCTCTTCATATGTATACATATAGGAAAAAATATAAGCGTACTAGACGAGGTGTAGTATAGTAGTTTGTTGTTTTTTTTTCGTCTTCTTCTTCTTCCTATTTTTACAGCGATATATCGATTTCGCATTTGTCTTCATTTGCTGCGTCGGGTAGAGAGGACCGCGCGTTTGGAATAATCCGAAATTTATGCCGATAGGGTATATATATAGAGAAAGAGAGGATTGCATAGAGAGGTAGGTAGTATATAGTATGTGAATGTGTTTAGGGGTGGTGCGCGTGGTGCACGATAGTTTCGTGCGAGGGCACACGCACACACGTAATTTGACGATATATTTTATTTGGAATTCGAATAGGTTGAGAGGACGGTTGATTTGTTGATGCTATTAGCTGACGTTAGGTGGAGTAATGAATTGGAAGTCGATTTTTATGGCGCTTTTTATAATATTGTACGCAGAAAGGAGAGAGAATATTACGAGGGTTTTAGTATCTTTTCATGTAAACTATGTGATTTGTTAAAAAAATGTTGTTTGATAAATCTTATAAATAAATAATAAAAAATTGTAATAAACTATGTATCAGTATAAAGCAGTAACGAAACGTGCCGACTTGTATACAGTCGTTTGCGCATTTCGCTGCAATCCCAAAACTTTATACCCGTGCCTAAACCTTGAGGGAGCCGAAACCGCACTTTTTGACCTCTCCATCATTCAGATTAAAACTCCATACTCGCGAAATATTCGCAAATGAACACAAACGAGAAAGGTTACAGCACTGTAACCATCCTCCGCAATGCAGTCCATCATATATACGTACTTTCCCCATTTGGCAGCAATAAAGAAGATTAAAAAAAAACAACCCTTCGCAAATCTCTCGTTCCCAACAAAAAAAAAAACTCCAACTACTAGCAAGTATATTCAAACTACCCCTAACCCAAACCACCCGTTACTTCAACTCACCTGAAAATTAATAAACGGCGTCGACGGCGGCAGTCTCTCTCTCTCTTCACTCTACGCGTCTGCTTAATTCAAATCTCGTTCTAAGCGATTTCGTGGTTCATCCCCCAGCTGTCGGTGTCGTCGCCTGCGTATGCTCGCGTCACTCCCTCTCTCTCTCTCTCTCTTAACCTCCCACGCAGACGTATATACGATAGGTATATGTACAGGTGTATAGACAGACATACACACATATACGCGCGGGGGTACGGGGGCAATGCGTCTGGAAGTAACTCGAACTTACCAAGCGCGCGCATTGTCATTAATGGATGGGGCTTAATTTAAACTTGCTGCAGCAGCAGCGGCACGGCGACGCGTTCAGCAAGTTTCGTAAACTGCTTTCGATTCGTGCAGGAAAGAGAAGGGGAAGGAAGTCGACGACGTAAGGAGAGGAAGTGTCGACGTGCGATTTTTAGTTTTGCACTGAGAGAGAGAGAGAGAGAGAGAGAGAGACGAGATTCTGTTGCTGGAAGAACGAAGAAGAAGAAGAAGACGACGAAGAGTCTGAATGGAGGTGAATTCGTGTTCGAAGTCGACGTCTGGAGATTAGTTCGGGTGGAAAAGTTGCATTGTTTTCAAATCGTTTCGTACCGCCGTTTCAGATCGGAAACAAGATTATTAGGAGTTGATTTAATAATTACGACGTTGTTTTCAAATTTTCAATATGTTTACCAACATATTAATGGTACTTTACGACAATAAAAGCTAATTAATTCACTCCAGTTGCTTAAAAAAAAAAGCTTCGAATGTATACCTCTACATTTCACTATTTTCACATCGAAATACCCATTCGACCCCCTACATACGTTATTCCACCCACCATTAAACCCCTCTCGTGCTTCTTTACTCGCAGCGGCCATTCGATCTGCTGCTCTCGTGAAATAAATCCCTTGGCCTCGTGGCTCCTGCCAAACTCTCTCTCTCTCTCTCGACTCCCGTTAAAAAATGAAAAAGAAGAAGGGGTAGAAAGCAAGCAGTCCGCGCGTAGCGGTGATTCTCGCGGGGCGTGCCAACTGCTAATGAGCCGAATCCCTCTCTCTCTCTCTCTTTAGCGTCGCCGCTATACCACGATCGGCATTCCTTCGTTAAGCGACGGGAACAATTAGCGGAGCGACTCTTCCCACTCTCCCTCTCTCTCTCTTGTTTTTCCGTCTCGTCGCGAGGAAAAATGTCAACGGCACGCGGCGCGGAGTAATTACGATCGCGTCGAACGAACCCGTCGTCTCTCGATGAAGACTCGCGCGAGCGAAAGGCTTGTTGTAGCGCTATATATAGCTTCCGCGAGCTTTTTTCAATTACAGACTTTTCTTCGCTATGGGGGATGTTGTTGTTTCTTTTTACGTTTACTGGATGGATGCGTTGGGACTCGCTTAGTGCAGACCAGCGTAGTTTATTACGCAACGAATTGATGAAGCTGGCGAAAGTGTGAGTTTATTTATATATTCATGTGCTGGGTAGGATTGAATTGAAGATTTTTAAAGTTATTCATAGGGTTGTGAAAAAATATTATGGGATCTTTTAGCCAATCCAACTGTAGAGGATCATTGGTACGGTTATAATCAGCTTCACAAATTATGTATGAGGATCAAAATTTTCAGATATATCTACTAATAGTACCCTGGTGGAAATCCAAAAAATTTGCTAGCTATTAAATGGTCATTTAAATTAGGTACAAGATGATAAAAAATAGTAAAAAAATATATTGTTAAATAAATTTTTTTATAATCAAAATTTTATTGCGAAATAAATAAAACATGACATTACGTTGGAAAAGAAAATGCAATGTTTTTCAATATCATCTCTCTCTATAACTCTCTCACTTCAACCTTATTTTTCATTCAGTGCGATGTTTTATTCAAGTGCGTCTTGCACTTGTAATAACGCATTGTCGGAATTTTGTAAAAGAAGGGCAAGGCAAAGAAGAATTCCATTCATCTTGGCTTTTGTAGTACAGTTTCGCTGGATTTATTAACAGAAGATTTAAGCGAAATTTTAATTCATTTATTCCTATGAATTAAATGTGAATACAAAAGTGCAGCGCAGTAAGAAGTAATATCTTTTGATTCACTAATTATACTATAACCAGCTGGAAATACGCTTTAAATACAGGAAACGGCGGTGTTAAAGTAGATCATTCAACCAAGTTATTCATTTTCTGTATAAAAAGACATTGCTTTCAGATCTTTCCATTTACGTAAATTTTCAATTCGATTAAGAAATAATATTACATTATGAGTATGTATGTTTGATAATTCTTATCAAATTTATATCTTTGAAAGAGAGAACTTGAAAATAATCAACACTCCTTCACTCGATGGCATCCGACTGCAAACGGTTTTATTGCAAGTGCGATATTATACTTAAAATCTTTCTTTAGTACTAATGAGAAATTATAATTGAATCAAGCGACGTCATATATTATCCTGTACAAAAAATAATAAAATTAGAGATGAAAATTCTTTTACTTTATCGGTATTTAAAAATATGAATTTTTTTTATTTTTTATGCTAATTGAAAGTTTACATGTATATATGTCTGTTGCCTTCTTTGCTTAACTATGGTCTATTACAATGTTTGATTTCTTAATAAAGGAAATTCTTTATAATATTTTTTGAAACACGATCAGTACTCAAAAACAAGACTATATAATCTCTCTTTTTTTAGCAAAAACATATTCTACACATTGAAACCGGACAATATAAATTTCTACAACTTTCATCAGCCATACACCACAACCAAACCCACTCGTTCACTATATTTTTCAACAAAAGAAAATTGCAGCTATAGGCTAATTCCGCAATTAACGATTCAATTAACACGCCATCCTTTGCCGAAGCCGATCGCGCGTCTCGCATCCCTAAAAGCACTCTTCTACCTCCCCCCCCCTCTCCCTTCACCTCTCCTCTCCTGAACCCCCGCAAACAAGTAATCGACTGCGTGAGCGAACGCGCACATTGAAATTCCACGGGAATTGCCTGTGCACGCGCGCGCGCGCGCGCGCGGCTAATTAAATAGAACGACGCGGCGGATTGATCGAATATTAAGAAGCGGGAGATCCGCTCGCGTCGAAGGGGTTGCTCCTCTCTCTCGCGACTTTAATTAAAGACAAACATCCCGCTAACTGTCGGGCGGTGGCGTCGGCGAAGGCTCCAGGGAGAATCTTCGTCCGCCGGAGAGTTGTTGTCTTGGCAGCGACGGTGCTCGCTTGTTGATCGCCGGCTACGTTTAAGTTTCGATCTCGTGAATTTTTTATAAGGATAGAGAGAGAGAGAGTGGAAAAGGGGGGTGGAGGAAGGTTTAATCAAAGGGTTATCGAAGTTGAGTCGATGAGGATGTTGACTCTGTGGATGTATGTGTGTGCGTGTTTTTTGCGTAATCAAAGGGAGAGATCGAAGGCAATGGATTACTTGCCGGAAGTTTGTTCTTGAACGGTAGTTTGTGAAGTTTTTCATTTTATGCGTATGTAAATAGTAAAGTCAGTATGTTGGAAGAGGTAGTAATTATTTATTGATTATCATTGTATATTGTGATTAAAACAAAGTTAGTGTGTGTTTTAAAGATTAAGTTGCAAATTTGTATTCTTCACAATGTTAGAAGCGTAAAATTATACAAAAACAACATTATTTGCATGTTATTTAATTCTTTTGTTTTTTCATGTAGATTAAACAGAGGTTGCGAGAAAAATTTTAAGCGAAAGAGAAGGAATTTTTTTTTGAAGCTAATTACGCAGTCTAAATAATTATCGTTGTAGGTATGAGGAGCATTTTAATTAAAGAACATTTTCTCATACCCTCCAGTTGCTACGAAGAACGGCCTATTTCGCGTAATCTCTTTATTTCCTTTATTAAACTGCTTCTGATGTATCTTTTCTCATTTAACAAACAGGTTTCGATTAATTTTTTGGGAAAAATTGCTCAAACTTTGTAAATACACAACAGTGTATAGGAAGTGTAATGAATAACATTGTAAGTTACTTTAATTAAATACTGTATATTTGAATTTTAAATATTATTAAAGTGAAAAGTAAATATTTCTTTGTGAAATTGCAGTACTCCTGCTGTCTTTGTGTGTATGTAAAGCAGCGGAATAATGCATGCATATATTTCAAGCAAACTCTGCTTGGTTAATTTGCGAAGGTAGAAGGTATCCAAATTTTCTTGAATATTCTGTTTTCGTTCCGGCAACTTTTCTCCCTTCAAGAATTTTAAGAAATCTCAAGATTAAAGTTTTTTTTTAAACATAAAGCGAATTTCACACAAACATTTTGTAATAAGTATAAATTTAAATAAATTTAATAATATATATATGTAAAACTTTTGTTATTTCTTACAAAAAAAGCTGAATAAAAATAATAATTGTTTTTAATTCTCCACTGTTTTCGGAACATCTCGACTACCATTTCACACTATTCTCTCTAATAACTTCAGTTTAGCGAATCAAGTGTTATTGTTCTTCCTCTCAATAATCATTTCTCAGCTTACTCTATATACCTCATTACAACAGGTTAACCTACACTCTATACATCACATTTTCCAAGAACCTCCTAATCTCGCCTCTCACACCCGACTTCCCAACTTTTACCTGCTCCTTCATTTCCTCAACCACGCCTCAATTCCGAAAATCTTTTTAATTATCCAACCATCTCTCCCTTCTTCACCACTCCTCTTCAACACCCAATTAATAATTAATTAACAGCGTCAAAGGCAAGAACGAAAGAGACCGAGACTCAACATATACGCAACTACGACGCCGTCGTTGCTACCGCTCACCTCCCGGAAATTACACGGGAAATTCCGCAAAACAAACGTTCTCCCCGTGCACGCGCGGCAGACTGTCTCCTCCTCTGCTTCCACAATCAGCTTACGCGTTCCGTTAATACATTCATTTACCGCGCGGCGCTACTTTGCGAAACCATGCACGCATCAAGCGCAGCAGCGATGTCGGTATGTATATATAGCTTTGAATTCGCGAGACGGTGCAACGACGCGAGGGATAATTCACTGCCGCGACGATGCCGCGACGTGTACGCATATGTATATATGTATGTATGATGCGTATACATATGTAAAGGGAAAAGTCTGTGGGAGGTTTTAAAAAAAAAAGAACGCGTGTGTAAGAGGGCGAGGTGGAGAGTTTGTGCGGAAGTGTTGACGCAGAAGCGAGTTATACTTCTCTTTTAAATACAGATACAATTGTTCAGTTGCCGTGATTGTGTTCGTAGATACGGATATGCTTTTCGGGTTGTACGTACGGTTGTGGAGTAAGGTTATGTGTTTGTTGATATTTATCATTTTTTAAATTAGCAATATATGTTAAATATAACTAGTATTTTCTATTTTATTTGTATATTTTTCATGGTATTTTGAGCTCAAAAGATTGAGCATATACTTTTTCTAGCAACATCAACACTTATGTAAACAGGAACGGTTGTAGTTGAATTTAAAAAAAAGTCATTATTATCGCCAGTCATATTATGTAAAATCGTTATTTTCAGCGACTAGACATATAGTAAGGCAGCTGTGGATCGTGGACGTAAGTTTCTAAAGCATAACTTATAAAGACGTTGGATAAAAAGTTATCAATTTTGAAAAATATTTATAAAAGAATATAGAAAAGTATGAGAAATATTAATAATCTATTATTTTAAACGCAATCGAATTTTTTTTCAGAACATCATAATATTTTTAATCTAATCCGTTAATAGCTGTATTTTATATATCTGAAGTAACGAAAAAATATTCATACATCAATATATAAAAAACAAATATTGTCATAAATCTGAAAACGAAATACCATTAGCTTCAATACAGAAATGACAATTTATTTAACGAATACCAGCCTTTCATAAAGCAATCATATGCAGCTGCAAGAAAACAACTTTCCCAACATTTTATGTACAAGCGTTTACTTGACTTTATATTGCGCGCACTTAATAAGAGCGCGAATATTATTTTGACGTTTCCCGCAGCGCTGAGTAAACATAATAACATTGAATTAAATATTTACTCAACACACACTCTCTCTCCTAAAATTGTTACAGTTATACTCACCGTATAAACAACAACAACAGCACCGCCACGCGTGTACATATATCCAGCGAAAAAGCCCTTCATCGAAAAGCCACGCGAGTTTAATGAAAATATCGCTAGCGCATTTCCACCTGTACGTATACATACATACATCTAATATATATATATATGTATATAAATACGAAGCATCAGCCACTTCAAAGTACTACATACGTAACGAAATCCCGCGCGTCTACCTCGCTCTCTCTGTCTGCGCGCATACGGCGGGGAAAGGCGAACGCGCGCGCGCGTGGAACTCCGCTAATTAAAAGTCTGTCGGTGCGCGCGCGCGCTCTCTTCTCTTCGCCTTAACTATTAAGTGAGCGCGTGCAGCGCGAAACAGAACACGAGAGAGTAGGTAAAATAAAAAAAAGGAACTGCGGAGTACCGATAGATCGAAAGTTTTCCTAGTGCGGCGGGAAAATTTTTGTGCCGGAGCCTTTTCAAAGCTCGTGAAGAGTCTCCTGTACGCGCACGAGCTGCGCTAGTACACTGGAAAAATTTCCGACCAAGTTTTCGAGTATGCTAGTACGGAAGCTGTTTTGTTTTCCCTTTTTTTTTACGTCTCTCTCTCTCTCTGTGCGCTGCGTGTCTGGGTCAGTTTACTTTGTTTTTGGAAGAGACTTGGCGGAGAAGTTTTAAGGTGATACAGATTATGTGAGAAGAATAGAGTGTGTCGTTGGTTTAAGCTCGAAAATTTTGTATTTTATTAAAAATGTGGGTGATCGTGGTAGGATTTTTTTTTGAAAAATGTATTTAATGGGTGTAATTGCCGAGGAAAGTTGGGAGGAATAGTCAAAGTTATTTTTTATCTTAAAAAATAAACGAGTAAGAAATTTGAGAAAGATGTCTAATATTTTTTTTATGTTGCAGATGCTTCGCATTTTAAATAAAGTAGTAATAAAGTTTAAATCTTTTAAAGTATAAATAAAGAAAAATACTGCAAATTATATATTACATGCATATTTATTAGCTTCATAAAAACACTTATATAGGTACCAAAAAAAGAATTTGAACAAAAACGTTCACTTCGTAGCAACGAAATTTCCGGTAGCAAATACCAGAGTCACGATTGCGAAATGTAAGAGGGCAAAATAAAGTGTTACATAAGGCAGTTACCTCCAGATGCTTCCTTTACCGTCTATCACTCTTTGTTCGAAATATCATCACACGCTGGATCGTTCACGTGATAAAATTGAATTCACGCTTCGCACGAGACACGCGCGCGTCCTTTCGTCTATATCGACTGTCCGGTAGAAAGCGAGCGAGTAACGCGCAGCTCGAATTCCTTCTCAAAGACTTGCGTCTTTGATGTCACATATATGAAAAGAAAGAGAAGTGGAAATGGTACATTCGAGTAAACACGTATAGTCCCTTTTTGTTGTTCATGTATATTTTCGTCTTCTGAATTTTTGTCATAATAATTTTAAATAATTTTCATGTTATTTGTTTTTAGATGTAAGAATTTTTTTTTAACCTGATTAACATAGTAACTGACAAAATAAAAAAGCTTTCGCATAAAAAAGATGATGTTCTTATTTAATTTGTAAATATATAAGTATTCTAAAGAAAGAAAAACACCCAAATTCAATAAAAAATTTATGAACCCAAATAACAATACCGAACTTTATTCTCAACCCAGTCTCTACCCTTTCCCATATATACATCTAGACACTAAAAATTCAGTTCGAGCCCGTCAGCCCTTCACTCCACTACCATACATTGATATTCAACTGCATCAGTATCAAAACAACGCCATAACATTCTCAATTTTTCCTCTCCTACCCTTACCCCCCTCTCAATACACCCCTTCGCTTACGTATCTATACTTACCCCCTCCCACACTCTTGGTAAATCTCTCGTTCGCATGCCGACGTCGAAACGCACATACGCGCCTAATGTATTTACCTCGATACCTCGCCGACGTGCGCTCCGATCCTCGAGACTATCACGAGTAGGCTTATATATCCGCGGCAACGACTATACTATACGCGTGTTTGTCTTCGTTCCGATGTTGGGAGTATAGAAATATATATACGTATATATTATAGGAGATCCTTGGGCATATATATAGTTGATACGATATTAATTGAGTTTTTGCAGTATGGATAAGCGCCGAGATTTTCGGAGACTAGTGCTACTATACGTCGCTCTTTGTTCCAGTTGGCACGAATGTTTGCGCGAGGGATGAAAGTGTATTGGTTGCTCTCGTTGCTATATATATACGTGTGTATGCTTAAGGGGCAAAGAGAAAGAGAAAGTGAGATCGATTTCGTTTCGGTTTGGATGAGATGTCAACGGTTTTAATGGGTTTCCGATGGGATGAGGGGTGCGCTTGATGCTGCTACTGTCGTACTGTAGACAGAGATAAGGTTTCATGAACTTTTGTAGGCAGTTTTTATGGTTATATTTTATTCGAAAATGATTTATAGATTTTTCACGCGTTGATAAATGCGATATTATGGTGCCGAATATTACGAATATTTTATAATATGTATATATATTTCAGGAATGGTCAGGCTGGTCGACGTTTATATTATGTATAATCACTGGTACGCTGATTTCGCAAAATTTGTAATTTGAAAGACGTTAATTATTCGAGCCTGTCATGCATAATATTTACCGAAAGTCAACACAGCGAAATATAACCACAGGAAAAACCTCAATGTTAGTCCATATCCTCTCCACCCTCGCTTTCGGCGTACATATAATCCCAAAAACGAATGTGAAAAACATCAATTAAAGCGTAATCCCACCGAAAAAGCGCGTATCAGCGTATATACCAATTACCGTTTTCTCCTCATCATCGCGTCCAATAATCGAAAAATCATAATTTCGCCAACTTTATATACACGCGCGTGTGCAACACTCGCAATGATAATAACAGCGAGACCGTATATATATATAATCGTTCGTTCCCACGCGCTTTAGTCATTTTCGCGCCATCAAATATTAAAATCCAATTTCGAGCTCTCTCGCGACAATTTGCCTTTCTCTCTCTCTGTCTTTCTCTCTATCTCGTACAGTTAAACTGTAAAACAAATACAAACTGCGTTCGCAACGACGACTACTACGACTACGATGACTCTTCGCGCACGCGCGCTCATAATCTCTCTTACGCGGCATGAATGTTTCAACGATTTCGCGCGCGAGTGGAAAGAGAGAGAGAGAGAGAGAGAGAGAGAGAGAGAGAGAGTAGGAAGAGGTGGTGGAACTGCCGAATCCTTTCTCGAGATTCTCGTGGCGACGTGCCGGCGGAGTATCTGCGAGGAGAGTAGGGTATATGCGGAGGTGTATAAGTGCAGTTCGAGACGTGAGATGTCGGAACGATGATGCTGGATGCTTCAGAGTTCTAACAGCGCTGGTAACTTTTGAATAATTTTTAAAATTTTTATATTTGTTTTTGATCGTGTTTTTTAGAAATCTTTTCAATTTTAGTTTTAATGATATAAAAAGATCGTTCGAGTGTAGAATAAGAAAAATAATTCACACTATCTACTGAAAATGTTAAATTTTATTATTTATTATTATTATTTATTAAGATCTGTAAATGAGAACTTTTTATAAATGCGTTATAACATTAGGCGATCTATAAATAAAAGATATAAAAGTATACGAGGTCAGAATTCCTGCTCTTCATTTTCAAGTTTCGCATTCGAATAAATGGGGCGCATATAAACCAATGTCGCCTTGTTGTAAACTTTTGCCTTGTCTACATGCCCTTCAATCTTTACCAGGTCGTTAGAGACCGACGAACTTACTCAAGTTTCAGCTACACTAAATACTTGCAATTAGTGTTTTGCTCAAAGGCCTTAAAAACAACGATTTAAAAAAAAATATGTCACTCCAAAAAGTCTTAGGCAACAAAACCTTCTTCAGTTTAGAATTACTCAGTCTGCTCAGATAGAGCATCTGGTATATATGATATGCATGAGCTTCTACTTGAAGGTTCATCACTATGCAGCTACGCTCAAGACGCTTAAGCGTACGTCTCTTGCCGTGGCTCAAGCCTACGTCGGTACTACCATGGTTTTTACTGCAGCCAAAGCGATTACAACTGTATCCCACAATTCAATGGTCCCGAGCCAAATATTTTACCAGTGAACGAATGCTACCACTTTATAAACCCCAAGTTGTTTTTTTCCTCACTCCATATACTGCAAGAAAGTAGCCACCTGGTATCAATACACTCCCCTCCAAAAAAACATAGTTATTTATTGGTCCATTCAGTCCACCACACAGGGCCGAATTCTCTACGTATAAAAGGGTACACGCGTCTCTGTTTTATGCCTGTGCGTACGTGCCGTATATAACCACGCTTATATCAGCGCATAGTATAGGTACGGCAAGCGGAACGCTCTGTCTCGCGGGGAATCCCCTTCATGCGTAGAGGACGACAGTGCACGTGGAGCGTGGAATATTTCGCGTGTTCACGATCCGTCCTGCTGCTGCTGCTGCTGCTGCTGTGAGCGCTAGCCCTTGCCGGAGGCCGAGTATTATATATAGGTAGACTCCGTTTGTACTCTGTGTGCTGCTCTTTACAGAGGCGCGCGTAGCAGGAGCGTAAGGCTCGTTTATTGTTTAATTTAGCAAATTTTCTCTTTACGGTAAAATAACAAAGTAGATAAGTTTAGTAGTAGTAGTAGTATAATTTAACTCATTGGGGTTGATATTTTTTGTTTGTAATTTTGTTACTGTAAAATCAACCATGTGAGTATGGATGTAATTATTTTGGTGAATCGAAAGTTTTGATAATTTGAAAGAAAATACCGATAAGGTTGGAAAGGTTGAGACGAATTTATCTTTCTTTGTGGATATTTTTCGTTTTACTTTCCGTGTCGCTAGCGTATGCTAAAATCCACGGCTTACACTTACACAATCTATATTTACACAAAATTATTACAAGCTTTAAGATCACTAGGCCGGTAGTCCTGTTGCCACTCGAAGTCTTCCAAGATCGTTTATTTCGTCGTCCAAGAACGATCTCATAATCTTCAAGTTCTTATTGATAAAAATATCTCGCGATTAATTACCGTTTTATCCACAAAGCTTAAAGTTTATGCTTTTCTGCATAACACTTATCCCTTTCGAATAGTTATCGCTGCGTATCATATGTATGCGATATCACGATTGCATGTAGCGTTTTCGTTTTGATTATCAACGCTGTTGTACTCGACGTGAGGGAATTCGCACACACGTTTCACACAATATGCGACATTTGATGATTAACGAAATTTGAATATGTAGTATTTCATGTTTATCATATTTGTATGCATAGACAATAAGACTATTTTGATTGGTTGTTGTTAACTCATTTAATTGGTCTATATATAGAATAGACAAGAAAACCAAATGTGTTTCAATTTTCAAGATTAAATTCTTAAGTTGAGTATTTAAAACTGAATAATTGAAAGAGCATACAAAAAATTCATTAATTTAGTAGAAAGAAAAAACTTTAGTTTTATTAAAGATATAATGATCTAAATGCGATCTCTTACTATATGCTAAATTTAAATAAGGTCTATATGAAATATATATATATATATATATATATATATATATATATCATATAATTAACACTACCACGAAACGAACTAAATTAACAATATTTTCGCTAAGAATTTTCTCGGTTACCATCGATTAATTCGAGCACCCACCATCGTCACATTCACATTCGAAACCCCATCCACCTTCAAAAACACAACGAATCAACATTTCCGAACCATTCCGAATATATTTACCCGTAGAACCCTCAAAATATATCAAAGCTCTAACTGGCAAACCTCCTTTCTCCTTTCCCCTCTTCCTCAAAACACAAACAATTCATCAAACTAAGAACACGGCCAATCCAAACTTCAACCCTCGCTATCTCAAACAACCCAGCTTCCTCTCTCTATCTCTTTAACAAAAGAAGACGAGCCACCGCTACGTAAGTGCATCCGTCGTCCTTTCTCTTTCTCTCACACACCAACAATCCACACCTATCTCTCTTCTATAAGGACGCACCCCTCCTCTTATTCGCGTTATGTTTTTAGTTAGCATCACAGCGCGTATACCTACCTACCTCTCTCTCCGTCGGGATTTCTGCAACGAAGAAGACGGGCTGCATTAGAAGGGCGGCCTCTCTGTACCGACAGTAGCAGCAACTCCCACCATTAGGCGACTCGCGCGCTCGCGCGCGCGTGGGTGTTAAGTAGAGAATCGTGTCTGGCGTATGAGCTCAGGCGGCGGCAGTGGCGGCAGCCAAGAAGAGGAATCCACTTTGCAGCGTATGCGGGAAGGAGGGGAGGGGGGGGGGACGAAGAGAGAGAGACTCGTGCCAAGGCTAGTTCGGCAGAAATTATACGGGAGATGCGCGCGCCCAGCCGCCTGAGCGCGCCTCGTTGCTGTGTGATCTCAAGGGGGTTAAAAAGGGGGTAGGGGGGGTACGTGGGCTTTTTTTGAAGTCGCGTCGGAAGGATGGCGGTTGTGACGGGAGAAAGAGAAAGAGAGAAGGGTATGGGGTGATGGAAGAGGAGGGTGGGTTATTAGATGGGAGCTGCGCGGAGCTTTTGAGTGTGATTTTTCACGTGGTTTGTGTATTGTTAGTTGGTTATGAAGAGGGTGTGGAGGGTCTGTGGTTATTAGTTTTCAAATAAGTTATATAATTTGACGAATAACTTTTGGCATAAGCGTTTACGCTGATTAAATTTATTTTGATTAGGAGGGCGGGGAAACCTTTCCCAAGCGTGAGATTTATCCAAACTTTAAATGAAGCTTTTAGTAAAAAATTTTGGTAAAGGTCAAAACTTATACTACTATTCATACTAAATGTCCAGTATAATGTACTAAATTCATTAGTACAATATATTATTACTATTAATATCTAAGCGCAATTACTCAAAGATCACACAAAAATGCAACATTTAGTATTTTAGAATCTCACATACACAGTAAGAGGGTATACTTTTACGTGTACACCATAAAGATTTTTAAGAGAATATCTTTAACTTTAATTTGGTTTTCTACTGTGCTGTAAATCTTACCCAACTACAGATCTCAGCAAGTTATACAATCAACAACACACACGAAACAAAAATCAGTAGATTCTACGGTTTAAATATTTATTTTAACATAACAATAGAGAGTTAATTTTATTTTTGCAAGTAAGAGTAGAAACTATTTTTAAAAGCTGTAGAACTTACTTTTCATAAAAGTAAGATTGGCTTTAGAATTTGAATAAACAGCAGTTTTTGCTCTAAAAGAAAGCTAATTCTACTAATTTGAAACGCTATAGTTTACTGCTGATTTAGCTTTCGAAAAACAGTAGAATCTACTGATATTTTTTCCGTGCATTTTTATTTTATTATAAATGTACAACCAAGCTGATACCTATATCCATCTAACTTACATTTATTATTATTTCCTTGAACTCTTAAAAATCTCCATCCCATAATTACACGAACCTATAACCACCTAAAATTACGCCGTAACCATTTGCATACCTTTTATTACAACAACCTTCTACTACCTTTTAAAAAAAAAGACTCACACGGCACGGTATACCTCGATACCATCACCTCAATTTTCAATCTCGCGATCGACACCTTTTTATTTACAACCCCTTAAACCTCGCCTTTACGCCCTTTTCATCCTTTTCTGATCAAACTCTCGACCATCAGCACACCTATACACACATATATACAGACACACACAACCATAGATCCCTTTCCACTGCCACACACACACACATGCACACGCGTCGCGCGCACTCACTGCACATCCTCTTTTATACAACTAAACCCGACTCCTTAGAACCATTTCCTCTGCGCCACCACGCACATAAAAGCGTAGCGAGTCGCGCGCACGCGGGAACGGCCGCAAAAAGATAGCCCGCAATAAATCTCCTCGCCGAAATCCCACCTCCGCATGATAAATCTTTGCTCTTGCGCTCGCTGCAATCACCACCACCACCACTGGCAGCGGCGGCTTGGCAAATCCATGATAAAAATAAAATCAGCGTCATATAGGTGTGTGTATGTATATATAGCGCGAGTAGTACGGTAAAAATCGAAGAACAAAGACTACTGGTGTGTGCCGCTACCGTTACGCCCGAAAAGATAACTCTCTATCTCGAATGTATGTGTGTGTGTGTATATGTGTATGCATGTGTATGTATATATGTATAGGTGTACACGTGAGGGAAATCGTCGGGAAATTCAAATCCCTCGGGAGGCATCGGCCTGGATTTTGCCGCCGCGTGGCGCGAGGCATCAAAGTACCAGCACGACGACGACGACGACGACGGGGATCTTCTATCTCTTTCTCTCGGAGAAAGAGGGTAGAGACGGATGAGCAGTGCGCGCGAGCGAGCGAGCGGAGGAAATGAAGCCGGTGCGCCACGCGAAGCTCGCAAGCTGCAGATTTGGCTCAGCTCGGGAAATTTTCCTCCGTGCGACTCTGTTTCGTCGTCGTCGTCGTTTTTTTCGCTCTCTCTCTCTCTCTCTCTTTACTACGAGAGCCACGCGTATACATATATATATGTATGTACCTTTTTGTATTCTTTTCACGTGCACTGTTTTCGCGGCAGAGTTATTCCGCCTGAATTATTTTGCATGCGTTCGCGAGGCAAGCGGCTGCTGGTGGATTTTTCCTCTGGATTGCGCTCGTGCGTTTCGGGGGTATATATATACGCATGTGCGCGCGCGTGCGTACGACTCGTCGATTTAAAGGGCGATGATTGATATTTATGATCGTCGCGCGTTAAATATGCAAGCGAAGGCGCGTCGTGGGGTATTTGTCTTGCACCGGTATATACATGTATATCTATATACGACGGAGTAAATGGCGGCTGCCGCGAGGTTCTGTAATAAGCTGGCGTTATGTCACGTGGAAAATTCAATGGATATCTTCGTCTACGCTGTACCATTGGATAGATTATATTAAGACATGATGTAGCTTTGAATGTTAAAATGTATAAATTGTCGAGTAATTTGTGAAAGTAAATTTTTTTTTTGATGGAGTATTGTACTTTGTATTACTTTATGAAAGGTGAAAAAGAAAGTTAATAAAAGTTCAACAAGAAACCTTGATGTCCTTGGTATAAAAGAAAATCTAAGGCTTCTGCTATATATACTTATATAACATTTGTTAGATTGCACACTTTATTAAAACATGAAATGATGAACAACATGGTATCTTTATTTTACAGGCGTGGGCGGAGAACTGTATTACGTGAGAGGAGGGCTCATCAATACGTACGCGATGAGCTTCGTCGTACCCATCGGTTCCAATATCGATGACATCGAGTTCACCTGGCAAAGTCTCATCGGGGAGCCGGTAAGTTCGAATATCAGTATATCTCTACATCGGCTTTAATCATTTCGATATACTATTAATACATTTAACTTTTTATCTATTAATGAACTTATGCGACCTGATAGTAGTTTAATTATACCTATTTTTTCACATAACAAAACATTAAATTCAATTGAAAAGAATGTTATTATTCAAAATATATATATAAAGCGATTGATAATAACAATTCCCAAAAGATTCGAATTTCATTTTATTCATCAGTACCCACATACATTTAATTCCCGTTAAAAACAACATTTCCCCACCGTGAAACAATTAATAACAGCCCCCGGAGAAGATTTAAATTTCACTCATCCCTTATCATCGGCTACCGATACAAAGCATTCGCATCACAATCCCATACTCCTCTCACGCACAAACTCTCCCTCGACATCCCGCAGTTCTGATAGGTCGAACCACATATATATGTATCGGTGCCATAATAAATTTCCAAAAAATATCAAACCCCATCATCGTAAAACCAACAAATCGCCTCGCCACGCGTATATAAACAGTCCATCGATCATTCTCAACGTACAAGCGTACATATATATATATATATATATATAGCTACACACCCTCCTATACGACATACGATGAAATAAAAAAAAAAAGAAGAATCGGACAATCGCTGGGCGCCGACAAACGTCATTAAAATTCAGTTAATCCAGTCGCACACGCGCGCGCCGCGTGGACGTGCGCGAAAAATCACGTTGTGTTGTCGCGCGCACGCGCACGCCTGCCTCTGTGCTCGCGCGCTAAACTAAGAGCTGTGCACACAAGGGGTTGAAATGAGTGAGTGAGTGAGAGAGAGAAGAATTGGGAGAGAGAGAGTGAAAGCGAGGGAGTTGGCGTTAGGGTTTGTACCGCCTGTGTATATGTATATATATGTGTGTGAGTGTTGTTCCAGGGAATTTTCTTTTGTTTTGTGCGAAAGTGGCGAGGTGAGGACGGCGAGAGCCGCCGGCTTTTTTCTTTTTTTTTAATTGGATTTGGTTCTGTTTGACATTTGAATTGCTTATAAAGGGTATTTTTAACGCGAATCGAAAATAAAGCGTATATAGTCGGTGTTAAAAATCTCTATTCTAATCCAATCAACAATTAACACTAAATTTTGGTCCTTTAAAAATCTAAATTTTACCAATTATTTTATTATTGTAACTTAGAAATTCTGTATATTATTTAAATCTGAATTTTTTATTCTGTCATACAACGTATCGTATCGACTATAATACTAAAAAATCTGCGTTGTAAATTTTCATGTTGTTTCAAGCAAGACCAACAGAGTAGCGTCGCGCACAAGTCGGCTATATATACTATTTTTTGCGCTGCACAACCAACAAAAAACGCGCTACTCTCTCGAACGGAAACATTTTCCATTTGCAAACTCTTGCTGTAACCAGAATCCAGGACCAACAATAACACACAGAGCGTACGAGCGGTTATTGAAGCTCAGTAACGCATGCACTGCCACGTAACCTTCGGTTTGCAAAACAATCTTGTACCACCTTCATATATATATATATATATATATATATATACATCGCGTGCAACTCTCGGTCGATGTTTTACATCGAATCCTCGTAATTACCGCTTACTCCATCCAGACTCTACCCATACCCCATGGTTTTCCCTCGGCGAACCAAAAAAAAAGGAAAAATCTCCTCTCACAGTCTCCGCGCATCTCTCTCTCTCCCGTCGTCGGTGTCCATTAACGCGGCTGAAGCAACAATGCGGAACAGCGCAAACACGAGAGAGAGCCGACGACGTCGCTGTCTCTCTACTGCTACTATATAGACTACTATACTACTACTACCCTACGCGCGCGTATATCGATGCTCTATCAATATGAAATACAAACAGCGCGTGCGGCTGCTGCTACTACTGCGACAGTCGACAACCTCTATACCCATGCCTCTGGTCACCAAGGAAACCATACGCACCCTCTGTATGCCACAGCTATATAGTCCTCTCTCTCTCTCACTCTCTCTCTCTCTCTCGTCCTTTTGCTCCCTTTGCGCGAGCAGACGTTAAACGACGGGGAAATCGCCCAAGTAAATGTCCCCGTCGAGCGCGAAATCGCACGTTCGCGCTAGTTGCCCCCGGACGATGTACCACAGCCTGTGGGGGTATAGGAGAGGGAGAGAGACGGTTGGTTATATTGCTTTTTATTTTGGAACAAAAGGGGTGGACGTATATATGGTAGTGGTGGTATATAAGGTGAATTGACGGATGACGGCGCGTGTCGATGTAAACGACAGGTTTCGATTGGGTGAAATTCTATGTATGCGGAAGGTGAATGAATAGGTTGTTAGCAATTACTTTGAGTAATATATGTATATGAGCCATTCTACAGAAAAACGTACAGTTTACAGTCCAAAAATGAAGACGCGTCATTTTTGAGAGCACACTTACCAAACAATCTTTTTTTCATTCTTTAGAACATTACAAATGAAATGGAAAAGGATGGCAAGTCGGAACCATGTGCCAACAATTATTATTAGTTACGGGTTAATTACTGATAATGAAAAAATGACTAAAAATAGCTCTAGTTTGATCTAAAATAATTCCATAAATAACAAAACAATATAAAATTCGGAAAAAAGAAAAAGAAAATAGAGAACGAGAGCTTTCCAAATCTTTTTTCAGAATTAGAAAATGTTGATTCCTTCAAAAGTTACGAAATACTGGAATCATGTACAAATTTGATGGTTTTTTTCCAAATTTTCCCTCTGTTACCATTTTTCGTCAGTTTCAAGCCCAACTTCAAACTCATGTAACTTTTGAAGGAATCAACATTTTCTAATTCTGAAAAAAGATTCGTAAAGCTCTCGTTCTCTAGTTTCTTTTCCTTTTTTCCGAATTTTATATTGTTTTGTTATTTATGGATTTATTTTGGATCAAACTAGAGCTATTTTTGGTCATTTTTTCATTATCAGTAATTAACCCGTAACTAATAATTGTTAGCAAATGGTTCCGACTTGGCACCCTTTTCCATTTCATTTGTAATGTCCTAAAAAATGGAAAAAAAAAACTTGTTTGGTAAGTGTGCTCTCAAAAATGACGAGTCTCCATTTTTGGATTGTAAAGTGTACGTTTTTCTGTAGAATGGCTCATATACAACTTAAACAATTGTATTTTTTAATGAATATTTCACGTGCGAGTATATTGGACATAAATTAAAATATCGAGTAAAAGTTTAAAAGACACGTGAGTTCTACACTTTCGCAGGGGGGAAAAGAGTAGGTTTAATTAAAACAAAAATTTACTTATTCACGGCGAGCTAACAATTAATTCTAGGATACTCCGTGCACACGCACGCGCGCGCAAGCGAATGTGTGACAAAAAATAGCAACACGTGGCGGGGTCCTCGTAGCTAAGTTCATTAAGAGCGTTTTTGAAAGGAACTAGAGTGCATTTTAACAAGCGAATAATGCAAGCTAGTGTTATAGCGTTACCCGTGCGCTGCGTATATATAT
>JAWWEQ010000010.1:26602132-26773671 GCA_035583055.1 Torymus tubicola | reverse complement strand
TATATATACTACTTGTTTTTTACGTTGAAAAATGTAACAGCATTATTATTTTAAATCCATTCCAACGCTCTAACCACATCAAATACCCGATTACTTCCAGCCTCTCGAACCAGCCGCTCCCTCCGAATTTAATACACGTCGGTTCCCGCGGCAGCGTATATACAATACTACCTTTAAAAAGAAAAATTACAACCGCTTCGCGCGCATAACACGCTGTCGCGAGAGTACCGAAACGAAATTTTTCCTCTCTCACTTATATATCCATATAGTATAGCACGTACGTATATAGCAAGGCTGGAACAGCGTCGGTGATTCGGATTCAATTTTTGCGGCTATCCGTTATAAATGCAGAGTCCCTTCGTGCGTACACGTATATGTGCGTATATATATGGTGCGTATGATAATAACGGAGGGAGGGATTTTCCGTTTGTTTTGGGGGGAGAGGAACGACGACCGGCGGCGTCGGGTGATGATGCATCGATTGTTTGCCCGAGCTTTCGCGAATAAATTTGCGATTTGCGCTGAATTATGAGGGTATATACCAACGGGCGTTGCAAAGTGCATGGGCAGTGTGATTGTTTTTAAGTGAGAGAGACACACGCGCACATGATGGATGTGTGTTGTATTTTTATTTTTTGTGGGGGATTTCGGTGGGAATTCGGTGAAATATTAAGGGATTCTTTATGTGTGTTGTATAGTGGCTGACTGTACTCGATAAATTCCACTGGATGCATAATGCCGTATTTTATGTGTTGTATTGCGTTGTTCAGCGTTCCTTTGATATTCAAACAGTTGAGGGGGTGAGGTACTGGTCAAATGAGAATAAAAAATCACGGCCAATCTGTATTAATTGTGAACAACATTTTTGTCGGATAATTTTTTTCTTTTTTATATATAGATATATCATGGATTTTTCTGTATCAATGAAAATTTTGTCTACTTTTATAAATTAGCCTTGTATCTTTTGTAGCATTTTCATTTATTTTTAAGCTTTTACGAACACGCTGTGTAGTTACTTTCGAATTTTATCCGAAATTCCAGGAAAAGTATGAAACGAAGAGGAAAATCCTTTCATTAACTAAAAAAATATACAAAGCTTTTTCATCAAGAAACCAACAATGAACGACATCCCATATATATAGTCGCTGTACATTAATTCTCTCCATAAAGAAGCAAAATTCCATTCATAATGAAAAGTGCAAATATATTTATCACTATTCTTACATAAACATAATCAATCAAAAGGTCTCTAAAAATAAATATCTTTCCATTTCCATGTACAAACATATCACTTTGTGTACTTCTGCAAACTTTTATGCTCAACACTCCTACCATCTAATCACATCTTACTTCGCACTTCCACACATCCCCAACAGCACCAGCCCCGCTAAAATCCCCATTACCATAACAACCGGAAAAGCTCCGTAACACCGTTGTTCGTACACCTGTTTCTTCCCACCTCTCGTGCTACTACTACTTCCTTTCTCCCCCTCGAAAATCCTCTTCTTCTCCCCCTATGTAAAAAAAACAGAAAGAAAGACAGGCTACACGAGCCGCGCATTAAAACATCAAAACAACGGGAGCTGAGGAGAGAGCCAAAAAGCACGAACGCGAGCAAGGGAGTTGGTACGTGCGCATGGTTCCGTAAAATTGAAATTAATGAATGGCCGGGGGCCTGCTGCTACTGCTGGGGTATAGTGGTAGTGGTCGCGAGGCGCTCGATCGTGGCGTTCTGGCAAAATTGGGGGGATGAATATAGCGCGATGCGAAATGGGGGATGAGTAGTAGAGAGAGGCTCGTGGTGATCGGCGATGCGGTGAGTGGGTATGGGTGTTAGTCTGGGCGCGTTGTAACGAAGAATCGAAAATTGCCTTTTTTGGTTGTACTGCGAGGTAGTTCGTTTAGAAGTGTTTTTTTAAAGTATTTTTAAAAAATTTTGGCTAGTTACTTTTTATCATAATGTAATGTTTTTGGTAATTCGTTATAGGGTGGGAATTTACCAGTAAAAGTTGCCATAAAATTCAACAGAGAATTCGTGTTTTTTTTGTGAATAATCCCTTTAATTATCATCACTATGTTTTTTAATAGCCGATTTTCACATAAATCACACAATAGCAAATTTCACATTTTATATAAAAAAAATTTACATAGCTTTGATACTATTTTTTTTAAATTGTTGCAATACTGCTCAGCGCAGTATCAGCACGGTTGTACTCTATATAATAAACAACAAAATACATACAGTTTAAAAAGTATTCATGCATCCCAGAGTTTCAAGTCTATATTATTTTTCAAAGAAAATATGACATGTAAGATAGTATCATTTATTGTAATAGCAATAAAAATAAAAATAAAAATTTCTTCTTATTTAAGTTAACAACTGCATAATATGTAATATTATAAAATCTGTAATTCTTACCGAACCAACCACAAGACCAGAATAGTAAGCACGGACGCTTTATAAATTTTATGCTAATGATCAAATTATATACAAAGTCGTTGAAGAACATACCTATAAACGCTTAATAATGACAAAAAAAGAGGCAGTTCACATAACTATAAACCATAACGGATAATAATCTCTCCAAGAACGTACTAAAACATTCAGAGTCATTCGACCCTTCGCTGAAAAATTCGCGCCGCTGAATATTCCACTTACGAGTCTCTCTCACTCTCGCGTGCGTCGTAAACGCGCCGGAAAATGTGCCGAAAGGGCGTCCTGACGACGACGGCGTCGACGAGAGAGCGAAAAAAAAGGGGAGAGAAAGAAAAAACTCGAGAGCTAGCAGCTGGAAACCGTCAAACTTCCACAGAATTCTCTTTCTCTCTCTCTCTTGCGTTTGCACAGGGCAAATTTTCGCACGCTCTGATGAAGAGCGATCGTGCCCTCCGAATTTTTCATGCTTATCGAAGGTAATCACGGACCTCTGCTTGTGCTCGTCTCTCTTTCTCTCTGTTTAGCCCTCGTTTGTCATGATGCGCGACGTCGAGACGTGAGTTTATATTTATAAATTGCTCAGTGGGAGGAGAAGAAGGTGAAGAGAGAAAGAAGGTGAGGAGCACGCGACGGCTTTCTTGATTAGCGTGAAAAATCAGGGCGAAGGTGGTGGTGGTGGTGGTCGGTCTAACGAGGAGAAATTTCGAGGGGGCGTACTAAGGTTTTCCTTTGATATTGCAAAGTCGGAGTGTGGAAAGCGCACGGAGTGATGGTGACGGAGTGGTTGGTCGTTTAGGTGGAAGTAACGCGGTGTGTTTTCGTTAGTGGGTATGGGAGATGAAGCTGTGAAAGGTGGGAAATGGTTGGGAGTATGTTTTTGTTTATTTGAAAAATGTTGGTGTGCTAAACAATTATGTTAATGTGTTTTATGTCTTTGTAATGTGTTTAAATGTACAAATTAGGAATGATACTTTTATTTTAAATATGCAGTAATGAATAGTTCTTGTGGATTTGAAAAAGTATTTGATAAAATATTTGTTTGTTTGAGATAAAAGGTCTAATTTAAAATACTGAAAAATGTAAATAGTTGATTTACTATATGCCCCTAATATCAAATTAACAATATTATTTAATAGTTACTGTGTTAATCAAATGCCAACATTTTCAAAAACGGTTAATACGCTACAATAACGCAATGTGTATAACTACAAATTTCTCAAATGTAAATCCATTATTTTCATCATACGTAACAATCCACATTCTGAACATGAACTTATGTGGCAATTTTACCTAAATATAAACTATACTTCTTACCAATTTACATACATAATGTAGTTGGTATCCGATGATTTTATTCTCACTAAAATAATTGCCCATTATCACTATCTATAAGAAATTTGATATTGCACAAACGTACAATCACCCCCTCATACTCTAATTTAACAATACTCACCATAATTTAAATAAACCACATCCCCCCAAACTAATTAATAACATTATACCCTCCACCATATTTATCATTCCATCTACCACACCTATACCTTTAATTCTTCCAGTCAACCGACCCATGTGAGAAAGCACGTGCAGTTGCTGTGCCCCGTGGCGCGCTACACTGTCGCAGCGTTGTCCAGGAAGGCACCTTTGGTCGTGTCTACCGGGGCAGCCTCAGCCAAGCTGGTCGCGAGCAGGAAGTCATCATAAAGACTGTCACAGGTATATAATATAATATGCGAGCATACTCTCACGTATATATACATACATATAGAAACAGAGGCATATACTCGCAGCAGCGGAATTAATTTAACTTTCGGAATGCGCGTCGAGAGCGCGCACACGGAGAAATTGCACCGGAGCTCTAACTAGGCGGAAACTAATCGGCCAACACTGGCCAGAGGGGAGTTCCGCGCGATTATTATTGTGCCGCGCGCGCGCGTTGGAATTGTGTTATGAGTAGGGAGAGAGTGTGCCGAGTGAAGTGTAACTTAGATTATGCTGCGTAATGGTGTTTTAAATTTCGGTAGTGGTATGTGGTGGTTACCGGGTGTGGGGTTGAAGTGTAGTCGGTCGCGGTGTAATTGAAGTTTATGTTGATTGTTATATTATAATTTATATATAATTTTAATGGATACGAGTAAAAAATGTATATTAAAGTAATTAAATTGTACCGCGCTGCCCGTGGATAAATTATTGCTTTCAAACATTTTTAATCAACATAAGAACTTTTGTCTTTTGTAAATTAAAAAACTTAATAATATTTCTTTTTTAATCGATAAGTAGAATACAGTTTTAAAATATTTACGTAGATTCTTACATAAATGTAGTTAAATTACCATGACAAAACATATATAGAGATTCAAATTTAGCGAACTTTCTTCATTGCGCATATCAAATAACAGGCTACTCTCCTATATATCCTCATCCTCCACCACAAACCATTCAAACTCCCCACAAAAATTCCCTCACTCCTACAACCGATCCTTGCTACAATCATTCCCCATCTTACCATCAACCGACAACACATTCTATACACACAACTCTACTTTCCCTCGCATTTTAGAAGCAGCCTCAGCGTACCAGGCTTCTCTCCTCGTCGTCGAGGGTTCTCAACTTGCCGGCCTTGTGCACGGTAATATTGCATCTCTGAGTGCCTCTTGCCTGGACGGCAGTAATAGCCCAATGCTCGCGTATGCGTGCACGCCGAGCGAGTTAAATCTCAAGACCTACCTTACCAACGGCGAGCATCATCCGGTGACGCGCGACCTCGTCAACATTGCCGTACAGGTGGCGAGGGCCGGCGCATTTTTGCATGGACGTGGGTTGTTGCACAGGTGAGTGTCTGGACGCGATTTGTTGCTGTTCGGATAGAATTTTTATAGGATGTGTACTACTATTATTATTGCAGATGTGTGTGATTAAAGTATGTAAAAATTTGTTGAAAAGTGAATATTGTTTAGGAAAATAGCATTCTAATATGGTTTATGGTACTAAAAAATTTTATATTTATTTAAACTTTTTACTATTCGTCGATTTTTTAAAAATGTAACTATTTATATTTTCTTTCAAAGACACTACAGGATTTAAAATATACGATTACAAAAAATTAATAATTTTAAGTATAGTAAATTTTCTGTAATCATTATATGTATGTAAAACAGTTTATAATTTTTACAACCATCCCGTTAACCGTAAATAAAAAAAAGAATGAATAAACAAAAATAATTTATTTTCAAGTAAAAAACGCAAAAAATAATTTAAAACGACCGCATACCATCGGTCACACATCTCCGACCATATTTCACAAAATGCTTGAATACGCAGCTTCTAAAATCACAAAAGCATGTAAAAGAACTATAAAAGCAAAAAAAAAGCAAAAAAAAACAACTTTTCGCAGAGACGTAGCGACGAGAAACTGCCTGATCGACACGAGCACACTGCGCACGAGGCTAGCGGACGCAGCGTTGTCGCGCGATCTCTTCCCCCAGGATTATCACTGTCTCGGTGACAATGAGAACCGGGCCATCGGCTGGATGGCCTTGGAGACGTTGCAGCACGGCCAATATAGTACCGCCAGCGACACGGTAAGCATATACTATCTTCTTTTTCTCTCTCTCTCGCTCTCCCTCTCTTCTTTCGGTTCTATTCATATGCAAAAGCTGCGGGTGTTGGTATTATACGTATGTGTGTGACGAGAAAAAGAGATTTTTGTTGGACTTTTAAAAAAGAATGTTAGCTTGTTTTGTTTTTTTTTTGTCGAAGACGGGGAGTGGAGAATTCTTTCAGGTGTTAAATGTGGAATAGTTTTTATGGTTTAATGTTGATCGATAGAGTTTTTTAAATTTATTTTAATGGTTTATTTTGAATTTCGTAATATAACATTTTCTACTGTTGCAAATTTATTCAATTTATTTGAATAAAAAAAAAATAATAAGAAAAGCTAAAAAATAGTCGTACATTTTTATTCACTTATGTATAAATCATTTTCATTAATAAAAATAATATACGTGTTCTGTATAAATATAGAGACAAAAAGTAATTTGTAACTATAATCAATTGATTAATTAAATATATCTCGTCTATGAGACATTAATAAGACGAACCAAAAAAAATAGTTAATTGTTTTATCATCCTACCGTGAAACATATAAAAATATTTACTCACTCAACTAGCATGCATAACAACAAATCATTTTTCATAATACATATAAATATATTCTTCTCTATCCGTATTAAATGTTATAGTATAAATTTTAAATACACGAAACTGTAAAAACCCTTATACCATCTCATCACTATCATTTCCAACAGTGGTCATTCGGCGTGTTTCTCTGGGAGCTGGCGACGATGGGCCAGCAACCGTACCTCGAAGTTGATCCCTTCGAGCTCATGGCTTTCCTACGCGACGGCTACCGACTCGCCCAACCTCGGCCTTGCCCTGACGAACTCTTCGCTGTCATGGCTGTCTGCTGGTTAGGACCTGCTCGCGACAGGCCCACTATGCCTCAGTTGCTCGCCTACCTGCAGGAGTTCTACGATGCTCTCGGTGGTTTCATCTAAGAATGGAAAAGAAAGATGGACATACGTGATATGCGATGTATGGGAGGAGGAACGGTTGTGTATGTTTCACTACGATTTCGTGGACTTTTGGATGCGTGCGTATATTGTTTGCTTCGAAAGTGATGAAAGCTTCTGTGAAATAAAGCGATTGAGGTGTATACCAATATTTAGTTCCAAAGCAACTTTTGAACGCTTACTTTGCTTTACAGAAAAAGTAATACACGTTATAAATGGATTATTCCATTTTGTACATCGATTTTTTTTATATATAATATCCACGAACGCACTTTATTAACTACGCCGTTCTACGTTTAATGAATCTCTTCAAGTGTATTTCACTCTCTCGACAGTTTATTTATAACGCACGGAACGCTCGTTCGCGTAAAGACCACCACCGCACAGTTGCGCAACGCGCGCCACACAAAAAAGGCGCATTCGAGTTTTTTCCTCCTACAACTTTTTCCCGCGCTTCCCGCGATTTTCCGCGCGTGTACACTCGCGCGTTGAAAAATCTATATAAACTCCTCGGTATAGCGAGAGAGTTTTTCTGCAAAGCAACACAGAGAGAGAGAGAAAAAAAAAGAAACGAACGCGCAAAAGGAACTCCGATATAAAAAGCTCATTAAACGTGCGGGTATATACGCGCAGCTATAAGAACCACGAACACCCTTCAAAGAAAAGCGTATAGGTATATATATATATATATATATAAGACGCGCGTGCCAGCTCGTAAGCTCATTAACGCACGCGCGTGCGAGCAAGCGAGCGTAAGGTATAAATACCGCGACGACGACTACTACTGCACGAGGTGAGTGGAAGGAAGCTGGATCGAGTCGTCAAAGGATGTAGTGTGTATGTATATATATATACGCGTCGATTTTACGAGCTCGCGTCTTTATGTAGCGCTGCGTAATGCTTTCACGCGACGGTGAACTTGTTCGCCTGGAGGTTGGCAACCAAGCGACCGAGGGAGTAGGAAAGTGAGAAGGAGGATAGGCGTGTTTATAGGGGAGTCCTTTGGTGGTTCGAGCTATACGTGCGTTATTTATATGGATCCCTTATGGAAGTGTGTTGGTGGTACTTGAAGGTTTCGATTGGTTGATTTTAAAAACGTAAATTTTTAGTTTGGTGGTTTAAATACATAGTTCCGTAAGGGATGATACATTTGTATACAGATGATCCGCGATCTATTTTTATTGACTGTGTTTATTATAGCTATTAAGAGATCGAGTATATATATATGTTTTATTTTTATCGATATATACGTCGATGTTATTTGTAAGTTACCGAGAAAAAATTTTTAGATTAATTGGTATTTATTGTAATTTTGTATAGTAATATATATATATAGATATTTTATAACTGAAAATTTTTGCTATACTAAAACCATGATTTTCTAAAAATCTGATGGTATAAGATGAAGAAAAAAATTATTATACAAAAACGATGATTTTTCTTAACACTGTCAGTACGTTTCTTTTGTTCCGTGAATATTTCACATCAATCATGAAGAGATTATTACCCCGGAGTTACAATAATGGAATATCTCAGGTCTTTCTAAGAATTTTTTCTCCATCAACGAGTCACTATTAATTTACTGCTATATACGTGCGAGCGAGCGAGCGAACGATCGATTCTAGTCTACGATATGCTAAAGACGACGGTATAAGCGCGTAATGGAACCTCACTACTTTGTAAGAAGATAACATATAAAAAAAAGTAATAATAATAATGATGATGATGCCTGTAAATATATAGACGAAAATCGTGCACGATATATCGATATGATATGTTCACGTTCCGATTTGTATTAATCTCGCTGTTAATAAGAAAAAAAAAAGAAATTAACGTCGAAACAGAGAAACCTTTTGTACTGTATCGCTCGATATAAATGTGCGTATAACCATGTACACTAACTATTCGAGCCCACGGCCACTCGATTCGCTGTCAATTCACGCACACGTACATATATGTATACAGATTACACATTAAACGCGTACACGTATATATATATAATACCGCTCGATTCCTCAGTGTACTGAAAAACTGTGAAAGCCATGGAAATGAATAGTGGAATCATCCTCAGATATATATGCTTGCAGTCGTACACGCGCATTTTTCCTGAATAATCGATGTGCAACTTTGCTGCTGTCTCTGAATGTCGCTCTCTTTCTCTTCAATGTTCCTCTATATGTGTGTCTATCGCTGAAGCATCGTCTCTGTCCTCCGTTCTCATACGCTATACGTGCCATTTGAGTATATTGCTTCGCAGCTTCTCTCTCTATGTCTCTCGAGAAAGCAGAAGAATCAAAATTTGTATTAAAGCTTATAAAAATCAAAAATTAAAGTCGCAGCCACATACCATTGTATTCAATTAGGAATGGATGATTATTATTGAAATTTAAAAGAAAAATCAAACTTTATATACCAATGCCATACGAATCAATTTTAAATCAAAGTTGTATTTAATCTCTGTGATCGATTGAATAATCAAAGTTCAAGGTGAAATTTAAATTTCAAATGAAGCCATTATCTCGCGAGCTGTGTATATGTTAAGCATTATTAATCATTATACGCAGGTAAATGCTTAGAACCGATAAATGCAGCGAATTTTTTACCGTTACTGCAATCATTATTTGTAGTAAAAATATTATCATTGTCAGAATTCTAGTCGTGACTTGTACATTCTTTTTTTCCCACTTGCAATTTATTTTATCATAATCGGTCTAGATTATGTCTAGTCATGAAATGCATATAGTGAAAAAAATAATAAAAAATCAAATTTTCATAATCAAAATTATAACAAATAAGATATGCCTGGCGGTCACTTTACAATGAACAAATTTCAATAAGATAAAAATGGTTTCTCGGCACTTCATAAAAATTAATTCTACAGTAAAATCAATTTTCCAATAATATACATATATATACAAAACTATATGAATATTTCCTTGAAATGTGCATTTTCTCTCGGTACGTACTTTTTGTATACCTACGTGCCGAGAAAAAACTGTGAAAACGAGTTATAATATAACTTGTCTATTGTAAATTGACCGTAACATGACACTTTGGATCTAGACTGCTCGATGCAACGAAAAAAAAAGTGTCATTGAACGACGTTTAACGAGGAGACACATTTTTCCGGGTTCACTTGCAGTCTCTCTCCGTCTGTCTATCTATCTGTCTGTCTGTCTATCTACGTTTGCCCTTAATTCATCTCTCTTTCTCTCTTGCGTTCGCGTACATTTAATACGAAGACCGATTTTCCTACGTGTTATATATACTCGCGTTCGCCTTTTTTTTCGGGCATACAGTTTGCCTCTCTCGTGTAAATAATACGTGTATAAGCGAACGCGAGTGTCGGCCTCGCGTTATAGCGCATATACTATTGTGTAACGTGCTCTCTAAATATTTTAGACTGGAAGTTTCAATTGTAGAAAAAAAACGTCCCGCGGTGCATTAACTCGTGGCTCAGGGTGAAGCCGTGGTATACTGTTTGATTTGGGTTTTTTAAAATAGAAAGTAAACACGAGCGTCGTATACACTAATGTATATGAGTTATTCTGTATAATATACTTGTAGCTCTGTCAGGTTCTAAAAAATTTAGCGAGCTCTTGAATGAAACACGTCGACTATTACTTATACATATACATTGCTGTATTTCAATTACATATAAGAATATCTGTATGAATTGAAACAAGAAAAAAATGTGAGTTGCGCTTTTAAAAAGTTTGATAGCGAATTTTTTAACGCAAGATCGAATCGCTTGATAGCGCAGAGTATATATATTTATTAGCTGTGAAAAGCTCGTATGTATGTGTGTGTGTGTGTGTGTGCAGTTCCAAGGGAAAGTTGGATACGCTTTTAATCGAAGAAAAAAAGATAAGAGGCGAGAGGAGGAAATAATGTTTATTGTAATAACGCGCACAAGCGAGCGGAAACGCGCGAACTTCAATATACGTAAGATATAAGGAAAGTGAAAGAGGCGCTCGCGTTTCGTAAATGAGTATTTTCGAATTTTGTATACGTATATATATATAATACATATATATATTTATGTAATTCATTTTGTGATACGTGTATATTTTACTTGCGTATATATATACCATATTGTTTGTAAGTTGATCGTACGGAGAATAGCTGTAAAAAATAACCAGAAATCAAAACTTTCTTTCATTAAAAAAGAAATCCAAAAAATCAGACAACAAAATCGAAACCAGTCGACAAAATTTTCAACTCTCGTGCCATTTATATACATACTATCGCAACTGCACCATTGCTTGCTAAAAATCTCTACCTACAACACTCGCTGTATTCGCTCTTGTATATTCGCCCTTCTCTACGTGTATAAAAAAACAACAACAACCACACATAATCTATCTTCAACTCTTTTCACACTTTTCTCTATAGCTATGTGTATACTTCTACCACTTTCTCTTTACGCGTAAGTGTGTTTTTTCGCTAACTGGAGGAACAGGGTAGGCTAGAGCTACGCGCACGCCGCTTCCTTTCTCGCCGACTGTATTAATTATTATTAAAATTAACCATCGTCATGGCGTATTTATAAATATATTTATGTATAAGCTACTTATACGCGTGTAAAATACCGCGCGCAGCGCTTATATCCCGAGCCCCGCCGTGTAATAGAGCTTTTTTTTCACGAGCGTGTTCTTCTATACGGCATTGTATACATGCGGATAAAATTTTTTGACTGGAATTATGCGAGATGAAGAAGATACGAGATATGTTCGTGATTATGGATGTATAGAGCTAATGAGGAAGATGTATGGATATAAGGAGAGGAGACATAAATATAATATAAGTGGAATTGAAATTTTGATATTAACAATACGCGCTTCATGTTGACATATCCAATTTGTGTAACGATGTTTAAAGGTAACAAGGGGATTTGATAATATGACATTTTTTATAATACAAGATATGAATGTAATAGACATACAAGAATCATCGTATTTTCATGTTATATAGATAACAATATAGATAAATCGCGTCGTCGATATACAATAAACGTCAATTGTCGGTATATCTATCGAGTTTTCTATATTAAATTACCATAGATAGATGTTCTACAACTTACTGCCAACTTTAACGCACAAAAATCTTCGCTCTCGTTTATCTGTACTCTCCTCACTAGCTCTATTACCATATGAACTATAACCTCGTAGCGGTCGCGTTGTAAATAAAGTCGTCGCTCTAGCGCACGATCATCACACTAAACCACACGTACACGCACACATTCACGCGCGAATCATAATCGCGTACGACTATACACCTATATCTACTACGTAAATATCCTCGTGATCTCTCTTTCTCTATACGTGTAACGATAACGATTATAAGTATATATTTTACACACATACATACACACAGACAATACACACAAACACACACACGGCGTCCTTGAGATTATAATATATAAACGGGGGTGTCGCGCAGCGCCATATACCGAACATGTGTATAATCAATATCGCCGTGTATATGGAAAATATATGTGTACTATGGCAGTGTTTATTTTTTAAAACTGAAAGAATAAAGGAAGCGAAGCAAAGCGAATGTGGGGGGGGGGGGGGAGTATAATATGGTTGGTGGTTAATATATATGGGCGACGTGTATTGCGTGTAAAAGGAGGACGATATCGTACGTGTTGACGGAAATAAAGAGAAATTTGCAAAGCGATATGCCGCTGCTGGTGCTTTCTTTTTTTTTTATTTTTATACTTGCCAGTATAATATGGCGTGTATATATATAGTATATATCCTTATCCTTATATTCCTCTGTAAGCGAAAGTGTATTTCTCGAGGAAAGAAGCTGAATGTGCTTTCGTCGTGTCGAGTGATAAGGCGACAGGCGATTTGTCGGACGACGATAGATGCATGTGGAGAAAGAAGGTAAGAAGAAGCTTGCGCGTGACTTGCTCTTTGGACATACTTTACGAGGTGAGCTTTTCTTTCTTTTGTTGTATTCTCTGGCTTATCCACATCTTCGGTCCTACATGGGGTTCATCATATACACTCGTGGATGTCAGCTGCTTTTGTGAGAAAGGATTCAACGAAAAGTGAGTAAGTAGTGGACGATGTAGGGGTCGTGTATGAGCTGTGATGGAGTCCATTGCAGTGAATGGGAAGGATAGGTGATGATGATATAGTGGAGGGGGGCGTTTGCATTGATAAGAAAATGAAGGTCTACAGTGAAAATGTTATATGCGGAAGAAGATTGATTTTGTTGATATGTAATATTTGAAATTTCTAAAAAGCTATTTATTTATTATAAACATCAAGAATACGAGACGTAGATAAAATAATATATACATATTGAGTATATGTAATGTAAGTATTATTGAAAGTTTCATTTTAGACTTACATCGATGGAGTAAAGTTCAGCTGATATGGAGTTTATTACGTCTAAATAGTAAGGCTAACATAAACAAATATATAATCATGATAGTTTTATTGGTTTCATTGAACAAAATGATCTACCTTTTCAATGCATTTCTATACATATTTATTATATATAACAATTATACAAGATATAATTTAATTTTTTTTAAACTATTGTGTTCCATTATTACAACCGTTACAAAACAACGCATCCCCTGTAAACTTCCACATAGCAACCGCATTTTTAAACAACAAAACCTTCCATTCACAACTTCAAACCCCGTGACAAAAGCCTAACCCATAGTACATATATACGCACAAAGAAACGCAAAAGAAAAAGAAAAGACCACAAGGATTACTTTGCACGTCTATATACGCACTATGTCCTAATCGACTGGCATAGCGCTCGCAAGGAGAACAAGTCAGTGGGGTATTATACCATCGCAGTGATCCTCTCCGCCCGTGTATACATATACTTATACACATACACCGACAATAGTGTCGGTACGGGCAAACGCAAACGAAAACGAAAGTGACGGAGAAAGTTGGAAGCGCGGCATTGTTACGCGAGTCGTACACGAAACTCGCGCGGTCGTATAATATACACGTCTCGCCTACTTATTACTCTCCTCTTTCGGAACGATTTTTTTTTTTTTACTTTACCACTGCCCACTTTGAAAAATCAGTGGTTCTCGTTGTTTTATTCAGCGCTATGGATATTTTTGGATCTGTTTATATATATGAGCAGCAAGTGCTACGATAACCGTCGTTGACAGTGCGGATAAAGGCGTAGTGAAAGGCCCGCGAGGATATATCGCAGTTTAGGATCTGTGTAGGGTAAAAAGAATCGTATAGAGCTATTTATAAACACACGTGTGCGCGAGCCAAAGAACGAACGTTATAATTGATGAATGTCTAATCGTCAAAGCGAAGTGGCAAAAAAAAGCGATGATCGATCGCGACGGATATTTGAATATGAGTATAATAAGGTATATATGCCGCGGGCTATGGCTGGACCTTGAAAAAGTATAATGAGGCGTTCGATTTTTACGGAAATGATTTCGGTGTATTGTAACGGGAGTTGGATGCGGAACTGTTTTGAATACAAGTGTAATATGGATGTTGTATAAAGTATATCTCTTTAGTTAATTGGTGTAGAAAAGTACAGTGTTATACATAAAAGTCCTTGGGTACACATAGCATATATTCAAAAAAGCACATTTTACCTCAAAAACTTTCCGCTCGATATATACTTCATTACGCAAATTACACTGAGACCCACTTTTAAAAGCGCTATATTGACAAAACAAAAAAAATCACGCGCGCATACGCCCTTCGAATCCATCTCTTCTCATTTTCAAACCCAAACACTATAAATTTCAATTTATCCTGTACACCCATATATATACACACACGTACCCCACACACATCACTCGACTAAATAAACGGTCCAATAATCCGCCAGTATATATATATACGAGTAATATACCACGCATTTGGCAATGTTTGTCAAACTGGTGCAGCATTAGCGTTCTTTCACTCTCTCTCGTGTGCGACGATTGCCGTGCAAATTTGCAAAACGAATTTCAAAACGCGCGTACCTTTCATATATATATATATATATATATCCACGTGCGCCTATCTATATACGCATTTATACATGCGTACATACATACATACATACACCTACACGTAGAATATATATATACCAGCCACTTTAAACCGGGCAATACCAAAGTCACTTTTTCAAAGGCCGACTGCGCGCGCGCGCGCTCGCGTATATATAAACTTGTTTTCTCTGCAATCAAGCGCCGTCGTGGTTCGCGCCCGTACAAACGTATATATACATGTATATACGTATATATACATATACACCATATAGCGAGAGGAGAGTGTCGGCGCACTTACTTTCTCGCGTAGGAGTGCCGTTGACGAAAGCTGCGAGGATTGCGCAATAGCACCGCTCATTTTCGACATCGCGCGAGTAGTACGTGCACACTGTATATATAGTATAGCACACACATATACATTCATACTCGAGAAATGTAAACATGAACTTTTCGGGCGGTAGCTGTGTATATAGCCCGGTTAGAGGCTATATGGTTAATATGTTATATATATATATATATCGATGCGCATGTTGCAAAGGATGCGAGACACGAGTTTTTTTTTGGTCAAGTGCAGCAGCGCGCGGATGGTTGATGTGAGTCGAGGTGGCAGAAGAGCGTTATTAATTGCTGGGAGATTCGGTGTGGCAGGCTGTGTAATTAGTCTGGTAATTGATTGTGCGAATTAAATATGCGAGTGGCTGGGTACGTTGCTTTTTTTTTCTTTAGCCTTGGATTAAGGGCAATGAGTCAGGCGAGTACACATATACATATGTGTGGTGGGGGGTCGGTGAAATTGAGCGATTAATTTGCGATATTTATGCGCGGTTAATGAAATCACGCGATATAGAGGGGGGAATAATTTTTTACGTGTTAATTGAAATGAAGAGGGATTTTGAAACCGAAGGTTTTATTTTGAATAAATGTGCTTATACGAATATTATGCACACATATACGCATAATCAAGATCTATTCACTCGCAGCTTGCAATGTCGCGCTGTTTGGCAACTCGCAGTTACCGACTTTCGAATGAAATTTTACGAAAATGCATACCTGCATACATATATGTATATACATATACAACGGTATGTTTGAATGTATACCTTAATGCAATAATAAATTTTGTCAAATAAGAAAAGCAGATATATATACGACGACTCAAATGCGATTTGCGCGCTCTGACGTAACCGTAAGAAATTTCACTGCACGTGACAATCGCTTATATGGGGTTCTGTTTCTACATATGGGCTCACGCACGCACGCACGTCTTTGTCCACATATATATATTTTAACATCAAAAAGTCTTTTTTTTCCTTCCATTGCAGATCTAACAAAATGATAATTGCTGCGTATAGAAATAATTCGCATTGCTATGTCGACCGGTTTGTCGCGAATCACTTTGTAACGGCGCGGTCTAACGTCTTTTTTTGGAAATGCAAATTATACATGGGTCATTTATTTTTAGAAACCGTCATCAAGCGTTTGTATTCGAAGCATGCATTTACTCCTATACAAATTTCAAATATGATTAACGGCCACTGTACAGTATTACAAAATGTATATATTTAAATGCACACATTCACATATATACATATACGAATCAAAAATAACCACGGGATCAAGAAAGCTTTGTGACATTTTAACTATACTACACACCGACAGCAATCACAAAAAATTATCCACTCCGTCAGCTAAACTCAAAAGAAAACAACACTCGTATATACAGTTTCCCGTACGTATAACTTTTCGTCACCTCTCGTCTACTTGTCGACGAATAAAGCTGCGCGGCTCTGTATACGAAGAAAGAGCCTCTCGAAAAAAGAAGTAGATGTATAGATATATATATATACACGAGAGTTAGCGAAACGCGCGCGAGTGTCACTTGGAAAGGCGGCTCAAGGCTCGCTCGACTAGCCTTGGACGCGTTAGATTGCCTAATATTCATCAGGCGCGCGGGAGAGGCGAACGGAGATAGCTGCAGTGTATAATGTACGCACGCACGCATGTGAAAAATGTGGAAAGGGTTGTGTATACATATATAGAGAGGGTGGGATTTAAACCTCGCTCATTGTATTATATTATATACTCGCGGAAATGTCCTGCGGTTTCTGTCCTCGTATATATACGTGGTCTCTGTCTTTCTCCTTTCTCTTCCTTCGCTGCTGGTTCTTCTCTTTTTTTTGTGATTTTTTTGTTTTGTCTCTTCGAGCTCGCTTGCGTGCGTTTTTTTGAATGAGCGAGACGGGAACGCAGACTGGTCTCGTCAATTTTGACGTCTGCGGTAGAAAGACAGAGAGAGAGAGAGAGATGAGTCGCACGCGTAGGCGAGTGTCTGGGAACGAGTCCTTTTTTCGAGATTTCTCTGACTCAATGCACGCGAGGTTCGTATATTATACGTGGAAATGAATTTTTGGCGAGGTTTAATTTCGTAGATGAGAAGTGGTTTTGTGTGGGTTGCTGGTTAGGAAGTGCACGAGGTATTTTTGATATATAGATAAGAAGAATAGAAAAACGTGAATTGAGCTGACGTTGGATGCAAATAATTAGTAGCAGTCGCTATATGCATAATTAATTAAATGTATAAGTCAAGCAAATAAAGAAGTATTATGGCATCATTATTTAACTAGACAGAAATTTTGTAAGGGGATGTGACACTCCTGCTTTAGCCTTGATTTTTTTTACGAAAAAAAATGAAAAATAACGAACTCAGTGTCAAAAATGTTATTGGATGACGTTAAAATTTGTATTGGAAAATTTATACGACGAGCTATATATTTAAAAGATATAATTTAATATATTTTTCATAATATGGAGTATTTCGTGTTCTGTCGATAAAACAGAATTAGTAGAAAAATAGAAGTACCACACTCCTTAAAAATAGAACATTTTTAATGTTTATTGGAACGATGAAGAAAATGTTCATACTTAATTTTTATTATTTAAATTTATTTTAAAATTTTAGAAAATCATTGCTATCTCTATAAAAACCAATGTGTAATTTCAAGAACTTTATATTTAATAAAATTTCAGCATTACTCAATCAAATTTTACACAACTATATTCCGCGGTCTTTAATTCTTTGATTCATTTTAATAGTGTATTTGACGTTTTACTTACTTATATATTTAAATGATCCCTCCATAACCCCCAAACTAAAACGTAATCTATTCCTTAAAACTCATACCAACAAAAATCGGACCAAAAGTACATCAATTACATCACATTTATTGTCAACCAACGACTCTCACCCCTGCATCCTATAAAAAAAAAACTCCTTCTCCTCTCCGCGACCACCATAAATTAGATCGATCCCGGGCGACACTCGGAACAGCTGTGTGCGACTGCGGCCGTAGCGCGGTACGATTAATCGAAAAATTTGCACAATGCAGTTCTCCCACAGAGAGCGGCTATACTCTTATATAGCGATCGACACGAGGCGCGCGCGCGCGCGCTTTATCCGCACTACGGTGCACGATTTCATACACAGAAACGCGGGCGCCGTTGTTGCATAATTTATCGAAAAGCCAATTTCGCGCGAGCTATATATATAGGGATCTAGCGTACACACCTATATATATACTCTTTTCGCAAACGATGTATAGGAGAGAAAGAGAGCCGCAAGCGAGGATGACGGATAAAAGAGGAGAGTAAAAAGAAGTCGACCGATCGCAAATCACTCGCTACGAGATCAAGCTCGATCGCGATTTCCAAATTGAATGAGAGGCTATGGGAGTTTTCCTGTCTGGCTGTCGAAGGAAGGGTTTTTTTTCTTCTTCTCTGTGTAGAGGGGAAGAGAGAGATGAATGTTGGCGAAGGTAAATTTGTAGTTTAAACGATGTGAAGTCAAGTGTACGTGTCGAGAGCGAAGTTGGAAAAGTTGTAATTGAAGTTTGAGAATTCTATGGTTAGACATTGTTAGGTGGTGATCGAGTAATTGATGTCTGACTGGTAAATGCGGTAATGAATGTTGGAACTCTGGCGTGTATATAGTATATTTATAGAGAAGTTTCCTACACTGAGCGAAATTCCAAAATAGTTATTTAAATTCATACTATCTAATTAGCTCTCGGCTATAGGTTTTCTCATAGAAACTTTTCTGGTACTTGTCTCTATAGAATATAAAACTCTTGATTACCCACGCGCGCCAATGCTAATCATTTTGACGAATCGCTTTATATACCTACAATAAATCACAAAATCAAATGTATGTTTGTTTTTATCGTACCATATATTTTATACCTTTTATTTCGTAATACACAACTGACTCTGTTATAAGTATTTATATCTCGTGTACAGTGCTACGTGTATATATACCTTTATCAAAGCATTCCGTAGGCGTTATATACTAAAGATTTGAAAAGTATACACACACTATTCAGTCGAGTACGGGGATACTTCATCGCACGTTATATATGATTTATTTGGTAAACGATAACTAAACTTACGGCTTACGCTATCGCTCCTAAATTTTCATCAGATGTAATTGGAAACTGGATAAATTTGAAAGTAGATCCAGAAGCTTCAATTACCCTGTATACAAGTTTTTTTGTTGCCATTTACGTATATATATATATATATATACGGTATAACCTATAATATCCAACAATGATTTACTTCTTTCAATATACGCGGTCTCCCAAAATTCACCTACACTATAATCAAAAAACCACAACAGCTGTATACCTACCAAAAAAAAAATATATATATATATATACATTCGCCTCGTTTTCATGATCGACCCTCCCAGCGAACCCACTATACACTGATATAATCCTTATCCAACTCAATTCGTTGCCCAAGCGCCGCCAATTAAACCATAAAACCTCAACTCGCGCGCAAACTCGACCAGAACAACTTTCCTCAAAATTTCCTTCCATTCCCTTCGAACTCACCAGTTTATATACACATATACTTCCTGCGCAACGATTACATTATATATATATATATATATATAATATACGCGCATACGATACCCAAAACTTTTCCTCCGCAAATACACACATCAGTGTCTGATCCTTTGGCATATGTATATATATAGCTACACATCGCAACAAGCTGTGTTATACACGCACGACGGAGACACCGGGCCAATATTATTACGCGCGAGAAAGCATTTCTCGTGTATATATATGTATTATGTGTGTGTGCGGTGAAAGCGAAAGCGCAGAGCTCCTCTCCGCGAGTGTATATATATACCCTGAACGCATACTGGGTTATAATAACGCACACATATACATACATAAACACATATACGTATACGAAATCTTCTTTACGAGCGAATCCAGTCCCCTTTTTGTCGCGAATACATACATATATATTGTATATACATACACGCGTTGGTCCCCGCAGTTACTCGCCGCTTTTGGGCCTTACGTAATCGGAAGCCGAAACTATCCGGTCGCGAGCGAGTGAGCGAGTGAGTGAGCGCGCAGCAGCAACAGCAAGCGTTTCCTTTCTCTCTGCGCCGCGCGCGAACGCGAGCGAGCTGTGTGCTGCTGCTGCTGCTTCGCTTTCTTTCTTTTTCTCGCTGCTTCGCGCGCTGTTTCTCTTTCTATACAGCTTGGTTATCGCTGTTATATAGAGGCGGTGGTAGTATACTGGAAGTGAGACTATGGGGTCGTTTCGGTTTGGATTGAATGGAGTTGAGGGAAGAAAAGTGGTGGGTGTAATTGAGAATCAATTTGATTGGGTTATTATATGTTTGGAAATGTGGGTTTTTTTTTATCTGATTCCGGTTGGTTTGTGTTAGTCTGGATTCGTATGGCTGTATCAAGTCCGTTTTTTGAGGGTTATTTAGTGGATTATACGCTTAAATAACGATAATTTGATTATAATAATAATTGTGGTTTGTCAAACTTTCAATAACTATCGAGTCAGTATAAATATCATTGATGATTGAAGTGCTGAAATTGGAATGATAAAGAAGAATTATATCTGAAATTCTTATTGACTTCTGTCTAATAAAGAACACAATTTTTCTACATTTTATAGTTAGTTTGTCAAGCGTTCTAAAACATTGAAGATAAAAAGCTTTTGCTTTGTAAGAAAACTAAATTTTTCCATAAAATACACTCTTATAACGAGTTGTCAATATCGTTCTTCGAATCTGTAATATAATAAATAATTGGTGAATTATATATTCAAAATATTGAAAAATGATAAATAATAGTAAATTTAAATATGGTATAGATACACAAATATCAACTAATTTCATATAATTTCATAGTAATCATGCATTAAAATAACCTTTACTTGTACAGTTACCATTATTTCCAAAAATTTTACGAAACATTAAAAAAAAGTTAACTACGTACAAACCAAAACAAACCCGAAACCACATCATTTATGAAATACAATTCAACGTCGGTTTCCATAAAATATGCATCTAGAGTAAACTCACGGCACTGCACAAGCGCATCAACTCGTTATATCGCAATGTCTACTACAAAAGTCTCACCCATACACCTACCGTCGCCGAAAAATTCTGTAGACGTTTCGTATGTTTCTGTTTTCGTAAAAATCGCGTCTGGCGATTAGCCAACTGACGAGAGAGAGAGAGAGAGAGAGAAACACACCGTGGGAGTCTGGTACAACACACAACGGCGAAATTTCCTTGACACCGACAAGACAAAACGCGCGATGAAAAAAAAAAGAAGAAAGAGAGAAGGAGGCAACAGCTGCGGGGAAGTAAGTAAGTGAGCCAGTGAGTAAGTATAAGTATACAGAAAAGAAGAAAAAAAAAAGAAATCCTTTGCGACATTCGTGTGCTCGCCCGTGTAATTTCGGTGTTCGTGCGCGGGCGCGAGAGAGAGAGAGGAAGCAAAAAAAAACTCTGAGAGAATTTCAAAAACGAGAAAGGCCGTTTGATAAATCTGCGCAATTACGTTGCCTAAAGGTGCGAGAGTTGGTACTTGTTTCTTATACATACGGGGGCTGGTAGAAATCTAGGCCTATAGATATACTGGTAAGGTATTTTACTCCAACGAGCGATTTTAATGGAAACACCGACATTTTTAAGCGTTCCTCGTAAAACATGCTACATATACATGTTTTGCTTTATTACTATAATATTTTACAAGAAAAACAGATCTACCAAATCATTCTGTAATTAAAATGTTTCAATTTTAAATACTTAAAATCCCACACAATTATATACATTTCCTCACCACCACATCCTTCTTACTCTCCCACAAAACTATATCACTCTACCATATATCCACCATTTCCATCGCACCCTTTAGCCCACGATCATTGCTTGCAATTAGATTGCCGAAAGGCAAACCTCTGCATACCCGCGCGAATCCAAGCACTCGCGCGCGGCACTTTGCGACCCGATAACCATCGCTCCTCTCCTATATAGTGTTGCTCACTGCTACGAATATTTCTCACACCGATCTAGACACGTCGATTAATCAGCCCGCGGAGTTTAGGGCGCTAGGTTACGCAAATATATGTATATAAAAGAAATCGCGAGAAATTCGTAAAATAAAGAAAATATGTGTATATATACAAGGGGGCGCGTAGAGTGTTACGCAAATATGTACTATACGCGGTAATTCGCGCTTTGTGTATGTGTGTGTGTATGTCGCGAAGAAAGTGGCGCTTTAGAATGAAAACGACGCGCCTTTTTTACGTAACGGAGGAAAGTAAGGAGAGAAAGAAAGAGATGTGGGGGACTGTGTGTTGTGGTGGGTCTTGTTGCGGGTTGGGCTATTGTTTTGTACGTGTGTGTGTGTATGGGTTGATATTGAGGTAATGGGTTTTGAGGACAATGTGGGTGTTGAAGTACAGAAAAAGAATTATAACGTAATTCGTGAATTTCTTTGGGTTGAAGGTAATTTCAACAAAATATATAATTATTTTTTAAGCAAAGGACTACTATATTTAAATGTTAATGCGTACAATACTTTATAAATTGTTAAATAATTAAATTATTTTCATATTTATTTCGTATTCCAAAGTAAAATCATAAAAAAAACGACGTCACCAAAATTAAAAAGAAAAAAGAAAACTTTCACTTAAATTCAACTTCAAAGGTATAACATTTAAAATATACATTCACGATATATGTTTTCAGCACACCGCGCGTTCTCTTACCTCACACTTTCGTGCGCGCACGTACCAACATGTATACCCACACAGAGGCTCGCTTTATTTTTGGCAGGAATTATTTTCAGGCCACTTTCTAACGCTCTTACAAATCCACACCGAGGATATACCGCGCGCGCGCGCGCGTGCGCCAAGGACATCCCTCGACACACGAGTCTTATAAGCTCGATTACGGTAAGTGATACACGACAAATATTGGCCCCGTCATCGTCCTCTCATCGTATCATCCTCTTACATATATATACGTTCGATTAACAATATAATGATTATTCCGCAGCTCCTGCGGCACGTGACGTGCAAATTGCTTCATCGTGATGATCAGGCATCGTAATTCATCCAATTTAATTATTCGCGACGCAGAGGCTATTGTCTCGTTGACAGCTGTACTTAGATGATGATGTTTTCCGTTGGTTTTGCTATAGTAGTATATAATGAAGTAGAAAGTCAATTATTAATAAATTTCAAGTTATTAAAGTTATATATTTGGAATTGATTCAATTACGTAAGGGTACAGCTGATTGTTGATATATTCAACCTATTAATAAAGTTAATGTACTTCTGGTAATAAATTTGAGTTAATTTACATTTTCATAAGTGACTAATAATTATTAAGCTTTTTTTTAATCACATGTGGCGCATTAAAACTTCACGAATTTGAACTTAGCAACCTCATAATTGATAATTTATTATTCTACTGTGAAGTAAAAGTTATGTAAAATGAAGTGTTTATTAACGTTGGTATTTCTATAATACATAACTTCAAAAGCTCCTTATAATCGTTTCCATGTAAACTTCAAACTAACTTTATAGGTATGTTACAGCAATTACAAAAATAATAAAAATTTCATCTCAATTGCAATGAATAGAAATTACATTGAGTTATTTATTATAACCATTATATAAATGATATAGTATAATGATTATTCTGTATAATTGGATTTTCAAATCAACGCTAAAAATTTGTCCAACCGATAAAAAATAATTTCATAACACCTCTTAATTAATATTCCAATACTTCAGCTTTAAATCCCCCTACATCCTTTAATTATATGACATTTTTACTCATTTCACACCATAACCAAACAATATCCACCATTCACCAAACCAATCTTCAACCCAATCCCCCAACCTCTCACGAAGCAACACCTCCCGATAAGAGAAGAAAAAAAAACTATACACAATACCTGCAAACCCGGTATAACACAACAAAGACGCCAGAAAAAGGGACACCGGGTCGGTCACACCGAACAGCAACCGCCCCCCGAGGGCATATCGGAATTCCTGCGCTGTACTCCGTACAACGAACTCGCGAATATTCTACACTGTGCTGTGCCACACAGGTATAAAAGGAAAGGGAGTGCCCTTTCTATGTGTCTATATATACATAACGCCTTTCCCTGGTTACTAACGGAGGGGAGTTCCGTGTCAAGTATGGGCGTGTGTGTGTGCGCGAATATCGTGAAAACTCCCGGGAAAGTTCGTTCACTTGCTTGGAAAGGATTCCGAAGGGAAGTGAGAACTTTTTCAATATTTTTCAAAAGAGAGGGTGAGGAATTTTTTTTGAAGCAGTAGAAGAAGAAGTTTGGAGAAGGAGGAAGTCTCCAGAGGGTTGTAAGGGTACGCACAGGTGGAGTTTTCAGAATGTTGCGCATAGCTTTTATGCATCTTGGCGTGAAGTTCCAGAGCGAAGTGGTCGATAAATTAGCAAGTTTTCTTTTTTTGAGTCGTTTGTGAGGTAATGTGGTATCGAATGTTCCAGAACGTTTCTGAATATTTTAAACGATCGGACATTATATTTTTGAAATGATATTTTTGAAAGTTCGGTTTTGAATTTTCTTTTTTAATTTTGAGTGAAGGTATAACATTTTGTTGAATACTATACTCAGTTGTTACTTGTTTATGTCTATTTTCACGTTGTAATTTTAAAGTCCAACGATATTGAGAAATATACGTTTTACTGAATTTTTCAAAAATTAAATCACTTTTGTATATTACAACATTATACGCAAACCAAGAAAGTAAAAAATTCAATAATCTTCGACGTTACCAAATTTTACTGTAAAAAATAAATTTATCTAACCGAAATGACTAACAATATATACTTCCACAACAGCCCACTAAGCACGTGATAAACTCTAGACACCGCACAACTATATAGCAAGAACCTCCAAATTATAATTGTAAAAACAGCTCGACCTATTGCACAACCTCTCTCTCTCTCCCTCTCTCTTCATCTCCCGATATATTTAACGAACCCATAAAAAACATTTTCCCGACCTTGAACGCGTCTCTCTAACCAAGGCCGAAAATTCACCGCGTTCTCTCGCGCACTCTAATTTCGGAACGAATACATAATTATCGACGCACGCTCTCCCAAGGATTTTCTCGCTTTTCAACGTTCAACGTACACGCATATATCGTACACACACACACACACGCTTTCATGTATATGTATTTATATATAGAGAATCCATGTACAGTGGTAACAATGTATGTATGTGTGTATATATATATATATATATATACGTGTATATAGGCTATAGAGCGCGTGAAGTAAGGCGGGCACTTTCGAATTGCATAACAGCGCTGAGCCTCGGTTATGTCAGAAGAAAGCTGCCGCCGCCGCTGCCGCCGCTGCTTGGCTATTGCTGCTGCCTGGGAAATGTAGGCGCAGGCCTCGTGCCTCTCTCGGGGTCTATGAGCCGCGTGCTGTGTCGCGAGCGAGTGGAGTAATGAGCGTTCGATTTGATTTTCGTTTATATTCGTATGGCTGCAGTGGAGTTTGGAAGGTTGAGGTGTATAGAAGTAGGTTGTTAGGATTTTTTTAGGGTATTGGTGGGGCTTTGATTAGTATGATTTGGTTTGTATGAGTGATGTTTGTTTATTAAGCTTGGATGTAGTAAAAATGGATGTAATTAAATATTCGTGGAAATTCGTTTTCGAATAATTGTATAGTAACGGTTGATTAAGATCAATAACGTCTCAATTTGTAATTTATAATAATTATGCTCTACTTTTGTATAAAGAATGTAAATTATGACATGTAAATAATATGGATGAAATAACATGAAAAGAAAGCGACGAAAAACATGATTAAATTATGTGTTTCGTACGTAAAAAAATATGCTATAAAAGGGCGAAACCCATTAAACCAGTTTAACAGAAACCTTCACAAATTTTTACTTTTAAACGATCTTTCGAGAAAAAAGAGATTTCGTGTAATATATATATCTTATCGCGGCTATAAAATAAAAATTTCTGAACTTAAAAAACTTTATGATTGGGAGAATTTCTCTCGTAATTTTTTTTTTTTAAGCTGTACATAAATGTGAAGGCTGCGTAGTGACGTTAGTTTTCATCGCTGACGTCAGCACCGTAGACTCAATATCTCGCACTAATTAACAACCAAATCAAGCACACTAACATTCTTTCACCTTCGTTAAAAATTGACTTCGAGTAACCGTTGATATATACGTCTAAAATCATCAAAACATCAATTTTTTTGCTTTCTTATATATTAAAATCATAATAAATTGCAAACGCAACCCAACCCCACCCAAATCCTTCGAGCTCTCTCGCTTTCAAAACAGTCGAACCGCAGAAAGCGAGCGACAAATCGACAAAAACATTAAAACGTCATTCATTGCCTGCGCGGCGCGCTCAACCGCTTTCGACTGTCGTTGTGTCGCGTGTAGCACATTGCAGCTATATATTATCACCCGCAGAGGACTCATTATGCTCTCCAGCGCGTGCTCGACTTTTTGTCTCCCTCTTTCATTGAAAATTACCTTGTACTAAAGCGACACGCGCGCGTCTACGTATATATATATATACACTTAAGACACGTTATTGCACGTCGATTTTCAAAATCGCTTGAATGATTATTACGGTACGCCCTTTTTTCGAGCCACGCGACGTTTATCAGATTAAAGAGGCGATTCGTTATGTAACGTCATGTTGTTGTTGTTATTGTTATTCTTAAGTGTACCTGGTTCACGTGTATATATACATATATCTACATTTGTAAAAATAGCCGGCCACGAGTAACGAAGGATGGTGGGAAAAATGGCAAAATAACGAATTAAGCTCCGTTATAACCGTGCCGCTGTGGCGTGGTGGTGTGTTGTTGCTATATGGCGTATACACACGTGGGTTTTATGAAATCCAACGCCACGCGATTAAGAGCAAACAAAAATCGTGGCGCCTTTAAAACGCTCGAGAGAGAAAGAGAGAGAGAGAGATTACGAAAAAGCCGTTTAACGGGTACACACGCGCGGCGGGCGATTTTCGCGGGAAAAATGCCGTGAAAATTCTCATGGCTCTTGGGTATGTATCGGTAGGTAGCGATCGCCCGCATGCGCTAGATTTTTTTATGACAAGGGTTTTTTTTCGTATATATGGTTTGGACACTCGTGAAAGTCAATATCTGATTATGGAACTGTATAATTTGTATATTGCAGATAACAGATGTATTCTGATTATTTAATAAAGTTTATTTACAATATAACAATTGAAAAATAAACTTTGACGAAATGCGAAATTCATTTATTTAAGTTAACTGCGATTTATTGTAAATTAATTAATATCGAGAAGAAATTGTACTGCTTGAAAAATTTTATTTTTACTCATATATTATTCAAAGTAGTTTCACGATTTATTTATTGCACACAGTATATATGTTTTTCATAGCGTAGCTCGGCAGATATGTCGTTAATTCGGAACAAGATAATTTCAGGCAACGACTGCTTCCAGAAGTTGAGAGAGAGAGAGAGAAAAAACGAAAAAACCGGGCAATAAAAGAATCGTGAAACCGCTTGAAATGAAACTGGTTTTAAAATGCAGGTCCTGGTGGCGCGGGTAAATGTAAGAACCATTAACCCAAAAATAACTTCATTTGGTGAATTGTTTGATATGACTTGTGTATGTATACGCGTTACGTAAAGAGTGTAATATGATATACATTTCCTAAGCAGCGAAAAAATTTTAAATATTTTAGTTATACATGAAAAATGTATTATAAGATTTTATCTCTATATAAGAATTTATATTTATTTTATTAACTGTAAAATATTATTATGAAAAGAAACATTTACTCGTTTCTTTTGAAACGTGAATATAAAAGAATATAATACGCGCGTATTGTATGCCACATAATAAAAACATCTCTTAAAACTGTATTCATTTTTGCGATCCTTTATATTTGTAATTTATATTGCCAATGATTACTAAGAATATTAAAACTCTTGTACAAAATCATGCATTACTTAATTAATTTTTCTACAATTTTTCTAACATTTCAACACTTATCAGGAATCACGCACAACATCTGTACCGTTAATCTCCATGCCACCCAAGTCATCCCCCACCCTGTACACTACAAAAATCATCCTACTGCTCCATTTACCTTCTTCCTTAAATCCACACAGCACGCCTCAAAAGGATTAGCCTATCCCGAGAAAAATCAAGCGCACCCGCGGCTAAACAGACATCCAAAACAAACGGTCAACGTAGCAACCCCCGATGCACAACAGCGTACCATTAGTCTACCTACATTATGGACAACCGTGAAAACGGGACAACGTGTACACACAAACATCTTCGTAGTATAGTGCATTGGTACCTGTCTCTTCACTCTCTCCCTCTAGTGTATATAAACACAGAGAGAGAGAGAGAAAGAAAGAAAGGAAATTAGGCCCCACGCGCATCAGGGGTCAGGGCCGTCGGCACGCGCGCGTGATTTACGACCCTTGCATCAGATACGTATACACACGCCGAGCGCGGTGCCGTTAGAAGAAAGATGCGTCGTCGATCGCTACGTGTATATAATTGTGCAAAAGAGGGAGAAAGAGATGTGACCTTGAAGAGAGTTCGACCTATTTTCGCGTATAGGAGAAATGGATCGGAGAAAAACAAGAGGTTATAGTGAAAACAAAACGGAAATGTATGTAAAGAGAAGAGGTTCGAGGAAAATGTTTTGCATTTATATACGCGTGTGTTTTTATATTAGTGGTTCAGGGACACGTGGGTGAAGAATACATGGTGGGTATGGGAACGTGTGCTATACGGTGGGAAAGGGTGCCATGTGCGTTGGGGTTGGAAAGGATTTTGCGAGGAGTTGAGAAAGTGAACGAGTTTTCGGGGAATGGATTGTGAGACTGCAATGGGGTGTTTCGTGTGCCAGGTTGTAGGACGGTGTTTCGAAATAAATGATTGCGGAGGTTCAATAGTATATTGGGATGTTAAATTATTGAATGTAATTGAACGCCGAAGAAAATGAATTGTTGATTCTACCTTTCGCATCGGAGGTTTAATTTGGAAATGATGAGTTAATTCTACCCACAACGGTATTGGTAGAAGTATAATATTTATAAAATGCGGAATCGGCATTCTAATTTCAAAAATAAAGCCGTTACAAATTTAAGTTATTGAGTTAATTTTACTTTCTTGCACGTATACCGATTTATCTTATTTTCCTAAATCGCAGTTCATCTCATTTGTGTAAATAAGTTAGATGAATTTTATTTACTTTTCCGCAAACGAAAATGAACAAACTTATATATACTTTGGCTAAACTCTATAACTTTTATTAACTTATAAAAATTTATATACGTACATTTACCTCTATAAATATTTTTACAAATTATTCAAATTAGAAATACCAAAATATCAAATCTCTCAGTATCTTTTATCGTTATACAATCACCTCACTCAACGGTAACCACTCTTACTCTCTCTATATCAACCCAAAACTATACAATAATCCGGCATCGCTATTTTTACACATCATCCATAAAATCATCCAACCGCAACCGGCCCAATAAAAATCCCAGACCTACCCAACATTAATCTCTCTCTCTCTCTCTCTCTCTCTGACTCATCCCAAACCTCTACATCGCAGACATATCCACACACATACATACATACACGTACCACTGCACGACGACCGTCATCGTCTCGAAGAAAACGCGACCCCGCGCTCTTATACGCACCTCTCTTCTAAATTTAACCTAACCCTCTCTTCTTGCACTATACCACGCACGCGCCATTCATATTCTCGCTGAATGAAAAAGCTTAAGCCGCAATGCAACCCAGCGTATATAAGATATCGCGCGACATTAGAAATTGGCGCGATTCCTAATACGACTATATATGATGTCTATATATATATATACAGAGAGAGTATCGTATAGAGCGAGATAACGAGCGTATATATAAGCTAACATCATAAGTGGGTCAGTGTTGCGTGAACGTCAACGATGCGTCCTCGAATATGGGTCGAGGAGGAGGAGAAGAAAGCGTGTGTGTATACATGTGTATAAAGCTTCCGTCCTTTCCGTTCACGCAGTGATTGGTGAGATGTATGAGGAAAGGTGCGGCAATGTAGGTATATGTATATAAAACGCTGAGAGTTTAGGAGAGTGATCGGGACGATGAGGGCTTTGCGAAACTCTATCGGAGATTGATCGAGGGCGAGTGCATGAGAGGTTATTTGTACATGTACGTATATATATCGTATATAATTGCAATGGTTTTGATTGAAGCTGATGCTGCAGCGATTTGTAATATAGTTTTGAGAGAATGATGTATATTAGAGTTTCGGCGTAATTTATCGATTGATGGTTGTTGGGTAATGGAAGGTTTATATATATATATATATATATATATATATATATATATCTTTGTTTAATGATTGTTCTTGACTGAGATATATTAATTATATGAATATTAAAACATTATGTTTATGCGATTTTATAAAAGTGTTTCTTAATGCGCAACCTTCGAAAAAAGTACTTTTTCTTCTTTCGCTTGCAATGTAGTAGCTTTTAAACGATTTTTCGCAAAATTTCGTTGATTACACGCAGATATAAACTTGAAATTTTCCCATTAAAGCCTTTTACAGTTAATTTCGTCGAATAAAACTGATTTACGAGGCACTTAGCAAATGCAAGCGAAAATAAACTTTCTGCCACAACAAAACCATGTAAAATTCACCAACAAAATCTTTTACATATCTACAAGCGTTGTCGTTGTATATATGCACGATTTTTTGTCAAAAAACCAGTCGCCATCAGGTAAAAATTCGCAACTTTATACACATACACGCAGCAAAACGCAAGCAAAACAATTCGCATCCTTTGCGAAACCCTGACCTCTCCCGTAAAAACTTATTTATCGACAAAATCGATGGCTTTTTACCGGATAGCCCCCTACGTCATTCCTTCCAAAAACTCCGACGATGAAAGAAAACTCCAAGGTCTCTTTCTTTCTCTCTCCCTCCATCTTTCTACGCATCAAACGTCTTCATCCTCCTTCTATATACACACGCGACTTTCTCGTATGTGGGTGAAGAGCAACCAAGTGAGAGAGAGAGAGAAGGGCGAACACGCGCGCGTATCACGGGAGTTACGACACCCACACACACACATACACATGAGAAGAGCTGCGCAGAGGAATTGCGACATGAGTGTCGCGATGATGGAGAGTTCACGCGCGCGTATAGTGAAATGAGAAAGGGAGATAGACGTTTGTATATATATGTATACGTTAAAGCTCGTGTACGTCGCTTATATATTATATTGATATACATATATATATAGGGTGATGCTGTAGGTGTTACACTGATGGTGTCCCGCTGCGAGAGGATTTAACTGCTGTAGCGTATAATACGTGTGTATAAGGCGAGGTTAACGAAATATTAAGTGGCGTAATTTGTGATCGAGGGTGGAGGAAAGCGCACGTGGTATATATATGTATGTATATATGGATGTTTAGGTACTTAACGTATATATATTATATAGGTATATATACGTACGTCACGATGGCGTAAGAAAATTTTTCGTTGCGAAAGGGCGCTCGTATAGAGCTTGAGAGAGAGAGAGAGATGTGTTTTGATTTGTGATGAAAAATCGTGACTGAGAGCGAATGATGTATGTTTGATTGGCATATATATATGTATGTGAATTTAAAATATTTTTAATGTTAAACGTTTATTTGTTTTGTAGTAGAAAGTAATTTAAAATTTCTATATCACCGCATAAATATTTTGTCGAATTCACCTCGAAAAATTGAATTATAAAAGAACACGGAAACGCGTAGTCTTTTCCTTCTTTTATTTTTTTGTCACGGCGAAAAGTGAAAATTGAATCCCGCATAATTCAGCGGAGCAGAAAATTACGCCCGAAAAATACGACCATTAATTACATGACAATGTTTACACAGCTGCCTTAAAAGTCATTTATGGTTGGAGCATCGTCGGAGCAGAAAATGACCGACGAGAAAAGTGAAATTCATTTTGTAATTTTCAAAATTGACTCCGACCAACAAAAAAAAGAGGAGGTACATCTATATAGAAACTTTTCTCTCTATATAAACGTTACACTGTATACCGAGTTCTTTCTCAAACTTTCCTTAAACACAAATTAATTTCTCTCTCTTCGTCTACAAATAATCACCAAAAAACTTTCCTATACATATTATAATATAGATTGATTCTAACCGCTGCGTATACTTATAATCGTCACCAATCCCTGGTCGTAATACGTTTCTAACGACTACGATTAGCACTGCCCTCGTCTAATTATCACAGTATATACCACACATTCAACTCGAAACTCCCCCTCCAACCTCCCACTTCCTCCTACCAAAAACCGCATACGTACACTCTCACCTTCCCACGAGTGAACCACTGCTGCCCCTTTTGTCCACATATACATACATACACTCGTTACGACTTTTCACTCTCCAGATTCGCTTTCTTTTGGGAACGCGCGTATTATACACGTACAATATCGCCTTTGACACACGCGTATATATACTCGACTTTCCATTGTGCTTGGCTCGAATGAGGATCGAAGGACACGGATGATGCGCTTTCTTTTTTTTTCGACATACAACGCGCTCGCGTTGTTCCTTTTTTTTCCTCTCTTCTCTATGCCAAGAGAGGTTTGGCAAAAAGTGTAATAATGTAGAGGTGGAATCTCGGGAAGTTGAATGCAGTGTGTGTTTTTTTGTTGGGGAAGTAGGAGTTTTGGAGAGTTTCGCAAGGTGTTGTTGGGAGAGATGGTCCGAGTAAATTATGTATATAATAATGTATAATATACGCTGTGACGGATGTAAATCGGTAAGTATAGATTTTTGCAATATGCGAATGTAAAAATATATAGCAAGTTGACGGTATATATAATGTGCTAATTTTGGTTCGACTATATTCTATGTGAAATGAAAATGTTACATGACGAGTGAGTGTATAACGGCTTAAGAACTGCGGTGAAAAGAAAATTTTTTCCCTCTTTGTAATAATTTTTCTTTTCTTTCTTGAATGGTATCTTAGGAAATCCACATTAAGACACAATATACCGTCTAGGACAGGACTGAGAAAAAGTGGAATTTTTTTTTCTATATAATTTTTTACTGTCTACGCCGGGACTTGGGTAATTAGTGGACACACATATTTTAGAGCCATTACGAAACGACGCGCGGAGACATTTTTTTTCTCTTCCTTTCTTTTTAACCTATACCTCTATACACGCTTTTTACTCGATTCTGCTCAAATATTTGAAACCAAAAAGCAGAAAAAAAAGTTCTTCAAACTATATGGTACACCAATTAGTTTTTGTCCCGTATCAATATTTATTCTACAATCTATACACATCATATATATATATATACCAAATCGCAATAAATTTATTTACAAAAGTTCAACGTGTACCTCTAATATTCCCAAACCTAAAGCCTATGTAATCTATCAGAATCAACTAATGTTCACTCTCTCTCTCTCTCTCTCTCTCTCTCTCTCTCTCTTCTCTAATGACCCAATTCTCTCAATCGTAGTTGTATATATCGTACGATATATATCGACAGCCGCGTGCAACAGCAGCAGCAGCAGCAGCCTCTCCTCTCCTGCGCCCATTACCGCGCCCTGAAATCACAAAAACCTCAGCCGCCACAATCCGAAAGCGCCCAAAAATAGCCGTATTATCCACACCCCCCTTTCACATACATACATACATACACATACATATATACCTATACACTTATACACCTTTACTTTCAATTTCGTTTGCTCGGCGCGCGCGCGCGCGTGCTCGTTCTGTTACGTAATTCTCTCTCTCTCCGCGCGCGAGCGCGCGTGTCGAAATAATAGTGGCCGCTCTTATTATGTTATATACCGCACGGCCTGTGTGTAGCCTTTTAACCGAGAACGTTTCTCTCTCTCTCTCTCGTTCTGTTCCTTTCGCGCGCGCAAGCGTAAAACAAGACCGAGAGGGAGGTAGAGAGAGAGAGAGAGAAGTTATTAGAGAAATTATTATTAAATGCCGCGCGCTCGCTGCCCGTGTAATCGCGTACTGGCCTTTACGACAATATATATAGCATATATATACGGTGGGACATACACTACTGCCTTTTCACGGTGTGTTAATGAGCGTGGCCCCTGCTATTGTTTGTAGTCAAGTACATCGTGATAATTGAAGTATATTCATATAATAAATAATTGCCCTCAGCTGGCGACTGTATACGCGCGCGCGCGTTTTCCGTCATTTAATTGAGATTCTAATCGCGTATAAGGACGAGAGAAGCGCGGAAGATTTTATTATTTTCGCGCAGACTCGAGTGTATAAAGCTATTTTATAATATATATATACGCGCGGTGACACGTTGCCTTTTTAACTTTGACGAATGCGCGCGCGCGCTGCGAGTAATTGTTTCGCGCCGCGACATTGTCTCGCGCTATATATAGTGTATGATATATTGTATATATGTGTACCGCGTGGTAACCGGTTATGAACCTGTGTAAGTGTCTGTGTGTGTGTGTATCAATGGCGAGCTTGTGCGCGAGCAAGGAAACACGATGTCCAAGAGATTAAGAGAGCTAGTTTCATTCAGGATAGGATTTTTATCGGGTACATGTAAATAGGCGGAGAGTAGAGAGAAGGAAGTGTTTTTTTAAGGTTCTATACCTAATAAGTCTATTGTGTTGAAGGAGTTGTTAAGTGCCATGCTTAGGAGATAAATTTTATAATGTGAAGGAAATTTGGAATTGTAAAAAACTGTTATAGAAGAGTAATGTAGGATGCATAAGGTTAAAAATGTGAATGTGTTTTGATGAAGCGTATCGGTATAATTAATGTATAAAATTTGGGATGTACTTTTTTGCTTGGATGATAAAGTTCTGGTGAATCAATCATCAAAAGTATATTCAGTAATTAAATTATGAATGTAGATTTGTATATTAGGCGGATATAAATTATAACTGAAAAAATTGATTATTTTGTTAGTTTTTTGAGATGCGCTATAATGAAAAAAAAAATTTACATCGATTTTCTTTTTTGCATATATTCATTTGAAATATTATGCTAATTTAGATAAAATTTTTTACGTTATACTCTCGAAAAGTAAAGTTGATTATGTAAGTTAAAAAATACATGAATATTTTAAATATACATTTTTTGAACATTTTTTTATATCAAAAACGTTATAACTCGTGTACGCTGCTATATATAGTTTTACAAAAAATAAACTGTTTCTCGTAGAAACTATGTAGATATAATACAGTATTTCAGGAAAAATTGTAAGACACGAAACAGGATAAGCAAACTAAATAGACATTATGTTACTTTTTTGGGCAACAACACCTGAAAAAAAGTTATACACATATGTATTACATTATTACGACTATACCTTTCCACATGCATACTAATTCGAGGACCGCGTTCTCTCACTTAAAATATATATGTAGGTCACCATCTTATAAAAAGACTCTTTGTATACCACAAATGACAATATTTTAACGCTTTGTATATCTTAAATGCACGTATATATACGTATACTCGGGCATACGTTCGCAACTCACCGTCCGCTTCCTCTCCAGAATCCCAAGCCTATATAAGAATACTATTTTTAAGCATATATATACATATATATCTGCATCCGCAGGCAAGACACAGCATACGGAGCCTATTTTGCAATCAGGACCCTAATTGTCCTCCAGTACTACTATGCAATATGTATATACATACATACGTACACCAAAGTCTAACCATATGTTCAACGGGCGCGGACCGAAAGCTTGTATATGTATATATACGAGAGTGTAGTGAAAAAAAAGCAGAGAACGTATATATATACCGCGCCTTTCGCAATATTTATATCGTGAGACATAGTGGCAACAGCAGTAGCAATAGTGAGCTATATATAACCGAAACATCCAATCGGCCAGCGCGTTTTCGGAAATTGCGTAGGCGGATTTCCATGGATATATTGAATGTATAATGCCATAGCGGTCGAGGGATAAAATTTTTTACCTTTCATCAAAATGGTATATGAATTTCGAATGAGACGTTAAAGTACCGGGTTGGTTGTATATGCGTGTGAATGATGAATATATACTTTTCTTGCCACACAATAACAGCGGTATAATAAATTGCTCGGAAAGCAAAGTGTAAAGTTAACCATTTATCTTATATGAAATAATGTAGAAAAAATTGTTATAAAGTGGATTTTCAAATAAATATATCCCGAACGTCTTCCCAAGAAAAAGAAATGTACAAATCTTTAACGCCAGTATTTACAGAAAAACAATCTTGACAAATAACGCATCAATTCTATATAAACATCTTAATATATATATATTTAAAAATTAAACGTATCCTGGTTCGGCCAACCACCACAAAACAAGCAAAAATTCACCTCGCCTCCTATCACCTTCCTCTTCTCAACACTCTCGTCGCATTCCTCATCTCCATCACACAAACAGCAACTCGGCCTCTCTCTCTCTCTCTCTCTCTTTCTACGCACGACCGAAGAGAAAAGCTCGGGACTGCTACATACAACGGCCTTTGGCGCCTTTGTCGTGTCGGTCTATTTTCCAAGTCGAGTCAAGAGAGTGAGAGAGAGAGAGAAAGAAGGCAGTCGCCTGCGCGACCATAGCGCGCAGTATTTGGCCGTCGTCCATCTATTGCATCTTTAGCGGCTTCCTCCTAATTCTCCGGACCTTGCTCCCATTTCTCCGTGCGAGGTGAGATTAGAAATAGACCGCGGCGCGTGTGAGCTCTCGTATAAGCGAAAGCCGGACCGAACCGACACACCGTCGTTGTCGTTGATGTATATACTACTATACGATTGCGACATACACGCAAGAGCCAAGAGCAGCATCGAGGTTTCAATGGTGGGGTTGTTGTTTTTGGTTCTATATAGTATTAAAGAGAACGATATAATGTGATTCCATCTTTTTCGTTGACGAATCGAATGTGGTTAGCAGGTTATGAATCTTTTAATTATCTCGCGTAAATAGAGATCATGCGAAGTGGTGCGGGGATGAAAGGTGATAAATCAAAATATGAGCATTTTACGGATGTGTTATATGCGCGCGTAGTATAGTAGTATATTGTGATGAATCAGTATGCGCGATTTGGCTAAAAATAAAAGAGGTTCGAAAATAAACGAAACGAGCAGAAATAAAGTTTCCGCGCGCACGAGAGACGGCCAAAAATAATACTTCAAGTCGGCGGCGGCGGCGGCGGTGGCGATATGGCGGAAAGAAACGCGAGTTATTATATTATGAAACCGAGAGAGTTGGGATATATCATAATAAACGTAATTTGTCATTCGGTTATTTTATGTCTTTCTTTTTCGCTTTTTAATGCATAATCGGAAACGAGGCGCCCGCGCGTCATTTACATAATCGCGAGTTACGATTTAATTCGTGGCACACACCACACGAACTCATCGTATAGTTTATGTATGTGTGTGAATCGCTGGTTATCATAATATAACTTGGCGTAGAAAGTCCTGTAAATCGTGAAAATATGTGTGTATAATGTGCGGGACCGTGAATCACTTAAAATTCCTCGATGAAATTTCATTTGCATGTTGACGCGCGCGACGATATATATATATATATATATATATATACGAATTTTCGAGATTTCTTGACCGACTCGTGACACAATATCTATTCGACTCCTACGTAAACAAGTAACGAAATAATATTGAAAAATTGATGTTTTCAAGAAGGAATATCTCGAGATAAATAGTCTATTCTTTCTCTATAGTTATTTGTCTCGTAGAAATGTTATGTGAAATAATAATAAATGAGGAGAAATTTATTACCTGGAATTGACCATTTAGCCAAAAATAGAATTTAGCATACAAATTTATCAGTAATTTTTTTTATTTTATGTATTTTTCTAAGATGCAATAAAATCATGTACAATTTTTTTAAAGAAATCAATATACAATACCATTTCCGTTCTCCAACCACCATATTTTACGAATTTTCCCAAAACACATATACAACTACCCTATCCCAGTGACTAAAAAGAGAGCAACCCTCTGAAAATTCTCCAGAATTTCCCACCATAAATCCTTTCTCAAAAATCCTTTCCCAACATGCATACCAGCCGTTCACGCGAAAGCTCTCCCCCAATAAAAACCCATCTCGTACCTCCTTAAAACAAAAAAAAAAGAAGAAAAGGAGACGCTCGACCTCTGCTCTCCTCCACACTCCAATAAACCTGATAATCATCTGCCATGCGCAAAACTCGTCCACTTCCCGACTTCTCTCTCTCTCTCTTACTCTCTCACAGCTGCCATATAGCACGTCGAGTTGCGTAGGTCAAGGATCGACGACGTTCTGTTTACACACGCGCGTTTACGACATCACTTTACAGCCTCACGTTTTTCCATCGAAAGCTATCTCTCACTCACTTCCCTTTCCTCTTCCAATACATATCTATATAAAAAAAAAAGTTTTCGTTACGTCACGCCTAAGTGTATACCAGACGCGTTTTCACGCGTGTGTCCTTGGATGTATATAACGCGAGCGAGTGCTTCTCTCTCTCACTCGCGAGGAAGAAGAATGCCGAGGTCGCACGCACGCTCTCTTCTTTCTCTCTCTCTCTCTCTTCTCGTTTCCTCGAGTGCCTTATGGCCAGTGAGGGCACATAGTAACAGAAGTGAAAAAAAAAAAAATTCCCAGGATTATCGAAAGGGGTCGTCGTCGCGGGAACACGCGCGCACGCCCAACTGGTCAGACGCGCGCGAGAGAGTAGAGCTAATCTCCGCTTCCGCCGACGCAACGCGGCGTCTGGACTCTTTCTCTCGCTCACTCTCCCTGTTCTCTTCCTTTTAAAACTGCTCGAGTTGTACGCAATGTAGACCGAAGGCCAATTTCTAATCCCCCCAAGGATCGCGAAGCCCTCCGCGCGTCTCTCTCTCTCACTCGCTCTTCTCTATTATCTTCGTGTCCGGTGAGACTACGGCCTTGCCGGTAAACTAAAGTCGCTCGGTTCTGTTGGAAAAAAATTTTCGAAAAAGTCCACGTTTATGTATAGAGAAGCAAAGAGAGAAAGAGGAAAAAAAAAAGAAGAGCACGGTCGTTGTGTCTGTCTCGTATATATAGAGAGCGAACGAACTAAGAAACGACCTCTTTTCCTTCGAACTGAGTGTATATCATTGGGGAGAATGACTGGTCGCCGCACGTTTTGCCGATCTGCGTGCTGGAGACTTTGGAGGAAATTATTTATGGGGTAAGTATGTGTGTGAGAGAGGAGTAGAGAAAGAAGAAGAAGAAGAAAGATTGGAAGAATGCGGAAAGCAGTTCTGCGGAGAACGAAAGGACGAAAACGAAAGCTGGTTGTTATCCGAGCCCCGAGGTGGTAGAGAGATGCTATTTAGGAGTCGGAAAGGTCATTAGTTGAGTGGTAGATGCTGCGTGCTTTGTCACAAGAGACTCTGTAGTATTTTTAATATTTCATTTATTTTTTCTTGCATTAAATAATTTTTCTTTATTTTATAAAAATTTTAATTAATTTATTGTATTAAATAAGTTCGGCGTATATAATAATACTTACAAAATAACTTAAAATTAAAAATTCTTAGGTTAATATTATGTATATTCCTTAAAAACAATAAAATTATTTTATCGTTTTAAGCTTCTATTACTCATTATTGCTACAGTTTTCTTTAAGGATATCGATTTTAATGAATACAATAGTCTTCTATGTTCTCCAAACGTCGCACATAATAAAAAACATTGTACTCATTAAAATCGATATCCTTAAAGAAAGCAGTAAGATTATTTATTCAAATCATTATATTACCTCTTTTATTCATTTCTTAACCTTTAAACTCTAATAAACTTAAACATCGTATCGTTAAAGAAACTATATTATACAAATCACCAACCATTCAAAAACAATATAATTTCCCACAAACCTCGTCATAAATATTCATTCAATTTACCAAGGATAAGAATCCACCCTCTGCCCCAAGTAAAATAGAAAAGCCCTCAAAAGAGTTACCATCACACAGCAGCAGCAGCAGCAGCAAAGCCTATATTTACGCAACACTCTCACCATGAAATCCTACGACTATTGCATCTATACCCTTCCAACCTCAACCGTATCCCCATAAACCCCTAAACTCACCGAGCTACTACTCCACCACACCTGAGCCATAAAACCAAAGACGCAACACGACGCAACAGACTCAAGCATTCCACGGGAGCGCAAATAGAAAGCCTACCATCCGAGAGAACGATGTTTAGGCAGGACAACGCGCCCTCGTAATCCTCCTCTCTCGCCATAAAGTCATAATGCCGCGTATATATAGCAAGCAACCTCACTCGTGCGCGCATACCGGTCGTGTCCTTGAAAGGGGCGGAAGTTCACCTGCGTACTCTCTTTCTGCGTTGAAAAAAAAGAGTATAGGTATATGTATATATGTACATATATATCTGGACGTGGGGTTTCCGGTTACGCGAGCGCTTCCTCCTCTCCCTTTTGCTTCAACCCTCGTCGCTGCTCTACCTCATTATTATTCACGCGGCCTTTTAACCCCTTTCTTTCGCAAGGAGGATACTATACTGCCTGTGCGCGTAGTCCTCCTCCTCCTCTCACCCATTCATCGTGTATACGCAGGGCTTGTACGTCACGTGCGTTCACCTCCTTTCCTTTCCTTTTTTTTTGCGTACCAGCACGGCGTTTTTTCTCAGGCTGATGGTGCGGAGGTGAACATATGCAGCGACCGTGCAGACACGTGAAATTTAATACAGGGTGTGTGTATGTGTGTATATGTGTATGCAAGTATAAGTACCTGAGGACGAAGGTGACCTTCGCGTGCGAGCGATTGATGAATTAATGCTTTGAGGGGGTTGATGGTGATGATGCGATGGTGAATGATGAATGAAAGTAGGGGAGGGATCATTTAATGTCGCTTGAGTGTATGTATATATTGGTATATAGCGATGAGAGTTGATTGCGAGAGGAAGAGAGCAACAGTAGCAGCTGACGATCGACGATGTATATACTTAAATGTGTATGTGTGATGCTCTCTTTCCGCCTCTTGAGCGCTGCTCTTTCGACACTTTCTACTGCAGGCGCGGAGATCCACGGCAGGATGAACGAGGTCTTTTTGTTGGCTGTGGGATTGAGTAAGATTGAAATGTCGTATATGGGGAGGAGTTTATTTTTGTTAGTGGTGGTTCGATATTTTTTTAATAATTTTCTTTTTTAATGATTGTAAGGGTTTAGGATGTTTAAAAAAAATCACTTTTTTCGAAAATTTATTGTTTGTTACGACTTGATAGTAAAATGATTTATTAGTTGACATTAATGTCTAATTAAGCGTATTAACTGAAAAATCTGTAGAATAAGGGTTTAACAGACTTTTTAGTATATTATATAGTGTTTTTGTATCACAGTAATAAGAAATATGATTTTTACAAAGCTAAGCTCTAAAAAGCGTCCATTAATTAAGGAACTTTCGAGAAACGCATCAGCACAAAGTCGACATCGATATGAGTTTCGTTATATTTCACAATAAAATAATCCGTTTCATTATGATATATCGACTAAAGAGCCATACTAAAGGTAGCTCTTTCTCTTTCTTTCCCTCTCACCTGTATCAAAAAGACATTCTTAATACTGCCCAACACACAATAGCCGGGCAATTTTTTACACTACCAGCACAAAACCGAGTGTGGTGATCGATGCAAAACCAAAAGCCGGAATGTCGAAATATCATCTCCCAAATCCCCGATAATAAAATAATTAATAACACTTATATATACACACACGCACGCGTGTGCACTCACGACGCGCGAACCCAAAAAAGGAATATTATATATACGTGTGCGTGTGCGTGTGTCTCTGCGACCGAGATTTCTCCCTGTTTTACGACTCTCTACGTGGCTTGCTCATATTTATGGTTCGCTGAAAAATGGGTTACATCGAAGGGAGAAAGAAAGAAAGAGAGAGCGAAAAAAGGGAACCACGAGAGTGTGATCTCGTGTTAAAAGTTTTTTGTATGTGCTCACTCGCTCTCTCGCTCTTTTCTACGATGGCCTTGAGAATGAAGAAGAAGAAGAAGGAGGAGGAGGAGAAGGCACAGTAGAAAGAAAGAAACGGAGAGGAGCTCTTTAAAGCTTCTCCTTTATTCACACTTGAATAACGCGCGCGCGCGCATACACGCACGGCTACGCGGGTTACGTCATCGGAATCAATCGTAGCTTTGCATGAGAAAGGGACACGAGCGAGATGCGCGACGGATGGTGACTTTCATAGGGTAATAGGTATATCTTTTTGAAACCAAGACGGACGATGATTTATTTTGGTTACTGAAAAGTTTGCAGTGGTTTCTATATACAAGTTTTTTTATTTCAACTTGTAATTCTTGCGTATACAAGATTTTGTGGAAATTAAAAGTTCTTGTTGAACATTTTTCCTACATATTTCTTTAGCGGATGTTTTTTTAAGACGAGCGAGCTCGGTGTTATTATGCATGCAAAACTACCGACAACATTCGCGCACCTTCGTATATACGCTCTAATCACTTGTATAGCTATAAACAATTCATAACTTCAACAAATTAGCTTTCATTATCATACTTATCTCCAATAAAATCATATCCCCACAAAAACTATCCACGACACGTCATCATCCTCTCGACTTATTAAATAAAAAATCACTACAATCTTTACAACGCCAAATACTCCTTTTACCTCTTCTTGTACATAGGCAAATCTAATCTATATTTCCTCGTGATTATGCAACATACATTGTACTCTATCCTTGCTCCACGCCCTTCTAGGAAAAATTCTAATACAAAAATCCAGTCTCATTTTTCCCGCTCTACATTATACCTATATATATATATATTCTTCACTTCCCCATTCATCCGTATCAACATATATACATACACTTCCTTCCCCAAAAATTACGCTGAATGCTATACATACGCTCTCACATCCTTTCTGCGTGCACTTTCCTTTCCCGTCTGCGTCTCTGTCTCTCTTATATAGGTATATACCAACGGCGGCGTGATTCACACGAGTTATACGCGCGCTTATATATATATATATATATATATATATGCTCACGAGACAATCCCAAGGACTCGCGAAATTTCGCGTGAGCAGGAAGGAAAACTTGCCGAGTGCGCATTAGTACAAAGGAGATCTGTGTATGTATGTGTGTGTGTGTGTGCGAGCATGATTTCGCACCGACGGTTCGTCTTGCGAGTGCACGCGTGTGCGAGAGTGCCGGAAGATTATGTAAGCGGTCTGCGGTAGAAGAGAGAGAGAGAGACAGAGAGAGAGACGGATGGGAGATGGGAAGTGGAGAGTATAACGCACTGCAATGGTCTTTGGACTTTTTTGAGAGGCTCTTATATTTTGGAGTAGCCGTGGTCGTGGTGGTGGTGAAGGATTTTTTGGAGTTGTATGAAATCAAATTAAAGCGCTGTTCATGAAAAGCTTAAATTTTGAGGTCAATTGATGATTTTAATTATTTATTTTAGTAAATATATGTACCTTATCATAATAATTTTCTTTAGAAATGTAATAACGATAATTACGCTGCATAAAGACAAAATAATATTTATTTATTGATTTTTCAACATTTTTCTTTCAATATACATATAAAATTTAACAAATATTCCAACAATGTTACAAAAAGGCATTCGCTCAAAGATATTTTTGCAACTAGTCGCAACGCGAGCCACTACCACATTCCTTCTTCGCGTCTCTCTCTCTCTCTCTCTCTAACTTTTCCACTATATACACACCGTCACCTAACCCAACGCAGCACACCTGCATCGTCTATATACAGAGACAAATGCGCATCTCCACTCCTCTCCTCACAACGACATCGCACGCACATTTCGCACGTTCGCACGTTCGAAGGCTATAATACTATACTCGTTTAGTAATATACATCTCTATATACCATCAATACACCTCTATATATATATATATACGCGTCGGTGCTCTCTAGCGAAAGAAAACACGCTCTTCACTTTTATATGGCAACTCTCTAAGTTGGCCGAGGCTAAACTCTTATATACACGCGTGCGTGGTTTACGATTTTGTCGTTCATACGCTTACGCGTGTATGTATATGTATACAGATGGTCCTCGCCTTTTCTCTCTTTCCCTCTCTATTTTCCTTTTCTTCGCGTTTTTCCTATATATCTCGCTGGTATATACCGCGCGTGGTATAAGACCTTGAGAGCGCGCGCGCGAGAGTCGCCTTCGTAACACTTTTTTTTTCCGCCGACTTGCGAACGAGTGAGCGTCTATTTTTAATGCTGCGCGCGAGGGAAATGCGCGAAAATTCCGCGAAAACGCTACGCTTCGACGGAGTCATCGCGAGTGTCTATGTCTATTGGATAGAAAGAGAGATGAAGATGAAGAAGGAGCGTATAACAAAGTGGAGCTTTGTGTATATGTATATATATATATATATATATGCGCGTAAGGAAAAGAGTGAGAAGGAGAGTGGGCGGTGTCGATGCGATGGTTGTTAACGTTTTTTTTCTACTACTTCTGCCTTACTTTTTTTCTCGAGGATGATGTAATTGGCAATGTGTATAAGCGCGATGAATGCGTACAGGTGTGAACGCTGATACTTTGTTGAGCAGCGGTTTTTTGTATATATATATTCATGTAGAAGCTTGTCGAGGTTCTTACGTGGTTGAAGATGTAATGTCAAGTATCTTGATGCTCTGTTATATAATTATAGTTAAATGTGACTTTTTGCATTTTTATATGAAAAAAGTTCGAAAGTTGAGAATTAACCTTCATTCGATTGGCGCAGTAAACTTTTTTCTGTTTAGTTTCTTTTTCCGTAGAGTTAGACGATCTTTTTTAACATACTAGAGGACAAAAATAAAAGAGGAAACTACGCGACAATGCGAAAGCGTTATCGCATTTCCGAAGCTATTTAGTATAATAGTTGGAAACTATAACGTGGGGGTTATCAATAAGATACTTTGTTTTCATTCATTCCACATGCACAATCGAGTGATAGTTTTATCAGAAGTTTTTAAAAAGAAACTACTGCATAACACAAGGGTGTTATCGAACAATTACGAGTGTACGCCATTAATATATATATACATAACTCGTTTCACGAGCTGAGCAGATAAAAAAATGTCTTCGCTATTATACACGTCTCGCTATAATACCCCCCTACTCTGTATAGATAACAATTATTTTTGAATTTCATTGGCAAATTAAGTACAATTATGCAATTATCCAGTGCTACAAAGTTGCAATAATTGAGCTGAATTATATCATTCTCACCAGTTTCAAGATAATTTCTAACGGCACCTTAAATCTCGTTTATACAATAAATTATATCGTCTTATATATATACGTATAATCTTGTATAATAAAATAAATAGCGACCCCTACTGACCGAATTTACCTCATACTCAAGAGAAACCACCTCTCATACAACGATTCAATCAACTTCTCAATACGAAACTATCACTCACGGTTAACCAAATACGCAAGGGTAAATATGCGTTGCATGAAATTTGGCTCTTTGCCGTTGTATATACACGCGAGGAGGTAGACACATCGCACAAACACACGTAATCGCGCGTCAAACGTCTCGCGCGCGGCCTCTTACCCTTGATATACCCAGTGACAACAGACACATCAATCTCTTTCACTGCTTCGCTTCGTGTACTTTCGTCGTGCCCGTGAGTTTCTCAACACACATGTGGTTGATATATGTACGCAGCGATGTGCATCTTTTGCTGATTGCGCGGTGTGGTTTGGAAGTATTGGGAGTATATCCGCCATTGCGACTGGTATGGTATCTGAGTGGACGATCTTGCGAAGTGGAGGGAATAAAAAGAACGACGGGTTTGGTATAGTTGGGGTGACAATTGTGTAAGGTATTATGAAGTTGTTTCGATCGTGGTCTTTATTCATTGTTGATATGATAGAGTGGATGTAAAAGACAAAAGAAATGGTAGCATGTATAATATTCGAAAGTGTGAAGATGAGTTTATTTATCGTATATATGAGATAAAGAAAGAAGACTGAAAATTCTTAGTGTTTTTCTATAGTTTGCATTGAATAGATTGATGATCAGGTTAAGATGAAGATAAATGACTAAACATAATATATACATAAAGTGTTCAGTTGTAATTACATAAGCGACGCTGTAAAAGTATATAACGTTTATAAATTACAAGAGAATTAATATTTATTTGTAACGATATAATTTTTCACATCTGGTCTCGATTATTGATTCATTCTACCATAAAATAAAAGACTCGTAAAATTTCTCCAATTAATTAATTCACAATGACACATTTGTATTCCTCAAAATCAATTAACCATTTTCTGCTTCACCACTTTCGCCATCCAGATCCTCATCACCCTTTCCCCCCATCTCAATCTCAACCTCCATGCTATAACCGTATACGATACCAATCTCCACTTTATACACCAACACAACTCCCGCACAGCGAATGACAAAAGCCAACTGGTTGCCCAACGACTCGGCGCCTCGCGTGCCACACTACATGTACACACATATATACACAAGGTACGATAAAGATAACGAGAGTTGCGGGTCCAAGAGATATGCATCTTCTTGCATTGGGAACGCGTGTGTGTATATGTGTTCTTGCATGTATATGTATGCAAGCGGCGAATTTGTACCGAGATTCGGGGACGTGTATAAGTAATGCAGGAGAGGGAGAGAGAGTTGGGAGGGGTGATTTAATAGAGGCCGTGGTGAGTGAGCAAACGTGAAGCGTGTCAATTTTTTTCACTGAGGTGAGCGAGCTGATGTAGAGTTCGTTGAAAAGGTTAACAGTTGGGATGGATGGGTAAGAATTAGATGAGGATTTCGATTGAAGGATTGAATTTGTTTTGGTTGTGGTGTATATAGTTTGTTTTACATATATCCTATGTACAGAGAGAATAACTTATTGTAAATTATATTTCCAGGATCAATGAGTAGAATAGTCTGGTAAATGCCTATTTTATTGTACAAACTATATAACCTTTAAGTTAAAACTTTCTCAACAATACGAAACTATATAATATAAATGTTTCTTCCATTAAAGTAAAATTATCATCGTATATAAAGTATCGAAGAATAATGCATGACTTTAACCGTCGATTCATACATATTACTCAATTGAAGATTATGATGAAATTTCTCCAATACACTCTAACTATCAAATGGTGCTACACGCGATATAGTATACATAGGAAAGCTCACAAATGACCTTTTGTTAACGTAAATTTCGTAACTCTAATCTACAACACACTGTTTCAATCTAACCACATAGCTTTAAAACAAAAAAAAACTTTACGACCCATTTACTTTTAACCCACCTCGCAGTATTTTCTACAAACCCAGAATAAAGAAAAAAATGCGCCCATCGCATCTACACCCACAGATGTATACAAGTAAAACGCACATCTCGTCGACCCTATATTACGCTCTTCAAAAGACGCGCGCGAGTTTCATTCTCTCTTTCTCTCCCGCACGACCGAGAGAAAGACCTCCGCGCGCCGAAACACATTCACACTGCATCCATATACTCACGCGCGTGTACGTGAGAGAGAGAGAGAGAGAGAACCGAGAGATAGAGAAAGAGAGCGAGCGACCGAGAGCGACGCTCAATTTCTGACGACCCAATTTCGCAATCCCCCACAGACGCGCTCACTCACTCACTTACACACTCGCACGTGTGTATTACGTGGCTGCAACGCGCTCACATACTCGCTTGCTCTCGAAAATCGTAGGTACGTTATATACATATATATATACACACAGAGAGAGGCGACGGAAAGCCCATGCGATGCAAATCAAGCGCGTCTCGATGTGAGCTTTTGGTTCGAGCCTTACACGCTCGCGCCTTTTTCAGGTGCAGGGTTATGGCGCTTACGCTTGTGTGCGTCTTTTCTCTCTCTCTTGTTGAAGGTGTGCGCGCGAGCAAAGGTGAAACGATTAAGGACGGATTTTGAAATTTTTTTGCAGTGTATGTATATGCGTGCGTGTATATTAATAGAGCGAGGCGGTGTAGATGCGTATAATAAGTTTGTTGTTGTCGAAAGTGGCGACGGGTTTATTGTGAAAAGCGGGCTAAAAATATTCGGCTGGATATTGTTGTTCGTTATATGTATATGTAGTAGATATATTAATAAAATAAAGCGTGATTTATTTATTAAAAGACGATGGAGACCGATTTCCAAGCCAATATACTTTTCTTGATAACCATAAATCATGCATCGATCGACGAGAATATTTATTTCCATCAAAGTGAATAGAGAATCCGATTAGAATTATATGCATATAGGTATATATATATGTACGAAGAAAAAAAGAGTCGCACCGCGACTACACAGCAAATGCAATAAATCAATTTCTGTATAGTGTCGGCGGCGTACCATTTACGAGAAAATTTTTATTACGTTTAGTCGAGAGATAATGATGCGGCGGTAGCGGCGGTCGCGGCTATACAGTCTCGAAACTTTTACCTCGTTGTGAAATATTTTCGATGATAAATTGCCTTCTGCAATATTTTCCAAACCTATATCTTATACAGACGTGTCATTCTTTTCGTCGTCGTGAAAATAACGATAATTGTTTCATCAAACCTTTACCCCTTATATATCGATACCCACACCATAAAATCTGCTACCGATATCACATCCTCAGCAAGCTCCAAGTAAAAAGCCAAATAAATCCATGCACTATGTATTAAAACGATCGTATATACGTAAAGTAGAAGAAATGCAAATAATCCCCCGCGCGCGTCTCGCTTCGTCACCAACGACAAAGTCTACTGCGCGTCTCTCTTTGTCTATAACGTATACGCGTCGTGTCCCTCTTTTGTCCCCTCCCTATTAAGCTCGCCTAGATTTTTTTTTTTCGTGCACGCGAGGTTGCCATTTTTCTCTACAGCGAGCAGTTCAATGATTAGTCGGTGTCGACGATGCAAGACAATGAGAGAAGAAAATATAAACGCGAAGGTAGATGCGGTGCGGATTTTGCGCGACCGATGAATCTGGAACAATCGTGTAAGAAGTGCTGTTGGTTTTTACGTTTATTATAACGATGTCAAATCAGGGTGTATGCGTGTTATAATACCAGTAGGATATTTTATAATAAAAGGAATAATGGAATAAGTTGGGAAAAAAATCAGCGGCTTTCTTATAAGATGTGGAATAAGTAGAGTGTATCGATTGTCATTGTATACATTGGGAAAAAAAGTTAGGAAAACTTCCAAATGTGTTTAAAGTCATCACAAACTGCAAAAATTCAAAAAATAGCCATAATTTATAGGAAATTTTACCAAAGTTATATAGGAAAAATTAATATAATTCTGGTAAATTTTCTAATAAATTATGGTAATTTTTTGGGTTTTTACAACCTATCGTGGCTTTACTAGAATTATGGTAATTTTTCCAAAAACATTTGGAATTTTTCCTAACTTTTTTTCTCATATATGTAATACGTATATTGCTTGAACAAAAATACTTGATAACGTTTGTTAAACTCTCCTTTACCTCAAAATACACCGACTACATACTGTATATAACAATGTCAACCGATGATTTTCCAAAATAATTTCTTAGATATATATATATATATACGTACGACCGGTAAATCAACCGTTAAATACAAAGATCAGTGGCAACAAGCGTGATTGACAAATTGATACGTGAAAAAAGGCACGACAAATGACAATATCTCGCGAGAGCGTTTACACACATATATACTATAAGTACACTCACTAGCTTATAGTACGCGCGCGCGCGCGAGCGCAGGAGAGTGAGAAAATCAAGTGCAACAAGAAAGAGAGAGAGAGCAACGACGCGCGCGCACTAGCGCGCAGTAATCTCTCGAACGTAATAGGGTCGCTCCGCACGCTTGTACGCGTGTCTCACGCGATAAGACCTCGTCCCTCTCTTTCTCTCTCTCTCTCTCTCTTTTACTAACGTATACGTAGAGATATACCTATATAATACACTCATAGTCTAATAAGTATACAATGCGCGTCTGTCTCTCGTTCGAATTAAATACATTCGGTTTTTTTTCTCTCGCAAGCGCGCTGCGTTGTAGCTGCTACTGTTACTACTGCTGCTGCTGCTGCTACTCGCTTCTAATCGATGTATATATATATATATATGTATGTGTATACGCGAGATGCCTATCTGGGTTACACATACGAAACTTTATCACGTGTGGATATGTATATATAATGCGTATATATAGGGAGTATACACGCGTGCGTGCGAGCGAGCGCACGGCATTCTATTTTTTCCGCTCGATTAATTGATAAATTGCTAGGTCTAGTGTGTCGGTATGCATGTATAAAACGATGTTTTTGTGTTTATGTCGTTTTCTTTTTCTTTTCTTTTGTTTTTTCTTATTATTGTTCTGTGGTTGGTTGTTCGTCGTTTTTTTTTTGCTTTGTAGGGAGTGTTACAGTGGATTAATAGGTTATTAATTAATTTGAAGTATATACGAGCATATGTAGTGCACTGGTATGCGTGAACGATTATATATTTATTTTTATATCACGAGATTAATGTGACGGTTCAATAATCGATCTATTTTAAATGTAAAACGATATTAGCGTTACGATACGCGCTCTAATTATAACAACTTAACCATGATTATAAATTGTTTCAAGTCCAAATAAAAAAAAAGCTCGCGAGATATATAACACATAGCTATAGCTATTATATATATCGTATCAGCTTCGTTATCAACTATAACTATCGCGCATCAGTTTCACTATAAATTCAAAGCTTTCGACTCCGATATCCCAATATATATACACCAATCAAAGACCAGCCGCACTTTGAAACCTCACAAAAACCAACAACGAGGCCCTGCCGTTGACAAAGAAACCAACGCGTGCTGTTCTATCCTAAACCTTCCTCGCTATCATCTCCCCATCATATACACACATACACACACACTCTCTCTCTCTTTCTCTCTCATTCATCCCACCTCCATCTCTCCGCACCGCGGCCAAAATATGTGTCAACCTCTCTGAACGCGCCTCACTCGTCTCTCTCTCTCTCCCCTTCTCCCTCCTCTCATGCTACTGCTCCAATTGCATACGCACTGCGTATACGAGCGTGCTTACATGTATATATATATACTATATATATATATATACGCACACAGATGCGAGCAACAAGTAGGCCAAAGCGCTATACGCGCTCGCGCTTTCTACGCCGGCGATAAGGCCTTATCGGAGCAGCCGAGCAAGCGCGTGGGAAGAGAGCTACCGCGTCGATGTTGAATGAGCATATGTAGATGCGAGAGTTTATATGGATGTAGGGTTTCCCAATCGTTTATTGAAGTCGGTTCTATATGTGTGATGGTTAGTAAGTTTAGATGAGGGGAGGTGTATATGGGTAGGAGAGGAAAATGGGTATTTGAGATGTGTTATTGTATATGCAGAGGGTTTGGAGGTGTGAGGAACAAAGAGGAAGTGTAAGTTTTCTTCGTGGTTGTATAGGAAAAGCTAGTTTTAATAATTCAATTGGAAATTGTGTTGGAAGTCTTATTGGGTAAGGTTATGGAGGATAGAGCTTGAATGGTGTGGATTCAATGTTTTGCAATGATTATACTGCAGTAAATATCTTTCTTCAATAACATTTCACAAAAGTGTGGAGATTAGGATTGGAATGTAGAGGAAAACATCAAAAGAATGTATATATTACAACACCAAAGTAACTTTTGTTGTTCTTGTAGTTTGATAATATAAGATGAAATTTTGCCGTCGTAGATATAGAAAAATAACTTTAAAATTCATACTATTGTTCAGAGAGTTACTACAATTCGCCGCATTTACACTTTCTAACTTCTTTATCCTGGACGTATATAGAGGAAAAGTGCGCTCGTGCCGATATAAACATTATCAACGACATTGAAATTTTAAAAACTACCGTCCGTTTATAATGGCGCTTAACTACTGTTATCTAAGGCTTTTCCTTCTATATTAATAGATAGAAACTTTTTTTTTGTTTTTAAACAATTTCGTATACCAACGGGAGACCTCGACTTTTATCTATACTTTATGCCTATTCATAATCATCATTCTCGATCGTTCTGCGGTCTACACTCGACCATCCATCCATCATACAAGCATTAAAAAAAAAAGGAAGAAGAAAAATACATTTCTGTATATTATTGCGTAAGCCAAACTTCAATCAGATAAGCTTGTAGACACATAAAAAAAATGGAGAAAACGCTTATATATATACTTTATTATCGGCAACTTTATATATTATTACGCATTGTTTTACGCGTGATTACTGAACTGTCAAAACATGTTTCTGCGTTGCTATTATCTCTCGGCATTTCTTTTATCATTGTACTGTTTACGAGGAAGGCGTATATATAGATGACACTAAGAGCAGAGCTTCATTCATAAAACTCAAAATAACATATTTGTTTACTAGTCGAGCGCGAGTGAGAAATTTTATCGAAAGGTTTTCAGCGACGTTCTAATCAACACGTACATACGTACGTAGGCGTACTATCATTAAACGTATACATGATTATTTTATTCCCATTTCTTTATCCAGTAGCTCTTAATTATTTTTATCATCAATCCCTATATCTTCCAATGTCCCATCAACTTTTAATAAATATATATAACCTACCCAACGTATAATATATCAAACGGTCAATTACAATAATAAAATTTCGCCACCACATAGTCACCCAAAGCCACAAAGTTTCTCGAATCTTTCGCCTTGCTCTTCGCTCATGTCCTTAGCTCGCACTCGCTCGTTTGTTTCTTGAGCGGCGCGCTTTTCTCGGGGCTCTCTCGTCACTATTGGCAGACGAATTTAGCGGCGTGCGCGAGCGCAGAAAGTGGATCGAGTTCATTGCTCAGTCGCTCTCTCTCTCTCTCTCTGCCACTGCGCAAAAATAAAGCTCGGCTATATGCCCCTTTCGAGGTCTCGCGTGGCGGTAGCGAGGAAGAGAGACACATCGTGCACGCACACACGTGTATGTTTACGCACAGAAGAAGAAACAACTAAGAAGAAAGATGAGGGTAAGGTGGGTTTGAAGGTTGCGAGTGGTATGATTATGTATAATGTTAGTTCCTGGTAAATATAATGTAGAATATGTTGGAAATCAGAATATTATGTTTTTTTTTTTCTAATATCTATCTATCTCTCGCTCTCTATTTCTACGATTTCCATAACGCTGTTTGATTAGTCTATATTTTATTTTCTGTGATAGGCGCGGTATAACCGATGGATTGACAAAGAAATTACACGACGAGGAAAAACTGGTGGCGGTATGGTAAATATTTGAAAACTGCCGGTACGAGTAAGCGCTTTTCGTGTAAAAGGAAAAATTTTCTGTTTTCTTCGTCTCTCGGTCTCTTTAGTTTTGTTATTTTTACGAAATTGTATAACTGGGTTATCTTTATTTGCAGATAAAACTAGTCCATTGTAATTGCACTTTTAAAAAAAAAATGATAAAAGGTCGTACGCGTAGCTTTTCCTTTCAAAGATAATGTAGTAAAATAGGAAACTACGTCATTACAGGTATTAGAGCGTATTAGGGTAAGATAAGCTCCATACAAGTGTGGTGTATTGTACGGCTGAAAAGTTAAAAAGTACTTTTTCAATGTAGGAGAAACGTGCGACTGACGAATTGGAGCAGAATTCGTTTTAATTGTATGTATCTAGATCTGTGTGTAATGAATCATAGAGGCAGCGATAAGATTCTTTTTTTATTGTTACACTTTGTACATACGTTTCTATTAACGTACTGTAATCTTGAAATTGTATAAAGATGTGTATTTATGTATATACGTGGTATCGATATTGTGATTGTAATTGATTGAAAAAGAGATACACTATGAGCTTTTTTAGTGGTACGAATGGACGTACAATTGTCGCTGGAGAATTTAGCGGGTTAAATCAGGAACGATTTGGATGCGCGCGAATGACGGAAGTAAAAAGCTTCTGTATTACACAATTTTTATTGACGTTGCAGATACCATCATTTATATATATTAGTTTACAGCAGTTCAGAGAAATCGCATGACAATGGTAATTTCTACTATATTAAAACATAAAGGGGATTTTAACGATCTCTGATTCGATCGGAACCTGCTCGCATACGTAAAATCACTAAACCTCTATAACCAAAATTAGCACGTTACCTATATTTCTACACTTTTACACCTTCATGTAGATCCAAACAAGCATATAAATATCGACTTCAAAACCACTCTCACTTTCTCTAGAACCAAAAAAAGCTCCTATTTATACACACACTCTCTCTCTCTCTCGTCTACACGCTAGAAAGTCCCTTTATAGATACGTCCCTGCTTCTCTCTCTCTCTCTCTCTCTCTCTCTCGCTCGCGCTAACTCGGCGTGCAAACAATAATGCGCGAGGAGAGACCTTGAGACTATGCAGCGTGCGCTCGCTCGCTCGCTCACTCGCGAGAACGTAAAACGGTCTTACGTAATAATCGCGATGAGGCTGCTGCTGCAGCGGACGCGTGCGTGTGTGGGTACACATATATATCTACATTGGAGAATGGCGCGTATATAGAGAGGAGTAGGAGGAGGAGGAGGTGGAGAGGACTAATCGCACGAGCGAGCAGAGCTGCTCTCTTTCTCGGTGCCCCCCCGATGCAGTAGTTGTTGGAGAATGTGTATGTGTGTGTGTGTGAGATGAGAGCGCGGTTAGTATATAGGCGAGTGGATTCGTATAGGTGGGTGGGGAGGATTTATTGTTTTGATGTGGTTGATTTTATTTTTGAAAATTTTTTTTTGAAGGCGGAAGTAGAGTAAGAGGGATGGACGTGGGGTACTGAGAACTTGATATGACTTCAATTTCTTTGCATATGACTTTATTTGAAAGGAAGTTTAATTCAGAAATAGTTCAAATTTTAGATATTGAAAATAAATCGTAAAAGCTCTCAAGAGAATGAATTAAGGAGTTAATGTTCTAATTGATATTGTTGAAGTGGTAAAGAAAAATTCGAATAACTGTTAGCAAATAAAATCTATGAGTTGTTCATACTGATAAGAAGAAAGAATGTTAATATACGAATTACACAAAATTTAAAAAGTATATACCAACGTTACTCGTAGACTTTGATACGTTCATTGTCAATAATAACAACAGATATACTATATAGACATAGATAAAGTGACTTAAAAATAAAAAATATCTGAAAACTCAAACACACGTGTACATTGTAGCTACGCGTACCCTTATCACGTAAATATCAACCGGTAAACTACAATACGCTATTAAAGCGAAAAAATTCGATAATTACATAGGTATATCGCAACGTGAAAAGGTGTTTACATTTCGCGCACAGACCATCATCATCATCGTTATACGAACAATCCACGAGAGCCTTGCGCAAATCCGCATCGAAAAAGTCCATCGAAACGCAGAAACACACACAATAGACAGCAGTAATAACAAAACGCTTCCGAATCATCCTCTCGTCATCAGTAATCGACGCCCTGGTAAGAACAACCTCTCCTCTTATAACCCAAAGAAAGAGCAAAATTTCTTCCCCCCCGATAAGCGGCCTCTACACGTGATTATTATTGTTACTATTCTCTAAGCGATAACAGTCTCTTCTCTCTCTTTCTCAGTTCCAAGGTTTCGCGCGCGCTACGGAATTAGAATAAACCTCTTTTTATCTATTCATCCGCTATTTTTTCACAGCCAACGTTGCCGTCGCATTGTTGGTGACGGCTAGACCGTGTATCTATATATATATATAGTGTCGACGATGGCCTTTCGCGGCGCGACTCGACTCCGAGGGAAAGAAAAACAAGAGAGACTTTTGCGATTTTTGCGTTAAACTCTCGCATGCGCGCGTCAAGTTGTGTTCGATTACGCGCGTGCTGGGTATTATGGAAGCGTATACTTGAGAAGCGCGCAAACAAATTACGACTGCGTGCGAGCTAGTCATTCTTTCTTTTGATATATGTATGTGTCTGTTTGTGGATGGCGCGTCGCGGGACAAGTTGTTTTTTCGTGACTGCGAGCTGCGTGTGTGTAGATGAGTGTGACGTCGGTTTTTCATTGATTTTAGTATTAGACGGAGGGAAAAATCATTACGTTCGGTGTCTGTGAAACGTCTGGATATAAATGACACGTGGAAAATTGAAATTGAAAGTGTGTATACCTCGTATATACATGTGTCAGTCTTATTAGTTAATTAAAACGTAAAGATGTAATAGAAGATAAGCTAAAGTGTTTTTATTATACTACCAATTATTTTATTTTCTTTATTTAATTTAAACAAACTACAAATTTCTTACATATAGAATTAAAAGCCACACTCTGTCATCTTAAAATCTCCGTCTAATTCACTGAAGAGACAATTACGACAACGGTTTGCGCGATTGCGACAATTTTTTTTCTCTCTTCATCATCCATTGTATTCCTCTCTGATACATATCAAGTGTATTACAGAGCGAAACGATGCCGAAATAAACCAAAGAGGCTAGAGAGAGAATAAAGGAATCAGAAAAAACCGCGTTCTATATATAGATGTGAATTAGCAAATTCAGTTTGAATTTCATTATTCATAAGGAGAAACCTTAACCCTTGCGAAACCATTCCAATCAGTCGCATTGTATACACATAAACTTTCGAAGCAGAAAATTACCACAAAACTTCACCTATTGACATTCACGAGAGTCTTTTCGTGAAAATTCAACAGATGGATTGGACTATATATGTATATGCATGTGCATTGCAGTAACTTTCATGACGCTTATATACGAGAGAGAAGTGGAACTCGGGAATAGGAGCGATCCCCGTATTACGTTTAGGGGTCACACGCGCGCTTTCCGAGAACTGGTACGAGCGATTCATTCCCGTCGATTGAAATTAATTGTGCAGCGCGACTCGCTGCTATATGCACCGGCGATGTGTATATATATATATATGTGTGTGTGAGAGTGGTAACAGTACAGCGTAGTAGTCGAATGCGACGTGGTCGTCGCGTGCGCGATGTATAATTGCGCGAATATATATAGACGAGTGTGGAGTATAGGAATTTAACGCGGTATGGTCGCTAGTGGCTGGGTTTAGGGTAGGTGGAATTAAAGTATTAATTATTTTACTATTAATGTATACCTTTATTAGAAATTTTTCACATTTTTATATAATAAATTTAAGAAAACAAAATTTTCATAGTACAAAACAGTGGTATAATAAAAGTATCATAGAAACGTGGACCATAGTGGAAAAATGCCAAATCGTATAAAAGCGAGAGGCGCAGTATAAGAGAACGAATATGGTATAGTCATACTTACAGCATGACACTTTACGCGTTCGCTGCGGTGCGACCAACGTGTGCCTCCATTTTCCGGAAAGTATATATATACGCAGCGTAGTCTATTCACGAGGTGCAATAAGATTTTCCAGGAAGAGACATTATTCATCTTTTACGTCTTTCACTGCGTGACGCCGCTACAATTCGAGCCACTCTTGCACGCTGATCAAACTTACGTCGTATTGTCTTAATACCGCCGCGTTACACGGTCACAATTTTGTTAAATGGCTGTAAAATACTATACTAATTGACCATGTCAAATACATAGTTTCCTCTTTCATCTTCTCTATGTCACTAAAGAAACGTATAATAAGTTTGTGAAAATTCATAACGCGATAACCATCAACGTTATATTATTAGATTGAGGAAACCGATAATAATTAATCACCTTATATCACGCCTATAAATAGATCACCAAATAGCAAACGAACTTTCGAATCCGGAACTGCAAACTCACGAGTGGCACCTTATCTCTCTTGCTATTATACGCGTGAAAACTAATAATATCTCCGTAGCCACGTGCTCGTAAGCTGGGATATTATAAGAGCTGTAGAAAAAAAAGAGACAATAACCCGTGCAACGCTTGTGCTGCAGTCGCGAGGTGTGCGAGTATAGGAGATAATGCACACACGTGACGTGTAGACGTAGCGTGCAAGCTCGCACGGTTGCAAGCGCCTGCACGAGAGAAAATTTTTACGAGCGCGCAGTGTGCGGTATGTGAGCGCGTGGCTTTTATTCGTTGGGATGGGAATGTAGAGGTTTCGGAATATTAGGAAATTGGTTTGATTTTTTTTTTAAATATTTGAAGTGGGTTGAAAAAACGGTATTGTTTTTACTGATAGATTTTTTATGGTTGGATGAGTAATTGGTAAACAGGACTTTTTTGAAGATCTTATTTTATTTTTTGTACAGCTGATTTTGATGATATTTCTATTAAATACTGTTATTATATAATTACCATCTTTAATTTTATATATGGACTTTTATTTTTTAAGCAACTAAATCATTCAAAGTAGTAAAAAAGTCAGTTGTAATAGCAATTTTAGTTTGCTATTACAAAAATTAAAGAATTGATTGCAGCAAAAAAGATTATTACCCGATTAATTATGTGGTACAGCACATATCATGTATTAACAATAATAATTGTAATTTGATGCTTTTTTTTTCAGGAAAATAAAAAAGGGCTATGTAACGAGCCTTTTCGCTACCATGGTGATCTTTCTTAAATGGTGATGTGTAATTTAATATTAGCGATAACAGGATTCAGAGTATGAAATGCATTATCAAGAATGTAGGTACACAAAATTACAAGTTGCTTCCTGATTTGACGCACTTAGATTGGCAGTGACACAAAAATAGTACAAAATAAAAGTGTATTTGTGTTCTATTTTAACACAGATGATTTTCCATTATACAGTATAGAGGGTACTAAAAAGACACATGTAGTTACAAAAAAACACCTTGAAAATCAATAATACCATAAGTATTTACAACAACTCAAAAAATTTCTATCACAAAGCTTCCTCTATAGGAGGAAACAAAACCCTCCATCTCCCACCCCTAAACCAAAGCCTACCCTACCACCATATACCCACCCAACGACGACGCACAGCCCATCTCAGCACAAGCGCGTATTATACGCGCGCTTACACACTTATACCTATACGAACAACTCGCGTGTTCGTCGTTGACTTTCGCGGGCGCAGGCGCGAGAGCGCGCGCACACAGCCGAGAGAGTCTCTTTGAAAACTCGCGAGTGCGCAAAGCCCGCAGAGACAATAGGCGCACATGTATGAGAAGGAGCGTTTTGCAGCCGTGCGCCGGCGCGACTTGCGCAATCGCGTGGTTGTAGTGTATATAGAGAGCACGTGTGGATTTGGCGCTGCGACGATGAGTATATATAGGGAATGGGGTAGGTATTGAATGGTGTAGGGGTGGTGTGAGGGAAATTAATGCCAGGTGAGATTGAAGGTTTATGAAAAAGTTAAGTTTGGTGGTGGTAGTGATGGTTGTGATTGAGAACTGAGTTTTCGTGTTTAGGTCTTTACTATAACGTTTAGTATAAAAATCCCACACAAAACAACGAGAGGTTTTATATTAAGAAATTATTCAATATTTAAAAGATTCGTAAATCGTGTTGCCACATGGAAATTGATTACAAGCTAATTCAAAATGTTTTCAAGAACTTTTTAGAAGCTTCATCTACTCCAACTTATTTTTGACCAGCATAATAATCTTTATAAAGATTAAATTGGCTTAAATAAATAAAAAAACTTATTTTTGTTTTATTTGAAAGTAACATTAGATTAAAGCTACTATTACTAGTTCTCTTCGGATTAAAAATCTTTATTTTATTATTTTATTTTATATATCATATTATAATTCTCTAATTTAGTAAATTATTATACATTAAATTAATATTTACAAAAATAAAGTTGCAAATCTATTTATATTGTATAAGCTTATTTTAACGTTCATCATATCAAAAACTTAACGTCGCCAACTTTACACCCCACACTTCACACACCAAATAAAAACCCTCGTGAAAATACTTAACTCCCATGTATACCAGCCTTACATTAACACCCTACCATTCGCGCGTATATATATATAAAACGTTCCGCACTGGTTCGAAAAGTCATCAACGCGCAACAGTGCAAAAGCGAGAAAGAGAGCTCGCTAATAAATTTGATCTCTTTCACCGATAGACGCGCGCGCTCTCGCGAATTAATGCGCGCGTAAAAGAAAGGAAGAGTGTGTATATATATATATATATAAGTGAGTGAGCGCGAGAGCGAGACGTATATAGCGAAAAAAAGAGTCAAGGGCTTACTTGCTTGCTGCTCACCGTGCGGAGGAAGAGAAAGAAAAACGCGAAGAAGAGAGGGAGAGAAAGAGAAAGAAAGAGAGCCTCGACCGCGCGTGAGAAATTTCTCTGGCGGGACCTTGAAGCATCGCCGCGCGAACGCGCGTATATATATATATATATATATATAGTCGTGTAATATAAGGAGCGAATTGCCCGATATATATACACATGTATGTGTAGACCTGCGCATGGGTATTTTTAACCTCGCAATCGTTATTATCGCTGTGTATTTATCATAATTATCGTGAGCTCGCACACACACATATAAAGCGGCAAGGACTGTACAGGAAGTCAGTCGGTAGTGGAAGGAACCACGAGCCGTGTTATTATATGCGAAAGGATATTTTCGGTGGGGGTATAATATAGAGCGTATAAGGAACGTGAACGTTTATATATAGGGACACGAGTGTGCAAAAGACGAAGGGAACGACGACCCGAGTAATTAAATTTGCGAGAGGCAGTTTTTTTTCGTCCGCGAAGATTGTATTATAATGAGTTGGTAATGGGCGAAGTTTAATGGCTGTTAGAAAGAAGAAATGATTCGCGAGTGTATATAGGGTTCGAGTTTCTTTTTTTTGATTAAAGATGCGCGGTGGGTTAAGCGGCTAATTAAAATAAATTTCATTCGCATCTATTACCATGTTATATTTTAACGAATCGTCGTCGTCATTATATCAAATTTTACTACTTTTACTGGGAACCCAGTAGGATATTTCTAACGATAAATCAAGTTTGACGTAGAATGCGTTATTAGCGGAACCAAAAACTAAATTGCTATATCTACCAAAATGAAAAAAACGATAACTTGAATCTTGACAAAATACATGTATACACGTATATATATACGCATGGGTCGGGGCAAACACTTTCGTTACTTTCCCCTTACGAAAAATTTCATTTAGTTACATCACACGTGTGCCTACCTCGCCTTTCCAATCTTTTAATCAACCTCTCGGGATCCTTTCTACGCAGACGCATATATACATACATACATACACACACACAGAAGTTCGACCCATTCACGCTCATCATCGCGCACAATACAAAACGTTCCTCGCTATGTATATCCCCGCACGTTAAAAGCAGACTACTCATAATCGCCGAAATAAAACCAGACCATCAAACACACACACACAGTCGTCGTGCGCTCATCCGATGAAAAAAAAGAGAGAGAGAGAGAGATACACAGACACGTAGGTGGAGAGACGAGCAAGGCGACGCCGAGAGTGAAAGTAGTCTATAGAGAAGAGAGAGAGAGAGAGAAAGAAGGCGACGACCGAAAAAAGAACGCAAGCAAGTATAAAGCTATACACACTCGGCAAAGAAATGCGTGGAGATGCCGCCAAGTCGTCTGTCCTTGATCCATAATTCTTTCTCTCTTTCTTTCTGCTCAGGTCTCTGCGTATAATCGTCGCGCGCTCGCGACACGCCCGCGATGCATCGAGAAAAACTTGCGCGCGAGTTGACAATTAATGCGCAAGCACACGCGCGTGTGTATGTGTGTGAGTATACGATCCAGAAATGGTGGGAGACGAGAGGGTATAAGATTCGAAGAAACGCATTAGGACGGAGCTGCGAAACGCTTAATTCGATGCTGCGTGAAAGAACTGCGAATGCGTGTGTGTGTAGATGTGACAGTGTATAGGCTTTTTTGTAGAAGTTGCTGTGTGTATATATATATATATGAGAGAGACTGAAAGAATGGTGAAATCAGCGGACTGAAATAGCCGCATTATTGTGGAAACGTATAATATTGTGATACGTGAACGGTGATGGAACGACCGATGTCCTGTCAATCTTCTTATCTCACCGATTCGTATATAATAGCACGTTGGCTTGGGGTCCCAGAATTTACATTAATAATAAGTAGCTTTTATCGTAATATACCTTGTGAGATAAAATGTTTCCTTCAAAACAATGCAAAATCATTCGTCATCCTCTTTGATCTTCTATTTTTAGAACAGCATAAAAATATATACACGCACAAAGGCAAAGTTATAACCATGACGTTTCAAACGGCGACAGTATAGCTATATATAACGTTAAAATCAACGTTTACCAAATAACTTGTGCCTCTCTATTATACATTCGGTTTTGAGTAATCTTTTGCCATACTAAAATACTTTACCCTTTCAGCGCCACTATGGAACAAAGGCGATTTCAAGATATATATATATATGTATACGCAACCAATCCAACTATACCGCGCACTGGTCATTTTCCAACAATGCAGCACCTTTCCACGAACGCTCAACACCCCCGTTCAAAATATATATATATATATCTACCTAAACCGTATATTTTATCCTTTAAGCTACGATACAATTCTAATCCCATTCCTGCACCTCTATATAGCAATTTTCTCCCATCCATCCATCCACCGTCCCTCCTGAAAATCCTGGAACTCTAGCTTACACACCATCGTCATCATCTCTGTAAGATAATCCTTGGTGCACCCGCATCGATACCGATAAATCACTTCTCTCACTCTCTCTCTCTCTCACACACAACCATCCCCTTGCAATATAATAAATTCGCCTTATGTTCCGCGAACCTACCCGCGAAGCGCATAAACCGCGAACAATCCCACAAAGGCTACCGTGTGCCCAACAGCAGCAGCAACAGCAGCGGGCATAATAAACTCCTTCGCGTTCGCAACATCCTCCTCCTTCTCTTCTGCGGGAAGCAGCAGCAGCAACAGCAGCAGCTTTCAACGGCAGCGAATTAAAAGTCGAAGAAATGCGCGAGAGAGCTCTCCATAAAACAAGTCATCCGGCTGAAATCGCCTGACCTTCGGACGCGAGTTCTGTATATGTGTGTGTGTGTGTGTGCTCTCTTGAAGAAAGAAGAAAGAGAGAAAGAGAGAGGAGCGTCCTCGGGAGGGACCGGTATATACACCCAGGATTCCCACCTCCTCCCTTCCTTACGACCTTTCTTCGCTCTCTCACTCTCTTACTCTCTTATATATATATAAATCCTCTCCTTCTCTCATACACCCGTCTACCTCCTGCGCGCTTTCCTTCGACTCCTACGAGCTTCTCTCTCTCTCTCTCTCTCTCTCTCTCTCTCTCTCTCTCTCTTGGTTTCTTTCTCTCTTTAATGGGTATAGATCTCGCGCCGCGCGCTCTCTCGCAAACCGGATTCGCAATATAAAGCGGCGCGACGCGAGATATACACGGTCTAGCACCTATGTCTGTACTCTCTTTCTCTCTTTCCCTCTCTCTCTCTCTCTCTCCTTGCACGCGCGTGTATCCTTCTTTGTCCGCCGTCCGTCGTACATATATATATATACACACAACGCCGTTTCCTTTCTTTTCCCTCTCTGCTTGAACGTATATAGCACTCGGTGAGTGTGTGTATATATATATATACGTATAACGATTCGCTCGAGTGAAAGGGAGAGGAAAAGGAAAGGGGGATGTGGTGGCATTGGCGCGAGTGTATTACCCGCACCGCCGTTGCCGCCGCCGCCGCCGCTGCCATGGACTCGCGCACGGTGAGAAAGGTGCAAGTGCGATATTCCGCGCGAGTGAGGTTCGCGCGCGCGCGCGTATAGAGGAAACGAGAGAGAAGGGAGAAAGAGAAAGAGAGGAAGGAATGGGAAAAATGGTATAGAGAAAGAGAGAGATAATTTGCATGGGATAGATTCTTTCTTTTTTTTTTTGTCAAAGGGAAGGGAATGTGATTTATACGAATCAATCGGGTGATTTATCAAGGCGCGTGGTGGCTAATTGTTGAAGACTCGCTAAATCAGGCCGAGTATATATGTATACATATATATATAGAACGTGTGCGGCTTGAGTGGCTGCAGATCGGGTTAATGGTCTCAAACGTTCACTACTCGGATAATTAGTAGTTTCGAAGAAGGTGATTTTTTTTTACTTCAGTCGGGTGTGGTATATATATACATACGTGCGCAGACATGGACAAATTGTGCGGCGGCGGTTGACGAATTGGAAACGAGTTTGTAGGGGATAAAATTATACCGAGAGGTTTTTGAAAAATGTATCTAAGATACAAGCTGCAGCTCGCTCACTTAGCAGGTACTTTGCGTAAAGTTTTGCGCACTTACGAGAAAGGAGGAAAAAAAATTGATAATGACTTGTGAAATCGTTATAGATCGGACAGGAACAAAGTCATTAACGCGCGGCGCAGTTTATATTGCCCGTTAATTTCTACATTCTCTCCTATGGGTTTGCATAGAAGTTTATTAGATATAAAAGAGTTCAGAGAACCGGAGCGTGTGTATTATCAATGTCGCTTGTACCATGTCATCATTTAAATCGATATACACAACGTAATTCTATCAAGTCGCGTTATACAATTTTATCTGCACAATTAAGATAAGTGTGTGATGTGTGTGCAGTACCGACGTGTTTCCTCGAAAATTAAAATACAAAGTATATGCAAGAATAAAAAAAAAAGATTAAACGTGCGTATCGTAAGCTGCTCCGAAATAAAGCTATATATAACGACACTTACAAACGAATCCATCGAGGAAATGATCGCGGATAGAATTTATACACATTCTCAGTTTTCTTTTTTTTTCATCACAACGTATAATATGCAGGCGACGGTAATTTTGTTTGTTTTACGGTTACACGCGGTGTGATTTACTTTACGAGTCATCGCGACAGAGGAATGAAATGCCTCATTTCTTGCCTGGAGGTGTAAAGTTTATGACGCCGAAAAGAGTTGATTTCAACACGTCGCTACACTGTATAATGTTATATATATATACGCGCGTGTCTGATAAAACGGAATGTATACACGTACGCAGTTATTATACGGTTAGTGGTCAAGACAAGGGAAAAGGTTTGCTCCAACCATCATAATTTAACGATCCTTCATATACTTAATAATAACATTATATCCTCCATTTATTTCTTTATTAATAAAACATTCGAACATTGCCATCCTAAATCTCAGCTCGCGAGCGAAAAATTGTTTACCTCGCGCGGTCATAAACCATGCCTGACACATCGCTTAAATCTCGCACTCTACTGCAACCCATTAACAACAGCTCAGCGAAAAATCTCTCTCTCTCCTTCTCTGTTTTGGAGCTTGAAAAAATTCCACACGACGCATCTCTCCTCACACATATATACATATATATATAACACCTGTGTAAAAAAAATGTTCAATGTCCCCTCCGAAACCTATATATACACCAACATGCGAATTATCGCTATGCGTCTTCCCCTTCTCCCGAAAAATCCTCTCTGTTTACCCCGCAGTCTCGCCGGGTGCGAGACGTTCGCGCGCATATATACAATATACACGCGTGCGCGATAATCAGCTGAGCGAGTGCAAAAAGAAGAAAAAAAAAAGCGCGCGGAGGAACGATGGATTCGCTAATTATAGCGTATATGCCCGTGTGAGTGAGTCAGTGTCCGATAAAAAAAAATAAAGAATCGTCTGCCACGCTGCGTGCGATAAAAATATATATGTATATATATATACATAGAAGTGTAAGCGGGATAATTCGCGAGTATTCAGTCGGCGAGAGATAAGGGGAGAAAGTCGTCGTATATATGTCGTATATATGTATATAGGAAAGATTGTGATATGGTATAGATCGATTGGAGTGTATATATATATAGTCTGGATGTCGTCGTGTATAAGGATTTGAAATGCAGATGTTGAAGGTGAGGGTCGACATATGGGGATTAGACGTCGAGACGAGGTAAAGGAGAGCTCGTGATTGAATTCCAGTATACGACCAATGGACTTTGACTATATGGAGATTATCTAATTTTTATTTGGGGTCGTGTTATCGCAACTGGTATCTTGATATGTGTATGCGTTATATATGCGAAGATTGAAGCGAGGTCTAAAGTTGAAAAAGTTTCTGCGTGAAGTGAAATATATACTTGGTATACGTGATATTTCGTGGTTTAATGAAAATTCTTAGAAATTTATGGTTTTCTTTAGTATAATTGTAAATTACAATATACGTTATGTGAAATCGTTGATTTTTGTCGCATTTGTGAATCTACTTTCCAAATATTTCCTAGTCATGTTATAGCGATTACGGTCAACTCCGTTTTACAAATTGGAGAAAAATAGACACTTCCTACCAATGAAAGTAACGTTAACCCTTTTCACATTACACTTACACGATAAAACTCTACTATCCCTCCTATCACCCCTAATTTTCTCTTCTCCACATCACCAAAACCCTCCCCACATCGTAATCGGAAAAACAACGAAAAGCTCACTTACTACTACAACACACACACACACACGTTACGCAACATCGGCCTTCCTCGCGCTCTCCGCGATCTTTCAATTTTAATCAGACCGCCGCACCGAGTAAATAAACATCGAAGTCGTCGAAGAGCTCTCGATAACTTTCGAGGCCTTGGACTGAACGTGCCAGCGCCGATAGGCACACACAGTGAATATTCGAAAAGCGCGGTTAGGACGCGTATATTGCCGCGTATATAGAGCTGCGAGACGCGTACAAATATTTGCGAGAGAAGAAGAAGAAGAAGAAGTGCGCGAGATTTTCATACGAGGTCGCGGGCAAATAACTTTTATTGCGCGAGTTTCGTTGTTTTGCATATTATACATGCGTGTATATAAAGTCGCGTGGGTTTGACGTATCAAGCGTATATATACTATTGCTGTTGTTGAGGAACAATACGATGGATGTGTATATATATGGTAAATATAAAGTTGTTGATTTCTGGTGTGGTAGGTTTCGCGTGGTATATATATAATAATGAGAGATTGGGTAATCGAATGGTTCTGTGAATGAATGCAGCGTTGGAAAAGTACGTGCGATCGAAGGAAAAATACAAATACTATACTATAAATGTGGGAAAGAGCCTCGAAAGTTTATCGTATATATAGTAAAACCGCGGAGACAACGGAACGCTGATAATAACGAACGCACATGTGTGCGACCGAACCACATAGCTCTTACTTTCGCGCTTCTCGTTCTACATCTATATATAATAAATCCAAGTATTATATATATAGTATCGACCTCGGTGGGATCTATAGTTTATCGATCATCGCGAAGGCGATTTACTATCTCTGATTAACTTTTCCATAAGTACGTAGTGGAATATTTTTGTAAAGTTTTTTTTTCTTTTTCTTTTCGTGAACTATACTATACTAATCGAAAGAAACAGAACACAAGCTGCGTGATTATATTGCAGTGTAATGCAAAAAATTTAGCGCGAATCGAGAGGTCGTATAGTATAAGTTTTTACCTAAATCATGTGTTCGAATATATCTAATACATTTTTTGGCCTCTCCGCCGATTCCACGCTTGCGTGCTATACTTGATTTGCGACCTGGTTTCAATGCCGCGGTCCTCGATTCAAATTGTTTCCAAGTCGTTCTAAATGCGCACTCGATATACTTGGCACATACTCGAATCTCTTCCAATATCATTTGTGAGAAAAAAAATATATATTCATTTTTAATCTATATTATACATATCGGATTATTCTTTTTTATCAATAATTTCCATTATATTATGCTATCGTCGTTGTAAACCGTACAGATTTGGAAGATTTTATCAACGAGACGCAATAATATCAAAACAATCTTTAACAATGTATTTGCAAGAAAATCAAAAGAGTGAAAAGATTCTATTAGATTCGATTTTCGAATATCCAGTCACGACTGAGTAACATATAAATAATCTACATAGCGGTCGAACTGCGCCTCTCGCAGCTCTCCACTAACGCATAATCGAAAATTCAAACATTACACATCGACACTTCTATCTCGGTAGAGTCTATTTCCGAGCGCGCCTTGTACCCCGAAAAAACTGATTTGCCATTTCGCAGCTGCGACCACCGTCGTCTCGATCAGAAAACTCGCTCTGAATCGGCTCTTAGACAGATATGATTCGGTTATAACAGGCCAGAGTGAGTATGATATCGCAAGCGATATAGAAATTTTGGGCGTTCTGAAAGTTTATGTAGTTATAATAGATTGTGTTATTATAAGTTATAATTATAAATAAATAGGAACATTGTTTATATAGTTATTCTTTAAATAATTTGAAATTAAATAAAAAAAGAAAGTATACTATTTTCAGAACGAGAAATTCACTTTCATTTCAAGCTACTTTGACTAATTGGTGGAAACTGAAAAAAAATGGATAAAGAAAAACCATTTGACTAACTGAAAAATATGTATACAAGCAATAAAGATCTTTTTTTTTTAAATCATACATATAAGCTCACTAACCTACACGATACTTCCTCAACCCCACCTGTTGCCATCGATCCTCCAAACCTTCAACCCCCACTATCCTCCTTCCAATATTACAATGTTTACGGACATCACCAACTCTCGTCTCCTGATAAGATATCCAAACCCACTAACCGCCACTCACACATACATACATTCGAGACAATCGTCGAATAAAAGCGCACGCGACGATATATAACACACACACACATATATAGTGGGGAGGAAAACAACCTCGCTCTCCGCGCTCTTTCTCACTTCTCGCCACGTGCGCAGAGCGAAAAAAGGAGCTCTAGAAGCGTGCGACGCGCGCGCGTTAGAAAGGAGATACGCATCTGCAAACTGTGCACGCGTATATGTATGTATGTATGTGTATATACGCATGCGGGGACGAGCACAAGGTCTCTCTCTCTCACTCGTCGTATATAGAGATGCGCGCATCACGTTGAAAACAGAGCCGAGCATATATATATATACCGAGCGCGGGTGTTATCTGAACGAGTGCATATATATACGCACTTGCTGTCACGAGAAGAAATTTGAATATATATTTTTGAGAAGAGAAAGAATTGTAATGGATATGTATATACGTATATAGGTATATATCTACGTGCGAATATATAAACGTTATCGCAACGACGCGCGACGATGACTTGCAGGGCCACTCGATACACGCCGGCGCCTAATAAAGATAATGCGCTTTGTTGCGCGCGAGACGCTTTTTCTCTCTCTCTCTCTCTTACTTTGTCGACGTGAGCGATTATGACGAAGAACGTTTCGAGGTGAGAGATGAGAGAGAAAGATGAGGGTTTTGTTGTGGACAGTATGAGAATTGCCTGCACGTGCACGTGTGTATCTATTATACGCGAGATTATAATAGTTGTATATAAGCGCGAGCCAAGTAAATTTCGTCACTTATTTAGTGCCGATAAGAGAGATAAGACATTTCTTTAATAGTGGTTGAAGAATGCTTTCGTATATTATATACATATGCCGCGATCTTTTGTCGTTGATTTCAGTGTCTAATCGTGTATGTATAGAAAAATATGTAGAGTGTGTATATATCTGACCGCGATGTTTGTGGCTTAATTATAGAATTTGTGTCACGTATGCGTATTATGTGTGTTTAGGTGTATGAGAAAATTTGGTCGATATACGTGTAGGTATGTTGTCAATATTTGTATATGCGACAAAGTATCGTCGAATGTGTTATAGAAATTTAGAGGTTGTTATAACATTTAATTCTTATACGATACAACATGATTATTTGTGATACTATACTTTTAGAAAAAAAATAGATTTATCGTTTCAGCTTATTCGGCGAAATTCTGTAAAAACACATCGATAGAATGATATTCTTAAATTTCGTCTGCATGCTCTCTGGTTATATCTACAAAAAAAAAATGCGTTTTCGACCGCACGAAAAATGAGAAATCGTAACAGGAGAAAAGCAAAAGAGCCGGGGAGAAAGAAGGAACCTGAGTATAAGCAGAAAAAGTAGTTGGCGAATGCGTAAGATAAAAAAGTGAGCAGGTCAGTCAAAGAAAGTCTATAATGCGTTGTATATAATGTAATATAAACAACTTTCGGATAAGACGAAAGTGAGTCGACCGATGTGAGTCAGTTATATTTGATTACGAGAATTAAAATTGAAATTTCATATTCGAATGCACTTGTATATTATAAAGATAAAGTAATTGATGATCCTGTGTATATATGTATATATACAGGAAAAAAAAATCGTAGTAAAAATAGCCATATTTGATAATGTAAAAGGAAAACAGACTCCAATTATCCAAAATTGCAATAATTTAGGAATGGCAATTTATTTACCATTACATCATGATAATTTGTTTTTATGTTCCTTACCTGTCCCACATTTACAACACGAAATAATAATGTTTACTATATTATTTTTCTTCATGTATACAAGAAATAGCGATACGCACGATACGTTTTAACAATTATTCCTCGCGTTTTAAGCCTAAACAGGACTTGTATGAAAACCTGAGTGATAAATAGTATAATGAGAAAAGTGTATTCCAACCCACACTTTATGTGTAAAAATTAATAAAGAAACCCAATAACAATAAAAAAAATTTCTTACTTCTCAAAAACATCCACTTTACCACCATCCCCCCAAAATACTACCAGCAAATCCCTTCTTAAAAAAGAGATACGAGAAAAGTGAAGCCGACTAACATGTGTTCTGATTGGTTGATCTTAATAAATAAATATTTCTAAATTAAAATAATATTGTCATTAAGGTTTGTTGTATTTATTATCAATATTTTACTATAACATGATTATATGTATTATGAACTAATGTGTATTCACTCAATGTTTTTAGTGTAAGATAACGGAAGAAAAAGGAATGACTGACGTTCTTATATTGCGAGTTCTTAAGTATAGGGATTTATAAAAACATTTTACTTCATTCTATTTCACTATAATCTATAATATCTGTACAGAAGACTATATTTTAGTTATTATTTATCCATAATATATCTATTTATAATATTTTTATTGCCGATATTGCTATTGCCCGCGCGTAGCGCGCTTGAGTAAATCTAATCATTAAAATTCAGCATCAAAGCCCAGGAGTCTGCAGTGTCGACTATAACGCGACAGTGTGAGCAGTAGGCATATATACATACCCATGGCAGTACCAGGGCAAAGAGAACGTTTCTCTCCTTCCACGTAGTATATATACCTTATATCCACATCCACGTGCATATACACATATATATATGGTACAGAGGGCCGAGCTAAGTGGACTCGGGCGCCTGCGACCGCGAGAGAGAGAGAACGAGAAAAGCGAGAGTTATTATATACATGCTCACATACTAAAGGGTATATATATACATACATATACGCGAGTATAGAATATAACAGCCTCTCGTCGCGTCTATATAGAGCATGCAAGAGACGTGCGAGCTGCCGAAGCTTTTAGGCCGAACTTTCTCCTAACCCTTCGCGCGCGCGCGCGCGCCCCCCGCACGCGCGCAGGTATATACTTTGACTGAAGGTTATATCGATGGACCGTATATACGACGGTACGAACCATGCGAAGGGAAGTATATGGCCGTAAATTTAAATTGATGGTTATTAATTATTAGCGTCGTTAAAGTTTCCTTTGTCGTGCGTTTAGTGAAAGTGTAAATATTACGCGGCACAATATTGCGTGAGCAGATTCTTTTTTTTCTTTTTCTTTTTTTTGTTATATATACTCCGAAGGGTTATTGTGATTTATGAGAGGTTTTCTTTTTCTCGTATACCCAATTTTTGTTTGCTCTTCTATATATACGCAACCTTAACTAAATCATCGCGGAGTAATTTAGTAAAATTGAATTTCAGTGAAATTTACACACAAGATCGTGTATATGTTGTATAGCGAGTTCGCAATGGATATATATACAATTATATATCGCTATCGCGCATTAAAACGCAGTTATTCATTCCTATAAATACTAGGAAAGCAGCGCGTTGCCACTGCCGCCGTCGACGCGCTTTTATCAAGCGCTAGATCGTGCCCACCGCGAACTAGGGCACGTTCTTATCAGTGCTCCAAAAAGCGACGACGCGTCCTCAAGCTAAAAGCAGAAAGTGATGAGCGTGAGAGAGAGAGAGAGAGAACCGCGTGGCGACGCATTCCGAAAAAAAAAGAAAAATCGAGGCGTTCGTTTAATATATATATATATATATAGGTATAGAGAGGAAATTTAGTTATAAGAACAGCTGGTTACATTATGCATGAGTATGATATATATGTACCTATATACACGCATGACTTTCCTCGTTCAAAAGTGGATCAAATCTGTTTGAACGAAGAGGTGGTGCGTTTAGTATATATGTGTGTGATGATAGGATTGTTGCGTAATTTTCGTGACTGTCGACGGGAATATTATATGGGGTTTGAATAATTCCAATATAGGAGAGAGATTCAATCGATGTATCTGATACACGTAGAAGTTTAATAGGCACTTTTGGATGAAAGTTCAAAGATAAAAGACTTCCACAACAAAAAACTGTAATATCCATTATCCAACGCGTACCTATACTTTGTCACCCACAAAAAGCCATAAACCAACGCAACAAACAGCCATTCTTCTCTTCTTTCTAAAAAAAAAACGAACGAAACGAGAACTTTCCTAAATCGCGCGTATTATATAGACAAACCGCGCGCGACCCGTAACCAGCGAAATTTTTCGAAATGCTCTAGAAACGCTTGGTGTTGGATTATACGATGTTTAGCCATTTCCTCTCTTTCTCTCACTCTCTTGCGCGCTCGAAACAAGTGAAACCCACAAAAGTCGCATTGTAAAGTCCCCATTGTGACGTCACGTGGTTACGCCTTGTAGCATTGTGACATCACCTCTCTCTCTCTCTCTATCTTACTGGTGTGCCCCCTTTCAAAATCTCTTGTCGCATGCCTCGTCTTCATTTCTCCACGCGCGCGCCTCGTATATATACCAGTCTAATCCCTATATATATATATATGTGTGTGTGTGTATGTATGTATGTAGATACTACTCATCCCTTGAGCATGATGTTACAGTATATAGATACAAATTAGGCAGAACCTCTCTAATCTCTCTCATACTCCTGTGTATATACACTCTATCCCTCTATCGGTACGGTATATAAGAAGTGAGAAGAGTGGAGGGAGAATTTCCACTCGAAAATCCTCTCACTCTCGCTCCGAAAATCGGCTCGCGACTCCGATGTGTATATACACATACACACAGAACACGACCAACCCTTTCACCGAGAGCAGCCAGCGCCTTGTACACCTATCTCTCTCTAACTAGCTCTATACATTTGCGTTCGCTTGAGCGAGAGAGAGAGAGAGAAAGAGCAAACTGCACACCTGAGCAAGCGAGAGCGAGACAGAACCTCAGCTACCACTACCACCACTCTCACTCTCTCTCTCTCTCTCTCTCTACCACCTCCGCAGCGCTAGTCGCGCGCACGCCGCTCTCCACCACCTTGCCGCCTCTCTGCCACCTCCACTCACTCACTCTCTTTCTCTCTCTCTCTCTCTCTTACTCTCGCTTGCGAGCGCGCGCGCGCGCGTGTCCTAGGCGAGAGTGAGTGAGTGAGTGAGCAAGTAAGAGAGAGAGAAAGAGTGAGAGAGAGAGAGGGCAGGCCCGCGCGCGCGCTGCGCTCTTTGCGCAAAAGTTACGAGAGAGGCTCGCCGTCGCTGCTGCCGCTCTGCCTGCCGCACTACTACACTCGGCACAAGTCCGCGGAGAGCACGAGCGCACTCCCGCGCGAGAGACCGGAAGAGAGCACACACACACACACTTACTCTCTCGCGTTTATAGTATATACGTACAAAGCGTATATATATATATATAGAGTGAGTGCGCACCGTGGCGAACCGCGAGTGTTTATACATATATATATATTTATATGTATATACGGGATGCATCGACGATTCGTTACAGTATATAGTGTATATTAACGGAGCAGTATAGGAACCGGCAGTGTGTTGTCAACGACGGTGGCGCAAGCAGCGGCGCTGCGGCAGCTTACAATTCGAATTTGCCCGCGCCTTATAGCAGACGATAACGCACATATAACAGCATATGAGAGAGGAGAGGATCAGTGCGTGCGTGCAAAAGAAAGAAGAAAAAAAGAAGTGCATGTGTGCAGTGTACCCGCAGAAGAGAGCACGAGCAGTAGCAGTCGAGTGTAAAACGGAGTGGGCTGCACACAGTCGCTTGCGCGCCTTCTCTCTCTCTTCGCTACTACTACTACTACTACGAGCCCGCGTTCGCTTGCTCGCGAGAGAGAGAGAGAGAGAGAGAGAGTTGTGTAAGAGCTTGAAAGTAAAAGTTGAAACCGCTTCGAGTTCGGCTCTCCTTCTGCCTCTTTGCTCGCTTGTGCGCGCGCGCGCGCGTTAAAATTCGATCCGGCCCGCGAGTGTCTCCCGAGGCTCCGACCGGACTGCCGCCCGAAAACTCTCTGTGCTGTCCGTGCGAGTTGTCGTCGTTTTTTTTTTATTTAGACGAAGAAGAAGAAGAGGAGGAGTAAGAGAGAAGAAGAAGAAGAAAGTGATTCGGGTCAGTGGGTCGAGGGAATCTCCCGCTGCTACGAAGAAGAAGAAGAAGAGGAACAACAGTGAAGAGTGCGAGTGAGAGAGAGAAATGCAGCAGGAAGAGGAGAGAAGCTAAGTGTGTAAGAGAGAGAATTCGCGCTTGCGTAACCTCGACCTCTCTCTCTTTATTTCTCTCTCCATCTTTCTCTTTTCGGCTCGCACGCACGCACACGCGCGTAGAAGCAGCAGCCGAGATACACAACAAGTGGCAGATATATATATATATATACGCGAGAGAGAAGTTAGCGCACGATCGAGCACACGTGAATGACGACGTATATATATATAGAGAAACAGCGTAGAGAGAGAGAGACGTAGCGAATGGCAAGAAGCTAACGTTGATGTGAGCTCTTTCAGTGCTTTTCTACTTTTACTCGCGCGCGCGAGCAGAGAGCGAGGCTGCTGCTGCCTGGCGTACAGTGTGTTTCGTAAAAGGCGGATTACAAAACAGCGCGAGCGCGCTCCTATATAGCGGCTCTCTGTGTATATATATCTGTGTGTACATATATATATGTATATCCCTATCGTGCGCGTGTGTGCTGTGAATATATATATATATATATATATAGTGTTATACTCAGCGCGAAGACAAGGATATATTAGAAAGAAAGTTTAAGCGCAAGGGGAATATAGATATATAGTGCGCAATATACAGCGAGCGAAATAATCGACGAAAGAGAGTGGAAAAATAATCCAGAAGGAAAGAGAAGCCGAGTATAAACGGCGGCAGTGCTGCAGCAACAGCAGCAGCAGCAACGGCAGCAGCAAAGCGAAAGGATAAAGAGAAAGGAATAGGAGAGGCAAGCCGCTTACGCTCTCGCGCCCGCTGAGTCCTTGAAGCGATCGCTCGTCGAGAGTGAGAGTAAAAGTGCTGCCGCTTGTTATTTTCTTCTACCTCCACAACGACGACGACGACGACGACGACGACGACGACGGTGAAGAGGAAAGTGGTGGTGGTGGTGGTGGAGGCGGTGGCGGAGGTTGTTGTATCTACGACCGGGGCTGGTTGACCCTGGACTCGTCGTCGGCTATAATAGAAAGAAAAGAAAGAAAAACAGTGCGCGTGCGCGATGATGATAATGGTTACGATGAGGACCAGCTGACAGCACCTGCGTATAGTGAGTGCGGGTTGTTGTTGTTGTATATGGTATATATATAGTAGCAGTGCGGGTGGTTATATTATTGTATAATATATATACACGACTCTAGTAAAAAAAAACAACGACATAAATAGTGTGCGGTCGTGAGTGTGGAAGGAAGGAAGGAAGGAAGGAAAGTTGGAAGGAGAACGAGAAAGAATATAAGTAGTAAAACTTGGTTTAACAAAAAAAAAAGGTTAAATGTCATCGATGTGCGACGCGTGGGGCAACCCCGTTGTCCTGCAACGACGCGGTAGTCGAGGAGACGCGCGTGAGGCTGTGCCTGGACGCGGACTGATCATCTAGCGACAATACGTATTATTATTATTTATCTGAGTGATCGTTTTTTTTTTTGGTTCGTTCTGTTTGTCAACTCGTATCGTACGAGGTTTACTTGTGCATCGCGAGGATAGAGAAAGATATATAACAGTGCAAGGAGAAGGAAGAGGAGAAGGAACCGTGGTGTGTGTTACACACACACACACACGTGGAACCGGCTGGATCTACGCTGACAGGTTGGTGGTTATTGCTGTTTATATAGTGCATGTGTGTATGTGTCTGTGTATGATTGGATGGACGATTATAGAAGAAGTGGCTTTGGTAAGGGAAGTGATAGTGCCGGGTGGACTTTTTTTTATGAAGTGGTTATGATCAGTTGTAATTGTGGTAAAATAAATAAAATGTAGAACCATCGTTGTTGTTTCCATATAGAGTAGGAAGCTGAGCGTCGAGTGTTACGTGTTATATAGACTCCGAGCGAAGCAACAAGTGGTTACCGTGCGTTATTGATCGTAGCGGCGAGTTGTATATACTGCTCCGGTTCTGCACCGTGAAATTCACAAAATGATTCGGATTTCTATATAAGCTAAACCGCGTAGCTTTGTTCGTTAAATATATGAAAAAGAAAAAAAAACGTGAGTATATGCTACGATTAGTTGGTCTGGTCACGTTCAAGGGGAAATGCTTGCTATTTCAAGGTCACGAATGAAATCATCATCGTTATAATGACAGCCGGGTTATTTTGACACTTGTAGCGCACACTCTTCGCATCTATATCTATACACGCGTATACAACAAAAGACAGATTGCCTGCGGAGTTTCCAAACGTCGGTATACCGTGAAATTACAATTGTGTCTTTATATGTATATGTTTATAAATGATACGATGATCGGTATTATATATATATGTATGAGAACCAATTCGCGTCGGTATATATACACGTAGTTCTTTTCGTGAAAGAAAAAAAAAACAAAAAATTTTTTGATAAACACGAGCGAGAGAAAAAAATTTGTGAGGCCATTAATCTTTCTACATTTCCCAAGACGTCATTGACATACACGTGGTGAACTGAAGTTCGTTGGGAAGCTAAAATATTGCGTATTCAATGTTAGACCGTGTTTTTCGACGACACACGTAGTGGTTATAGTGGTCATGGTGGTGGTATTAGTAGTCGTGATAGGTCTCTTAAAATAACTCATGTGCGGGGGAATTATGAAACGCAAAAGAGATAGAGAGAAACAAAAACACAAACTGTTTGTGCTTTTTCCTTATGCCGAAAGCACGATTTTTCTATTCGACAACAAACGTGAATCGGTATATTATACGTGTCAAATGTAAGATTACCAAAGTACTCTAGAAACCGCAGACCTTAGCTTATTTAGAATAATATTTACAGTTGTATTCGGAATAAGCGCGGGTGACGTGTATTATATTTATTATAACATCGTGGTTCATTCCTATCGCAAACAGTATTTTCGAGCTTGCGATGAGTGAAAATCAAATCTCGTCGTCGAGAGATAACAACGATGTCTTTTTTCGCCAGCATCACCTGTCGCTAAAATAAATCGTCATCTTCGATATATCCTACCTTCGATATCTTCGTCAGATACAACAAGTCGCGTATAAACAAACATCACAACACAATATATGTATTCCACGTCAAGATCGTGTAAACACCTGTGTATACGCGAAAGAATCAATTTCTCTCCCAACAACGTATACGCACACCTCCAAATTTAAAGCTCGCAGCCTCTTTAGACCAAACGAGCACGTTACAATAAAGATAAGAATCGTCCAAACACGGCGCAAAAACATAACATATATATCGTGCCGCTCGCGCATAGGTTTTTTGCCCTCCTATATATATAAGCCAAACCAGGAAATACCCATTAGTATATAATAATACGTACGATGATTTAGACACTAGAGGAAAAACAATCCAAAAATAAAACATGTGCGTAGCTTTCTTCTACGTCGTCGTCTTATTATTTTCTTATCCACGCTTCCGATGTATATATGTATAGTTGAGACCGAGACTTTGCGCTATCTTTCACTCTTTCGCGATAACGAATCTCGATGTTGCGAGTGTGATCTTACTATTACGTTCTGCTTGTATATATACATACATACGCGTGAGTGCGTATATATATGTTTACCTCCGGTTCAATGCAAATGCACGAGCAAGATACACAGATGTGCGTGTTTTTCCTTGCCCCAGTAGCTTTCGACTCTTCAGCGACGGGAATAGATTTGAAGTATAATATAAGCGCATTGCTTTGCCTCGTAATATATACTTAAGTTGGAATTCGGCCGATTTCGTCAGGTAAAAAAAAGGCGTCAATAAAAATTTTTTGTTTAATAATCCTCAGGGTAAATTTGTCATCTTTCCAGACATTGTATATACCGTGCAAACATAAGAAGTTTATGAGATAATATTTCACTGTACGATTAAAAAAGAAATTATATACACACTTTCTCGTTATAACCAAAAATACACGACGCATTTCAAATCAATCCGTAACTCAATAAAAATACTATTTTTTCTTTTGCTCGCCTTTCTACCTGACATCCCAAATTCAAGTTCAAACTCGATTTCCGACGCACGTCCCAAGGTGAGAGAAAGAAAAAACAATGTAATAAATTAATATGTAAGGCGCGCGTGACTCACCTACAGTCACAACCCACACTATATACACTCGTCATCAGCATCATCATTATAGTCGAAAAATTCCCCCATCCTAAAATATAAGAACTCCACGTCGGTGCTACATAGCCGCCCACTTCCTGCAATTTTCACGGTGAGGAAGGTTGCAGAATTGTAAATCAATTTCTCGCTCTCATCGTGTATATATAATAGCCGATGTCGGCTGCCGATAACGAAGATCCAAAGTACACGCGTCGCGCGCTCGCTCGATCGGCGCTAGATATATATAAACACACGCGCGACGTGTGATTGCAAATAAAAACATTTTGCGACGACAGTGTGATGAAAATGATAACGAAAAGTGCGTGTGTTGTATATATACGTAAAGGATTTGGTTTTCAAGTGTGCACTAGCTATGAATCTTTTCTTTTTTCAATTTTTATGTAAACCTTAGTGTTCTATGGTTGAAGCCACAATTTCGAAAAGTTATACTCTTTCCCCTATCCTCAAAAAGACAGTCGAAAAAGACCTCGGCAAAGTTACAAAACAGGAAAGACACTACAACACGCGCGTAAACTATCGCGCGCCGTGAACTTTCATTTCACGCGGCTGCGCGCGAACGAGTACCAAGTGACTCATAATCGCATTACAAGAGCTCGGCATTTTTTCTTTCCTTCCATATAGCGCAACTTTATTTACAAAATATCGTCAACTACTTAGCACCCAAAGCTTAAACACTATATGCATTTGTGTGTATATATCTCGCGAACCAACACTTAATACATATAAAAACGTAAAATAAAAAATATTCATCGACGTATAACAGCAGCGGCGGCGGCGGTAGCAGCACGTGCTTATGAACTTCATTATCGATTTCCATTCCGTAATCTCTCGCTCCTATATACTCGCTCGCGCCGGCGACGTAACACACCAGCGTAAATTCGCTTTCACCCAGAATCGTATAACACTGCGTTCGCTTACTCGTGTATATATACACACAGACGTATATATACATACACATATACACGCGGATATGCGCGGTTTCATCGCTTCGAACAATCGGCGCTCGCTTGCGATTATCATCGTTTCAGCGTATACGATGCAACGCATGTATGTATATGTATATATAGTTCGAAAAGAGAGGGAGAATTGTCGCGCAATCTTGCCGAAATTCGCGATTTACAAGCGCGATAAGAAAGTCGCGAAACCTTTCGAAACGAGTTCGCGAAGATCGAGCGATCGATCGGTCGATTAGCCCGAGTGTGACGCCGGTGGTGGTGGTGTGTATTATACGCGTGCGCGCGGGAGTGCGAGAAAAGAAAGCGACGACAACGTGGGTTTGTATGTATGTATATGTATGCACATGGTGTTATCTTCTTTTTTTTTAACTCTTTCCATGAGTTCTATTTTATTAGCTTCCTGTGTCGCCGTGGCGCTCCGATTGCGGCTTTTTGTTTTATCGTGTATATACATATATATAGAGCGACTGGTATAGGGAGTGGAAATCGCAGGCTGTGTATATATATGTGAATAGGAAAATCGTATAGATAAACGCGGAGTGTTGCGAAATTGAGGCTTTTTTTTCTAAAGCAGAGGAAGGTTTATCGAAGTGTTTTTCCCATAAAATGGATGAAATGTGTGAAAGTCGAAAGGTGCCGACACAGTGTGTATATATATTGAGACATCATCGGTTGCATAGTTCGGCCATTTAATATATCGTTAAGAGAGAAATTAATATTTATTACGTCATATATATACGTATGTGTGACAAAATGTTAACGTGCGATCTTCGATGAATATGTATATACAATTAACTATATAATGTTATGATGAATTACACTATACAACTAGAGTAATATAAATTAATTTCCATGAGTATATTATACTACCGCATAACTTACTAAATACGGCAGGCAAGCGCGAAATAACCCATTCAGACCCTATTTATTACACACTGTCACCAGATCCAGTTGAAACATTCGCGCATAATGTCCCAATAAAATACATTTCCCTTGCCTCGCAATTTACATTTCCGCATGTATATCCACAAGTGGACAACGCAGCTGCGCCCTATATATATATATACACGAAACTTAAAGAAAGAGAAAAAAAAAGAAACCTTGCGCGTGGGCATTGCGTGCAGTTGCAGAAACTAAAAGTAAGAGAGAGAGAGAGAGAGAGAGAGGAGACGCGAAAAATAGAATATTATTTATCGGCACTGGAAATTATTATGCGGGAAGAATGTGGAGCGCGAGTGTTATAGTGTAGCATGTATTATAAACGTGCGACGGTGGTGGTGGTGGTGGTGGTGGTGGCGGCGTTGCGGTAGACCGATGAATGCGCCGATAAGATTGTCTGCGGGACTGAATTTATTGGACTGAAATGGTCCTAATTTCCATGGCGGTCTCCGATACGCTTATATATATATATATATATATACGTCTAGCTGTAGTGTTATATGAAAATTAGTTCTTTGGTTTTACGCGTATTTTTTATTTCTTTTACGCGCGATATAATAGAACCTTGTAATTGTGTTTTCATCAAGTTGTGTAGAGATGATTTAATAGAAATATTTTACTTATTTAACGGCGCCTGTAATTGTTTTAAAACCATCCACAAATTATAGTTTATTATTTTTGCCTGCGTAAGTTTCCAAACGAATATTTCTCTCAACAAGTACTTTACACAATACGCAATGTTATATACGAATATTCAATGGAGAAATTTTCAACTCAATTACCCTGTCCAGTATATATAGAATTTTTCAAATCTTCCCAAACAATACCTAATCAAGCAAATGTACGAAAGCTATATCCACTATACGGCAAACCACCTCCTAACAACTTTCAAAAACATTCACTGTATACGCGCACGCGTGTGCGCCAGCTCAAACTGATTGACATCGAAACTCAGCGCAATATTTCCTTGGCTATATACATCGCCGCCGTCGCTGCCGCGCTTGTGATGTCGAGAAAACGTATATAAAAGGCCCGGGGAGTAAGAGTGAGAGAGAGAGAGAGAGAGAGAAAGAGAGAGAGAATAGCCGGCACTCGCTTGCACCGGAGAGAAAGAAAACGTCCCTGAACGGGGCATTCCGAGGGCAAAAGGAGTCAAACGAGGCGAGGGAAAGAGTTGGCGTATATAGAAAGAGAAAAAGAGAGGGAGAGAAAGAGCGAGAAGGGAAAAAGCAAGGAAAAAGGAGCTGGCGAGAGCGAGCGCGAGTGGCTCTCGATTCTCTTTCTCTCCCCCTCGAAGCCCGTCGTGCGAATCGCATGCGTGGATTCCCACAACGCCGCGAGACTGCAAGGTGAGAGAAAGATAAGCCGCCGAGATATATATATATATATGTATATGTATGTGTAGATGTGTGTGTGCAAGTGTATGTAAGTATATGTCTGCGCGAGTGTGGAGAGTGAGGGAGAGAGAGAGAAAGAAAGAGAGAGAGAGAGAGAGAGAGAAAGGAAAAGGGCCGATGGGAGAGTAGCGAGTACGTTGGCCGGGAAAAAGAGAGCCTTGCGGGTGGAGAAGTAGGAGGAGGAGAAGAAAAAGGAGTAGGAGGAGCTGTCGAGGAGAAAAGAAGAGAGAGAAAGAAAGAGACCGAGGATGGATTAATCGTAGTCGTAGCTTGATTTGCTAAAGTGTTGGTTTAAATCAAGGATTTTATTATAAGTATTACTGACAATTATGTTTTGCTCGATTGTAATAATTAGTTGGAAAGAATTTAAGAGTTAACAATGATGGATTTACGAAGACGAAGAGCGTGTGTGATTATATTGAGAGAGCAGACAGAAAGAATATATATATATATATACAGCCAAAGCGAAGAAAAAGTGAAAGTAAAAGAATTTTTTTTTTTTCGTTCAGACGTCTTAAGTAACAGGTACCATTTTGAAATGTATGGCTTTAAATTAAAGGCTCTCAATCGTTATTTGAAATTTAAAGAGTATATAAAGTGGAGAAACATTGATGCTAAAGACATTTTAAAAGCGTCATTTGAATATAGTGAATAGAGTGCGCGTATGAACCGTGTAATAAATTTATTACCTGCATGATATATGAACGCAAATTAATCACGAGAAAATTAATCTAATTATTGTCAGAGGTATATATTATATAGATTTTCTCTCAGGGCACATAGGAATTAATTACATTTTTTTTAACCTCGCATCGGTAGCTGACCAGTGAAAGTGAAGAAGAAGCATACACGAATTCTTAATCAGATTCAATGTCTTAAACGTCGAAAGAAAATTATATAGTCGAAATTTTGACGTCACGTTTGTAGGCTGTAAAATAATTTGATTACTGGATTTGTTTCATTAGATGTAGCTGAATTATTTATAAAGATATATAGAGTTTGCTAGAAAATTTTACCGGTAAAAAAGAAATACATGACGCGCGCTCGAGTTCACAATATCAAACGAAAATGGCCTCCGGCAAATTTTGAAATAGTGAAATGGCCGCCCGGTTGTTACTTAACAGATGACTATTTGATTTCTTTTCCAAACGAAGCGTCCGCGCACGTGTGTCTATGTATGTATGTATATATCTTGGCATTTTAAGCCTGCCACGATCTATTATTAAAACTAGATTAACCTTGAAAGCGCTTCCTCCTTTCGAACTAAAATACTATATAAACACTTCTTTTAACGTCGTGTCTACGTTATCATGTATGTTTAGTCTTTAAGTTCCAGACAAACTCATTATTTTTTTTAAAAGACATTTATTTTAATTTCCTTCATTTTAACGTTCCTTTATATATAGAAATGATCATTTCTTCCTTATAAAAACACAAACAACGAGTAATCAATGGTTTCAAACACTTGTTATTGATATGCTATACCATGACAGTCGCTGCAATAGTTGTAATTTTCAAGTAAAATAAAATTATTTCTCATCAACATCACTGCGGAAAATTTGTTTCTGATAAAATTCTCATATATTTGTCGAGTAGTCTATTAACCTTGTGAATCATCCAACACTATATTTCTTAGTCCACTATCCAAATTTCTCACATCATATACCATTATCGTGACAAAATTTCTTCAATTCTTACATCACCCCAAAAAGAAAAAAACTTCACCAATTCAACCAATCTTCGTCAAACTTTCCACTAAAAACTTCCATCCACACATGAACATATTATATATATCCCATACCACACGCGCGCGAAAAGAAAGACCTGCGCGTAAACGCGCGAGCGAATATAATCATATACGTAGGAAGAGTGCTAGCTCCGACAAGAGATCGCATATATATACAAGGGAGACTATATGTGGGAAAAGAGGAAGCTAATCAGAAGCGGAAGTACGCTCTAGCGAGCTCAGAGGCCTTGAGGCGGTGGCAGCAGCAGCAGCAGTGTCGGCGCGGTTTTTAGCTCTTTAATTGCGGCTTGATTCACCGCGCGGGAGGTGGAGGAGGAGGCCGAGGAGAGCTCATGCTCTCTGTGTCTTGCTAATGGGAGAGAGAGACCTTTGTGCGAGAACAGCACCGAGAGAGTGTCCTAATGAACCGTGTACTGGGGTAGACCTTGTATCATGCTTTGAGTGCCTTTTTAGAAAATTTTAATGGCCGGTTATAGAGAAATGAACGATGCGGAAGGATTTTTTCTTTTTCGTTTAATGAGAAAGAACGCGCGTGTGCAGTTTGTTTTGAATGATAAGGATGAATAATAATATGGTGATGTTCTGTGGTTTAGATTATCGTGTATGTAAAGTGTTTCTTTTTTTTATATATGATGCAACAAGATGACAATGAATGATACAGAAATGGTTGTACAAGGATATGTATTTCAAGAATAATCCGCTTAAGATGTTTAATGTGGAGAAAAAAAAGAAGCACACTTGTTTTAAGCGAATAGAGCTTCCTGATGTTGTAATTTATAATATATATATTTAAAGTTAAAATATATTCATTAAATGCATATCTTGGCCAATTAAACGAAACGCCTCGTGAGCGCAAACGTGCAGTGTATATATACGAAGAAAAAAAATCTTTCACTTTCTCAAAAGTGCGCATTAATTTCACCAAATTACACAGCTCAACGTATAAATTACATTACTTAATTGAGAATTCAAATTTTATGTTCATTAAATTGTAAAGTTATAATCCGCGGTAATACAAATACAGCAGCATGCGAATGTAAACTCGAGCGTTATATAAATTATCAAAACACACGTACTCGAGTAAATTACGTACACACACCCTGTATGTACACTTGTGATGCTTGTATATAATGCAAGTGAAAAAAAAATTACCCGAAGAAGAAGTTCTTTTCTCTTGCTAATACAGCACGTGTATATATATACGCGAGCGCATAAATATGTATAAATCCTTGACTTTTTCAATGCGCAATGAAAAGAGCAGGTGAGAATTTCAGGAGAAACTTTGTAACCATGAGGATATGTATATACATAATATAAAATTGTAGAAAAAGAGAGAAAAAAAATTAGAAAATATAGCCTTGACGGTGTGCGAGACATTGATATAGCGGGAGAAACCTCTCAGCTGATAGGCAATCGGTTAGGTCAATTTAGAAAAGAGACATTGTTTCAAAAAGTATATATCGCTGTATAGATGGTATCGTTAGGAGATAATAAAAAGTGAGCGCAGTCCATTCATGACCACAAAGAGACGTAATCGCACTGTGTCGCGCGATGTCCTTGGATAAAACTGCGGACTGCAATTTTTATCAAATAAAAAAAAGGTACTCTCCGAGCGCGTAAAAAATATAACAGCTTGCTTTCTCACGCTCTTTAATATTTGCTGTCGTTTTCTCGAAATGTATACCGCACCGGTACGTTGAGCAACGAGTAAATAAAACATATATATCATCTATACGAGTACACGTAAGGTGACATGGCACAAAAGTTTATTACTATTTCTGGAATTACAAGTCTTATAAGCTTTCTCGAACCATCGGTTACAACTGTATTACACGATGTTCCCTTGATCTTTGACATACCAATCTATTTCCACATCACACTGCATAAATATATAGATATATACACCGACACATCACGCTTTCGTACCTTTCACTCACTCAGTCAATCAGAATCGGCAAACATCGATAAACCATATATAGCGCGCACTTCAAATCGCAAACAAAACGCTCGGCCTTATCAAATCCGTCACTTACTTGCGTTACTCTCCCTCGACTTTCTCGCGGATAAATATATATAGACGCTATACGATTACGTGTGTCTGTACATACTTACTACACGCGCGCTTTGCGATGCGAATCTCGCGGGAGGGACTTTCGCGTCCCTGAACCTCGCGCGCCTGCGGATCTCGCGTTCCAAGAAAAGAACAGGAAGCGACGATGACAATTACGTATATATGTGTATGTGTGTATCGGTGCGCCGTGAAAAAAGTATCTTTTTGCAGTTGTCTGATGTCAAGGTCGAGACGCGGCGGTGCGCTTTGACCCTTTTTTCTGCGTTTCCTTTTTAGGATACCTGCGCGTTTTCTGCTGACGATTTTTTTTTTGTTCAACGTGTCAGGTGGTAGATTTTCTGTCTAGGGTTCGTTGGTCGTTGTGGGTTTGAGTTTTTTTTTTTGGTTTTGTTGGTTGGGTATTCTATGAATTGAAAACTAGAAATTTGGTTTTAGGATTTTTTTCGTATATTTTCATATAATTTTTAGAAAATTTCAAAGTGGGTAAGGAGAAAATTGATGATTTAATAATTAATGTATAGATGTTCAGTTCTCTTTCATTAAAATTAAATTATTATTGGTAGATTGGTGTAATAATTAATATTATACAGTTCTCTATTTCTAAATTCTGAATTAGTACACCTATACTAAGAATCATCACCAATCCTCCAAAAAACTACCAACCGCATAATTTCGTCCAAACCCAAATAACCATTCCTCGTCCCAGCCGATCACTAATCCCCTTCAACAAGCCCGGCTACGTCGCCATTTCCCAACCAGCCCACACACACACACACATAGATACACATATCGGAATAACTCTCAAAACGCGAAAGAATTCTCGGGCCCGCAGCTCAGCGCTCGGAAAAATCGCTACCGCCTCTAGCACATATATATATACACACATACACGGCAGCATTAAAAGGCGAAGCTCACGGCTCCGGTATTTCGCCGGTTCCCTCTCTCGCGCCTTTCGCGGGCCCCGCGATTGTACGTATATACATATATATACACACATACTATATATACGCGCCGGCGGCAGCAGCAGCAACAGCAACAGCAACCCTTTCTACCTTCCCTTTCACTTTCATCTATCGCGCGTTGCCGTTTTATTCGCGCGTATGTATGTGTGTGCGCCTTTCGCGTATGCGGTGCCGCGCGAGACTGGAGAGAATTGCCAATCGAGAGTAGAGCGCGATTTTGTTGCCGCACATACTGAGATAGTGTAATGTATGTGTGTGGGTATTGGATATGTAAGAGAGAGAAGGAAGGAAGGTGGAAAGAGAGAGAGAGAAAGGAGGAACGAGAGCAAGCGATGTGAGAGGTTCAGCTTTGGAGTGCGATGTGGTGAAAAAGGGGAGTTGGGGTTTTGTACAGAAAGGTTTTTAAAGAAGAGAAGAAAATATGGGTACGAGATTTTTTGGTATAAAAGGTTGCTTAAAAAATGCAGCGAGTAATATATTATAGATAATATTATAAGAAAAGTAAATTTTTAAACGATAACCTGTAACATTTACAAATCCGGTACAATATCGCGTGCTCTCGTATAAGAATGGTTTCGGCTATACTGTGCCACTATTTTACGTCTATACCGTAGGTACGAATCCGTATGCCGACGTGTACATTCACTTTGAATTTTGGGGAGCATTGCGAGAAAAAGGCAATCGAATTTCGTACGAAATTCTGAAAGCGTATATGACTACGAAATTTTACAATGAAATCGCCGAAAGAAAGTTGGCCGCGGTTGTATATTACGTAAAGTATGATGTCTCGTAATTACGGTGTATATTTTGAAAGAATTCTCAAGCCGCATGTTTCTATATATGTATACAAAAAAGGTATACGTATAAACCATAAAAACCAAAAAAGAATATGAAAATTGTTTAAAATTGTCATTAAAAATAAATAAAAATTGTGATTATATATAGGTATACATATATATAATTTTACTTCGTAACCGCACGAAGACCCGGCATATAATGCTGTTTACCAACCCAACAATATGCTTCCTAATTTCGATACACCATAACCCTTTCTTTCTCTCTCTCTTTCCCGAACTCCCGCGTAAAAACTCAACGCACTATATATATACATCCACACCGCTCACCAACAACACAAGGCCGTATATACAGGCAAGAACGACGAAAACCATCGACCCCCCCGCGTGTTTTCTGAAATTAGTCAGCTCCGCACCTCGAGAAAGCATATAATATACGCACGTATATATAAACAAGGTCCCTTGGTTCTTATATGTAGTAGACACACGCGTGTGCGCACAGCTGTTAGCCTGCGCTACAACGACGACGACGCCGCGCGCAGAGAGAAGTGAAAGGGTTTTCGCGCGCGCTACACGATCCGGAGCAACAGATTACCTCAACGCGCGATCCCGATGCAAATCCTCATAACTCTGTGCTACGGGATGCCTGACGACGACGACGACTACGCGCGGGTTATAAATATAAACTGATGGAAAGTGTCGATGTGTAGTGTACGCGAGAGAGAGAGAGAGAGGAAGACGCTGCGGGGTTGAAAAAGGGTTATTGTCAAGCCTGTTAGGGGTCCCGATTCGTTATGGTGTATATGTGTGTGTTGCGTTGGAAAAAGGGTTAGGATATTGTACGGAGGGATTACTTTGAAGGATTCGCCTCGCGCTATATGGTGTTTGTTGGAGGTGGAAAGAAGAAGGAAAGGGTTGATGAGGAGAGAAAAAAAAATGTTGTAAGAAAGTTGAGTGCGGTAGATGAAAGAGATGAAACTCGCTGATCTGGCGTCGGGTGTGTATGTGTTGTGTAATTGGTTGAAAGTGAGACTTTTTGGGGATAGTGTGGGAATGTATATGTCAAAAAAATAAATGCCTGTGGTGCTACTGTATGTATGTGTTTGAAACTGATTATACTAAACGTGTTTTGAGTTGAAAAAAAAATTGTAGTTTAGAAATATTCTACCTAGTTTTTTGAGAATTGCTATGCTACATGTCTGGGAAAAATATAATATGTATGTATAAAAATAAATATAAATTTATATTACCATCATTACTTATCTATACAACTCGCGCATATTGAAATATCAAAATATTTTCGTGATTACATCTTGCCTACTTATATTGAAACGTCCGCTAAACGCTCATTTTCCCCATTACTTATATACAAATCAAATGAAAAACCTATCTTTCTCTTAAAGGAAAATAAAAAAAAAACTAACCAATACATCCTCACATCCCTATAATCACAAGACCATTAACTACGTCGTAAACCATCCCGAGCGCAAAACCAACACCAGCCGCACTAACCCGTAAATCAATCAGCGACCTTTTCAATTTTTCCTCTATCTTATATATACACACACACACATACACATATACACACATACATATAGCCATCGAAGACCCAAACACGCATAACTCGCAAGGCGCATTACCTCATCGCCAACAAGCACGCATGCATCCACTCGTCGCGTGTCCCTCTCTCTCTCTCTCTCTCTTTCTCGCTGTGTCACACTTCGCAACGACGAGACGTCGGTTCTATGTGCATCGATATTCGCAACAATGTCTCGTTTGTATACATATATATATATATATATATACTTACACTTGAGCGATATCGCTTGCTATGCCGAATGCATAACCGCTCATTATATACGTCGCGTATATTATAAACGTATATGTATATATATACACATATGTATATATATACACCGATCACCGATAACGCTATTATCACTCCGCGCGTACAGAAAATTTTCGCCCTGCTTTCGCTAGTACGCAGCGACGGCCCATTAGTCGTCTACTTTGTATATATGTATGTGCGTAAATTGTATACAAGTCCGCACGAGTGAGCAGTACTGATAAAAATAAATGCGGCGCTTTTCCGCATCTGCACATAAGGGGGAAAAAAAAGGTAGTAAAGAGTTCGAATTGAGTGCACCAAGCTGATGTGACAACACGTGTTGTTGTGATAATGCGTAGGCGTGTACGTGGATGAGGAAGCATGGTTGTAATCCTATTATACATACGAAAATCTGTTTTGTTTTTGACGATATGTGTACATTGGAAATTTGTGAGTGCAGAGTTGGGAAATAAGTAGTTGTTGTGATATGAAACTGTTAAATTGTCGGAATATAATTGTATATAGGAAAATACCATTTTTTTTTGTAATGTGTTTGTAAATGTTTCCTTTGATCTAACGCCAGTTATTTACTTGCTTTTCACAAGCGTAACAAATAAATGCGTTTTCGAAAAAAAAAATTGAATATAAATTCTACTTTGACAACTGCAGCCTATAAACACACCTCTAACTATATTTTAGCTTTGTTTTGGACAAAGCAACATTAGAAAGCATGTCAAATGCCGTAATATCACCTCGGCAAATATATTTCGTATTCTCTTTCCGTTACAATGACGCATAATATATATATACACACACACGACGCCTGATGGCTAAAAAGCCAGCCAAACCGTGAAACACATTCAAAATCATTATATTTCATGGCTGTACTTATCGCATACACATACACGAAAATGTTCACACATTATAACCGGACTTCACAATACACAAGCAATACACGAATAAACACGTTGAGTAGGAGTTATATGAATATTCCATTACTGAATTATTAACCTAAGCCCATTATAATAATATCACCTGAAAAGTACTGTTGTCACCAAGGCTGCTGCGTGCACGAGCAGTGCGCAGCTATGCGAAATTTCTATATACATATATATATAACGAAGGCTTTTTGTACGCGATCTATAAAATCACGGTAAATAACGACGCTTCAATTGTCGACGATGAATAGACCGTGCTATGTGGAAAACTTCCGGTATTTCCAGTGCTGAATTTTAGAGCCGAACTCATTTTCACTTCCTCTCTGTATATACGTCGACGCTCTCTCATGCGGTTTCCGCTGCATTCGCCCGCGCGCACCTTTCAAATAGTTCCGCGCTCGCGCGCGTATTTTTCGCGCCTGCGCGTCGTCGCGCGTTATATGCGGCGCTTAAAATACCACGCGACGTTATACATATTACACTTTTATTTCTCCAGAATGGAAGAGATTTTTTAAGGCCAAACCGCGTGATATATATATATACATTTTAAATTATATGATGTCTTATGAAAATCTGAAATATATGCGTTGTTTTCCTAATCGTGATCCACTTAACAAAACGAGCTGCGACCGCCTTGTTATATACTAACGACAAAACAGCTCGATTAAACCATATATCATCGGCAACCTTCCACTATACACACGAAAGTCATTAAAAGTAAAAGTCCCATTACGCCGAGCGCGCGCTTGTATACAAAGTGTATAAAAAAAAAATCCTCTCTTCGCGCGGCTTATATACGCAGGCTTGCGCGCGTGAAAGAGTAAGAGAGAGAGAGACGGAAAAAAACGCAGTGAGCGCGCATTAAAATTAGACCTTGATCTACTGAAGCGTGTTAAATAAAAGAAAACTCGCGAGAATTTTCTGAAAGTGCAACTCACTGAGAAAAATAACAAACGGAAGCGTCGACGAGCGAGGCTCGCGTTAAAAAACAAAATACATCCTTACCTAATAATCAATACATATATATATATATACACATGCGGTGCTTATATTTGATAAACAACGCATTTCCACCGATAAGAACTGTATTAATCAATGCCCCTCCCACTCGCCCTCTTCTATATACACACGCATTCTACATGTGCATCCAACGCTTTTTTTTCCCTTCTCGCACATATATATATACACGCGTGCGCGCATTATTATTCTCAATGCCGCAGACACGCTCGCGGCGTATGTATAGAGAAAACACAATGAATTTTTCCGCAGCGAATTTTCCAGATGAAAAGGAGGCTACTACTGCGCGAGCTTTTTTTCCCGAGCTATGTGTGTGTGTAATTACCGGTGATATGCACGGCGACGTCCCCACCCACTTGCACGTGAGATCATTTCGATTGCGTAACCCGCGCATATATATATATATATATACAACTCGGATGCGCCCGTTGCACACATACACATACATGTAGAGCTAGACTGGTAACATAGGCGTGTGGTGCTGTGCGACCACCGTTTTTCTCGCTCGGAGAGAGAGGCGCGGAAGAGAATGGGAGATTCGGTACGTGATTTATAGCGATGGGTGTGTTTTGACATTTTTTTTTTATTTTTACTATAAATAGAACAGGCAATGGTTGGTGTTTATATGTATAATAGGTATGTGATTAGCGATTGAGGATGATGGTTGTTTGATTGTTTAATTGCTTTATTGCCGGGTGTTATTGTTATAAATTTGTTGGATGTGTATAATGAAGTCATTATATATGTGTGTATATGTATATGTGTGGATGTAGGACGACATTGACACAGATGAATATTGGAAACGAAAGCAAAGTTGTTATTATATTAGCGGGGGATATACTTTGATGAAAAATGTACATATCATTTCCATAATTGCACGGTAAAATAAATGCAATTTAACGTGGATAACATGCGCGGCTATACAAATATAAGCGGCGGTGTGTGGCTCGGATGATTTTTCTTTCTTATTATATGATAAAATAAAAAGGAAAAGAAAAATGAGCAGAAAAGAATTATTAAAAGGCCTATACTTTGTCCCCTGGTTAATCGCTGCGCGGCTCTCAATAAGAGTGATTGCCGTAATTATAGGTTAATCAATTAATGAATAATAATCTCCTTATTAATAATAAAAAGCAAATATATACAATTTACATTTTCTCTATAATAGAACAATAGTTGTGTTTAAAAAAAAAATATGAAAAAAAAATCTCTCTCTCTCTCTCTTCTATCACCCAACCTTCTCCACCCATCATACGAGGCCAAGAACATCGAGCCGATTCATTGTTTCGCGCTATTACCTTCCTTTTCACGCTCGCCGGCGATATGCCATGCGCGACACGCGCGTCGTCGCCGCCGCCGCGAGGCCGAAAGTCCGCGCGGGAAATTGTCACGCGATGATGATGGAGCAACGGTTGCCCTTCGTATATATACATCGACTCTGTTCTCCCCCTCTTTCAAGTGTATAACTTTCGTTGCTCGTTTCACCTGTTTTTTTTTCTTTACTTTAACGTTCTGCTTTCAAGTTGAATTTTGATGTGAATTGAAAAAAAAACGTGTCTGCGTTGTTCTTTCCTTGAAGTAGTAAAATTTTGCAGTTTTGTTTACGTGGATAATATACTGAGTCGCGTGGAATATTCATAATGTCATTTTTCAAAATGATTTTTCTTGCTTCGTGTAATTTTTCACTATCCCTATATATATGAATTTTTAACATTTTACCTCGTACTGTATTATAAAGCGAGCGGCTTTTCAAATGAATTTCACGATTTATTTTTGTACAACGTTCGCATGCTTTCCTCGTTATCTTTATGCCTCTTTTTTATGTTTCTTTTCTTTATCGCGCGCACAGAGCGCCGCGCGTTTCCTACTTCTTTCTTTTACCTCGTATATACATATACGCTTTCGTTTTCCCTTTGCATTCATTGCGCGCGTTCTTTTCATTTCACTTGTATAACTTTACATAAGAACAAATCTCTCACGAGACTATTATACGCATTATTCTCCATGATACCACGTATAAAATATTCTCTATACACTTTTACTCTCCTTTCCTACTTAATTCATCCATCCTATACACTTTATACGTATTATACTCCAACATCAAAAATCCCAACCCATCGCGTCGTATAACGACGACCACACGCAGAAATCGGTCAACTCTCCTCCCTCTCTCTTTTACTGCGCGCCGTTTTTCTCGGCCATCACCGGTTAACAAAGCATCTCTTTCTCTCTCTTTCTCTCTCTCTCTCTCTCTGTCCCCCACTCATTTTCTCAGGCCTCGAAACTAGCGCGACAGATCGCGTTAAGTTCTCTCTATCTCGCTCTATAACGCGCGAGACTCGCGCATGCATTCCATTCGGGCGCACGTGCGCACGCGCCGTTCGACCTCCTCTCTACCATCAGAGAGAAAGAGTTAAAGAGATAGAGAGAGAGAAAGAGAGAGAGAGAGAGCGATTGCTCTTACGTAACGTTAACGCACTCGATGGAGAAGCGCGCGCGCGTGCTCCGGCATACGGATCCTGCATCGTACGCGTGCATATATATATACACTATAGAGGTATATATACGGGCTTGATCCACGCGTGTATGTAGGTTGTCGAGTAAGCGAGTGAGAGAGAAATGGTTTTTGTTAGTATACGATAAAAGCTTTTTTTCTATGTTTTTTTTAGATGGATTTCGAAATTTTATTGATTTTAATAGAAAGAAGAAAATCTTAACAGACTTATAATCACTTTGTTTTTCTGCTCTTCGAATGAATCTATATCTAACGTATAGGCTAGGTCTCAACAATTCTGTTATTTCCAAAGCTTTTCATCAATATTCAAAACTGTCTACATATATATACGCACTATACAGCAAACGAGACATAGCTATTGTGCAACACCGTATATGTATATATATATATGTATAGGAGCACACAAATTTTCATCAACGTTTGTGCGACCATCACTCACAGCTGGCCGTCGCTATCACTGTAAGAAAATTTATTATGAATTTCCCGAGACTTTTATTAGCGAACAATGCAATTACTCGCGGTCGAAAGAGAAAAACAAAACAAAAAAAAAAGAGAAGGCGCGCACACGAACGCGCGCTCTTGCACGACTCTAACGAATTTGACTTTGCAATGTTAATAAAAATTTCAATTTCCACGCACAAAGAAAATTGCGCGTGGCGAGGCCAATTAATTTCTTGCGCTGCTCGTATATATATATGTATGTATATACACGTGTGTATATGAGCATATACGCGGGAAAAAAAGTTAAGCTCTCGCGGAAAGCTAAGTAAAATATAAACGTATACATAAGTATAATAGTTGCATCGAGCGGGAAAAGGACTAAGGCGCGTTGCGTTTTTTCTTCTCTCTCTCACTCACTCGTTCTTCTCTCTTTCCTCCTTCATTTTCACATATTCATGTACGCGTCACCTCGCTACTATACTCGGCCACTCCCGCGCGTTACGTCTCTCTTTTTTTTATATATATATATACACGCGCGTGCGCGTTATTTGCACGAGCGCGATTAATGGGATATTCATTAAAATCTGACTTTTTTGCAATGTTAATTTTTCCCTGCCGCACGTGTTCGCGATCTTATATATGTGTGTATATATATATATATGTATATATATGCGTGAGTATAAATTGCGTTTTCTTTTCTCGGAAAAATTGCGGCCGTGCGCAAGTGAGTGAGTGAGTGAGTGAGATGAAGGAGCCGTAAATTATCCACTCCCGCAACAGTCGCGTGTGCGTGTATATAAAGCGCGAGGTGTACAAAGGGAAGTGTTTTTTTCGTATTCCGCTGCAGAGCTTTTTTTTTATCTATTGTCGTGTTTGTAAGAGCGACGTTCTCTTTTTCATTTTAAACGAGAAAAGTGCAAGTCGTCGTCGTCCGTGTGCGCGCGCGCGCGCGTGCTAGAAAATAAAGAACGAGGTTGGACGCAAATGAACCATTAAATTTTAATTAATAAATATATGTATAAAGAGTCGCCAGCTATGTGTATGTATAAATATGTGTACGTATATAGAAGAGTTAAAATGGAAATCTCGTAAAGCGTCTCCATTAAATTTAAAATTGAAATGTATATTTATGTATATACGGGGGAGAGAAACAGAGAGAGAGAGAGGGAATCGTTACGGAGAGTACTTTTATTGCTGATTAGTCGCGCTATTGCGAGGTTATTCATCGATCGGTGTGTATAACTTATTTACCTTTAATTTGACAGGCGATAAAATATACATCACACATACACGTGCCGATGCCGACGACAACGACGACGACTAATTTTAATTACGCGACGTAGAGATATGATTTACGCGTGTGAAAACTCGATAACCATGACAATATATATACCTATACATATATAAATAATATATTCATAATTATATTCACGTAAGATTCTCTCGCTTCTACGTTATAAATATAAGAAAAACCTTTTCACAATATACACACGTATAAACCTTTCTCTCTCTCTCTACCTATACCTTAATACGGTAAAAAAAGCTCATCGGATCTCTGAATCAGACCAGATCATCGTCGATTTATCGCCGTCATCATCACAACCACCACCGCATTAATCACTCCGCCACCTTCGCTAATTACCCTCGTATATACGTCCAGCACAAACGTATACCGCCTGCGCGTGCACCGTACGGCGATCGTTCGTAATTTCGCAACCCGATATATACATATATCGCCGTGAAAAATCTGGATCGTCCTGATATCTCTCGTATGTAGCATTTTTCCTCTCACCGTCTGTCTGTGTGTGTGTGCCGCACGTGCGGCGATCCTTGGCAAAGGCCGCACACGCGCGTGTATTATGCATTTGCATAATGCATAAGAAGCCACTGTGTCTGTCTGTCTCTCTCTCTCTCTCTTTTTTTTTCCTCTCGTTTGTTGCGGTGTGGTGAGTGTATGGATAGGTATATAGATAAACGAGTGTGATTCATGTTCGTTCTCTCGCTTGGTGTAGAGAGATACGATGGTGATGGTGATTATACATATGGGTGTGAGATCTTTATTGGAGCGGAATCACCAGGGATTCAGTGTCGGTGGTTTGGTATATAGGGAAGGAGAGTTTGGAATATGAAAAATCAGTGGTTTTGTCCCTGTTTATGGTTATTCAAATGGGTGAATGATGATTGTTACGAGGAATGGGCTTATGAGAAAATGTTGGATGAGTGAAAAAAACGTATACAATTTCCTGTAGACTCGGCCAACCTTAATTATAAGGAAATCAGTGTGAAGTGTATATATATATTTTAAAGTTTCATAAGCATAAACGCAATTATTATGTTTTTATAAGTTAACTTTGAAAGGCAATAATAACAAGAATATTGTATATACAGCACAGCAAATCGATTAAAATTAACACAGCAACAAAGTAAAATCTTCACTTAAAAGTACTACTATACGCGGCCTAATCAGTTTGGAGATACCGATCCAAATGCACGAAAAGTATATATACCTTTGTTCCCGTGGCGCGCATGCGATGTCGTAATGGGATTGTCATAGTTACTAGTTGCGCAACGCTTTTTACGAAGATGCAAAATGTATATATATCTCTTCATTGTGGAAAACAAAGGCGTTTATTGTGCGCTGCTTTTTACCTCTTTTTTTTCTCTCTCTCTCTCTCCTCTCTATCTTCTCCGTGCCTCGGGAATTTCATTGAACGGAAAAATATTAAAAAAAGAAAAACTTCATCATTCGTCTTTCTGAAATATAATTTACAACATAGGTTTTCGTGATGTGAAATGATTTCCATTCGCGTTTTACGTGTTCTCTAAAAAATTAAAAATCGCTCGATTTGCATGTGAAAAGGATATAATACGCAGGAGAATCTTTCCCTCGGTCCCTAAAAATAAACTCCTTTGTCTCGTCGAGCTTCCGACAGATATGCATCGCAAAGGCGTGTGTGAGAGGTAGCGTTATCACCTTGCAATGACTTTCTCAACGGGATTTGGTCATGGGTATTTCAGGTGACGGTATATATATGTAGGGATAAGGAAGAGATTCGCGTGGTTTCTTTTTTTTGGGTCTATGTTGCAAAACTTTCGACTACTCTTTCAAACTCGTACCTATAGTTTTTCATTACTTTTCAAACAGTTTCAAAGTCTCCGATCGTAGCAACACTGCTTTCAAACGCACACCTTAATCTAAATTTATAAAATGTACGCGCGCAACTTTTACTCGACTCTAGTATATATCTATTCTCTCTCTCTCTCCCCTCCGATGGTCATTACCATACTTTGGGTCAATTTAAATTCGCTTTTTTCTCTACTTCTTAAATTGTAAATGAGCCTCGGTGTGTGTGTATATGTGTACGCGTGTGCGCTTTGTTGTTCAACTCGTTCTAGAAGCGGAACAGAGGAACGAAGATATAGAAGGCAAGGAGGAATACTACGGGATAAAGGATAGTCGTTTGTCAGACGGTACGGCATTTTTTTTCTCTCTACTCTTTTTTTTTCATTACCGTGAGCGTTACATAAACGCCGAGCTATACGCCAGTGCAATATCGACGAGTCGTCCTTAGAGGAGTGACTTTGTTGTTACTTAATGGGCGGGTAACCATAATGTTCTTTTTTTTTTTGAATTATTGCTGCGGATTTGCTTTGTCGACGCGAACGCGTGTTTTCTAGTGGAAAAAAAAAGAACGAGCCTGTTTTCGTTTTCCCGGTTTAATGTAACAATTACATCGTTGCGGAGTCTAGTTTTTGTGGGTATGAAGAGAAAAAAAAGATACGCGTTGTTGTTTTTCAGGATAACTATTAGATAATTCAGATGTCTATTTTTGAATTTACGATGAAGTTATAAATTGTAAGCATTATTATGGATTCTGTCGATCAATCAAAATTGGAATGAGATAAAAAAGAAATTTTCTTACAATGGATCCTATCAAGGTCTTTGATAAATAATAAATGAATTATTCTATTTTTCCGACAATTCAAACGTCTTTTTCACCGAGTAAAGGTAATACACCCCAAACAAACCATACAAAATTTTAAAAACTCGACCAAACCAAACAAAAAAAATCATCAAACCCAAAAAATCACCACAAAAACATCCAAAAAAAACAATCACACTACAGAACCAGCTTCCAACGCGGAAACAGCATATACATACACAACACAGTAGGCGCTTACTATTCTAAGATATCGTCGGCGCACGGAAAGCCGACTCCTCTCCATATAACCCTTCCCGGCTTCCCGCATCCTCGACACATACACACACACACACACACACACACAAAGTACAAAATAAGAGAGGCCACGTTGGCGAAAAAAGAAAAGCGCTGCTATATACTTGCTATAGCACTTGCTTGCTCGCGCTATGCGTCGCGTCGCATGCGTCGCCGCTCCGCGGCCTTGCGCAAGATCGCTGCGTGAAACAATAAAAGAGAAGAGACTGTACACGCGCGCGCGCTCGCGTATTACGTGACAGCACGTTTGAAGTTTCCTCGCGCGCTTGCTAGAGAGAGAGAGAGAGAGAATCGGCTATATCTATATATACAACGGGGCTCTCTCGCTCGCGGCACCGCTAACCTTGAAAGAATCTTTCCGTCATTGCGCGCACTTACACGAAAGTCCGGCCGACGCGCGGGCGGCTAGCCGAGAGGAGGAGAGGGAGGTACGAACGAGTTAGAGAGAGAGAGAGAGAGAGAGAGGCAAGTTACCATGGTATATCCGTGCACGCGGAGAGTATAGTATATAGTAGCTTACGTAAGAGAGTATATACGCTCGCTATGCATGCACGCACGCGCTCTGGTTGAGTAGTATGAGTGTGCGGTGTGTATAATATACACGTGTGTGAGTGTGCGGGTGAGGCGGAGAAGAGAGAGAGAGAGAGAGAGAGAAGGTAATGTGAGAGAGGCGGAAAACGCACGAGGGACTTTGTTGTTCATGCGAGTGTGATCATGCTGCGGGTGGGAGTTGGTATATATATATGTATGGGCGAGGTGTGACAATGAGGTTGGTGTAATGGTGATGCGGTTATTATAGCATTGTTTCGATTTTTTAAGGAACGATTGTATGGTATCACCTTGAATAGTTCCTTTAATATGTATATAGAAGATGATCATTTCTTATTATTTCGATACAAACAACTAAATCCTAGCAAAAACCACCTGTTAGCCAATCTTCTTTGTTCCGATCTTTTGCTCGTGCTTGCAAATGAGATTATCTAAGTCTAGTCCGATCTCCACGCACGAAAGAAAAACCAATCGACTATACCGTCTCGCGACAAAAAAAACGGTGAAAAACACGCGAGAAGCATATAAGCATGGGCGGTATAAATTTTCCCGCGGTGATTAATACGTGCGTGCCCTTCGCTTGAGAAAAATGCATAAACGGAGAGCTTGCATATATACTTATTGAAAATGCGCGAGATCGATGTTTACTTCCTTGAAGCGAGGATATATATATATATATACGATTGTTACGTGAGTTGATGTAATAGGCAGCGAGTCTGGTGACATTGCCTCAGGTGGTTATTTTCTTATTCCTTGTAAAGGTTCGAGCGTAGTATATAGAGTTGTTTGCCAAAAAGTTCAACCACCTTTTACCATAGACCCGCGAGTGGTGTTCAAAACACGAGAAAAAAAAAACCCTCAATTAAATCTGGCCATTCCGATCTATCCAAGTCACTCCTAGCATACTTCTAACATGACAAACCCATGACTAACGCTCTTTTCTCTCTCTCTCTCTCTCTTACAAAACAAAAACACACACACATAGTACTTCTTCTACACCATTTCATCCAATTTCTCCCTTCCACCTTCACATCGGTAATATTTAAAAAGGGACCGACACACGCTCGAGAACCCCGAAGGTGATAAAAACTACAGCTCCGAGGACGTCTTTTTGTATCACGCATATATATATATACATACCGAAAGCACCTCGCTCTCGCCTATATAGTACTGCGCCCATTAGAGGCGAGCGCACACGATTGTTTCTTACATAATGAGGATCTCTCTCTCTAGTATGTAACTGCGCACTAGCAGTAGCCAGCGTCGCCGCCTCGCCTCTCTATCACCCAGAAAAGGCCTTTTTACCTCCGACCTTGGCGCGTATACTTATACGAGAGCGTGCGCGCGTGTTTTTCAAGAGCACGCGCGCGCGCAGAAACACATACATACATACTTATACCTACCTACCTACCTACTTACACATGTCTTTTTACCGTGCATGTAGCGCGAAATTTCCTTGTCGCGCGCGTGCGCCGTGACGGGGCTATATAGGTGCGTAAGAGGAGCTTGGGACTGCGTGCGTGTGTATATATGCGTATGTGTATATATATGATTTATCGTTGTACACGGTTTCCAATAGAAATTTTATGCTTGCGATCTGTGTGTGTATACGCGCGTGTATATAGAGAAAAAAAATATCGTTGTGATTTTCCGGTGGTAATGGTGGTATATAGTCTCACTGATTTATCGGCAATTGTTATGGTAATTTCTTTCGGTCGCGATGCTTATTTACCAGTAGAATTTTTCTATATAGAAGAATTTCCTCGAGATGATACACACACGAGAGAGAGAGCAATTATATAGATGTTCTTTCTATATAATTACTATATACGGTCCAGTATATTTTCATCGTTACACAACCAACCCGATCATTCTTTTCCCGATCAATCACGTTTCTTATAACACTTATATACAATAAGTGAGGATAGATATATAGACGAGATCGTCAGCAGGAACGCGAGAGGAGAAGAATTTGTCTTTCTTCTAATGAAAACATACACCGTCGCGCGGTGGTACAGGAAGCGAGCGTGATCGCGTATATAGTTATGTAATAATCGACCTTGAAAGATGTTTGTTCGTCGTGTGCGACTTGCTAAGGTATATATATATATATATGTAACTCTTTTTCTATTTAAATTGAAATGGGGATATCTCACACGAAAGTTATGCGCGCATGCGAGAGTCTTAATAATTGTCTTGTCACTTTTTGCAACCGCCTAGTCTGTATTGCTTTATCTATGAACTGCACCCATAAAATGCATCGACGGTAAGCAATTAGAAGGAGAGAGAGAGAGAGAAAAAAGAAGTTTACTCGTGTATACGTATAGGTAGATACGATTATTTTATAGCTCAAAGTGTAATGCGATGTCGCAAGGTCTCTCTCTATCTCTCTCTGTCTCGCCCCTATGGTATCGTGAAATGGTCGCATAAATAATTCGACGATTAGAATCGGTGGGGCATTGTTATTGATTCATAAAAAAAATGGAGCGGAAGCTCTAAAGGCCCGTAACGAGCGCTGGTCATCTTCATTCGGTTGCTCAACCTCTCTCTCTCTCTCTCTCTCTTTCTCTATATACGTGTATATATACCTATGCGCATATGCGGTGGCAACGAATAGTGGGATGAATATATAAGGTACACATATACATCTATATATAACCGTGCGCACGTAGCTTTTCTTCGACTATCTCCCGGTTCACTTATATAGCTTTAACTCTATTGTCGCAGACCCTCGGTGGAAATTCGCCGAGAGTTAGAAAGAGAGAGAGAGAGGAGAGAGAGAGATTGGTGTTATTGAAGTTTGTAAGTTGTGAAAATGTCACTCTCGTGTGTAGCAATGACTCAATGAGACGCTGCTTCTATTGAAAAATTGTACGGCATGTACATATATATATATATATATATATATATATCTAACGTGTTTAAAATTCTTTACGGAGAAAATCTGTCGTGTTGGATGAATGGGCGGTAAAAAAACGAAATAGACGAAAGAATGTTGATTGACTTGGAACAAGTTGACGAAAATGCGTATCGTGAAATCTATAATGGGATATAGGTGTATGATATAGTTCGAAAAGAAGAAAGAAAAAAAAGGAATCGTTGTAAACACCTACTAATAAAGATTCTCTTTGTGACGAACGGTCTCATTCAAGTTTTTAATTTATGCGCGGTATGGTATTTATGTATACGATCCGCATTGGTATATAGGCGATACTTTCGTCTATTTACTATGTAACGCGTCTCATAATAGATACATATTTTCAAGGCTAAAATTCGAATGCGCGACAGCCGTATTATTAACGATTGTGTTTACATTAGAATAGAACTAGGTGTAAAGCTGATTACCGATGTTGTTACAAATTTTTTAGACATGACGAATCCAGTTATCTTCCACAATCTTTTTAATGTAATCGTAAATTGCATTAAATTAATTTCAAGGTATAACAACATAAATCTGCACATTTTATGTTTCTAAGAAAAAAAAGTTGTCTTAATAAAAAGAGTATACATTATCTGCTGCATCTTTCTAGCTTTATACTGACAGTTTTAAATAAAAAAAAAAAGATCTATTTGAAGATACAAAATCTGATCGATTTTTCTGATTTTCAAAAAAAAGTCTACTTATTTGGTTATATACCTCAGAGCTATAAAACTTTTATCCCAAGTACTATCAATTCAAACAGATAAAAAAACTTTCACACTCCTATATACACTCACTCTCTTCCCGTACACCGATCGCGCGCATCTCGGGGCCACAATAATTTGCCTTTTGCGGCGCCACGTCTCTCTCTCTCTCTCTCGCTTGCGATCGCGGCTTCATTAAACCTTACATAAGCCATAATTCACTCGCGCACCCGCAACTCAGCATAAAGAGTATACGACGGTGGTATCGAAGCGAGGAAAGGGAAGGGGGAACCCAAGAATGACTCATAGCAGCGCGAGAAAAACGCATAAGCTCACGCGAGAGACAGAAAGAGAGAGAACTCGGTAACGATCGAGGATAAAAATTTCTCGGATTGTCCTTAGACACAACGTGCGAGTGTAAAAAAAAGCAGCAGCAGCAGCAGAAAAACGGATCACTTTCTCGCGGGCGGGGAATTAATGCCAAGGGTATACCCGTCGTCGTCGTCTATGGAAATCGATTAAAATGGAAATCCCACTTGAGTATATATGCGTACGTATGTATGTTCGCTGTTCTCACCGGTGCATTTTCAATGAGGAATCGATAAAAAAAAGCGTCTCTCTCTCTCTCTCTCTCTTACGGAGGTCTCACAGCAGCAGCTCTCTTTTACCTTCGCGTCGCGCGTAGAGGTCGGAGAAGAAAACGCGTGCGCGCGCCACGGTCGTTAATTGCTTTATGCAGATGCGGGGTAACCGCGTGTACAACGAAAAAATCTGTTGTACATATATATATATATATATAGCTGTATCTTTTTACCTCATGGAAATCGAATAGATTTTACTTGGTTTGGCGACGCTACTGGAGATCTATCTGGTTGCGTAACAATGTAAAGCAGAGTTTTTGAGAGAGAGTGTATAGTATCGCTGTTTCAATCTATAGGAGAGAAAGAGAGGTTTGTTCTAGTTGGGTAGAGAGGTGCGATTGGAAATCTGGGCTGTGTGGTGGAACGATTTGAGATTCAGGAGAATGTGTGTGTGTGTGTGTATAGGGAGGATTCGGCGTAATACTGAAACGTTTTTTTTTTCAAAGGTACATTACCGTGGATTGTATTATGTCTCTGGAAAAATGATGTTTTTACTTATCATCGCATATGTATGTGTCTTGAATAGCAGTGCTAAGTGTACACGCTTTTTCCATGTCTCGTCTGTTAGACAATCCTATATATATACATATATACACAACGAAGCTTATGTAATGCTTTCTTTAGCTATTACAAATGCCTCCATTGTACATATATGAGCGCATATACCGCGAGTTATACTTTAGTCATCTTTTAGAATTTCGAAAATCATGCATTCATTCGGATGGAGAAATACCTAAAGTCTTACACTGCAAACTAGACTCACTGTCGATTTTTATATTCATTCACGACAGAATAACCCTAGCGTGAGTAATTTATATGTCTCAGTGTTGTTCAGAGAAAAATAAGATATTTCTCTAACACTCACGTACAGTATTAACGTATTAACCGCATTCCTCGTGATTCACATATTCACCGACCTTTGTTACCATAGAACAACCCTAAAATTTGAATACCATCAACTTTCTTATATATGTATACCATACAGAAAACCACTTGCTTGCGCGGTGTTTGCAGCGATAAGCGCTCGCTCACAACAGCGCACGTATATATATATATATATATAGAGAGCAAGCAAGAGGCCTTACTCGAGGCGCGCATTTTAATTTCCAGCCTCGACATTTGCGTAACCCAGTTTCGCCATTGTTCGATTCAATGGTAGATCGTTGCCGTGCCGCGCGCACGGCACATCCGTCGTCGTACCGAGCCCGGCGAAAGCTATAGAGAGTGTGGAGAAGATGTGATAGTAGTGTGGTGGTGATTGGAAAGAGATGAGGTGGCGTGAGGGTTAGAGGGTTGAGGGTGGAAGTTGATGTTGTTTTTAGTGGTTAAAAGTGTTCAAAAGTTAGCTTTTTGTTAGAATGTATATAGTTTAACATTTATTAGATAGTTTTAAAATAATTTTGTATACGAATCATTGGTCAGATTAAAAAAATATCCATCAAAGAAAAGATTCTTTTTACCACGAAAAAAAGAACACTTCAACTCAATACTTTACACGGTTCACTTTCACTTTCATTTTCGACTACCCGCACGTGAACCACAAATCACCTATACCAATAAGACAAAACACTTAACAAACCCTCATTTCTCAACACAACCCATCAACCTTCACCCTCTCCCCTCTCTCCTAAAAAACACACTTCAAAACCTCATACTCCCACTCTCTCACAAAGACACATACACACACGCACACTCACACGGACGAAAGGACAAAAGGCGCCACGAAATTCGCTTTCTCCTCTTATCGCAATCTCTCTCTCTGGCCCTCGCGATTATTTCGGCGGGCAGGCGGGCGGGCCCACCTACGCTATATATATATACAGCCGAATTTCTCTCAGCGTTCGTAGCGCGTGACGCCGTCTGAGTGTGCGGTAATCGACGCGAGAGAGCGAGTCGCGCCGCTCCGCCGGACGCGGACGGCTGTTACTACTGCGAGTGCTGTATATGTATATATATATATATATATACATGAGGTGTCTGTTAGGGGGGGGGGGGCAAAGATTGGTACGATTTCTTTTTTTTTTGGCGTGCGTATAGCTTGGAAATGTGGTTTTGACGAGTGGTATATACAATGGTAGATTGATTGGAGTTATATAGATGATTGTTTAAATATTTTTGTAAATGGCAGCTGGTTTGATGTGCGATTTTGTAAGATACCTTTGGTATATAACGATTATGCGGTTATATACTTTTGTTGGATATTATTAAATGCATTTTTCTTCAATGTTTTATATATATACGCATGCAAGCTTTCATTTTTACAGCTCAAAAACGATTATTTCGCTCCATTCTTTTATAAATATATATTATATAAAGTATCCTTTTTTTTATACACATAACTTTCTACCGCAACTTTTTAAGATTATAGTACAATCAAGCTATAACTTTCAAATCAAACTCGTCCACAAAAAAAAAAGATGTAATCTATTATATAATACTTTCTCCTCCCATTTCACCGAGAGATCGTCCCGTTCCCGTAATATACTCACACTTTTTTCTTTCTTTCTCTCTCTCTCTCGCTTCAAAACCACATCGTTCAAGCCAATTACTTTTTAATCCAATTTTCAAAAAAAAAAACAATGTTTTTCTCTCTTACTTCCAAATATTACTCACAACTTACATAGAAAAAAAAACGAAAATATCCATGCTCGCGCGTTAGCTCAACTTTCGCCGATTTTCAACTATATATATATATATATGTATATATATGTTTCACACCACGCGTCTAACGCTGCCGTCTATGCTCCGCGCTCTCAGTACACGAGAAAGTGTATAGCCCGCATAGGTACACACACACATACATACATATATATATATATATATGTACAGTCGAGGCGGAGTGTAGTGAATTAGGTAAGCGGGCGAATTGGGCCAGCGGAAACGGCGCTATATACTCGGCGTTGCGACAACGAAAAGCGCGCGCGCTCGCTCGCTTGCTCGTACACGTGCACACGTATATATATATACATAGGTATATATACATACACGTACATACACGATAATAAAAAGCCAGAGCAAATGCTGCTGCTGCTGTTACTGTTTTTTTTGTCGCGCGTATAGACACTCCCATTTCCCTTTTGCCCTTGGCGAGTGTATATATGTATATGTGTGTGTGTAGCATAGAAAGACTCGCTAGACAATTGTATGTATATATAAAGCGGTAGTGGCTTTCGGCGTAATTTATAGAGAGTGAAAGAGAGAGAGAGAGAGAGAGGTGATGTCACACTGGGTATACGACGATTGTAATCTCTCTCTCTGTCTTTCTTTCTCTGTGGCTGCTGTTACTGCGCTGCTACTGTGTTCGGTTTTAATGACCGGAAAGTCGATTGTATAAGAGGAAAGTCGGCGTTTTTCGGGAAAAAAAAGAGGAGGAGGAGGAGGCGGAGGAGGATAGCAAGCGTTGTTATACAGTAGCAGTATAGTAGTAGCATTGTTGCGACGGCAATGGTGGTCTTTTTCATCGGGATGTTTACGCGTATAATTATGGCGATTAGGTGAGTTTTTCGGTTTGGCGCTTTTGAGAGAAAGAGTGTGGGGGAGAGAAGGGAAAGAGAAAGAAGGCTATATGGCGTGATGCAACGAGGTGGAGCTGAGGTAATGTTTCGTTTCTATATGCTGGTATAGAATTGTATTATGGGATGCGTGTAGTATGTGTGTGGGTTTGGAATTTTAGCCTTTTGCTTAGTGATTTTAGAGTGTTTTTGGGAAGCTCCGCTTTTGTGCGGTCGAGAATTGAAAAGGACGGTCGCGCGGTGAGTTAAAAATGATTTAGGATGCTAAAGCGGCTTTTATTTAAGAATTAGCAGAGATTTTTAGTGAAAGAATGTGTATTGTGGTTTTTTTTTCTCGAAGACTATGATTATCATTTTGATATTATTACGATGAACGATATAATAGTGAAAGTATTATGTAACAGCTTTCAAAAGAATTTCACTTGTTTTCGTAATATGGAGCAGATATTAAATTATTCGTTACAACATCTATATATACATACATTTTTTATGTTGTTATAAGTTTTGTATAACAACAAATTGAAAAATACTTTTAACAAAGAAAATCTATTTTTGTACTGTTTATCTTTATCTTATTTAAAATAACTCTATAAATATCTTCATATACAACAACGAACCTCAATCACTAAAACATCTCCATTTCACTCTACTTTTAAATTACTCTCGAAAACACTCAAAAACACCTCAAACTCACGCTATTACCACTACCGATAATATAGATCCCCCGTGCCCCAGCTTCGCCTAACCTCCGCTGGTGGCAGCAGCGCAAAGCATATATCCTTCTCTCGATGTTTTACGCGTGCCATTTCACGTCCCCACCTCCTTTCTCTCTCTCTCTCTCTTTTACTTCCACTCCTCCCACCATCGGTGTTATATACAGCGGCACCTGCGCGCGCTACCGAGGCAGGCTCCGCCCGCGCGGCTGTCCCTCTGCGGGTGCGAGAGAGGCGCGCACGCATGCTGGCGTGTGCTTTATATATATCGGAGCGATGACGCGACCCGACTGCTAACCTTGAACTTGGAGGGCGCTGATGGTGCGGCATCAGGGGTTGGTTTGGTGTATTAGTTGTGATAAGATAGTTGATGGTATGAGAATTAATTGTTGATGCAGAAGGAATGAGTTTGGTATATATAGGCTAAAAGTTGTTGAGGAACAAGGAGTGGTTTAGCTTTTGAGCAAGTTTACAAATTCGAGTTCCTTTTTTTTAATCAGGTTGTGGGATTCCCCAGAGTTTATACCGTTCTGCAACTCTTTTTTCTCATCCGGCTGCGCATTCGACCTTCGACAATGATATGGTTAATTTTCTCTCAAAAGTCTCTCTCTCTCTCTCGGCGTAGGCATGAGAACGACTTTGAATCATAAAGTTTTGTTTTATCAATCTCAAATCATCTTTCTCATAAATATTCCGCTACACTAGGATATATATATACAAAGAAGTGCATGATTCTTATTCATATACATCCTGAACATCCACAATATACCTCATAATATCGCAACCAAGTAAAACAGCACTATACAAACTCCTCCTCTACTTAAAATTCCAACGAGAAAACTTTACATATACACAACCTGTGCGCGCGTGTTTTGCTTTTTCCCCGCACCTATATAACATTTTCCACGCGGCGCACGTGTCGACCATCTCTTTTAAACTCTCGCGCGCGGGCGCGAATTGCGAGCATTACGCCGCGCGTCAGGGACGATCTATTTTCATTTCCAGTATAGCAGTGCGCGCGTTGTCGCAATAGCAGGAGTTCTCTCCTCGCTCGCTATACAACGAAGGATATATACGCTATATACGCACGTGGGTGGCGGCGCACGATGTGGAATGCGCACGCAAACAAAACTGTGTCTTTGATTGTCTCAATTTGCCGAGTTTTTTCTGGTTTTCATTTGCTGTATTTGTTGCAAAATGCGACTTTTTTCGTATACAAGCGATTTGTCGGCATAGGGATGATTTGTTGGAATTCGAGTTGATCTGTCTGTTATTGGGTTACGGAAGATTTGTTGGAAAATCTGACACGATAGATTGGTTTGAATTATTCTTTTTTTTTCTTTTTTCAAAGTAAAACTTTGATAATTCACGTGAATATGAAAATATGGATGATGATTGCGCCACAGTTCTATTATTATAATCCGCGCGCATAATCGTACCGGGCGAAAGGAAAAATGCGTGCGCGCGAAAGCGTGGAATCGGTTGCGCGATAAATGTGTATATATATATATAACGTTCAACTTTCCTCCCCCTCCTATAAACGCGGAACAATCGACCATGACCGAGGACCCGTTTGGCAATAAATATAGGCAAACAACTCATAGTATACAGGCATCGGTGCGTATCTCTCTTTCTGCGCGCTTTCGATATAAGATTGCGATGACTTGATTTTTTCACGGTCACAGGTTTTTGGTGAAATCGCGTGGGAAGTGCGTGAAATTTTTTAATTACAATTTGTGTAATGGATATATATATATAGAGCGAAGGGTTATGTATAGGTGTTGGAACCGACGAAAAAGTGACGAATTGCGTGAGAAACCGTAATCGTGGTATATATATATACACACGGCGTGTAATTAGTGTATAGGTAATATAGTAAAAGCTCGGGTAAATATGTTGCTACACAGCATCGCGGTTGGAAGAAAAATTCTCCTTTGTCTCGCGATAGAATTGTATCTGAAAATAGTATAAGTATAATTTCGAATAGCTGTTGCTAATTCTTCAGATCAAATTGATAACCTCATTATATATGCAACGGCGCTATATATCGGATGACGCGCGATTATCTTCTCTCGCTTTTAATATCATCGTATATATAGCTAGCTAACACATGTTTTGCGCTTTTATTACATCCTCTATATATCTTGCTGTTCCATCTCTCGAAATGAAAATAAAAGCCTTGACTCTACACCTCGCTCGATCGTTCATCAATTTCTCGAGATGAAACTACAGGATAAATACGTATATATGTTTATAATTGCTATAGGTTTTCCTCTCTGTCTTTCTTTCCCCGTGTATATATATAATGATCGATGCGTCGAGATGTGATCTTGAATTTGAGAAGGTATACACTATGCGATAGTCAGTGAGCGAGCGCGACGCAAATAGGAAATGACAAGTGTGGTATAATACGCGTAGAGTCAGACCTGTCGCTCCTTCTCTCTCTCTCTCTCTTTCTTTCTCGGTGTGCAAAAAAAATGAAAATTGTGTGTATTTTTTTGCTATTGAACGCGCAAAGTTGTTATACGACCAGTTTGCGGAAACCACTTTTCTGTTCAACGACTATGTGTGTGTGTATTCTCTCGCTCTTTTCTTTCGCTCGAGCTCGTTACGCTCGGTGTGCATCCTTTTCGAGTCTTGATGTGCGAGGATATTTCTTCTTCATTTTTTTCTTTTTACGTAACGCTGAAAGTGTTTTGAAGGATATACTGGTGAAGATTGATTCTGAAAAATGCGGAGGTTTAGAAACGTTTTCATTTTTTTAGAGGTGAAGAGAGGATAAAAAAAAAGAGGAATATGACGAGATAATGCGTAACCTTTTGTATTCAAAGAAAGGTGTAGTATAATTTCAAAAAGTTTCATTAAAACTGACCTTGGCAGATCGAAATTATATACACGCGCAACGGCAAAGTAGACCTTTCTAAAATGAAGTGGATGACTCATAATATTACTGCGCTGTGTTATATAGCGCTTTTGTGAATCCCGCGCATTGCAGTCATCGTTGTACGCTATATATATATACTAAAACTATACCTACTATACGACTTCCTACATGATACAAAAATTTTACTAAAACCCACCTCATCTATCGACTTTTCAAATCACCCCAAATTACAAATAACTCTCGCCTTTGTCTCGTCTAATCAATTGCACCAACGCCAGCGCGGCGCGCGTAATTCAGTCTCTCTCTCCTACTCACCGCGAGAGATTACGTATTCCGCGGCTGCGGGAAGTTATGCGCTCTCCTGGAAGCGCGCTATAGTAACTCGCCCGCTGCGTGACTCTTACCCAAGGTCTCTCTCTCTCTCTCTCTCACTTGTGAGTGAGCGAGCGAGCGAGAGCGCCTTTCCCATTGCAACCGCGCGAGCGCCGTAGCGAAGGTCGAACTATCCTCCGCGGCGCGGTGCGAGCGCGTGACACATTGCGGGCGTGTGCGCCGGATACACCAGAGGTGGAAATGAAGAGAGAGTTGAGTGTATGAGGTATCAGAGTAGGTGTGGGGTATGAACGAGGTGAGTGTGAGATTGATGAAAGAGGGTGCGGATGTGGGGTTAATGCAGATTTTTTATAGATGTGGTATGGGTTTGGAAATGTTTGTAAGATTGTGAGATAGTGCGTTTGTCGTTGAGTAAAGTAGGATGATTATTCATTAGATTGAAATTTTGTAATTGTTTTTTTTGGAAATAGAACGAATTTTTGTAATGATTTATTTTTATTGATTGAAATAAATTAAATGCCTGATCATGTTACAATAAATACATATTTTTTAGTATCATTAATTGTTTTTTAACATCTTATTAAATTTAAATAACGTATATACAGAAGTCATATTACAAGCATTCGTTACAATAATAATTATTAACAACATGAATTGTATACAAAAAAATGTTATATTGCTGAATACGTGTATATACAATTTTGATACTGATTGTTAAAGTTCTTTCATCAGATGCGATTAATTCATTGGTTAATATTGTTTATTTTCGGAGTCATCATTTTTTTAAGCAACTGGAATTCTATAACCATCGAATTTTAAAATGATTAATGTGAAAAGAAAAGAGAGCTTTGCTGTCTTGGGAAAATCGATGAATTCTTTTTATTTAATTATCGCTGAGGGACAAAATCGAAACAATAATAGATAAGTGCGTTATTCAATTAATCTTTATATCAACAATAAATTGTATTAAAACAATGGCGAATCATCATCGATCGTCAAATCATAGACCACTATTGAAATTCTTCACTTGTTCATCAATCCTAAATATCTAAATAATTTAGTTCACGACCACCTGCAAAATATTCACCAACAACCTATGCACGTTCGCGCATTAATTTCAATCTACTCGCGAAAGTATCCAAGTTTGGCGCATGCAATATACAGACGCACACTCACACCACCACAACAACAGCTCCCAGTCAGACCTTTCGAGAACGCACCGCGTAATCGCTCGCGCGTGCCGCCGTCATTGAAAGGGACGCACGTATATACGTGTATATACATACTGCGAATCGTCAACTGGTTCTCCGTCTCTTTTGCGCCTTTTTGTCTCGTTATCTCAATCTGGTCTGACCCGAAGAAAGTCATACACATATATACACGCACACATATACATATATATATAGAATCCCACCTCTCAGTTCTCGCGAACATTAAATTTATTTATGTAATTTATTTTGAAAAATTTACAAGTCTCACGTATACACTGCGCTCGATTTGTGCGCATGCATTAACATTGGGGCGGCCTGACGCACACCGGACTTTCATCTTTCCTTGGAAAAGTCTAGACTTTTTGGACTTTGCGTGCGCGTGAGTGCGAGGCAATTGCATAACTTTCCACAATTGCCCCCCTGTCGCAACGCTTATTTCGATCACTTTCATATATACGCGCGTAAGTAAGTAAGCGCGCGAGGTTCGAACGCAAAAAAGGATTCAACGAAATATGGTTCTCTGAAGTAAATTGCTCGATGTATTGTGCGACTTTCTAGCGATAGTAAGCGGCTGCTATATGATGTGCGCATGGAATGTTAGAGTTGATGTATAGGAGTGATTGGATTGTACTTTTTTGATTATATTTATTGAACGTTATATATATGTTGTTTATAAGATCAATTGTTTAATCGGTTTTCTTTTTCTGTATTTTTCAGGGATAAGGACTCTGTCGATGATGGCGTAGATACCATAGGACAATCGAGGGTGCGCTATTGAGAATTACTGACGAAAAGGATTTGAAGATGATGTCGTATGGCATCATTGGGCATGTAAGGATATAATACTTTTTAATTGCCCCTATATATACGCCAAGAAAAATGTAATAACCGCTTTATAACTTAACAATGTTTTTCACTTTCGCATACTTCTATACTTAAAGAAAAGAAACAATATTTCATTTTAAGGTAGCATGAGCGGTGAGTGCCGTATCAAGCTGGGGCCCCGAGAAGGGCTTTCTGATTTTACTAAATTTTATGATTAAATTTTTTATAAGAAACACGTATTTTTATTTCGAAACACGTTAATATAGAAACTATGCCTATTAAATATAAACTAAATAGAAAATTAGAAATTTTTTCTCGTTTTAGATCGGGGTGCTGTTATAATTCACACTCCTGGTGTATATACACTTTAGCCACTATTATTTATTTATTTTTATCGGCAACCCATTATTATTTTTATACTGACAGACTATAACCACCTACTTTTTTGTTAAGAAATAATATTTTATAATAATGCCATGAATCATTAATCAGCAAAAAACAATAGACGTGGCCATAAGCTTCGTGTAAAAGTGTACTATTTTGCAACTGTTTTTCTTAATAATTTGGTCGTCGACCTTATGGTTTCTTAGCAGCTATGAAAAGTTTAAGACTTGAAGAATATTCCAGTCAAGTTTACAAATTGATTTAGTATTTTACAAAAGTCGCTCATGCTATACCTTAAACATATACAAGCTTTCTTCCATCTATACAATTCTTCTTTCGCTGCGCTAAAAATTTTTTCCCTCCACCACAACAGTGACATTTATTCAGAATACTAAAACCTCGCGATACTAGCAACTCTCGCATTTGCAGACGATGTATGCGGACGGTCTGCTGACGCTGCACTACGGCAAGCACCCGGCGACCTTAGCCGCGGAGGTGGGCGCCTGGTACAGCGGTGACCGACATGTCGACGTAACCCTTGCTTGTGACGATGGTAGTGTCGTCAGGGCACATCGAGTTGTTCTAGCAGCAGCATCGCCATTATTGGCCAGTCTGCTAAGGAATCCAGCACTCGATCATGTGGTCCACTTGTCGGGTGTACGCAAAACACAACTGAGCCACCTGCTTGAGTTTCTTTATAACGGCGAAGCTCTGATACCCGTAAGTATATTTAATGTATATGTATTTGCTTTTTCTTGTTGTTGTTGTTGGTTGTGATTAGTTGGATTGATGATGTAAGAATATATGTTTTTCTGTAACAACATTTCTGAATCATTGGAATGAGTCAGGCGATATACGGGAAAAACTCGTTTCGATTAGTATCTTTCTCGGGAGAGAGAGGAAATTGACTTGCACGCGCGTTAATTTCAGTTTTTTTCTCACGATTATAATTATTATTGCTGTGAAAAAGGAAGTCATTTGAAATCGATCGAAATTATCCTTTATATAAAAGCTATACAATCGCGAGTGAATATCTCGTATACGATGGATGTAGCTAATGTGATTTTTATGAATTTTGCATTACAGTCGACGGAATTGACGCCGCTGAGGGAATTATTCGAGCTGCTGCAAATTAAATCGGAACTGTTCGAGTCGAACCAGTCACAGGGCTCGACAAGCTCCGAACCTGAAAGAATACCTACACCACAGCCCTCGGAAGAGGGTCAGGACAGTTACGAGTCACAATATGACAGGTAATAAATAATTGATAAATTGATGTTATTTATTCAGAATATGTATATTGATTCACTTTTTGTACATAAATCTGCCGTATAAATAGTAGCAGAAACGTATACATCTATAGAATACGAAAATACTTACAGAAAATTGTTGAAAAAAAATTTTCAGACAAACAAATAACCCAGCGGACTGCTGCTCGGTACTGATAAAAACCGAGGAGGGTGGCGAAGACGAGGACGAAGCTGAAGCCGAACTCGACGTTGAAGGCGTCGAGAGTATCGAAGGTGAGACTACCAATACCGACACTGGTGGCAATGGCAGCGGCAGTGGCCAATCAGAGAACCGCGAAAGCAGCATCGAGCCACCCAGGCGAAGGGACAGTTCTGATCCCGTTAATCTCAGTATCAATTCAGGCGCGTCGGCGAATAACGAGAACTCACAGGATATTGTACATAGGCTGGAAACGTCGCTGCGCGGTTGCTTGGATGAATCCGGCAAGTACCGGGAAAGCAGTAGCAATGAGTCCTCGTCGTCGCAACAGACGCGCGATCAACAGTCGCGTGACCAACAAAGGTAACAATCGATTTTATTGTTTTGATGGAATGATTGTAGAGGGTCGAGAGGATGTTGAATGTTGACGTTACTTTATCAACACGTATCTATGTAATGGGCAATACTAACATAACGTTTTAAAAAAAATAGAGAAAGATCATGACGTGTTTTAATTTTAAAAGTATAATCTTTGAAATATTGTCCTATCATTTGAAATATAAAAAAAAGTTATGTAAGAAAAAACGTTTCAGTTAACTAATTAATTATAAAATGTCATAGAAGTAGTGTAACTCAAGTTTTAGACAGACATTAATTTTTAATCAATCATTTTATGAAATTCTTATTTAATGACCTGATCATTTTTTATATAATAGAGCTGATTTTACTGATTGCATATTATATACCTATGTATAAGATTTATGTAAATAGAGGTCCTGAAGTTCGAGTTTTTCAAATAAATATTTGGATATTATTTTTTTATTAAATAAACCCCATGGTGTTGGTATCGCAGGAATCACATTTGTATGATTTCGATTTAATGTTCAACACATAGCCTCAATTTAATAAGATTTTCAAATCCTACTCGAAATCCTCTCTAACCATCACGTTAATTAAACTAGAACATTTGTTTTACCTAACTTACAATCACTTAACTATATGTGTTAACTATACAACACCAAAACCACGCACACCACCAATGCACTGTATCTAACTAATCTTCCACCATATTACATCAGTATGGAAATTGACTTCTTCAGGTCTAACTTCCGACACGACAAGACACCGCTCGAACGACGAGAATCAATCGACGAGCAAGAAGAACGAAGACGACAATTACACGCAAGATTAGCCCTGGGCCTCGAATCGGCTGGAAAGCGAAAACCTGAAGAGTTGCCTATTCCGGTAGCGGAAGCGTACGTGGTAACGCCGCATCGAAAACGTCGACCTGGCTTTCACAACTCGCCCGCCCAGAATCCAGCCTTCGTACCCTACAACCCCGGTTTCGAGACGCCCAGGCGACTGCAAGCGCCACTCGCTATGAGCGTGTCTGCGCCACCGTTTCCAGTAAGTCTAGTGAGTTGAACCTTTTGTATTATTTTCATCAGAATTTCGTGGTTAGATATTTCTATCGTTTTTTTTACATATTCACAGTAATAAGTGGTATAATTACCAAAAACTCAAATTGCCAATGTTTTGTAATATTCATTTTCACTTCACGCAACAATGGAAGTTTCTCATACTTTACATTTACATACAATACTTACGCCTGGTGAATGGCAACCATGAATACTTCAAAGTTTAAGATGTAGATATCCTTAAGTGTAGATACCAATGAGATTTGTCTTTAATATTTCTCAATGATGCGTCATTTCCTGGAATGATTAAAAACCCATTAGTTTGAAAATTTAATAACTAAACGATTGTAATATGATAAATTATGGAAACGTGTAACACTAAATTATACAGTAAAGTTTTCTTGCATGCTCATTTATTCGGATATCTCTCATTGATCATATCATCAATTTTCTATCAATGGTCAATAATCAATAGAATAAACAAAAGTTTTCCTTCTTACAGCAGGACAGATCTATGACACCACCTATATCAATACACCGACCGCCATCGGCGGATCCAGCAACTGCCGCGGGTTTAGAACCGCCATGGGGTGCCTGGACGCTACCCCCATCACGACCACCACCAGCTACCGCATCCGAGGACTCGCCGAAATCCGCTCCAGTACGAGAATACCGCTGCCAATACTGCGGCAAGCAATTCGGCATGTCGTGGAACCTGAAGACCCACCTGCGCGTGCACACAGGCGAGAAACCTTTTGCCTGTCGGCTTTGCGTCGCCATGTTCAAACAAAAAGCCCACCTGTTAAAGCATCTATGTTCAGTGCATCGGGGGGTGATAGCGGCACCGGATAACACCTTCTCGTGTTGCTTCTGTTCGCTGAGTTTTGATAGCCAGAGCGAGCTGATAAGGCATCTGTCCGGGCCGCACAATAGTCTGCTGCTCAGCAAGAACCTGCACGACTAACGATTCAGTTAAAGGCTCTCGACGGTTCATTACGTACAGGTTAGGGGATCTTGATTCAAGGGATGATGGGGGTACCGAAGGAGTTTTGTATGGTCGCAGGTGTTTTGTACAATTGTTGCATATCCACCTGGAACGTTGACCATAGTTGTGAGGATCTCCAACGTCGATACTCTCATCCTCTGCGTTTGTAATGGTAGTCCTTTGTGAAACATTGACGGGAAAATTGATGGTGGATCGGTACGAAATTTTGATATATTTGTCGATCTCCCGAGTTGTGATCATTAGTTACGTGAATTATTCTGCAAGGTAATTCAAAGTAAAAGTATTGAGTTTCCATCAGAAACTGATTTTGATTGTTATACAATTGCTTGGATTTGATCATATTGAAGCTCTAAATCCCAGCTGTCAATTTTTTAACTAATTATCATAAAGGATGTCACCAGATTAGCGAATTGTCATAGACAACGTGTACTAACTCTAGGTTGGTGATTGATTCCAACGATAATCAGGATCCCTGTTGGGAAAACGTTGATTGCGATCACGGTTTAATAATTTATGTAATCGTAGACGATGCAAATTCGCCGTGTCAATGATCGACAAGTACCGGGAGAGCCTTCATCGTAACTTTGACAATATATGTAACTAAACAAGAGAAAAACGCTTTTTTAGAATGAAAAAGAAGAGATAAACCGTCCGCACAAAGATTCTAGTGACAATCAAAACGATTGCGCAATCGAAACAATGTACAAGGACAATAACGATTTACATATAGCTCGACGACGGAGAAATCATGTATAAGGAAGTTGCAGCTTCCTCCTTCTCCGTCAGTTGATCAATTTTTTTTTCTTCCTTTTTCCCTAGCAGAAAAAGAGAAAGTTAATCGCCCTAACACCGCACCCTTTTATCCCCCTTTCCCCTTTTATTCTTAGAGAATAACGATAGTAATTCACTTTTAACTTTTTTTTTTGTCTTTTTTGTGTACATAGTGTTACATACGAAACGAGAATGTATGAATTCTTAATTTATTTTACAATTTGCAATGGGACCAACCGAATTTCCACCGAATAACAGTTATTAGGAGTAGATCTTTTTAGCGGCCTGCCTACAATCGCCTCGAACAAATTATTAATTTTTAATTAAAAAGAAAATTATAAAATAACGTAAAAGTAATGCTAGAAAAGCGTTGTATTAACGATGCGTCTCGAGATTTTGAAAGAGAGAGAGAGAAAGAGAGAGAGATAGAGAGAGAAAGAAAAATATACGTCGTATCTTTATTGGATCGACTGTGTATATTAAACATTGTGAAAGAAACGATGCGATATTGGCTCGTCGACCAAGAAATATAGAAAACAATGCAAAGTGTATAAACGCCCTCTTCATTCGCGCACTTTTGGACATTATTTTTATCCAATCGTCGTACGTAACTTTCGCCCTCCTCTCCGGATTTCTATTCGGTTACTTTTTTTTTTTTATCATCGTGACTCTTTAACGTGCGCACAACATAATACATACATGTGACTCGAGTGCCTTGTCAAATGGGTCCAAATTGGTCGATTGGGCAGTGATTTCATGTGTTCATAGGCTTAAGCGTTTTTAGATGAAACATTATATAAGAGAAAGAGAGAGAGAGAAAAAGAGAGAGAGAGAAAGAGAGAGAGAGAGAGATAAGAAAAGAGATAGAAAAAAAATAATAATAAACCGTAGCTAGACGAAGCAAAATATATATTAATGTCTGTCTCGATTGTTTAAAAGATGAGAACGAGAAATAATGTAACGTCGAATAAACAACACCAATTTACGTTACAATAATAATAATAATATAATAATAATAACGATGCAAACATCTTCATTTTTTGTAGTAGCTGCAATTTTCACGAAAAAAAACAAGCAAAAACATAGCAATGAGTGTGCGCGAGAGTGCGAAGAGTGAATGGACTCGGCTTTTTCTTTCGAGGCGGTACCACGTAGGTCTAGAAAAGGCGTAACGAAGTCGAGCTTTATTTTAGAACATAAAATTTGTCTTCATGCTCCATCGTGTACACGTCTTTGGCCGAAAAGACAGCAAATAAAGTTTTGTCGTGGAGAGAAGAAGTTCGAGTCGTAGGTAGTCGCATTGAATTTATACAAATATATTATATAAAAATATTAGCGTTTTTATCTCTCTTTTTTTGATTATTGACGCGGGTCGTCAGGTCAAGTGAATAAAAAAAAATGAAAAAAATAATGAAAAATAAAAATATAAAAAGTAGACAACCTCTCGATTTGGTGCCTCGAAGGGCTCGGCCTCGTTTTTTTTTATAGTTTCTTTTTGCTTGAACGCGTCGTCTTTAGTATTGAGTAAAAAACAGACAAATAAAAAAAATCTCGACAATACAGCAATTTTGTATATCTAAAGTCTTTTTAATCGAGGCGAACGCGCGTAAACCTACACCTACACATATGACATTCCAGACGAGCGCGTAACTAAGTTGTACACGTAATTTAAAGCTTTTACCCTCTGACTACCGGAGGAAAGATGTTCGAGGAAGAGAGAGAGAGATGCGAATATGCACAGTGCCGCAAACGTACCCCAACGATATAACAAATAAACGAAAGAAAGAAAAACAAAATAGTGCTTCTATATATGTGACACGTACACACACGCGTGTATGTGTGTTGTTTAAAAAGAAATTAAAAAAAAACAGATATACATAAAGTAACGATGAATTAAGAAAGCAGTGACACCAAAGATACGTTCGTAGGGCCGTTCGAGCGTAGGCTTTATATCTTTTATTATTTCTTTCTTCTTCTTCTTCTTCTTCATCCGCCCCGCCTTCTCTTCCCACTTTCTCAAAGCACTCAGACACGCACTTCTTTTTTTTTAACGTTACCGTTTTATCTTTCTTCTTCTTCACGCAGCCGCTATTCAACGCGCGCTCGCAGAAGGAAATATATAATAATTATCTTCTTTTCCGCATTCTGCAGTTCGCGCGCGCGAAAGGGTATGTATATACATTCTCGAGATTGCCCGTAACATTGCCTGGTTTCGAGCTATCGAATCGCGGCGTATATTTTATTTTTTTTATTATTCGAACGTATTTCATTCATAATAAATTTTGACAACTTTTTTTTTTATAAAAATCACGTTTTTATTTTTTTGTGACGCAACAAAGAAAGAAAGAGAACTTTTAAAATTGCAACAAAAAAAGGAATGTTTTTCACTGCCGAGGCAGAGTCCAACGAGGCCTGACAATCGCGTGCATCGCGTTTCCTTCAACTATATGCGCGTGCGCGCAGAAATATACATACCAACATGATACCACCAGTGGTATGAAAAGAAAGGCACGAAAGCGCAAAAAGATCCCAACGATAGTAAACGCGTTATAATGTGTGTATATTATATAGACGAGGACGTGTTCTCGAACGCCAGGCAAAGCAAACGGCCAGCATATAAATAAAAAAAAATAAAGATAATGATAAAGTATATACAAAAAAAAAGAAAAGAAACAAACGACACAATACACAAACCTATACACATATATATGTATACACACACATATATATATATATATATAATATACAGTGAACGCAATGTGATACTAAATGATAATAAATAAAGTAATTATTGTTTAGCGCGAGCGCGCGCACGCCGGGGACGCCATTGCAATCGTCATCACGCGAGCGCGCGCGCGTCCGTATATACATCAGCGTGTAATTACGATTTGTATAAAATAAATGATATATATGTAAAAGAGAAAGATGTAAAGTGGCCGAAGCGATATGTGTAAAAAGTGAAGAAAGAGAGAGAAAGAGAATAGTGCGACGCGTGTGTAAAAATATGAGAAAACAACCGGCGAAAGAGATGAGATGAGACGATGAATCAACTCGTAATCTTAAGCTTCTATCCTCCTTACTCTCTCCCCTCCTCTAATCTTTTATCTTTTTCTTATCACGAAAGATCTTATTTTTCAACACGCCCTTCCCCCTCCCACTTTCCTACCCCCTTAGTTCTTATATATTGTTATACATAAATGATGAAATCGCGTTATAAATATTGAATATAGATGATATATCCGATTAATTATATAATTTTAAGTATTACCTTGTACGATGCAGCTTAGGCGTTAAGTTATAAAAAAGAGAGTTAATTGAGGAAAAAAAAAATGTTTTTTTGTAAATAATGCGACTCTAACGATAGTAGGCAAGAACAGCAACAACGCACATTATACAGACACACAACAACAACAACACACACGCGGAAAAAAAAAAATTACATAATAACAAAGACGCGATCAAGAGAGCATAATATTCAACCCAGATCATCAGTACACCATGCGTATATGATAAATAATATGTAATAACATTTGTATGATATATATAACGATAGAAGCGACGCAATGCTGTTATACATTCGTCGCTAAGGATTCGCTAAAGGAAAAGTCGTAATAGTACAAAAGAAAAGAGAGAGAGCGGACGATGATATACATTTGTATGTATGTGTGTGTGTGTGTAATAGTGCGGCGAACGCGCGAGTATTATATATTATATAAATTTTGTAAAATATTGTAGATTGCGATTAAATTGTAGGCTATACATAGATGTATATTATGTACGAGAGACCACGACGACGATGACGACGATTAAAGAGAATTTATATTAAAAAAAAGAAAATGAAAACACATACATTTTACGCACACGCAGACATACACGAGCGATTAACCGTAACATGCCTTATTAAAAGTGAGCATCGCCTCGCTATGCGATCTGGCCAGCGGGGCGTCGTTATATATATACATATATTTTTACGAACGTCGAGGACGATCGATTTGTATTAAAATGAAAAAGTTGATGAGAAGTGGAAGTGAAGAATGAGTAAAAAAAAAGTAATAAAAGACAAACAATGATCTCGCGAGAAAATATATACGATTGTACACACGAGCGCACGTTATGCTGTTTCTCTCTATGTCTCTATACTATACTTCTTTATACACAAATTTCTCTCTCTCTCTCTCACTTTACGTCTCCTTCTTTTATCTCTCTCTCTTTACTACTCCGAAACAAAAATGCACTACCTTCTTCAACTCTTTTTCTTTCTCTTCTCTTCTCTTCATTTTCTTTTCTAACTGTACACTCTCCTTTTCCTCTTCTCTCTCTCTCTCACTCTCTCTCTCTCTCTCTCTCTTTACTCACTCATCGACGCGTCTCCTCTTTCCTTCCGGAAGTGTCTGGGTGACGACAAAAAAAGAGCAATAGTTCGTAAGCGTCTATACTTGACGCGCGGAGCTGCGTGCGAGCCTCCGTATACGCGCCGATTCCCCCCCCACAATGCTTTCTTAGTGTTCATAGACTTACGATGATGAAATACATTAATTGAGAAAAATTTTATATATCTGCGTTGACTCGTTTATTTCTTATACCAAATCGATACCTTATTTTCTCGTTACAGAGGTTACCCGCTTAACTGATGCTTAGGTAAGTATACGTATAGATATATACGGTAATTATAGAATTATGACGATATAAGAGAATATGCATATATACGTATAATAAAAAGATTATTTTTATAATACATTCGTATATTTGAGGTTGAAAATGTAGTGAAATCAAGCCGTGATATTCTTGTAAACGTGCATTAATTTCTTACCGTTAAAGGAAACTGAACAAGGAAACACTCAAAAACACCGGTTACTATACAACTCCTTATATCAGTTACAGTGATTACCCTCTTTTTGTTACTTTAATTTTAACAAGTTTATCAATTAAATTGTATGACGTATAATACAGAGAAGCATATCTAAACGGTTATAAAAACATTATATTATACGCATATGATATAAGTATTAGCTCGTATTCGCACGTTTCAATGATTATAAATAACGTTGAATTATCGCAGCGACCATTCATGACTTTCCAGTCCTAATACCGCATCGACATATATCGTTCTCTTACACACGTGTACTATACGTGTACACACAAGCGCGGAATTACCGAACAGTATATATATACGCGATCCGCGAACCTGCGCTATCGCAAATTACACGATCAATCGTTATATACCCGAGCAAGCCGAGGTATAGAGAGATGTACCGATAAAACGAGCCTCTCGGCTCATAATAATCGGCAGATTAGCCGTTATATACTCCGGTATCGGAATTCGGTCGACCTATCGTTTCTCTCCCCCTCTTTTCGATAGAGTACGTGTAATAAGTTTTGGCTGAAAATTAGATTTTAAGCGCAATTCTTAATTGTGTAACAGTACGCGCGCAGTCACGCGGGTTTCCGTTTATATATACATATACGTTTGTATTATAACTCATGAGAGGGTATATATAAGTATGTATAACGGTAGCGATGTAGCGCGCATACAGCTAGCGATAGAAATTGCAAATTAATAACTCTAGGCGTGTTGTGTGTATATATAAACGCGGAATTGCAAGTAATAGAGGCAAGGAAGTATGAAGATGCTGGTTGGTTGATAACGAAGCCGCTGTATAGGCTCTTATACATAGAGTTTTTTAAATACCTCCATAGACGCCTTTTTTACCAAGTATTCAATTGCATTCAATGAAACAGCGTATTTCGCGCGTTGTTGGATTAACATCTAATTTTTCGAAAAGGAAACACCCCAGTAGATTTTCGCTTACAAACCGAGAAAAACAACTTACACACTAAAAAGATTTCAAATAAGGGTTGTATGATGTTTTTCTTTGCTTCATCATAACCGAGAGTGCAACAAGTTTTATCGGTTCTGCTATTTTATTGTTTGTAAATGAACGACCGAATATCTGTTATAATATTCATACTTTTTGTTAACTTTCATGACTGCATAAAAATCTCTTTTGAGTTCTGTACAATTTATATAGAAAGAGCAACTTCAAATTTAGCCTCGTATTTTTGTACTATACGCGGTATTAATAACAGATACAAATTTTTTATGTAATATTGTCAACGATCAAAATGTGGACTCGTGACAGTTATGTTGAAAACCCAACGCAAATTATTATTGTTCTAAAAGCTTTGATTCAAAACATGCTGTGGAAGCTAGTTGAATTTGGATTATAATGAAAATAACGTGGTAACTTAATTATTTTGCTACGATTGTACTAAAAAATTATTTACGTTATCAACACATAATATTAGCAAGAAACTGTACAGTGGCCTGAACAACTTTATAATTGGGAAAATTAATGAAATAACATATATAATTACGTATTCAACTCCAAAATAAATTTCTACAGGTGTAAATTTTTTCATCGAAAATTGAATGAATTTTTACAATAAAATAAAAATTTGTGAAACATTTTGAAAATCCATTTCGATTTATGCTTTACGTTACTCTGATGCTGAGCTATGATCAGCCGTGGTTGCAAAAAGTATACTGATGTTATTGCATAAGCTGTACTGATTCGATAATCGGCTTGTTACCAGAATTGGTTAATTCCGAAATCTATATAGTTTATTTACTAACTAGGAGAGGCTCAGATCTCCGAATCACGGATTTGACCTAAACTTTGAGAGATATCTTTGGATGTCAAGTTATAAAGCTAAAATATTAGACCCTATCGCTTTGATAAATTCGAATTATCGATATTTTTAGTTGTATTTTAAGGAAATACTGAAAAAAATGCTCTTACTGGTTTATTAATTATTCAGTCTAGAAAAAACCTAAATACAATTATAAAAAAAAAACTAATTCTAGAGATCGCAAGTTTTATATAGGCACGAAATTAATTCTCTTTTATCGATTTATCAGTGATTTTTAGGTGCATAAAAAATGCATTTTTGTCATTTCCAAGATAAGAAGGGAAAATAGAAGACGGGAGATGGACTTATTTCACTTTTTTTGTTATAAAAGAATACCATCATTGCCTTTGCCTAGAGTTTATCGCCAACCACTACGCAATTCTCGCTTTCGTACGTCTACGATATGTGATGATACTGGAAGTGGTGTCGTTTTAGAATGTTAATAATAAATTTTTTTATCATAAAGATGAGCTTTTTAGTAACTATTATTAAATTAAAGCTATATCAATTGTTGACAACTTTATTCGTACTGTATATTCGCACAATTTTTTATTTTCTACGACATCAGTAAACGTACAGATTTAAAATATTTTAATAATACTTTTTGATTTAATTTTTTGAAAAACAATAAGGATATACCTTAGTGTATTGATCATGGTTACAGAAAATCGTATTTTTCCTAATGAATAAATTTATCATTTGACAGCAAATAAGTATAATTTAAAAACTTAAAATATAGCTATTAAAAATAAATTAAAAACATATAAATGGATTAATTGTACGACACCCACGTGCCAATAAATTGACAGCGACTTCTCTTTATAAATCTCCCTTTCCCTCCCACCACCCGGTACAGCCATCTCATCTCGCAGAAATGAGATTCTAATACTACTCGCGGTCGAACGTCAAGAAACGCGTTTTTCATCCATATATATATACGCGAGCATACACACACATATACCTATATATACTCCTTAACGGTATATCTCGGCCGTTTCTCAATAGCAATCCGCGTACGTATATATATATATATATATACCTATATATCTATACGTATGGGGGGTACACTGCACCGCTGCCGCGGGGGTTTATGCCCGTCTCCGGCATTAATTATCGATGCGTCGAAGCGAGAGAGAGAGAGATGATTTTATATATGTGTATACCTGTGTATCTGTATACATTCATATATATACACGCATACTCGCCCTTTCTCCCTCTCTCACTCACTCGCAGGAGAGAAAGAGAGAGAGAAGAGAGCCTGGAAGACTCTAACGGTTCCCGGTTTTACTTTTGTACAAAAAGTTGCCGGAGACCCGTTAGCCCGCGCTTAACGCTGGGCTACGTTCCAGCACTGGACATCTCACACGCCGCAGGTGGATATGCGTATTATATACGTATACGTGTAGTATAAACATAGTAGTGTATAGCGTGATGTATATATAATACGTATATATATATACACGGTGCGAATTGTCGGTCACACGGATCGCGTGTCCTCAGGGTAGGATATACGTTTCATTTTTCTATATGTGTATATCTATGAGTATGCGATTTGCACGAAGAACGCTAATGGAGGTGTTATCAGAGCCGCGCATCATAGCGTGGCGATTGAGATTTTATGGGATATGTTTTTTTTTTACATCCGAGGGCGTGACAAGGCAGTTTTTCCGCGGGATACGATATGATTGATGGTGCGATTCTAATTGGAAGATCGCGGCTCGTAACTGTTACGGAAGCTGTTGAAAATCAATCAGCGTTTTTAGTGGCTGTTATATATTATAGTACGATCAAATCAAAATAAACCGCGGCGGTGTATGGCTTTGTTTTTTATTGAAGATACTTTTATATGTATATATAAATGACGCGAGGAAGAAAGTTTTGACGCGTCAACGGGTTATTGACTCATGTGTGGGGCTTTATACGGATTCACCCGAAATTTTCTACGAGAAAGTTTGTTTTTCTTTACTGAGCGCAGACACGAGGTCAATGTTGGTACGGTTTATTATGGAATGGCGAACGCGTAAAACCCGGTGAGTTGCGTGGTTGCTAATGAGACGTTTAAATACGTGCGACGATTCGGAAGGAGGATTTTGCGCCGAAGTTAGCGTTGTGAGGTTGTTCGCGAGAACTCGAATTTAAATAGACTGTAGAGTGGCTATTAGGAGGAGCGTTTGGTGTTTTATTGAATTAATGGTTCAAACGTGGTTAGATAAAGGATGAGAAATAAATACAGCTTTTGAGCTGATTTAGTATTATATGTAGGATTTAAATGTAAATGCTATTTAATGTATCGTTCAATAGGGTATCGTAGACAAATATTTGAAATATGGAAAAACAGTTTTTAACAATATTTTAGTATTTATGAAATAGATATCAACAATTGAGAAATCGATAAAAAAAATTGATAAGCAATCCCATGTAGCTTTTCAGCTTTTTATTCGGCTCACAATATCTCGTGCTAAAGCTTCACAAAGATTGAAATAAACCTTTTTAAATTTTTAATCAAAGCTACCATAAACAAATGATTAGATAAATTACTTTTTTTCACTTAATGAAATCTATTTTACAAGTACTAAAATTTTGTTAAAAAATGTTATTTGTTACTTCAAGTACGTATCTATTATTACATAAAATATATAACAACTCGTATCATTTTAACAATAGTTTTTTTATTGAATTTTTTCCATTTATCCATGCTGATTAAAAAGCGAATCAAATTATTAATCGCCAGTCGTAAAGATATATAATCATCAGATCAAAAACCTTGTCTAAAAATAAAATTTAATCCAAACTAGGACAGGACCCAATTCGTGTCGCATCAATTAAATAAAAAAAAATAAAAAAAAACACGCTCAAAACGACATTTTTCCAACTCCCAATCGTCCGTTAAATCCTCGCCACTAATCACCATAATCCATAATCATAATCAACATATCTCGAAAGCCTATCCCATCTACACAAATCCATCTATCCTCTCGTCTCTCGTCCACTCACACTCACGCACGTATGTGTGCTCTCTTCTAAAACTAGAAAAATGCAAATGGCCCTAACGGCTCGGTGTAACGACCGCTCGTACTCACACGTGTGCTCGTATCTATCTATCTATATATATACGCATACAGCACACGTCTATCCATCTAATGCTTTAAAAGCGCATTCGTCGCGTCGCGTTGAGTATACTCAAGAAGGCAAAAGACCTCGCGTGCGACACCTTCACGCGCGCTTGCAGAATTCTCGATAATGCACTTTCGATGCCAAGAAAAAAAGAGGCGCGCGCTCGCACGCTCGACGTGCGCGACGCGCCGTGAACTTGAACTCGCCGCGCGGTAAGGCTGTCGATCAACGTTGCGGTGGGTATATATATATACTATGCTGTGAACACTGTATGTCGCGACTGAAAAGGGAAGTTTTCCGCGACTTGAGAGTACGAGGAATCGTCGCAGAGCGTTTCTCACGTTTTTTTTTCTGTCTGTCTCTCTTACTCTTAGGGATGCGGTTGTGTGGTTTTTCTTTTGTTGGTATACGTGATCTTAGAGAGGATAGATAGGTTTTGCAGAGAGGTGGATAGACTGTGAGGAGGTTTTGGTTTTATATGGTGATGCGTGTAATGCGATGGGTGGGGAGGTCGATCCTGATAGGCTGAGGATGAGAGATAAATTGATGCGGTCGAGTGAAAATAAAATTAAACGAGAATAGAAAGAGAGAGAGAGAGAGAGGTTAAGTGGAGCGAGTCCGCATTCGGATGATAATATGCACGTCGTTGCATTTATGTATGACGTTGGATTTACCTGTCATTTCGACATGTGGTGTACACGGAAAAAAAACGTCTTGTATAATTATACTTTTTAAAGTTGAGTAATATAATTAATGGCACGCAAATAGACTTGATTAACAGTTTGAGGTACAAAGTTTTTCCGCAGAAAAAGGAGGAAAGTTTTGATGCTTGTTTATTTGGGAGGTAGTAAATGTATGTTCTGGCGGTTATATAGTGTTGTTTTGTACGCGCTGTGTAACTAAAAAGTATAAGAAATGAGTCTGAGAGGCGAAAAAAAGCGTTAAAATGATAAAGAAGCAAAAAGACAGAGGTGGGTCACTTCGTGACCTACTGTGGCGCAAAGAGTTAACTGCCAAAAACTGCAGTAGCTTGTTGAATTAAATCCGGGTGTTTGCGTTCACTAAAAATATTTTTTTGGTTGTAATTTTTAATACTAAGGTCTATTTAAAAGATTATATGAAAAATTATGTATTTTAATCTTATTTATCACGTGTACGCACGATCTAAATCTCTAGCAAAGCATCATATACATATTTTATACATTTACAAACCAGTTTTATAATTTCCAACTGAAAAAAAATAAGCATTCCTAAATAAAATCTTTAACAAAACCAAATCAACAGTGCTCTCAAAAACTACAATTATTTCATCAACCAAAACATACCACCCGCACCAATTCCCATATCAATTACACACAAAAGCTTCCTCTTCACGCGACCGCGTAACCCGCGACAATTATATCCACAGCCGCGGGTTATGTCACACTCGTTACCCACAACAAGAAAAAAAAAGCACCTCGCGCACACGCGCCGATCGCGGTCACGGCTCGATGCCCTTGACTCCACACATACACACATACACTCTTACGAAACCAAAACAAACCAGCGTCTTTCTCCCCTCCAATCAAAAAACGCATTCGCTGTTATATTATATTACCAGTCAAAACGTATATATATATCCATCACTTTGCGGTCCCGTTCAAAATTTCGTAATTCCCACGATGTGCACCTATACATCCTTCTTTCTCTCTCTCTCTCTTCGGGAAAAATCTTTCTCTCTTACTCGTTCAGAAGCGGTACCGTAAACTCAAGCCGGCAAATCTCTCTCTCTCTCACCTGACGCCATGGGGGTTATCTCGCGCGTGTGTGGGCATATAGGAGCGCGCATAGCACAGGTGGTGGTGGGGAGAAGAGACGTGAGATGCGCGTCGCGAGCGGTCAACGCTCCGGTCTGCCCTCCGCGGTTAATGTATATAAAGCTCGGTTGCTGCCTGGCCCCGGACGGCAGATCCACACGAGAAAGACGACCATGAAGATCGTTCACCGTTGCGCGCTTATCATCTTTGCTCTGGCTGTTACAGCCAGGGCGCAGATTCCCAGCTTGGGTTTCTGTCCTGAGTACCTGCCCATGCCGGGATTCAACATGGAACGGGTGAGTTGGATTAGATGGTATTGGTTGGCTAGATTTGGGATGTAGATTTTTGGAGTAGACAATTTTTTTTTGGGAGGAAATTTTGAGTATTAGATTGTACAGATTTTGTTGTAGTTGTGGAAAGTAATATTGATTTCTGTTATTTTGAACGTAAACAATTTTGTGAGGTGTAGAGATGCTTTTTATTGCTTGTATTTAATGTTTCCTAAGTAAAAACATTTTTTTCTGATAAATCCAAGTTGTAAATACACGCTATTTGAAGCTTAATACCTTTAACTATGTATTTGAATTTGAACAGAAAAAAGATCAGAAAATTAATACTCCTGATACCAATAATATTTAAAATGTTATGAATAAATTAATTAATAAATTGTCTGTGTGAAATTGGATCATATTTTTAAAGTTTTATCACAGAATTATTATCTTAATTAAATTAAAACTGATAATGCCAGAATGATTCATCATTAACTTACATATTTTTTCAATAAATATTATTAACATTTTAATCAGCAATCGTGATTTATAAAAAAATATAATTGATTTTAAAACATTTTCAATCTGTTATATATTAAATAAGTAGTGACATCATTTTCAATGTAAAAAACTCACGGACTCCTTATATTTATTTAATTATTAAGTTACGTTCATATAGTAGAAAGAATATCAGCTATGTTTTCTACAGCCCATAGTAAAACAATACTTTACCTACAAACTTTTAACACTCTTCCAATTTTTTTTTTAAATTTATAGTTCGCCGGTATCTGGTACGAAGCTGAACGTTACTTCCAACTGACCGAGGTCGCATCCCGATGTGTAATGTCGAACTACACCAAGGGACCCGATGGCAAATACCACGTCAGCAACGAGATCACCAGCCGATTGTAAGTATATGCAAAAAAAATATACAATCATTCTTCTCTTTTCTAATAACAATGAAAAGTAGATTAAATATTAGTACCTATTTATATCCAATCCATGTCTAAATCCTACTACTAACCTACGGGCTAAAAGATTCGCCCCCCTTTACAGCACAGGAATCAAGCGAGTGCTCGAAGGTGAGATCAGGAAGCCTGCAACCAAGGCTGACGCTGGTAAACTCCATGTCAAGTACACGACGGTGCCACTCATCCCCCTTGAGACCCAATACAATGTCCTGGAGACTGACTACGACAACTACGCTGTGCTGTGGAGCTGCTCTGGCGCTGGACCCGTGCACACCCAGAACGCTTGGATCATGACCAGGCAGCGAGTTGCCCCTGGTGAAATCCTCCAGAAGGTGAGATTTGTCCTTATACTCTTTTAATAGTTTTTTTTTGTTAAAAAAGCCATTTACATTATTAAAAATTATTTTTGGAAACCGGTTAACAATTTTCCATATGACACCTTAGGCCTACGGTGTCCTCGACAAGTACAAGATCTCCAAGGTCTTCTTCGTCAAGACGAACCAGGATGACTGCGCCTACCTAGACAGTCTGCAATCTGAGCAGGCAGCCACCGAGCCCCCCAAGAAGGCCACCGACTCGCCCCAGGCGTCTGACGCCGAGGCTGAATCCGAAGAAGAAGTTGCACCCCAGCCCATCGCTGGCAAGAGCGTTACTGAGATCAGGTCACACATCGTGCCCGACGCACCCGAAGCCATCATCAAGACCAGGAAGGCTGAGATTGAGGCTAAAGAGAAGGCCGCCGCCGTCGCTGCCGCCGCCGCCGTTCAGAAGCAGCCCATCGTCGAGGCTCCCGAACCTGCTGGTGAGTTGAACTTTTTGATGTATCGGAGTTTATTGCGTGATGTTTGATGCTTATAAGTTGAAAATTTTAGTTTAATTTGTGAATTTCTCATTTTCTCGGTGCTCTTAATACATTTTAAAACGTATTTAAACGTTTAATTGTTGTTTAAACGTCAGATAAAAATTTTGAAATAAAAAAATATATAACTTCAAAAGGCAAACACTTAATTCGCTTTCAAAATTCCAACATTTATAGTAAAAAAAAAATCACAAACACATCTCTCAATCCAAACCCACATATTTAAAAAAAAATCCAACACCAACTAAACATTACATTCAAACAATTTCAGTCGCCGAAGAGGCTGTGAAATCCGTACCGGAGGTCATCATGGCTATCGCCGAGAAATCCGCCGAGAAGCTCGTCGAGGAACCCGCCCAGCAACAGGCTCCCATTCAGGAACCCGTAGTCGAAGCCATTAAAGAGGAACCCGCCCCCATCAAAGCCGAGCCCACTGTCGAGGAGCCTAAAGAACCCCTCGCAGCACCCGCCATTCCTGCTGCCGTCTCTCTCGAAGAAGACGAGAAGAAGGACGCCGCCTCGATCCCCGAGCAAAAACTCGAAGATGAGGAAAAAAAGTCCGAGGAGAAGAAAGAGTAAATTACATCTACCTCTTTCCATTTCCCCCAGACTCGATTCAAAGATTTGTGTACACGAGAGCTGCGATACAATGCGCGATATTCCCTAATTCCCCTTTTCCCTCACCGTTTAACGTTTAACCATTTCCATCCATTTTATTTTTTTCATAAGTGGAACCTCGAACTCGTAGCGGATTGGTCGTTGGGGCGGGATGACAAACCGTAAGACGCGCGTGCGGACTCGTCGTCATACGGCCGCCAGTCTCGTTCGAGGTGGTACACTTTATTATTATTATTTTTTTTTTTCATCATTTAATTTCCCCCATTCATGCCTTTTGTACGTTTGTAGCTGTAGATTGTAGTAGGCTTGATGTAGGCTCTACGTTTATTATTATTATATTATTATTATTATTTATTTATGTCTCGATAAAAAATGAAGAAGAAGATGAAAAAAAGTTACGCAAAAAAGGCGCAAAAAAGATAAAAGTCAATTGTGTAATGTAAGCCTTGCTTGTGGGCGGGCGTGGCGAAAAATTCGAAAAAAAAGATGCGAATAAATTGTTACGAAAAAACCCTTTTTTAAAAAATAACATTGTCGTTTCTGTAATTATTTTCTTCAATACCTTATCATCTTTACCTCCAATCACTTTTTTGATGCTATGACTGGTATAGTAATGTTCTAATTGCATTATTGTTATTGTGCTATCAAGGCAATTCATTAGTATTTGCTATTTTTTATCTTTTTCCTATTCATGCTTTTAACACTTAACTTCAGTAACCTCATCCACAACAACTTTAACCAATGTAAAATCTTATCAATATAAACTAGAGCAGTAGCGAAAGAAAAAATTCTTAGCCAATTACCAAATCGTACCACACTTGCAAAACATCTGGTCAGTTAATATCGCTCTAGGTACGAACACCTTGTAGTTTCTTAAAAAAAATCAATCAAATCAATAGAACAGCATCAGCTTCCCTATATAAAATCGTCAGAATAACGTGTATAGCACACTCGTCCATAACAGGTGGTCTTTCATACAAAAAAGAAAACGCGAAACAGGACAAACGACGCGATATGCACCATTACATCGCACACAACGCGGAACCGCGCATGCAAAGAAAACCTCATCATCATCATCGTGTATAGCAGATAAGCGTCATATAATCCATTTTACTCAATACCTGCCATAATAACTCATCTTTCACCTTAACGCAGCACCACTTGTCCATTGTCCCTCGGTCCCGAGATCAACAACCGCTATCTTATACCCTTCACCTTCTCATCTCGCAAAAAGACCCTAAAAACAACAGCACTGCACGCTAGTACATAGTAGTTGCACCGTGCGAATTCGAATCCATATTATGCACGTGCGAAGTTTCTTGAACCTCAGCGTCGCCTCTCTTTTCCCTCGCGCAGCGCATCGCCATTACCGTTAGTGACCCAGTAACGAGATTGTGTGCCGGTCCGCGCGCGAGGACATCGCCGCAGTCCGAGTCCAGAGTGAGAGCCAGCGAGAGGTCACAACTTGCTGCGACGACGCTTCTGCTTCTGATTATATTAACACTCACGTGTGTGTCGGTGTGAGCGAGCTACACGGTGACCTTCGATCAGTCCATAGTGTGTGTATAGAACTCAAGGTCAACAGGTAAGCCATTGACTATCGCTTGTTAATTGGAAGTGAGTGTGTGGAATGGTAACTTCCGTGTTGATGTGAGCAGACGTGTATGTGTGTATGTGTGGGGTTAGGATGGTACAACAGTTATTTCGGTTGGTGCGAATAAGATTTAGTGCCAGGAATTTTCGGCAGACATGTGTATAATTGTATAGATTATAGGATCCAGTATTATGTTTTTTTTTTGCTTTGTAACATTTTGGAGGTAGTTTGACTTGATTGACTTGATGTGGTAGAATAGTAAACCAGAATCACATGGTTTTCGCTAAAGCGCATGCGAATATAGTTGTGTCCAGAATACAATTATAACTTTGTGAGTATAATAATAATGTACAAGGATGAATAAGTTTCAAAGAATGTTTCTATGGTCATAACTATCCAGTATATATCTTGCAATTACTATAATTTAGCCTTTCTATTTCGAATGTTTTTGCATACGAATGTTTAGTCATCTGTTTACGTTTCAGAAAGAAAAGTAAAAAGGGTTCATCTTTTTAAAAATAAATTGATTAAATTTATATGTCAGTTAATTTGTTTGTATAATAATATTTTATTCTCGAATAAAATCATCATCAAAATTAACCGAAATCTAATTAGTTACTAGCTATTAGCCTTTTCATTCAAATCATTTGTTAGTTCTCCGCAACAGAAATAACTAAAATTACTACTTTTTGAAGGTGTCTACAAATAATGGAAAATAACGATTACACATTGAAACTGAATCCTAAAAGAGGACAAAGCAGCATAATTAGAAAATTAATGCCTGGCGTACAAAATTACAGTATACTTAGGGATTTCTTGAGTGTAGTCATTTTGTGATTGCTAGCTTCAGGTTAAATTTTATAAAAACAATAAAATATATCGAAAAAACTAAACGTACAACTTTCATGAATTTTTTTTTCAGAATTATGTGTTTTAAACGTCTAAAACTCCATGTACTTCGTGACAAAAAATATCGTTTCTCAATTTTTCTTCAGTAATTCATTCTTAAACGCAACAGCTTTGAATATTTACGACACTTTTTCCGTATTTTATATCACCCTTCTTTTCCACCGTTAGCAAAAAAATGTAACACCAAATGCACAAATGCATGCACATCGCGCTTATTGGCTAACAAACGTCGCTTTACTACGTGTCAATTTACCATACTAGCATAGCCATATCCTCTCTTCTAAAAAAAACCCACTCGTAATAAAGAAAGTCAGTCAAACTTTCCAACAATATTAAAGGTCGCGGCATCATCCTGCTTGGTAAGTAGGACTATATTAGTGTGATCTTGTAATCTAACTTTTTTCATCATACATATAGACATATACATATATAAATCACAGCTGTAGGTGTCTTGTAAATAGATAAAGGTTTTTACCCGTGACGTCCACAGGATAATGAATTGTACAGTTCGAGGCTGAAAATTGTTTATAAGAGGGTTGTTCTTTTTTTTGGTCTAGGTTCAGTTTGTGAGATGCATTCTGTTGGATGAACTGCTGCCGGCAAGATGATATGGGTGTTTGTAAGACTGCTCCTTACTGGGAGCGCAACCACGCAGGTGCCTTTTCTCGACAGATACTCCGAAGTGATACCATGGAGAATTTCAACTTGCAAAAAGTAATTATAATACACTGAGAAAAAACAACAAACTTTGTCTTAGTACAAGAAAAAAGTCTTGGCTTGACCCATGCAAAAACAGTGTTACCGACTATGAACGATTACAGAACCAGTGGAACATACAAAATTTTCATTACACATAGTGTTTTTGCATTATAGTTTATAATACCGTCTTGCAAATTAGAAATATTCAGTAAACTTTTTCAAAGAAAGTATTGATATGTCTATTAAGCTAGCACCGCCACTATAAAACACCACAACGAAAAGTATTCCTTAATTTGTTGCTAATTTGTTGCTAATTTGTTACGCTATATTTGTGCTAGCTTAAGACTTAAATCAACACCACCGCAGCTGTAACTTTTGAACAGATCGAGATGTCGGGGTCGGCCAAGCGGCGTATTTTATTGTTAAATTGTTGCTTTAAGATAGGTCATGCCCGAAATTCCAAAATCGACGTGAACCACGCACATCTGTTATCACGACCCCGCGGCAAATGCGAAGTTTAAAAAAAAGTGCATTTCTCTAACCTAATATGATTCCTTAATTTGTTGCTATTTTGTTTCTAATTTGCTAGCTTAATACTTAAATCAGCACCACCGCAGCTGTAACTTTTGAACGGTTTGTGATTTTGTTGTTCGCACTGTTTCCGAGATATCGTGGTGGTGCTATAGTTCCCGGGGACTTTGGAATTTCAGACATGGCCTATAATCTATCACATACTATGTGTAAAAAAACGTTTCTTGAAAGTGAGTAACAGTGGGATAGCTGGATTCTCTAGTTGATACGTCCCGATGACCCAAGTTGATTAAATTAAATACCAGAAAGATTTTTACCAATCCGCATCTCTTGTATCCAATTCGCTAACGATACGTATCATTACCTCTATTCAAAGGCACTCAATGAGACGAGACAACATCTCGATTTCCTTATGATCCTTCTTACAAGGTATAAAAAAAAAAAACAAAAACCGGATATATTTTATTTTCAGTATCTCAGAAAGTGGAACGCTATTACGATGTGTTCAAAATCGATGGAAAATGCGTTATCGAGTTGTTCAGTCTCCAAGGTAACGGCACCATGAGCGTCAAAAACCAACAGATCTTCTTGTTGTAAGTATATATACATACGTGCATCTGATTCCATTCTGTCACCTTTCACGCTGGTATCAACTTTTGCCGTTTGTTTGACGCTCACAGGACTCAAGAAACATCGTCCGTTACCTTCTATGCGATGCAACAGTCATCGACCAAGCCGAAGATGTCGGCGGTATTCCCGTCGCTACTGCTGCAGTTTAATGCAGCCTACTAGACCCTCGATACCGATTACACGTCTTACGCTGTCGTCTAAAACTGCAACGATTTCAAGATTTTCAATTAAAGTATACCGCGAAGCGATATTCGCTTGTACATGTATATGCCTCCCTCTCTCTTTCTCTTTTTTTTTTCTCTATTTTGCACGTACATTATAATGATGATGTGAAGATAGGGAAAACGAGTTTTTGGCACTCTTTTTTTTATATGAGATTTTTGAGTTATGAATAGTTTATCGGGATCGTAAAATATACTTTTGATTAATCACATCTGATAAGTCAGCAGGTACATCTCGGTAAATAGAAGATTTAACTATTGCATTAATTGCCGTGAATTAGCCGTAAATAAGCCGTAAAAATTAAAAATTTGCCGTTTACATTAAAAAAAAAAAAAATGAGAGGACCGCTAACTTGCATTCCAAGTTAGCGGGCCACCCCCCACAAAACTCGTTAAAAATATGTAAAATGGCAAAACTAAACTGACCAATAATTGCCGCTTAATTAACCGTTAAATATCTCACAAACGAAATGAAAAAATATTATTTATTAAAGTGGCAATTTCTCGTAACGATTCTGAGTCGTTTCTGTTTCAGGAGCACGAGTACACGGTGTAACAAGTTAGTTGACCCAGCATGCTGAACAAATACAAGTACTCAACAATATAGAAAATCGTAGGCCACGGCTAATCCTGGAAATTATTGTGTTTAAATCGTACACGTAAAACGGCAAGTTTTTAAGAAAATTTGAGATGGTCGTCGTTTTAGGAACGTGAATAAACTTTATGGCTAGTTAGGGAGCCCAGCCTAACGTGCATATGACGTTATTGGGCGTATAAAATAATTCAATGTCATTTTTTCAATAATTAATATTCTTTAATTTGGTTTGTAGGATATTTAACGGCTAATTAAACGGCAATTATTGGCGAGTTTAGTTTTGCCATTGTACATATTTTTAGTGAGTTTTGGGGAGATGACCCGCTAATTTGCATTTCAAGTTAGCGGTCCCCCTAGTTTTTTTAAATGCGAACGGCAACTTTTTAAATTTTACGGCTTATTTACGGCTAATTTTCGGCAATTAATGCAATAGTAAAATCTTCTATTTATCGAAATGGGCCCGAAAAATATATTTGGGATAATTGAATGAAGCGTTACTTGTTTTGCTTTTTCAAAGAGAAAGTTGTGTAACGGTGACAATTCTCGAAATTCCGATTTTTTGCTTTTTAATATTTTCGAGGTTGTTTGTAATGAGCAAAGTAAATTCTTACCAAATAAAACCAAATGTTAAAGTTTTAATAAATGGCCACTATAAATTACAACGGAACCGTTGATTGTAAAGTCCAACAAATATTACATTGTAAGGTTAAAGAGAACACATACAATATATAAATTAAAGAGAAATATTATACAAAATTAAATAAGCAATAATTATATTTCAATTCTAAATACTTGATCTGAATGACATTAATTAAAAATGATCGATACAGTTTTACTAAAAAATGAATTATAATCTACGTATAATTTATTGAATGAATTTTTATGATATTTTTGAATACTATAATAAATGTTATGTTTTTCAGAACAAGGAACGCGTGGATTATTACCAAAGACCAGCATTCACTAGTAGCCGTACTAAAAAAGGCATCTCAAGTGATAGACAAAAACAAGATTAGCAGAGGATTTTTCGTGTAAAAGAATTTCGAAAATGATACCAAATCTAATCAAGTCGCTAATGAATCGAACCGAAACAAATCATATCATAAACAAAAATTTAATTCGTACGACTTTATCAAACAAGTGATGTCCTATATAGTCATTAAAATTCATAAATTATAAATAGATAAAACAGAATTTCGAAAGAAGGTCGCAGAAGTAAGACAAAAAGATATTTATTGCATGATATTTATAATGTCTAAAGCTTTAAATTTTTGGTTTAATTTATGAAAAAAGTATTTTTTTTAAATATCTTGAAATCTTCAATATTGCGAATTATTATTCTATAGCGTATATTTTAATTGCTATTTTTCTCGGTATCCTTATATATTTTACTAAATAAAATATTTTATTCGTCAAATAAATTATGTTTTATCTAAAAGTAACAAAAAGACATTTTTTCAAATAAGAAAAGATATCACTGCAAGATCTAAGTACTTAATTCGTTTATAGAATTTCAACATTCTTATCTAGAAAAATAAGCAAAAAATTAGTTAGAAACACATCTTTCAATACTATTTCACATATTTAAATACACGAACTCTAACTAATCTGAACAATCGAACAATTTCAGTCGCCGAAGAGGCCTAGGAATCCGTACCAGAGGTCATCATGGCCATTGCCGAAAAATTGGCAGAGAAGCTCGTCGAAGAACCTCCGCAGCAACAGTCTTCCATTGAGACATCTATCAACGAGGCCAACAAAGAGAAGCTCGAAATTGAAGAGCCTAAGGAACCTCTCACGGTACTCGCTATCCCTGCCACGCTGTCTCCCCCAAAGAAGACGAGAAGAAGGACACCGCCTCGATCTCTGAGTAAAAACTTCAGGACAAGGAAAAGAAGTCCGAGGAGGGGAAAGAATAAAATAAATTCGCCTCTTTTCACCTCCCGGACAAGATTCAAAAACTATGTACACAATATGTCCTATCTTTCTTCTATCATCGTTAGCTTTAACCTTCCCACATCCTATTTTCGCATAAGTGGAACCTCGGGCTCGTAGCAGATTATTTGTTACTGCAGAATGACAAACCTTGACGGTCGTATGCGAACTTGCAGCCAGTCCCTTTCGAGGTTCGTCTTATTTTTGTTTCATCCTCTAATTGCTAAATTTATGCCTTTTGTACGTTTGTAGCCGTAGATTGTAGTAGACTTGATGTTTATTTATTTATTTACAATATCAAACAGATGCAAGTCCTTTACATAAATTTTCTACATTTGAAATAGTATTAAATAATAACTATTACAAGAATAAGTGTTACAAAAATAATATAATATTGGTGATATGCAAAATGAATTAATTATGAAAAATTTGTGACGAATGAGTAGAGCGCACATTTATTGTTATGATCATTATAAAGATCCTTTGTACCCTTTTTTTCTGAAGACCTTTCAGAACTAATCTTTACATCTTACATTAAGTTATTGAAGAATAAAGTCCAATTCTTGAATAAACATTTTTTTATTTAATAAACTTCCGAAGTATAAGAAATTTCTCCCTTTCCTTGCTTTTGCGCTGGGGTTACTTCTGACCTATCACTCCTTTTCCTTATCTTTTTAACACCTTCGACTACGTGAATCAGTGCATCCCGTTTCCGAGTATGAAGAGCTCTTGCAAGCGTTTACATTTGTATGTCCGTACAAACTGGATGTGGGGTGGTCGTGCTGTGCTCACTCACACCACCTCGACGGCAACGTAGAACTTTGCCACCGTAGATATTCTCTATACTCTGCGTTTTTAGCTGCCGTGATCGGTTTAGTGGGTTCAAAATGCTCTTCGCTGGCATTTTACCGACAGACGAACCCTGGTTTCCTTGAGATCGAGCTAACATGCCAGCACCGATGTAGACTTTACATTTATTATTAATATATTATTATTATTACTTATTTATGTCTTGATTATAGAAAATGAAGAAGATGAAGTAAAGAAGGTAGGCGAAAAATGCGCAAAAAGATAATAGTCGATTGTGTAATGTAAGATCCCATTGTAAGCAGATATGAGCAAAGATTCCAGAAAATATGCAAATAAATTATTTTGAAAAAAAAACGCCTTTTTATTATTCTCTTTAGTACCTTATAATCCTTAATTTCGATAACTTGGATGCAATTGTAGTAATCTTGGAAATTCATAACGATTAATGTTACAGTTGCCGTTACAACGCTGTTAGTGCACTTCATTGCTAATTTGCTATCATTCATGCTTTTTATATTTATTAATTACAGTAACCTCGTGCACAACATGATCAATAAATGAAAAATCGTTATCGACATAAAAAAAACTCTTTCCCTAACCGTACCTTAATAACGTTTCTAAAACCCCTTGTTCCTTAATATCGCTCTTCATCTGAACACCTCGTTATTCTTCAAAAAAAATAGATCAAACCAACTCAGCAGCAGTAACAGCATCAGCTTCCCTATACAAAACCGCGTGAACAGAGCGTACAGCAACTCATCTAACACACTCGCTTGCAATAATAACAGGTGGTCTTGCGTACAAAAAAGAAAACGCGAAACAGGACAAACGACGCTCTGTGCAGCTATTATATTATGAGCGCATACAACGCGGAACCGCACATGCACAAAAAAAACCTCCTCATCATCATCATCATCATCGTGTATAGCAGATAAGCGTGACGTAATCCGTCTCGCTTGATATCAGCCATAATCATTCATCTCTCACCTTAACGCAGCATCACTTGTCCATTGTTTTACCTCCTCCTCCTCGCTTTTTAGATCAATAACCGCTATCTCGTACCCTTCACCTTCTTCTTGTTTCACAAAAAGACCCTAAAAACAACAGTATTGCACACTAGCATATATATATATATATATATATATATATAGTAATTGCACCGCGCGAATTCATGTATATATATATACATCCGCGCACGGAGTTTCTTGAACCTCAGCGTCGCCTCTCTCTCCCCTCGCTTAGCGCAGTGCTGTTACCGTTACTGACCCAGTAACGAGATTGTGTGCCGGTCCGCGCGCGAGGACATCGCCGCAGTCCGAGTCCAGAGTGAGAGCCAGCGAGAGGTCACAACTTGCTGCGACGACGCTTCTGCTTCTGATTATATTAACACTCACGCGTGTGTCGGTGTGAGCGAGCTACACGGTGACCTTCGATCAGTCCATAGTGTGTGTATAGAACCCAAGGTCAACAGGTAAGCCATTGACTATCGCTTGTTAATTGGAGGTGAGTGTGTGGAATGGTAACTTCCGTGTTGATGAGACCAGACGTGTATGTGTGTGTGGGGTTAGGATGGTACAACAGTTATTTCGGTTGGTGCGAATAAGATTTAGTGCCAGGAATTTTCGGTAGAAACATGTGTATAATCGTATAGATTATGTAGGATCCAGTATTATGTTTTTTTTTTTGCTTTGTAACATTTTGGTGGTATTTTGTCTTGATTGGCTTGATGCGACAGAATGGGATTTTCAAACGAGCCGATTTCAGGGTATAATCAAATCGAAAATGAGTCGCATCCGTAAACCAGAATCACGTGGGTCGAGTTTTTGTGCTAAAGCGCACGTGCAGATAGTGCGCGAAAGCGGGTGAAATCGTTATAGCGGCGCGGAGAGAGTCGATATGAGCTGACATATAGTTTTGTCCAGAGTGCAATTATAACTCTGTGAGTATAGTAATGAGGTGTGAGGATGAATAAGTTTGAATGGATGTTTCTATGTTAATAACTTTCTAGTATATAATATCTGCAGGTAGTATAGTTTGACGTGACTGTCGTTGTTTTTGCATACGAATGTGTTTAGTCATCTGTTTACGTGTATATGAAAGAAAAGTAAAAACGTTTTTACGTTTTCAAAAATCAATTGATTGGATTGAAACGTTAGTTAATTAAATTTACAATTATTTTTAAAATTAAATTTATGTCAATAAAACCATATTTTAAAATTAATAGAGATCTAATGTGTCACAAGTTATTAGCTTTTTCATTCTGATAATTTTTTAGTTTCCGCACTGAAACTGGCTAAAATTACTACCTTTTGAAGGTGTCTGCAAACAATGCACAATAACGACCACGCAATTTGAACTGGATCTTCAGAAGACGACAAATCAGCATAATTAGAAAATATAACGTCTAGCGTAGAAAATTGCAGTACACTTAGGGATTCCTTGAGTGTATTCATTTTGTGATCGCTAGCTTCCGTGGTTAAATTTTCTAAAAGCAAAAGAATATATTGGAAAAAGTAAACGTAAAATTTTCATGGACATGTTTTCAATAATAGCACTATAAAAGCAAGGTTGCTAAATTACATGATGAGAATTATGCGGTTAACATATAACGGAAATATTCCATTCAGCAAGTCATTTGCTTCAAGTAAACATGTGTAACAGAATTCTAACGCCTTCGTGCTAGAACACATAAACTGAAAAAGTATCAATAAATTAAGTCACACTATAAAAATGTATTTGTTATTGAATTAGTCTATTATCACGACATCTAATCATTAGATAAATAAAATCATTAATCATTTCCTATTTATTTTTGTTTACATTATTGAATCAAGTCAGGTGTTAATATAGCATTGAAATCCCTGAGAAAAAAACCACGATCTTCTTTTGAATCTCATATTATTATTTCGACTTATGGTTGCTATGTTTCCAACCATGACGTATAATTTGACATTTGCAAGATCAAAAATAAAAAGGAAATAAAAAGAACGTTTTGAATTACGTTACTATACAATGACTCGATTGTTTGATAACATGTCAGATGTTCATTGTCACTCGAAATTCCTCCTAATGAATTGTTCGAATTCGATAATACTATTCCAGGCATACAATAATAAATAAGCGAAATATCAATACACGCTAAGTTAAAACAAGGAAAAAAATGATGATCATGTAATCGTCGATAAAAGTTAACTTGTTGCCTTTAAATTTAGTACTCAAATTGCACAAGTTGAGTAATCGTTATTTTGTTGTTTTCTTTTTTTGAGCACGTAAAAGGGTTACTGATTGTTGAACAAAAAGTTATCGGTAGACAGCTCTAGTAATTTATTATTCAAGCTTGCAACACTCCCATCAGACACGCTTAGATAAATATTTTTGAAGCGACAACGAATTTTTTCGTGGATACCTCCTCGTCGAGCTCCACACCACTCTTATCAGTACAAATAAATTTTTTCTTAGAAAAAAAATGTGTCACTAGTTCACTTGACTCTCTAACAGCGTTCCCCGTAAATAACCCATAACCTTGAAACGTTCTCTCAAGCACCTAAAACTGCTTTTGCTCCGTGACAAAAAAACTATCGTTTCTCAACTTTCCTTCGCTTTCGTCTGCAACTTCGCGAATTTCCATCACTTAATTCATTCATATACGCAACCGTCTAGAATATATTTACGATACTAGTTTACCATACATCCCATGTCCTCCCTTCTATCTTTCGCAAACAGATGCAACACCAAATGCAAAAAAAAAACAAAACCACATACACATCTCGTCTGTTGGCTATATCAAACGTCGTTTCGCCACGCGACAATTCAAAATGCTAATATACGTACTCGCACAGCCATATATCGACTATTCTGAAAAACCTACGCGTAATAAAAGTTGTCAGTCACTCTCCTCTACAATATCATGCAGCAACGCTCGTTATAGCTTACGTTTTTCTGCGCCGCTTACGCAGAAGAACGAGTGAGAGAGAGAGAGATAACGGGTGAGGGAAAAACAAATAAGGCGCAGCGGTAGCGCCAGCTTTTTAAAAAAAAAAACGCCGGCGCACATCTGCCTTTTAAACGGCTGCAATCGACTGGGAGGTGCAAGTCGTCGCTCGTTGACTGGCTCGATAAGAAGTGCAGTATAGTGTGGTGTCGGTCAAAGTCGTATAGACACGTATATATATATACATAACAGTAGGTGTTTTGTATATATAGAAAAACATTCCGCATGTGTACTTACCCGTGACGTTCGTGGGATAATGAACTGTACAGTTCGAGGCTGAAATATTGTTTGTAAGGAGGTTGTTTTGTTTGTTTTAGGTTTAGTTTGTGAGGTGCACTTTGTTGGTCGAACTGCTGCTACTGCTGTCGAGAAGATGATGTGGGTGTTTTTAGGACTGCTCCTGATTGGAAGCGCTGCTGCACAGGTGCCTTTTGTTGGCGGATGCCCCAAGGTGGATACCGTGGAGAATTTTGATACGCAAAAGGTAATTATAATAGCAGTGCGTTATCGTTTATTAATCAATGTGTTAGCCTTAGTGACAAAAAATGTAGTGACTTGTCTTGATGTTACGTATGTGAGTTAATAAGTTCGAAATTTAATCGAACGTGTTTTTATAAAATGTTTTATGTATTAATTTTAGACAAATTTTTTTCTAAAAATTAATTAAACTATGTTTTTTATAAAACTGCACTGTTCCAAAATACTATTGTAGGTTTTGTTTAATTTTTATAACGCATTATATATTTTCAGTCATTAAACTTGAATACCTTACATAACATAAAATGTATGATTTTTTTTAGGAAATATAAATTTTAATTCATTATCAGCTGTATTATTATAAAATTGCTACATTAAATAAAATTTGATTTAAAAAATCAATAATTTACGATTCCGACAGAAATCAATACTAACGATATAACCACCATACCGTCAATCTCAGAGACAATTTATTATTATTAAAAATAAGAAAAGTACCTTCTATTCTCTTTAAGAAAATAGTTCATGAATAGCTGATTAAATTAAATACTATAAGAATTTCTTCTAACCCACATCTCTTGTTCCCAATTCGCTAATGTCACATACAACAACAACTTCTATTCAAAGTCACGCAATTAGACGAGACAACATCTCGATTTCCCTATCCTTCCTAGATAGAAAAAAAAAACAAAAAGCGGATATATTTTACTTTCAGTACCTCGGAAAGTGGTACGAAGCAGAACGCTACTTCGCCTTGTTCGAGTTCGGTGGAAAATGCGTCACCGCGTTGTACACCGCCAACGCTAACGGCACCCTCAGCGTCATAAACCGACAGATCTCATCACTGTAAGTATAAATAAACGCATCTCCATTCCTCTTCTGTCACCTTTCACGCCGTTACCAATTTTTTGCCGTTTGTTTGTTTTCACGCTCTCAGGAGTGGAGTATCATCGAGCATCTCTGGTTATGCGATGCAAAAGTCACCGACCAAATCGAAGCTGTCAGTGGTATTCCCGTCGCTACCGCTGCAGTTCGATGCACCCTACTGGGTCCTTGACACCGATTACACGACGTATGCTGTCGTTTGGAGCTGCTCCGATTTCGGGATTTTCAGGTAACGTATATCCCGCAGAGCGGCATTTGCGTATACACACGTGTATGTGTGTCTCTCTCTCTCTCTTTTTCTCCCATATCTTGTATACGTCCGTTATGAGGACGATGCGGAGATGGAGGAACGAGTTTTTGGCACACTACCTTTTGATATGGGATTTTCGAGTCATGAATATACTTTATCGGGATCGAATGCGAGATACACTTTTGATTTAGGTGTAACACCGTATATACATGAATGAGAAAAATATATTTGAGATTATTCAATTGCGTGTTACTTATTTTGCTTTCTCGAAGAGAAAGTTTTGTAACGGTGAAAATTCTTAAAACTCGGGTTTTTTTGCTTGTTGATGTTTTTAAAAGGCTGTTTGTAACGAGATGAGTCTTACCGAACGAAACGGTTACGCCCTAAGTAGGGTGGGGGTTTTTAAAAGAGGGTCACTAAAATTACATTGTGACCGACGTTTGTAAAATTCAAAAAATATTTTTGTAAGTTATTTCAAAGTTTTTACTTAAATTTTCTTTAAAGTATAAAGATTGAGTTTTTAAGTAATTTGATTATTGAATTACTTCTATATATAACTATTTACTAAAATTATCAATAGAATTGTAAAAATAATCTATAATAAAGCATTTTTTTCTGCTAAACTGTACCAAAGCGGGTGAAAAAAATTTTGTAGAATCGTCCTCTACTATCCAATTCATCCGTTTTAAAGCTTCCTGACCTATTTCAAGGGATTTTGAGAATATTTAAACATAAATTAAAACATAGTGAATATTTGTATTTGAGACATATAATTGATATAAAGAGTGCGCATTATATGTAAAGTAAAATATTTATAATATAATTATTTTTACTATGCTGTGCACAACTCAAAATGCTCTATTATCTACCCAACTTATATATACATATAAAAAAAACGCTTTCATGCACTTGTTAAAAAAAATACCGCATGCGTAACACAGGAAGAAGAGCTATTTCGAGCTCGGGTTAGTTGTTTGAGCACTCGTCTTTGTCTTAGGTGCCTTCGATGCCCTCGACTCCAACTCGTGCTGACCACTTCACCCTCACTTGAAATAATTTATTTTCTTCTCTTGTGGCTCAATGCACTATTGCAGTCTAATAAATCTATCCAATGAAGAGAAAAAGCACTATTTATAGTTCAACTAAAGTATACTCGATTGTTTTTGCGATATACATTTAGCAATTTTGCTGCAGGAAAAAATTAGGCTAAAAAATAACCTACTATATTAACAGCTGATAGACAAATTATTACGTAAACTTTACTATTTGAAATGATGTTAGTTTTTGTAATTCCGTTTTTATTTATAAAGAAACCAACACGATGAATTTCGGATGTAATGTTTGGTTAAAGATTAATCAATAATAATGTTAATAATATCTTGGAAACAGTATATTTTTATAATTATCTTTTTCTACATTAATCTTTCCGTGATCAAGACAAAATACTTAAATCACATTAAAGGGAAATATTATACAAAATTTAATAAGCACTAATTAAATTTCAATTTCAATTACTTAATGTAAACTAACTTAATTAAAAATGATTGATATAAGTTTCCTTAAAAATGAATTATAATCTTCGTATAAATTATTGAATGAATCTTCATCATATTTTTAAATACTGTAATCGATCAAGAGCATAAAATTAAATAATATAATTTATTTTGCAGTACGAGAAATGCATGGATTCTTACCAGAGAACAGCATCCACCGGTATCCGTATTAGAAAAGGCATATCAAGTGGTTGACAAAAACAAAATCAGCAGAGCATTTTTCGTGAGGACGGACCAAAAGAATTGTGAAAATGAAACCGAATCCAATCAAATCGCTAATGAAACCAATCAAGTATCATAAACAAAAATACAATCCTTTACCAAATAAGTGATGTCCTGAATAGTCGTTAAAATTCATAAATTGTAAATAGATGAAAAAAGTGTCTCAGAAGTAGATCAGATGGAATTGTGAAGCAAACGTCAAGAGACAGAGAAATTTGTGATGGTTGACTAAAATTTAATTGTATTAATTATTACTAATGTTATAATTTATTATTTATTGTAGATCATCTGTATGATTTTCTGTAGTTTTCGCTTAAAATGCGTTGTTAGAATAACATATTTAATTTATTGTTATTTATGAAAAATAAACACTTGAATGTGATATTACAAGCACATTAGTCTTATTCTATTTAATATTATAAATTTTATTTTATTTAATAAATTTGAAAAATAAATTAAAAATTTAAACCGACCTGCCACCTATAAAAGGTATCCAAAACTCTACGTCTCTACCTTTACAGCCTCTCACTTTAGTTCCACGTCCTCCCGTAAGATGCCGACACAGAACTTGTGAGGTAGAACAGTCATATGCAAGGTATTGTAAATCTAAAACATTATTATTACTTTTCAATGGTAATCAATTTAGTTAATGTTTATAGATATTGGCATTTCCTCAATATAATAATAATTGACTTAGTTATATTTTAATTACAGTATGTATCTTTTATCAATTTCATTTATTGATTTAAACTTCGATATATAAATCATTTGATTCTGTTATAATTATACTTGTTTATGTAAAGATAAAGTCAGTTCCAATAAACTGAATTAATAATATGTTATGTATTAGTTTAATTTCTTTGATTTATAATTTCTTTTAGGAGACGCAATATACAAAATAAGAGCATAATTTATTAAATGCTAAAAATCTTATCTAGTAGAAATCATAACTATAAATTATCTATATCTTAGCTAACTACGAGGTTAAATTAAAATATATTTTACATAACATTAATATTTAAGAGATATTTTAGAGATGCAAAATGATTGTACCGCGTAATGAAGGTACTACGAATGTAACCACAAATCCATTTGAGATGATATTAAATTATAATACCACAATAAAGAGATTTAATGGAAATTTAGAAGATATTAAACCAATTTGGAAATTAACAAGTACTATTGTAATATTACAAATTGCAAATTATATACGATTAAAACTAATTATTCATAACAAGAAATAATTTTTAAATTAATTATATAATAATATAAAAAAATAAATTGTCATTTTCTACTATCACGAAGTTTCCTCTAGGAGGAAGCCTAGATTCAAATTAAAACTTTTCAATTTTCTTCCTACAAAAGAACAAGTATTTTTTAATTCTATAGTAATTTATTAGTTTCACCTGTAATCAAATGCAAATGATAATTTAAAAGATCTTTAACAAAGACTCTACTTTTTTAAAAAAATACAAACAATCGGTTTACTAAAAACATTCCTCACTTATCAATCCATAAACCTACTATGGGAAACTTAATTCCTCCACTGCGCGTTCCACACAGCCGCTCAAAGCAGAATTAAAATCCATCGTAAAAATAATAATCGCCATAAATCCAATCCAATTATCCTCGGCGCTTCAACCGCGCTCTCGAAATAAACCTATAAATCCCATCACCCCTTCCAGCTTAACAAAAAAAAAACAGAAGATAAAAATAAAAAAAAAACACATCGGAATCGTCGCCAAGCCAAGCGGGGCACACTATGCATTTCCATTAGACGCCTGCTGAGCGAACGCGCATTTATTATTTACGCGCACAGGCACAGGACAGGCGAAGAGCCGTGCGAAGCGCAGAATCGAGGAAATTGGAAAGCGTTCGTTCACGCGGTCGCGAGATTAAAATGTCTGGCACGCGCATCGCGAAAAATCTCTCACGCGCGTACAAGAGATGCGCGTATGCGTGACGCATTGGCAAATACGCAAAATACGTACGTACGTGTGTGTGTGTGTCTGTATATAGGGAAGCCCTTTCACGACGATGCGGTGACAATGCGCTGGTGAATTAAACAAACAGCAGGGGATCGCGCGTGTGCGATGCGATGAATAGAAGGAATAATATCGCTTGGAGGATAAGAGGGGAGGGTGTAATAAATCTGGAAGGGGTGAATTGTTGGCCTTTCGAGGGATCGTGATTTCGTTTATTGACTTTGGGGTTGGGAAGCTATAGTGAAAGATGCGAAAATGTGCGAGTGTATGTGTGTGTGTGTAAGCTTTGCTGTGAGTTATGTGGGAGATGGGGTCGTGATTTTTGTAGTACGGAAGATTGCCTATCTTGTCAGGGAGTAAAAAAAGATGCTGGGTAAACCCGCATGAAAATTGTTCGTTGGGTGAAACATTGGGCAATGGTTTATTGAGTTGAGATTCGGCGAACTTGTATCGAGATTATTTTAAGTTTATTATATATGGTTCGTGTAATTTTCTATACGTGTTGGTTATTATATTTTTATTCAGTTTATCAATATAAGAAGTTATTCCTGTGTGCAAGCGTATTCAGACAAATTGTAAGCTATATCGGGTTCTATTTTTTAATTTAAGAATTGTAAATATTTTATACCAGATTGTTTTTATTTTTAATTTTGAGCGAAGAAAACTTTTCAAGATAAATATAAGCAATCAAAATAAATCTTTTACTAGAATCTTTTAATACACTGTATATCTTGTATATCGACCATGGTATGATTTTCAGCTGCAAAAACAAATGCATTTTTATTTAAGCTCTTTATTGTTAGAGTTTGTACTTGAAAGCAATCATCAGTGAATAATATTTTAAAATTTCTTTTATTTATGCATACTTTAAGCAATTTATTAAACTAAACAGGTTTTATGATCGTGTTATAAGCACTAAAATTTGTTAGGGTTTAGCAAAAATGATACGTATTATCAGGCATTTTATTATTTTTATAATAATTTATTGCCTATTGTTTAGTGACTAGACATACTTTCGCTTGTCAAAATTTCTGTTTGATAAAATTTAAAGAGAAATTTCATTACGATTTAAGTGTGTAAACTAACCGTGTAATAATTTTGATTAATCTATAAGTATATTATTGGAAGTTACGAAAATAAGAAGCTAATCTACTTATTTTGCGTTGTTAAATTACATTTTTCAAGTATTTTCTACGTAGATAATATAAATTATAATTACGTACTATCTTTATTGAATATTTTTAAGTGAGCATAAATTTCCATCTAGTTTTGTATACATTTCAAATTAGTAACTGTAAATTAAGGGAATATTTAATCTGCTCTCAGTTATTCTAAATATTTGAATACCCAATAACGCTGTTACAAGACATTCTCGTTACAATTCAATTTATAAAATACTAGCAAATATTGTTAATACCCGCAACACCACCGTTGCATATTCCCTCTTCTCTCCAATATATTCAAATCAACCAATACGATAAAGACCATTTACCTCCATTACACAAAAATTCCCATCAAAAGATCCATAACCCATTGCACAATTGCACATTCGCGCACGAAATTCAATAACGCACTTATATATTATATACTCTCTCAATCCTAACGCGTGCGTATACGCATGCTTCCCACGACCTCGCGCTCTCTTTATCGCCCGATACATATATACACGCGTGTATATACCTACTTCCGCGGGTATACGCGCGGGCGCACACGACAAAGCCTCGAGTACACACACGGCCCATTGACTCGGTCCCCAGGAAAAGCTTATCCTCACTCGCATGTATAACATGGGAACCAGTCGTCGTCGTCCTCATGGCGCGTCCGGAAAAAATAATCGTAAATCTGTATATACCTATATAACACTATATATACGCGTGTATATGCGCGAGAAGCTCACACACCACGCGGGAGTCCCAGCGATAGTATAGACTGTAAGTTATACCACTGCTGGTGTATAAGGTTTTTTGGGTACGCTACGCGTTGTCTTTTTTTTTATGGATGGGTCAGAGAGAGAGAGACTTTTTTCGGTTTTGCGAGTGTAGCCTCGTAGAATTTGATATAGGGCAGTGTGTTATATGCGGCTTATTAGCCCTGAGTCACTGGTTATTCTCCGTTGGACAGGATACACTTCGCGGGGATATTCGAGATGGTCCGAAAGAGAAAGAGAGTGATATACGAGAGTCCCAAACCCCGGGGTGTTATTAATATTTTTTTCGGGACCTGGTGGTGTTGTCGCCGATGCTGCGTTTTTTGCAGTTTAATTGGCTGAAAAAAATTGTTGCCAAGAAGGTTTAGCTTACCTTTTTTTGGTATATGAGGCACGTGTGTAAGAGTATACAGGAAGAAAAATTGTTATGTAATAAAGTAATTTGTGAGGGGAGGGGGCAGCTTGAAAAATTCAATCTTCATAAATGTTCTCGGTAAATAAATATACAAAGATGGAAGGATTGCCGCACGGTTATATACAAGACGAGTTCATATTTTTTATGACGAAAAAGACCATTAATCTGGACATACGCCACGGCGATGCCAATTGCTGATGAAAGATAAGTGTGAGTTCATTATACTTTCCAAGTAAGTCCATGTCTCGTTACTCCCAAGCACATATACCATTATACGAGTATCTGTATATATATGTATAGGTACACTTTGAACACTGAAATATTGACGTATATACGAATATGAATTTCCAGCGATTCTTCCACCGAAGCTAAAAAAAAAAGAATATAAGATTGAGAGAATCTGATAAAATTTAATATTTGAATAATGAATTAGAAAATTAAAATAATGTATTAAAATAACATCGGTCTGGAAGTTAAGATATCTCGGTCCATGATTTATTATCATATGCAAAGATTGCCGTTGCTGCTGCTGCTCCCCTTCTGTCCTGATTCACATTCGGAGAAGGGCAAATTTCAATTTGCGAGAAAGATTCCTCCTGAGAGACTCATCAAGATTTCCTACATGTATAATAAGACAGCCAAATGAGGGCCAGAATAAATATATACCAAACTATATATATTCCTTCGTTTTAATCTTATATAACCGATATTATCAGCTCACACAGAGCAAATGAAAACGCTATGTATAACCATTTTTGCATATTTTTGCGCAAAAATTTGTAAAAAAATTCTCGACAAATTATGATCGCTCAATTGAAGGCTTTCTGCGCTTGCTTACTTGTGCACGCGCGTGTGCACCATTCCGAGCGAAACAAGAGCGCACGAAAATTCCGAACTCCCAGCTCGAAACTTCCCCCCTCCTCGAGTGCTGCAGCGTGCGCGTCTCGTCGAATACCACCTTCGAGCTCAAAAACGACGACGACTATACAGAGAACCAGCAGAACCTCCGGCCCAGAAAACGAGCGCTCGGCAATGCAAAATCTCTCCCTCTCTCTCTCTCTCTCTCTCACCCCCCTCACTCGCAAGAAAATTGGCGATATTGAAGCAACAACCGAGAAAGACAGACCTCTGCTCTCTTCTCTCTGCGCACTTTTCAATCTTCTTCCTCTCTTTCTCTCTTCCCCCCTCTCCTTAGGCCCAACCAACCTCTCTCTCTCTCTCTCTCTGGAGCTCGCCTTCTAATAACAGGGTGCCCGTCCGGGGCTAAACAAACATACACGCCCCGTGGCGTAGCGCAAAAACGCGCGCGCACGCGAGTCTGCCTTACTCGCGCGCGCTCGCTCGCGTTGCCCTGGAGAGGAGTTTGAAGGAAGAAGAGAGAGAGAGAGAGAGAAAAAAACAGACAAGAGAAAGATGGGTAGGGGAAAATGAGTGCTGTCAGGGTTCAATAACTCCGCAGCAGAAGCGAACGAGAGTGGATGGAATTTCTGCGCTTCTTTGAAGTATGAGGTCTCGAGGCAGAGGGAGGGGGAGTTTTTTGGGACTATACGCTTGTTAGCAGACGAGCGAGCGAGTTATCACTTGGTTGTAGATATAGATATATATATATAGGTGTAGTATATACTCTCTATTGGGTTAGCGTTTTTCGCTCGGTTATTCGTATAGTGTATAGGATCGGTGGTGAGTTTTTGCTCTAATTATGGATCGTAGAGCGCACGTAAATAACTTTGTTAACTGGAGTGTAATAAGCCCGGGATTGTTTGAGAGGAAGAAGGGTTTGATTTTTTGCAGGGGTGAGTATATACGCATGGGTATATGAAATAGTGCATGCTGCTTTTGTTTTCTACACGAAAGAATCGTAGAGAGTTTTGGTATTCTGAAATATTCAAATTAGAGGTAACAGCTGCTGTTATATTGTATTAATATAACATTAAGTTTAAGTTATAACGATTACATTAACATTTTAGCGTATATGTGTACTTATAAAATATTCGTTAAATGAGCTTCATCGATCACGATCAACGAGGGTATATAACGAGAGGCAAATATTATAAAGTTCAAATAAACGAATACGAAGATAAATACTGTCAAAAAGGACGAGTAGGAAAAAAATCGCTTCATAAAAATTTTTCTCAGACCACGCGCGCACGCGCGTCGAAGCGCATATCGATCATACACCAAAGTCTCTCACTTTCCTTATTACACCGATTTCTCATCTCATGCCTCAGGTCGCGTATATTTTCGTCAAATTTCTGCAAAATTACAACCCTTCCAACGTACAAACAAAAAAAAAGGAGCAAATTCTTCTGCAAATTCATTAAAACTTATAATCGAGGCTCACCGAGGGTCCAATCAATTACCCTCGTCCTCGTAAAAATCCATTTTAAGCTCAGCAGCAGCAGCAGCGTCGAAAGCGCGCCTCGCGTCAGTCAAAACATACGTGACTTTTATTCTGCGAGCTGCGCAGCGGATTTTTATTGGCGCGCGACGTTTACGGGTATATATGTGTGTGTATGTGGGTATATACCTGTCGCGAGGAGGCAGTATAACGTCTCTTTATTATATGTGAGAAAGGTTCAGGTTGAATGCATGTGTATGTGTGTGCGGATTTTTCGTAGGTGGATGTTGTTTAGGTGGAGGAACGGTGCTGGAACTTTTACGGTCGCGCGTGGTATCGTTAAGTTTAAAATGTAGTTTTGGCGAGATTTTTTGCGTATTAAAGAAAAAGTGTGTTGATATTGTGGGGTTGTAAAGATTTCGGGAAAAAAATATAGTTTTGACATATTTGTAAAGAAAAGACTGAAGTTATTATAGCAGAGAATTCAAAATGCGAAATTTGTAGAATATGATTGATGCTATACAATATACTATTGACTAAATTATTTAAAAAGTTCGGTGGTTCTTGTAAGAAAAAAAATTTGAAAGTTTTTATAATTTTATATTGAATTACAAAAAAAAATGACAGCAACAATTTATTGAATAGCTCCTTCTTGCAAACCTTGATCTTGCGCTTCCATACACAAAACTGAAACTATACAATTATTAAAGAATTTATAGCCTTAATAAAATATTATGCTTTTTATGTTATATAGTGTTATAAAATATTTTATAGTAGAGTGAGAACAGATTGTATTTATTAAATAAGATAGATTTTATTAGTTGAATTTCCAATGTCATACATTTTTAATGAAGATAAAACATTCACATTTTATCTTCGCTCGGGCACGGGTATAAAGTGCAAAATACTTCTGCTAAATATATTCATGACTGGTAATTGATTTATGCCCGTATAATAAATCTTTTTCATTACAGACGATTTTTCAATTCTCCGCGATACACGCCATTAATAACGTAACATAATATCTTGTTATACCGAATTAATTATTATAAATTTTTGCCGTATTCTTCATACCGCGCAGATAAGATAAATTGACGTGATAAAATTATCTTGAATAATGAATTTTCGCAGGAAAAGGACACTCCATATTTATTCAGCGAATTGTCTTATTTACATAGTCCTTAAAAAAAAAGAACTTATTATTAAGCGTTCAGGTGATCCTCTCGCTCGCGCCACCAGAGATTTATAACACTTTGAAAATTAATTTTCATTTTTACGCCCCTGTAAAATTTTATTAAAATCTATGGTACACACATACACGTGTGCACGTATACACCCAGGCCATACGTGCATATACTTATATACCTTTAGTTAAGTCTGTAAGCAAACGGCAATCTGTATATATATACATGTATATGAATACAAGAAATTATACCTTCTCTTGTTCGATCTGCTTTCGAAATTGGTTTCCGTGCTGATTTGCGACTCGCGTGCGACCGCATTTGCTTTTTCGAGTTTCAGCTTAGCCCCGAGTGAATTCAGTAAATCAGCTCTGTACACACACAGAGATGTAACAAGAACTTCTGCAATGTATTTCTAGACGTGAAATCCAATACTGTGTGTTCTCTGAAAGTGTATAATACTTGATCAAGTAAATTCGCTAAAAGTTTTTAATAGACTTCGCGCAAAAACTAGTTTCAACTGTTTTCTCCATGTATTCGATTACACGTTCAATTTATACTTAATATATTCTCATATACAACACGTTCGAATAAACATGTGCATGCGTATATTTAAATCTTTTAACGACAGACTACGGCAATATACTTAACATTCATTTGCATCTGTCTTACAAACTTAATGCCACTCTTCCGCGAACCACTCCGACAAGACGTATTGTCTCCAAATGGTACACACACATATCCACGTATAGTATTCATTTGCTTACATCACTCAACCACCACCTTCGCTCCGAAAAAATCGTATACCACCCATAGCCTCGTACTACCATATCGCCTTTCAAGGCAAATTCTCTCTTCCTTACCAATAAAAGAAACTCGCACTCCGAGTATACATACATATATATATACGAAGCGTGGAGAGAAAAAAAAACGTATACATACACTCGTCCACGCCAGCAATTAAATGGATGAGCTTACGTGGAATCATGAATCTCCGACGAATAAATTCTCCTCTGCGCACGTGTGTGTGTGTGTCCCTCTATAACCCAATGTATACATATATATATGTAGTGGATATCAGGTGTCGTCCGGGCGCGCAAAAACACGGCGAATCCAACGCCTCGTAAGGTAAAGAGGTATATAGGAAAGGGGAAGCAGCCGAAATCGTTCGTGCTTTTTGCGCTGCTTCTTCTTCTTCTTTCCGTGAGGATTGCGTTTCGCCAGGGTGGTCCATGCTCCTGCGATCTTCTTCTCTTTCTTATACGTCGGGGCGTTCGTCTTCGTTCGAGAGGTAGATTTCTGGACGTGTGTGTGTGTGTGTATTGGGTTCCCGTGAGTTGTTTTTTCGATGGTTAAGGAACGAGGTAGTAAGAGAGAGATGGGAACGAAGGAAGAGAGAGAAAGGGAGGAGCTGATTGTTATTGCTGTTTATTGATGAAGTTAAGGCGCTGGGGTGAGGTTTTGTTAAGTTGGCGCAGGTTTTTTTACGTCAGTTTGAGAAAACGAATTAATCAATCGTTGTGGATCGACGGGCATTTAGCTGAAATTTGTGATTTTAACGGTATTGATGAGCGCGTGTTTTCCAAATTGTTCTGTTATGGAAATTAAATAGCATGTGGTTTTAGAAGAACTGATGAACTGTCTTCTTAAGTGTTGTATCATGGAAATTAAATGTGTTACTGAACGTTATTTTAAGTATAAAAATTAAAATATAATGAGCCATTTTCATAAGTGTCAGTTAAGTGGAAAAAGATAAGAAATATCCTGCGTAAGAAAAAAAAAAGTTTAGTTGAAATTTGAATACATTAATGTAATGAGACTCCTTTAGTCACGACTGCTATTTCAGAGAGCCTTATAGTTTCATTAATTTGAAAAATATTGGTTGATTTTTATTTACTATTGTTATTATGCGACAATGAAAACGCTATATCTTTATAAAACATTTTTTTTTAAGAAATAATAAAGATAATCTTTTGACATTTTAAGACAAGAAAGCTAAGTGCCAATAAATTGGCAGTGATCTTTCATATAATTACATTTTTTTTTAATATATGCCAAAAACCCTCCGATTTGTCAAAAAAGAGCGTTATTTGCTATTAACGTATGAGAATATCGATTTACATAAAATTTTAAATAAAAAAGTGAAAGATCTCAAACGTAATTTTTTTACACAGGATTATTCTTTTCGTTTAAAGCTCTACATCGAATATCATTATTTTCGGCTGTAACGAGGAATAATATTTATTAACTGTATTTTTAAGATGACTTAAAATGTCAGGTAACTTACTTATGTCCCACGCGTAAACATGTCTTATAATGTTAGTATAAAAAAATATACGGTATATAACACGAGAAGAAAATCTATTTGAGACTTAAAAATATTTTTCTCTTGAGATACACTATACACTACTACTATACACTATACAATATATGTTCTCATGCTAATTCATGACTATGTATATTTTAAATATGGACTGTTACTTGTTGACTAGAGAATATTATTCTTACAATTTTTAACGACGATGTAATCGATTTAGTTTTATTAATTTATCAAGGTTTGTGAGCATTATTGTTTAACAACCGCATTGTAATGTTTTTGTAATTTAATTATTTTTTTTTTTAATAAAGATCTGAAGAGGCTGGAAATCAAACCAGCGAAACGTTATCGATATGAAAAGGTTCTAGATTTGTGTTTTTATTTGGGTTTGCTCTGACAACTTTGTTTTTATCCTTATTACTATACACTACTGTTGAATAATAATTTCTTTTTTAATTTTAATAAAAGATACATAGAGAAGTTATCTTAATTGACATTCACTTTTCAATTTCTATTCATGAATCTCATTCAAAATATGTAAAATAAGCGTCAGTTTAACAATAGCTCCTAGTAAAGCCATTATCCCTTGGGCATGTAAAGAAGCCATTTACTGAAAAACTCATTTCATTTTTTCCAGCCTTTATATGTACGCATACGTAAATACGCTTCAGCAAACGCGCATTTACATCATCTTAATTAACTTCTACAAATGCTAAAGCAAAAGCATATACATATATTCGCATAATACAAATTGCAACTCTTTCACTGCATCGTTCACTTCCTGAATTGATATACAAAATCTCTATCTCTCTCTTACTCATTACGATATATTCCATACGACTCGCCTATATAACGGTTGCATTCTTCATACAGTTACATTATTAAGTTTTAATATACCTACAGCATACATATATACACATACGATGTATGCGTCTCGGCTGTTTCGCTATTATTACCTCCTCTCATCATCAATATTATACAGCACGTTACATCGCGCAGTCTATTACAGCTCGCGAATTAATCATCCAGTCTCTTACATCTGAAATCGATTTCTCTTCATATGTGTGGCTTTTTTTAAAAAAGCCTGGAAATTCACACACGAGTAATTATTGGATTTCTCGTTTACGACGGTACCACTGCTCTCGTTACTTAATCCAGTGCAAAAAAGCTCAAGAGGTATACGCTTTTGATATAATCAAAAGAGAATCAGTGCTTGTTACAAGCAAAAATATCGTTGCGTATATATCTTGAGTAAGTAAGGCACAGATTTTCTCGAAACCGTCAAAGCTGTAGTTTTTGAATTTTGAATGCAGCAACCAAGGAAATATCAGTGTAACCGTCTCTTCCTTGTATATCGAAAATCTAATTTTACGATGCGCTCCTTCCTCCATTCCTGCCCATCAAAACCAAAACTGACAGAATGAATATTTGACTCTTGACAATGCGACCTCTCGCTCTACCATCCAAAACATTCAATTTTATATTTTTATTCTTAAAACCCATATATATTTTTTAGAATTCTTAGTCGAGTCTCTACAATATATTATACTGTCACGCTATAACCACTTGTACAACATTTTTTGTCCCTATAATACCGTGTCTCTCCACAAACACCGTCATCCTCACCATGATTCATCCTAACCTCCACATTCGAACCTGCACACTTAAAAATAAAAATAAAAATAAAAAAAGAGAAAGAAATACACATCTCTCGAGCCACTTCACAAAAATAAATGTTTATCGCTGCCGCGTCGTAATTTCGCGCGTGTATAACGATATTCGCGCTACACGTTATAATACCGCCCACCCGTTAATTCGGATGATTTATCAAGGACCATGCTGTGTTGCTTCTGCTCTGTGTGTGCGAGAGAGAGAGAGAGAGACAAATTCGAAACACCTCCGGAGCGAGAGACTCCCCGGCGGGCGCGTCGCGACAGTGCGGGAAACATGTATGTATATATATATATATACCAACGCCCGATGACGAGACGAATACGCCGTATAGCGATGCGGGATCCGATAATGGCAAACGTACAAGCTAGAGAACGAGGATTAGTCGTTTTTTATATTTGAATTTGATTACGATCAGCGTTGTGTGGGATGCTCGAGCTGTTTGGTTTTCTATAATGGATTATTATAATTTTTGGCTGGTGCAGGTTCCAAAACTGTGCGACGATTAGTATTATAAAAGGGATGTATTTATAGTTATATACTGTATTTAATTGCTAAAGGTATTAAATTTCACACTTCGTATATATATTATATGAATGTACACATAAATAACATTAAACAGCATTAACGTTTGTATATATATTGTAATCACGTGAGTTTCGTTTGTGAACCGTATACTGAAATTGCGAACGATTGTCCTTTCTCTATCAAGACAACTCGCGTGATATAAACATTCCATGTTTATATATAGCACAGCTTGAGTGCGAAACCTGATCGAATTATATCATTAGTCGCATTTATAACGATGATGATGTATTTACTCGGCGAATAAAGCACCGTGACTACATGTAACCACGGTTTTAATTATATACGTTCGTATTTAATTCTCATTAACACTGTATACAATGTGTACGACGCGACTCTCTCATTAATAGTAAATTCTAGGCAATCAAGAGAATTTATATTTATTTACATGGAAAATTGTCAGCCAACCGTTATAAACCTTTTATACAATAATAACCGTAAAAACAAACGTATACCTATATATATCATCCACAACCAACCAAATTCACCACCGCATCCTACCGTTAATCCTTTAATTAAAAAACAAGCTTATATTATACTCTTTCTCTCTCCCTACCATTAAAAAATTACCATCCTCCCTCTCTCTCTCTCTTTCTCTCTCCATACCCCTTAAACCCACACACAGCCGTCGCAGCCCATAACCATCACGATCCGATCTCTCTCCTTCTCCTCCTCCTCCTCTCTCCTGTAAGACAAATACTGAGCGCATCTAGATACACGCGAATTTGTCGGCGCGTTGCTGCCCTCGCGCTCCAATATATATATATATATGTGTAAGAGAAGCGTGCGCGCGCGGGATGAAATTTCACGACTCGCTCCGTTCCTCCGTTGCGCACGCGAAGGATGCGAGAAGGTGGTTATAGGTGGATGATGAGACGAGAGAAGGAAGAGAGAGAGAAAGAGAGAGAGAAGAGTGGATTCTGGTTTGTGGGCACAACCGTTGCCCTGCAGCCCGCAATTATGATAATAGCCCCCGCCGCTCGCTCTCTTGCTTGCTTGCTCGTGGAGTCTCGTTAGAGAGGGAGAGAAGGAGAAGAGAGAGAGAGAGACTCGACTTTATCTATCTCTGTCTCATCGTTTTTCTCTCTCTCTCGCGCTCACTCGTTGCCTCGTGTATATAGCTTTTCTTGTCCGAGCCAAGCGTTGCCAACTCGCCGGATCCTTCTTCGCGCGCGCTTTGTCATCTCGCGTCCCGAGCACTGCATATCCTTTTGCTGCCTCTTTCTCTCTCTCTCTCTCTCGCAGCGAGCGAACGTTATATGCATAATTTCTTTGCCCGCGCGAGAGAGGAGAAGAGGAAGAGAGAGAGAGAAAGAGGAACTGATAAGGTTGTGTGTGTGAGAGAATAAGTGTATGCGCGAGTATAGAGCGTAATGTAAACAATGACTCGGACGTACCGCAGGCCATTATGCGCTCGCGTGCGTTTCTCCTGTTCGTTCTCGTTTTCTTTTTTTTTTTGAACTTTCTGTTTCTCTGTCTGTTTGCATCGCAGGAGCGTGCGTTTATCGAGTTATAATCCGCTGGGGGAAACGATGATGCGCGTGTGTATATATGTGCGCCAGCGCTCGCAATCAGTTTGGGTAAATTGTGCTGCAGCTCGCGGGAGAGACGTAACGTGGGTAATGAGATTTTATTAGGATGAGAGAGAGAGCGGAGGAACGAGCGAACAAGCAATTTGTAATTAAATGTACGATTTGGTTTTGTTGGACGGCGAGCGGGGGGAAATGATTTTTCGTCATGATGACGGTTGGGTATGTAAGCGAGGAGAGAGAGATAGAGAGTTTGCTTTGTGCCTCATGTTAATTACGCGCTAATTTGAAAATTGTGTGATTTTAGTGGGATTCTGCGGGGATTGTATAACGACAACTTAATCATGAGTGTATTTTCGGTGTGGGTATATTATTATTATTATTATTATTATTATTATTATTTGTGGTGGATGTTACATGTTGTACTGCGGAGTTTTTAAGAATGTATGTATAAGCGAAGGTATACATGCAGAGTTATTTTCTTCGAAAAGGTGTACTTTCAGATGATTCGAGGGATAAGTTGACTGGTTCTGAAGGTAATTCCTTGAAATTGCCTAAATTTGCGGATAATCGTCGAACTGGAACAAAAAAAATATGCACATTTGCATGCATATAATAACTTATTTAGATAAATATGGGAACGCTGACAGGGTTGTTCACAAGGACGTTAACAAGTTATCACGTATACATGAATCATGACAGTAAAGTTTTACCTCAAAAATATTTTTTTTGGGTCACAAATCTATATGTTTAAAGATAGCAAGAATATTTCATCATTAAAATTTTCGAATTGAAAAACGTTACAACATTTCCAAACGTGACATTTTCTGTATATAGCCTTGTCGGACGATGTTCTCATTCTGAGCTAGTAACTTTGTATAAAGTGTTACCATTTGACATTTCCTTTAAATTATTTCACGTTTACTGGAATATCCGTGATATCTTTTTTAGACACGATTTTAGGTCAGTAAATTTTCTCTTAGTCGATGTAAAGATAAAAGTACTCTCATTAACGTAACTGGAGACGGGTGAACTTTTTCATATATCAAAGAACCACTAATTAATATTTTCCAAATAACATTATGTATAACTTACATATATCTTAATCTTCGTTTCATGCATTCTCTATGTACCAAAAATTTCCCCCAATACCTATAAACCCCCTTGTGCACGCTTCAAGTATATCCCATATAAACAGCGCGGCGGCGGACATCAGAAAACTCGTAATCAAAACTCCAATAGACTCCCCGACTTTTCATCTCAACTCCAAACACACATCATCGTCTAACCCTCTTAATCCAGACGATAAAGAGCCACCCGCTTCAAAGACTCATAAAAAAAAACGCGCCACAGCCGCCTCGCGACATATATACGCGCGCGATCCTATCCAAAGAGAGCATACAAACAGATCGTAAAAAGTCTCTCTTTCTCGCTCTCTTTCTCCGCGCACTTCCGTTTGCATGTAAGTACACACAAAGCTTACTGCAAATATATATCTATATATATACAACGTATACGTAAGCGTCGCGCGCACTCGCGTCCGCATATATAAAAAAGTCGCTGCTGCTGCTCGCACTATACCACAAGCACGCTTATCGCTCCCTACTCTCGTTCCCTTTCGCTTTGTACCTCGCGCGCGCGCGTCCTTCTTTCTCCGGCCGATATCTCGCGCGCGGCCTGCAATTAACGCCGGCGACGGTTTTTAAAAGGAGCCGCCGCCGCCGCCGTCGTTGTGCTGTATACTATATAGCTTCAAAGGGCCCGCAAGAGCGCGGCATACGCTCTGTTGCTGCTGCTGTATAGCTACCGCTTTTACGCGATGTTTTTTTTTTCCGCGATATTCTTGTTTCCTTTTTCTTCTCTTTTTTTTTCTCTTTTGCTTCCGAGAGAGAGAGAGAGGAAGGAAGGAAAACGAGGTCGTCGCTACCGGGACACGAGCGGTTCAATGCGAGCGCGACGTCGCTGCACTGATGGCTATGAAAGCTTTTAGCGTATATAGCGATGGTAGCTTTTGTAGAGCGTGATGCAGCTTTTTGATAATTCGTGGACGATGTGTATGTGTGTATAGGCGAGAAAAAGGGAGGAAGGAAGGAAGAATTTTTCTTCAGATTCGTATGTACGTAGGATATGTGTATTTGTATAGGAAGTGGGGATGGGAAGTTACGAGAGCTTAGTTTTTGAAGTGGAAACTTCAGAGAATACATTAAATTGGTGTCGGAGAAGAAACGTGAATGAGAAAGAGAGGAATATGCGTGCAGCAAATTTTTTAATGAGCAAATTTCTTTTTTGCGAGATCTTTTTGAAAAAGTTTTGACCTAAAAAATAATTTAGATATTAAAATAAGAAAATAAGGTTGCGTGAGGTTTAAGTTGTAGTAGGATGTATATAATTGCTGCAGAAAAATAATAATTTTTGTAGACGACTCTTCGTGTATAATAAACGTTTAAGTATAATCTGTACGTAATAAAGAAACGTTAAAAAAATATTATTAAACTATTAAATATAATAGATATTCATCCAGTACATTGTTATATAAAAATAAAGTTTTTACAAACTGATATATTATTTTCATTATTTTTAAACATATATATAAGAGTTTATGAATAAAATATTCAGTATTTGTATATACAAAATAATGAAAGGCTTTTACCTGCACACTGTACATGTAACAAAGTACCATCTCACGGAATCGTATTCCAGCTCTCTGTCTCTCGCACGCACGCCGAAAATCTGCATCTCCGCACCACTATACCGTTGAACAACCTCTGTCGTGTCTCTCTCTCTCTCTCCCGCTCTTCGTCAAACAAACGCATGTGCATGCACGACTCGCAATCACGTATACCTCTACTCTGCGACTACAAAGTCGGCGCGTATATATAATACGCACCAAAGAGAGAAAGAGAGAGACGAAAGTCTCGCGGATCCGCGCAGTGTGTTTACCACCGGATTAGGGCCGACAAAGCGGCTCCTCGTGAACTCTACTCTCTTCCTCTTTCTGGAAAGGATATACGTATATATATATGTATATACGAGAAGCACGCGTGATGCAGCCCGGAAACGCGCCATGAGTCTCGATCGATCCGTGCAAGAGGTAGAGAGAAAGAGAGAGAGAGAGAGATCGTTGACCATTGCGAGAGACGTACACTGCACGTGCGGTATAATTCGCGAGGTATACACGCCGAGGGAATAACTGAGTGACCGATGACTATACGAAGGCGGGGAGAGGAGGAAAAGTTTTCGGGAGGCCGTAGGTTCAACAAGATTACCAGGGAGGGATTCTATTGAAAGAATGTATAGTTGCTGAGAGAGTTGAATTTGATAAGTTGATCAAGTGTCGAATGGTATGTGGAGGGTATATAAGAAAGGGATGTATAAGTGGATAAGGATTTATGGCCGAATGAGCAAATTGGATTTTAATTTGACCTCGCGCTGATTGTGAAGTGAGAGTATAACCGCACACATCTGTGAGTTGTATGAAATTTCGAGGTGCAGGAAAGAATATTGATAATTAGAAAATCTAAGGAAGGAACAAACTGGCATTGATGATCTGGCTTGATATCTACTTTTATATATAAATAATTAAAAATTTTGGGTTTTTTTCGATGGCAGATTTGAGTAGTAAAACTTTACTTCTGTAAAAGTATATATTTTGTAGCCTACTTTGAAATGGTTGGAAATAACTATATGATTGTTAATTAAACGAACATACCTGTAAGTATGGTACGGTATAATTATAGAATATCCTTGCTTATTGAATAATAAAACAATTGTATTATATATGATTGATATTTACGAGGTATAAACTGCCAATTGGATTTTTAGACTGACAACTCTAAAGACATTAACTGATTTAATTTGCAGTCAAGAATGGATTAGTTTATAATTATTACAAAAAACTAACTAAATTAAAAATATTGTTATTTAAACATTTCTATGATATTTTCACGAAAACTTTTTTAGTACATCGCTAAGTTTTCTCTGAAAGAAAGAAAAAAATTATATAGTAGTAATTGAAAGACATATTTATAATTCAATTTTCATCGGATTTTATGCATAAGATTTACAAAAAAAAAGAAAAAACAAATACTGAAAGAAAATATTTTCATGTTCAGTTTATACCATCTACCGCGACCAGTAACATTATGGCTTATATGTGTACATGTATACAATCCAGTAACAAGACAAACACAAATGTCTTCTGTAGATGAAAGTACACCGACATCTGTCGATGAACGATTGGTAGCTGTTCTGTATATACGTAAATAAATACGATTTCATTTAGTATGTCTCTCCTTATCTTCACCTGATCAAATACATTCAGTCGCAAACACATGGCTACCATTGCGTGATCAAAACATTCTTACGTTGACACAATTATCATGGAGAGGAAAAGAGCTCACCAAGATTGTAAAAGACTTCATCCTGATCCGCCGGCACCAGAAGAGGAGGAGGAGGAGGAGGACGAGTCTCCCAAGGCAACAAACATCATTCTCTCTTTGTGTAAACGTGAGATCACTGGCTATATATGTCGTCGCGAGACTAGGAATAATCACTTCTATAAAAACATGTCGCTACTGCTTCAAAGGTCTGTGACCTACACCAGTGGCTTAATGAACTTCGGACAAGTGCTTCAAGTGCTGTTTAACAAGTCAGGCAAACGCTACATAACCCTCGGTTCCATGGGCTCTGTCAAGGTTTGGAATGCCAATAAATCATCTCTCATTGGCGAAATAGATGAAGCTTACGGTGCGACCTCGAACATGGCCCTAAGCGACGACGACAGGATACTCTGTACCGTGAGCGGACCCACACTTTGCATGTGGTCGTTCAAGACGCTAGAGCTAATGAAACGATACATCTATACCTTTGAAGATCCTCCGTACGAAGTGAGCAACGTTTTTTTCATGAAAAAATCCTCATTGAATTATGTAGCTATCGTGGTAGGCGTGTCTGTCGTGTTTGTGCACTACAGCATCGATAGCAATTCTTGTGAGCCCATTAATTTCTCAGTGCCCGTTGTCATAACGTCATCGTATGTAACATCGCCTAAGTTTGCCGAGACGGGTAAGTGGCCTCATACGTACACTGAAGCAAAGCTGAGTCCTTGTGGCAAATTTCTATTGGTTGTGCACAGACACGTGTGCATCTATACCTTGAATGAGGATGGACCAGTGTGCACACTTGATGATCCTTTTCATTACATGCACTGTGTCACCCTCACCCCGCATATACGAGCCACATGGGCGATTGACAGTTCGGCTTTTGTGATCACAACCTATGAAAGTGGATGCTTTGGAATGGGAACCATGCTAAATGATGGAGTACACTTTAAGTTTCATGACACGATCCTATGGGAATTTGCAAGATCACTTTCGTTCAACAGTACCAATGAATATCTGGTCACGGGACATGATCGATACCTTCTGAGACTGTATCTCCATAGGCTTGAAGATGTTTATAATTATGATATACCAACAGGCGCGCTTGTAAACAACATAGCATGTCACCCAATTGATCCGGATATAATTGCGACTACCGAACTCTCTAGTTGTCTTACTATTTGGGATTTTTCGGGGGGTGATGAAAGTGTGATCTTTCAAACTGCTCACGATAGGATTCACATAACCTGCTGCGTGTGGTCACCTGACGGCGATACATTGATCATTGGTGATAGGCTTGGTTTTATCATGGTGTACACGTGCAAACTACCAAAAGTAGAATTGTAAACTGACGCTTAATTTTAACGAGAATTTATACAGTGTAATAAAGGATTTTTAAAGTATATTCTCTTTTAAATTTGGTCTTTCATTGTTGGATTGATTGAAATAATAATACTAACATGCCCATATTCTCGTCACTAATATTGTGCTATCGTTTCGCATTTACAGAAAGGCAGACGTAACTGATATTTTTCTGGCATTAAATTTAAAAAAATTTATTACTACAAGAATTTCATGCAAACAAAAAATAATAAAAAATGAAAATCAAACTATGTTACGTTAATTTTTATAAATGGATTGGCAGCAGTTTTTTTTTCATTTCAACGACTAGAGATGTGTTGAAAAAACTAGATTCAAATGAAAAATTATAATAAAATATTCATCAGTCTCTTAATAAAACATAGCCTCTATACACATCTATATGTTCATAACGATCTCACTGTACTTTTTCAACGCGCAGATCGAACCGTAAAACGCTGCATAAGTTCCGGCCAACAATATAATTCAGCTTATAATGCGTAACTGAGACTTCACGCGCGTTCCGCACTAATCAATCGCATAACGAGCCAACTCGGCTTCGCCTCGTTATTGCTCAGCGTCCCGCGACCGAAGGTGGAGGTATACATATACACACATACTATACTCTTTGAAAATAAACTTGCTCGAACTTTATTGCCTGAAATTTCGATGCCTTATTAAAATAATAACAATATCGTTGAACTTTTGTTGCTTTTCGTTTAGTGACTGCATATATATATACACACACACACACACTTGTTGAGACAACAATTTGAAAGACAATAAAAACATGATCGGTTGCATGTACACGCGTTGGAGCAAGAGGTTCTTTTATCATTTTTATTAAATATTAAGTAATGATTTTTCATTGTCGTTATAATAAATATTGCTTATGCCTCTGCTATTTGATCGTTAGATCTATGAATATAATATATAACAAAATTCTCTACATATGACGAACATTCAACAAGAGTCTATAATTTATGATGGTTTTATCATGTTTATCACGAACCAATAATTTATACTTCTCAAAACAAACATAAACGCAAACGTTCAGACCAAATTTCGCGCGCAATCGTAAAATCAATAATTACACTTTATTTTTCTCTTTCTCTATATATATATCTTTCGCTTATACACACGCATGTACGTAGTCCCTCTCTGTCTATATACACCAAGACTACCAATTGTTGTAAAGCTGCGAACTTTAGTACGCCGATTACGGAAGCGCTTGTGTACACAGCAAGTTATAACCAAGCACAGTGAGAGAGAAAGAGAGAGAGAAGAAGAAGCATAACTGCAGGCAAGAGATCGGTATAAGGAGAAGAAAAAAGTACCGGCCGACATGCAAATCGAAAACGAAAGTAGTCAGCCGAGTGCACAGGCGTGCATCCTCTTGGGGAAGCAAAAGCACAGTTCCTCTCTTATCTACCAAGCAGATAAGTCTGCGAACAAAGAAACCTTGCTTGTGAAAAAAAAGAGGGAAGAGAGTAGAGAGGATACGAGGAGCACAAGAGAGAAGAGAAAATAATGCCTTGGCAAAGCGGGCGCGATTATCGAAATTATTTATGGGGTCGCACGCGCAGTAGAAGGAGCGAGTTTCAATACGCAGCATATATATATAAGTATGTATATACGAGAGAAAAGCAAATAACCGATTATATGAGTAAGGAGTATATAAGAACGAGGCTGTATATGTGCCCTGTGGAATTTAATTATTTCCATTTAGGAGACCGATTGGTCGAGGATAAATCGAAATGTTTCGAGAGAGAGAGAGAAAAAGAGAGAGGGGGGGAGAGAACTAATAACTAGCTTTGGTAATTGAGCGCGACTTTGAAGGGACAACGATGATGCGTACGTATATTCGTATATAAGACATATACCACTACGACGTGGGAGTTCTTCAGCACACGTGAAAGCGCACGCGTGCGACTAATTGGAGGATTTTTATTGCGCGTGAAGCGAAGACAGAGCATCTCTGTGCGTATATATATACTGCCAAGTCCTCTGCGTGAGGTTCAAGTGGAAATTGATTGCGTCGCGCGAGCTTTTTCCTTTTTGCTACAACCGTATGCTGTGAAAGTGGAACTCAATTAAGTTGGAGAGACGGATATATATGCAACGCGAGTGTGTATGTTTAGTAAATTATTCCGTCGTGTATCAATTTTTTAAGACGCGTGCGGGCAGTTTACGATGCTTCTACTGCGCAGGTGGTGTATATATTGCAAAGTAAGAGAGAAAGAGAGAGAGAAGCTTGACGGTTCGGATTGGTATGCGGTAATTGGGTGCGAGGAAATAAAACGAGAGGAGAGAGGGGCAGGCGGGATTTATGAGTGCGTGCATAAGAGCGACGGGGATGCTGTGAATATTGTCGAGCTTTTTGGAATTCGATTATTTTTGTTTTAACGAGGGTATATATAGGGGTTCCAAATAATTTTTCAACGCAAAATGAATTATTATCTGGTATACAGTTAGTGGTCGAAAGAATTGAATTTTACGTGGGAATATATGGTATGTAATATAATATGATAGAGTGGTTAATGAATGTTCAGTATTATTATGTAGAAAAACATAGGGATAAGTATAATATCTCTTAATTCTTGTATGTATAATTTTCGTTCTCTTACAATTTAGTTTATACTATATATATATCTACACGCACGTTGATTTATACAAACGATTCCCATTATTCGACAGGAAATTTGACTTTCAAAACATTAGTATCGAAGCTCTACACCGTTACACGAATATAACCATAACAATTGCCTATATACATATCAACACCAATGTATTTACGAGCTTAGCTTCGTTATAGCAAAATCGTCTACTCTATATTATACACAACCATATCTCCGCCTAACTGTACAACCCTTTTCTTCTTCCTCCCCATTTCAAACTCTCGCCACCGGCTAAACAACCCCATAATTCTGCAAAATTCCACTCATAACCATAAAGAAAGTGCCTCCGCGTTTCTCTCCTTCTCTTTCGCGTTGGCAATCTAATCAACTGGAAAAGCGAAGTCACTTCTCTCTCTCTCTCTCTCTCTGCAACGCGAGGGCGGTAATAAAGTTTCGCAACAAATATCAAGTGGGATGAGCTAGTACAGCAGCAGCGGCACACTTCATATAGTAATACACTCGGGCGTATACTCGCGTCCCGTCCTCCTCTCGTATAATCTCTCACACATCTTTCTCTCGCGAAGGCGGCACAGCGCACATTCATGAATGCAAACCGAAGGAGTAGCGCGTGTGCCGAGGGAGGTATATGTATATATACGCGCGCGAGAAATAAAGAGGGAAGTGCACCCTAGAGCGAGAAAGACAGAGAGAGAGAGAGAGAGAGAGAGGAGACATTGGCTGTGCCGTTGGTTTTGTATTATTCGTAGGTAAAGCTGGGTTTACGATTGCCAGTGTGATAAGTATAAGCGGGTTCACTCGGACTGCTGTGTCTGTGTGGGAGCACTGGTTGTGAGGTTGGATCCTAAATATATTAATATTACTACGATGATGATTTCTCTTTTTTTTACATTAAAAGGATGTAAGATCCTAATTTGAATATTTATTTAATTGATTTCTAAACATTTCTATGCTAAGAAACGTTTGTCCCGTATTTTGTGAATATCAAAGGTATATACTCGGAATTTTTGGAGTCGTTTGCTTACGATTTTCTATACGATTTTTACGTTTCACTAAAAGTTTCAATGCGCCTATCGTGGACTAATCAGATTTTGCATGTCCATTTCAAATCGACCAATCACAAACATTAGAGGTGACAATCTCAAGTTCATCTTTTTTTTGTATAGGAACATCAACTTAAGCTGGATTCCTACCTTATCGACGTCACAGTCTTATTTAAATATTTTGTAATTCTAAATTTATATATAAAAAATTACTGTATTCTATTCTTTGCGCATATAAATACTTTTATTACAATGTTCTATGTCTCATAAATAAATTTATTTATTTATTTATTTATTTATTTATTTATTTATTTATTTATTTATTTATTTATTTATTTATTTATTTATTT
>JAWWEQ010000010.1:26488078-26602032 GCA_035583055.1 Torymus tubicola | reverse complement strand
GGGGTGTTTTACTGTTTACCCCCCCCCCCCCCCCCGATGTGGCACGCGAATCGTCGACATTTATTATAGACACATACACATATAACAACATAACACTTTTATTATTTGCACGGTATACTTTCTTTACGTCCTAACTAGGTAAGTACGTGTAATTTGGTAGGTTGTGGCTACGCGTACTACAGCACGCTATATATACAAGTTCATTTTTCGTTAACCCTATATAACATCAGGACGTCTTTATATATATATATATGGATACAAGTACGATAATGTAGGTAAAGGTGACAAGAAGTATGGTAAAAAATGAAGGTGGGATATTTTTGTAATGGCAGATGTTACGAAGTTGTTAAAAATGTATAGTTATAAGTTGTGAAAGTCAGTCAAGGTCTTGTACAGGTACTGTAAATTACGGCTGGAAATTGTTTAAATTTTTCACGCGTCATACATGCGTGACGGTTTTAAAAATTCAGAGTATACAGTATTAATTTGTTTTATTTGCATTTTGTATAGAAAATGTAGCTTTAATATTCAGGACGAAGAAATATTCTGAATACACAATATTTTTTCACTATATAAATATATGTGTTTGATAAATAAACTATAATAAGAATATACATACGGCATTATAAACATTGAACCATTTACACTTCCAAATCACACCGCTTTTCTAAACATCGAATCTACCAATCGATCACTAGCAAAAATCCTACCAACCACTACATATATTCTTTCCCATCATTCTATATTCCTACCCTACTACGCAACAGCATATCCCTCTCTCAACTACCCCAACTCATCCCATAACTTCACGGACCCCTTCATCCCTAAAAACTAAAAACTAAATAAAAAAAAAAGAAGAAACCTTCGAATCTTCATCACATCCCATACACATACACATCCAAACCCGCACCAAACACATAGCAAGCTCGCATTCCGGGCGGAGTCGTAGCAACAGCTATCCGCTCGGTCGCGCGCTCCAGGTTGCCGAACATCTGCCGGCTCTCCGCAACGATAATACATAATTCGAACAGCTGATGCTCCTTTATGCTCCGCGAGGCCGCCGCCGCTGCTGCTGCTCCTCCTCGCTCTATGGCAACGGCTCTCGCGTGTCGCCGCTGATGCTTTTTTCTTAGCCATATACAGTTCCTCACGATATATGTGTATGTGTATAACTTGTGCGCAGGCAGAGTAGAAGTTCTTGGATTAGTAGACTGGGAGGTTCAGGCTGGCTTTTTCTGGGGAGGTATATAGAGAGAGATAGAGTATAGTTTAAAGGGACGCGTGGGTCTCCTGGGTGGATGTGTATAGAGAGTTAATGACGAGGAGAGGGAGAGAGTGAGGAGAAGATGGTGGTAGACACGATGTGTGTGTGTGTGACTTTCGAGTTGGTCTTTTTTGGTTGGAGGTAGATTTGGTGTTTTTTGAGAGAGAGGTGTGAGTTGTTTATTTTTGGATTTTTAGTGGTTATGGTGTTGTTGGTAGGGTTGGTGGATTTGTTGGGTGACATATTTAGATCGCGACGTATTATCAGGATAATCTATAAGAAATTATATATATAGTTGATCTTTTATTTTAAGAACGTGACTTTTGAGAAATATTCAGGAATAAAGACAGCTTTTATGATTATATAATGCTAGTAAATTTTTTTTTAATTGATTTAATTTATATGAATTCTAAGAGATGACAATTATTTTATATATTTATGTTAAGCACATACTTGTAAATTAATCCAACATAAAATAAAATGAATACACTATATTTGATACACGTTTATATTATATAGTATAGAAATTTAATAAAATTATGTTGATAAATCACAGCAAAATATTATCTAATTTAATTATTAAATTATTATTCAACCTAAATAATCAATTATAATTGAAAATAATTATAAAACGATATATTTTACAATTCAAAGTAAGCCGCGGAATATACGCATGTGTTCTCGAACGAAAAAGGACAGTTAAACAATGGCATGTCGAAAATAAGTCAGTCAATCATCCCCGGGGAAAGTGAATGTCACTGCGAGAGTATTTAGCCCATTTTGACAGGACTGAGATAGACAGTCGTAAAAAGCCGTAAAATTGCCAGCTCGCTTAAACCTACCGCCGAGGAATTTCGTAAATATAAAAATCATTCATAAATATATAAATAGCAAGTCTTATTTTAGCAAACGTGCCTCTCGAGCGCCCCGCGTATACGTTGGACGCGCTTGTTTTCTGCACTTTTTTTAATCCTAAAAAATTTTACTTTGATGTTTACGGCGACATGTCAAAGGGAGCGCGACTCTATATTTCAAAATCATCAGGGTTTTTAGGCTTTACTCTGCGTTGCTTAATATCAGACCTAATTTTATGATGGGTCATCGTCGTAAATAATATATATGATGCCGGGTTTCTATATAATAAATGTTTATTTCCGTACATTATTTCATTCGAAATCTGTAAACATGAAGTGACATTCGATAGATTCTAACAAAAAAAAGAACTAAATGTTCGAAAAAGTTTTTCAACGCATAGAATAATAAATTTATAACATTATCAAACCAAGTTACCCGGAACATTCAACAGATTAAATCAACGAAAAATTCACTACAAGCACAATTCTAAAAGCGAAAAAATTCCACTCGGCAACCATACCACGCGATCAGTAATCCCTCCAACCCTTTCGCACCCTACCTTCCCATTGTCATCCCTATATCACCCCTACATTCATCCCTAACCCTTCCCACCTTGCTCCGTACTCTCAAAAAAAACCTCCTTCCACCTCGGAAAACTCTATTTTCCTCTGCCTCTAAAAAAATCAACGAACCTCTCACAGGTATATACATATATATATACGTACATACGAAACCTCTCCTCACAACACTTACACACACACACATATCTATATACATCACCATCACGTTATAACACGCGGGACAGAAAGAGGGAGCGAGAGAGTGAAGTAAAATGGAGTCGCAGGCAACGAACCAATCGGCATCAGCCGGCGCGAGCAAAACCGGCAGCTCGAGCGCGCGCGCGCGCGCCGAAACGCGTAAGTATAGCGCTACGCTCCCCCGGACGGAGCCTCGCGCGCAGCGTAGCAGCAGCGCCGATCGCGCGGTAGCGGCGACGCAGCACTTGCACGTGGAGGCCCGACGCGCTCACACGCTTAGTAGCTTCGCTCCGTGTTGTAAGATATATATATATATACATACGTATATATACTCCGGTCGCGCGTTACGCATTATATTACATATATATATAGTCAGGTGCCGATGAGCACAGTGCTTTTTTTAATAGATATATATATACTATTGGTGATAATAGATTAACGGAGTAGTAGTAGTAGTAGTACCAGTGATTATTATTATTATTATAATTTTTTTATTCTTGGTGTGCGCGCGTGTGCAATCGACGATTGCACATATATAGAAGGAAAGAGAGAGACGACGACAGAGTGTGTGTGCAGCCTGCAGCTCGTGCCCCTGCGAGACCGCCAGCCTGTGAGCCCGGAGAAACAGCTGCTTCCGGTGAGTGTGTGTATATGTGTGTAAGAATTTCTCTGTGTGTATGCCTGTGTGAGAGAGAGAGAGAGACGGTGAGGAACAGAAGCACAGAACGGTCGCTATATCTCTCTTGTCGTTTTCGAAATGCGCTCGGAGTTGTTGTAAGGTATAGTGTAAGTAGTTGAAGGGGGAATCCACTGGGATGATTTTTAAGCTGAATGAATTTTTATAATCGAGGTATATTAACGCGTATACAGTGGAAAGTTACGAGAGGGAGTTGGTTAGATCAGTGCTCTGATTTAAATTTTGAAGTGAGGTGGTATTTTTGAACAGTTAACGAGATGTTTGGGTTTGGGGATTGTCGGAGGTTTGTAATAATTGTGATTTGCGAAGGTTGTAATAGGGGAAAATGATATGTAGAGTATACACGTCGGTGTGAGTTTAACGCAGTTATACTACGGCGGTAGAAGTCGACTTTTATTTTTGGATCGAGTCAGGTTAAACTGTAGCAGGCGAGATGAAAGAACTCGGCGCAAATTTAGTCGCAATACGTAGATTTAGCATGAATTAAGATTACTTCTTATGTTTAGTTTTTTATAAGGCCAAGGTGATTGTAAGCTTGTCACTGGACGTTATACATACAGTACATTTATTTATCTTACTTTATTTAAATTTACATAATGTAATTTGTAAATGGACAACATCATTTTCAAAACGATATATTTAAACAGTCGGCATATATTAGCAAAATTTTATAAACTTACCAACCTCATCGACAATATTCCGTCGCGCAATAATTATTTTTAACTCCGTAAGAGGCGTTTGATTCGGTAACAATTTAATAACAAATAACGTCGTAGATAAATATTGTATGCACAACTGGCGCCTTCGTTTGATCTGGAACACCTTATCACTTCAGTTTTTTTTTTATTTTCAACGTTATAATTACGAACAAATTGTCGAAGCTTCCGAGTCAACAACATTTTATACATACTCGATTAATAATTATTCTCCTCTAACCCTATACATAACTAAATCAAAATTTCTCCAAAAACAATAACTGTCCATCCTCCCCTTCCCTCTTAATTATATCATAATAACTCTGCACTTTAAACCCGGCTCACGACCCATATCAATAATATATATGTACACAATTTATACGATTAATAGAGAATTATTTTGAACCGTACATGCGCCCGGCTAGCTGTTATGACACTCTCTATACACGTTGTGAAACGCTCGAGCGGGTGCGCGCGCGCGCGTACCGCGATATGTTAATAGTTTTGATAGTATAGCTAGTTTTTTTTGTCGCAATACATATATATATAGCGGTTAACAAACGCTATATAGCTCGAAAAAGAAGTAATGCCTCTTATTATCGTTCACTTTATAATATCCCTGAATGCGTCGTTAATATCCATATTATATACGAAGCTTGCAGTATCTATATATATACATACATACATATATATGTATAATATGCGTATAGGGTGTTTCGCGCTGTTGCGCGATGTGATTTCCTGACGTCATCGTCGTCTGCGAAGATTTTCGTTTTTCCATAGTATTGATCCGAATTCGAGGATGATTCATACCACAATATACATCGAATAATCAGTAAATCTATATAGCTATAATACACATTGACTCCACGTGTAATTTATTCGCGATGCAAAATAATTATCCCGATTGCGCAATATCATTTCTATTATAATTTGACATTGCAGCAGCTCTCTCTCACAGTTTTACGATTGCCAAAGTCGTCGCATATATACATCTACTTGTACAGGCAGTTTTCCGTTGACACGAGCCGATCAGATAAATAACGACGCGTGCACGTTTCAGGAACTGAAAACGATAATTCAGCTGTATACATGCTAATTGAATTTGTCATTAGGGATTTAAATAATTCTAGACGATACGCTATTTCACTGTACTAACCCTACCTGACGTCCTGTGTAGTATAGGCACGCGTGATGTGTGTATAGTGTAGCTTGGTATATAAGATTGTTTGAAGCTCTGCCAGGGCGCTTTGGATTAGACAAAACACTGCGCAACTTGCGCGTCTGCGGTATCGCCTATTGTCTGTATATCATTGAACGAATATTTAAAAATATACCCGCCGATTTTGGATAACTCATTGTTTTGTAACGTTTTGGTTGCTAACAACCCTTCTTCTTATTATTTCAATCGACTTTTAATTCTAACGGTACCAACAGATTAAATATTATTTAAAAAATCCAAACATTCATTCACAACTCGCTTACTCCCACCCATTCGCACCATCACCTTTACCCTTTATTTCCCGGTTCATCACTTCTCTCTCCCTCTAATCCACACCGAAATACCTCTAAATCAGCCCGAATCTCCGGCCGACTTTCCTCTCTCTCTCTCTCTCTCTTTCTCGCTTCCCCGTCTTGCTAGGAGAGGGCACGTGTTCCCTCTGCGCGACGCGTGTTTATTAATAAACCTCACTGCTTCGGCTGCTGCTGCTGCTGCTACTGCCGACAATCTCAACGCGGGCGAGCGCACGCGGTCGACGATACCTCGTCGCGTGTATATAGGGAAAAGTTGAGTAGGCAAAAGCTTATATATATATATATACGTATATATAGGAAAGATGGTTCGAGGTTTCGGACCTTTAACGCGTCTGGAGTTTGCCGAGACGATCTGAGCGTATATGCTTTGATGTTGCGTAGATCGATTCCTAGAAATCGGTTGTGTTTATTTTCGTTATATATATACGGGCTATATGGATTATATTAATTATTGAACTGTATAGGATATTTAAACGTTCTGTGGTTTTTTAAGGGGGTATAATTGGTGTCTGAGAAAATGAACCGAATAAAAAGTTCATTATTTCGAATGCGGTATATAAATATTTAATGGATGCGTGCGCGTGACCTACTGTACGCGAAGAATGACATTTGTTCATTTTAATTAGCATAGAAATGCACGCGTTTATATATGCATATATGTGTATTTCAAATATAAGCTTCAGGTCTTTTGGAGGATTGAATATTTTTTTTTTTAAATAAATGATTATCACTATTCCGTTATGTGGTTGATAGTATATATTTGGGATACGTCGTATGTTAATAATAGTAGAATTTAGTAAACAATTAAAGGTTTAGCTAAATAAGAGAACAAAGTTGAAAAAGCAGTTATATACTTTCAAATTCACGTTCTGTAAACCGCTTGAATTATTATGTCGTTCGCGAACAGCTGTAACTGCGTGTTAATTCGTCGAATTTCAACATCTGCCGCGGGTTTCTGAATATCTTTAAAATTATAATTTGAATGAAATTTCTTTTAAACCCGATCTTGTACCTAAAAATCTTCAATGGCTTTATAACAATATAACTTTGCTATATTACCGTATTAATTATATTTCATTATAACATGCGATTAATATATAAAACCCATATTTTTAAATACTTTATTGTATATCATATATACATATTACAAAAATTTTAATTCAATCTTTCTTTACAAACGTATGTACATCGACAACAGCGCTTTTTCGCCACTAATTAATACAATACACGCCGAACGACGACGATCATCGTTGATCTTATAGCCTCGATTCATAAATTTTCTCTATTATTTATACAGCTTTGTAAACGCCGCGCCGACATATAATAGATAGGCTGCTCAGCACGGCGACGTGTGTGAGTTTAAAAACGCGAAATAATTTTTCATCCCGTCCGCGCGCGACGATGACTTCAAGTGCGTATACCATTCGCTCGCGTGGTATATTGGTCTAAAAATAATGAATAAAAAAGAACTGTTAACCATATATTTTATATATTAATAACCGTTATGAGAATAACTAAACTTGTTGGTAAATATTTACGCGACCATACACTGATAGAAAAAGTAGAGAAAAATTTCCATGTTTTCTAGTAATTTGGCAATATCAACAAAAAGTACAAATTTTTCCCTTAGAAAAATAGTAATTTTTACTGTTTTTCTAGTAATTTTTAACACGTTTTAATGGAAAAATTTGTACTTTTCCTTGATATTGCCAAATTACTAGAAAACATAGAAATTTTTCCCCTACATTTTTCTATCAGTGTAGTAAATAGCTATTTTTAGTAGAATGATCCACACTCGGATAATAATATTATAATACGTATATTCTATCTATAGTCTCACTCGTATATGCTTATATACACACGTGTCTTACATATTCCAAACTGCTTATATAACATCCAAACACAAAACCCCACAGGAATTCAATTCAATGTTCTGTCCGATAACAACACTGTATGCCATCCACGAAATAAAATTCCATTTCCCTTTTCACGTATACACACATACACATTCTTCAATGAACTTCTCTACGCCATTCACGCCGCGCTTTTCACGAAAAACCCTCATTCACCGCGTCGCTGACGTCGTCGTAGCTATACCACTGCGGCACGTCCCGCACCTAAGCAGCCAAAAATTTGTAGAGGCGCGCAAGCCCGGTGTATATATATATACTATATGGCTCGTGGTGCGCCTGCGTCTATTTATAGAGAAATTTTGTCGAGTTTCGCGCGAAGTCGTATCCTCAGCGAGCTCTCTGCACGCTCTTTATTTTCATTTGGTCGCTCCTCGCGCCCCCGCCACTTTATTACGCGGTAAAAAGCGCCGGGGATATAACATGACGAGCTTTTTAACAATGGCCGCGTGAAGATGGCTGGTTTGAACGATAATATTTGGTTCGCTTTGAGGTATAGATGTGATTTTCAGGTTGGCGTTGGTTAGTTACAGTTTTTTTTCGTTTCAATTGTTTCAATAAGATGTTGATCTCTTTTATTCATTAATTATTTATTGGAAAGCAGTCTGATTGATAGTTACAGTTTATTGGTATAATAAGAGAAATAGAAGGTTACTGTGAGATATTTTACTGATTATTTGTGAAATGACTTTCTCTTGGCAACAAAATATAGTTTGCACAGTATCTTTCCTAGTAATGTAATTTATTGATCTATATACTTTACTATTCACTATGCTGGTTGCAAAAGTATGTATAACGCGGATCTACCGACATCAAATCATTTTAAACACAGCTTTCGCGTAGTTACGTTATTCGATAGATTGCATTAAACATAATATTTTTCTACACCTCATTGCTTATTCATTAGTAAACATCAAATAAATAATTTATTTTCGGTTTCCATAATCCTATAATATCTTATTATTATACATCAAAGAAAATATCTAAAACGAGTGGTTTTAACAAATCACAAAAATAATTGTTTCTGTACAAAAGTAATATACTACACTTCAACACTTCCACAAAAAAAATTAACACTATAAAAATACTTAAACAACTTCATAAAACTTAACTCTGCAACGACGCATATCTCCCAAAACCCAAATAAACAAACGGTCCACGAAACTGTATCAATTCCTAAACAGCATCCCTCTCACCCTATAAGAAACCTACCTACCACACACACACGCGCATACATACATCTTCCGGCTGATCACACACAACCCTGGCTGTTATAAACACACTCGGGGCGAAGAAAAAAGAAACCAGGGCCCCTGTGCGTAACGGGCCTCAGAGCAGACCAGGCTCATGCACATATACGAGTTTTCTTCCTCCCTATATACCGATCCCTCGCGTCCTTCGCCACGAAGCTTTTCAAGACTCTATACGTACGTGTATATACGTACTTTATACATACATATATACGTATATACGCGTGTACGTACAATACGAGAGGGAGAGAGAGAGAGACATACGCACCGGTTTGCGCCCGCAGCTGCTCTCGCGGCTTTGGGGGATCGCGCGTGTTCTCGGCGGGGTGCGTTATATACGTGTGTGTGCGCGCCGACGACGACCAGACAGACGCGCGCGTATATGTGTGTGTTTCGTGTATATAGTTTTGAAAAGGAGCTGAGAGAGCGGTTTTGCTTTCGTACGGTCCTTCTTTGAGAGGAGAATGTAGGTACGTTCGTTTTTGCGGGATGAGGTAATTAGTGGACTGAGACGCGTCTGGTTTCCATTTTTTTTTTCTCGAAACTAACTGCTGATGGTGGATGTACTGTTATATAGGCGTGAAGTTGTTAGACAGGGTTGGACAATGGTTCGATGTGTCAGATGTATATTGTAATTTGAAAGGTTTGTCTTGGGTATTCGGGATTTTAAGGTGAAATTTAGTTTTGGTTGTTACTAGGGTTGTTGCCATTTTAGTACGGAACAATTTACGTTTCTTATCTTATATATAATTCTATTTTTTTATATTATAAACGGGAGTATAAACTTAATTTTTGTCAGTGATACTAGAATATTAAACAAAATTACAACAATACGATTTTACTCCAAAACTCCAAAATCAATTGAATAGCAAAAATCTATAGTAGGTCATTAGATATCACGAGCTATAGCAACAAGTACAACAACCCATCCTTTTCCCAAACCCATGTGTATATACCCGCAGCTACACGTCAACCCTTCAGAATTAGCTCACTTGACTCTCCGTGGCCTATTACATATCCAATCAAAATCATTCTCGGCTAATCATTCACCAGCGATTCGAAAACGCGGCATTATATACCACGCTTTTTGTCCCTCGCTCAAAAACAAAGAGAGAGAGAGAGCAGTACCACACGCACGGTATATCTACCCTACTAACATATAGTATCGCCCATAGGCAACGAAGGGAAAGAGAGGCCCCTTGGCACACTATATACCGTTGGGTCCTGCACGTATAATACATCAGGCCCCCACGGTTTGCAGCAGGCACACCACTGGTATAGGATTTTCTGCCTCGTCCCTTTTCCCCTATACCATTCTTCAGGCTACGCATAACGCACACCTGCGATAGGGTGGGGGGATAGTTTAGGGGAGCAGGCACGAGAGCGTGCGGAAAATTCAACTCGCGCGGTTTTCTCTCTCTCTCTCTCGCTCGCTCGCACGCTTTGGATGTTCGTTGACCCTCCGCCATTTGGCCTGGCTTTCTTTTTGGATGTGTATGAGAGAGAGACGGAGAGAGAGAAAGCCGAGGGGGAAAATTCGGCGTCGCGTCGTCGCCTGAACTGATGCTGATGCAGTTGTGCATCAGCCGTTGGTGTTGCTGTATACAGTGTCGGTTGGTCTTGAATTTTCTTTTGTTTTTCTTTAGTTTTTGGCAAATCGTGAGAAATCACATATATACAGAAGTGTGCCAATTATATACTAAGTCGAGAATAAGAAGAAGATCGGTTGACGCTATAAAACCACGTGTGTACTGGATAAATATCAGGGTAGGTTAAGTGATGATCGCAGGCTCCGCGTGTGAGCTGAGCTCGTGGAACAGCGTGCGTTGTAATGGCGGCGTGGGCTCGGGGGGTTGTACTGGAGAAGCGAGAGGAAAAGTCTGGCCAGGCGGTGAAAATTCTTTTTCGAATAGTGAAAGAGAATTTTCGGTGCAGAAAATATATATATATAGGGTTTAACTAAAACCGGATATAATAGGAGTTTTCGGGCCAATTTTAACGCGAAAATGCAGTGAGAAATTCTTTCTTGATTTAGTTCACTATGGTTGATAGAACCATGATGGCGTTACCTTTGAGTGACTTTATTTTAAGGTTATGTCAGTTGCTATTCATTTTAACCGTCTATTTAGTACGTTATTGTGTAAAAGGACTTTGTGCGAAAAGTTTGGATTAAATTTTCATTGTTTTAGACTTTTAATTACTCATATTTGCACCATATTTATAACATTTATACATCCTCTGCATTTTCGTGATAATTGTAGAGTTTGCAAATATGCAAATATACTTTATAATTAAGATACTAAAGAATTAATGATAAAAAGAATAGTAACAAAATTATAATTAGTTACAATTATCGTTAAAAAAAATATTACAAGTATATCTTGAGCTGTAAAAAAGAATTATTACTAATGTTAGCGATTATTATGCTGTTCTATTGCATTTTTAATCCTGTTATCTTAAGCACGAGATATGTATGGAAATAAAAATGCGCAAAAGATACATTTCATTATTACGTTGATCGTCAATCACCGAGATGTTAAAAATAATTTTTAAACGCGCAATATTATACATTGGCAATGCCAATAAATATGTCAAGAACAATTTTTTCTCATTCGATTTCCAAACATTATAATTTCTATTACACGTACGGTTGACGAAAAACTTTTTTCCACTATTAAAAACACAAATAAAGACACGTTAATCCTATGACCAACGTAAAAATATTTCGCCAACCCTCAAATTAACACCAGCGATCCAGAGCGCGTGAACCTCATCTATTTTTACCACCTTCGATCTCATCGACCGCGAAATCGATCAAAATACTAGAACTCGCTCGGACTTATTTCCGAAACGTGCGTACATATATACGCACGCGGATGTGCGCATACGTTGCCCGTGAAAACGCGCGCGCGCGGGTGGCATTGAACACGAGTTATAAAGAAGAGCATCGCAGCGTTCCAACTCCCGCACAAACTTCATCGGCCCCCTCCCTCCCCACCCCCTTGAGTTCAACGAACCGTCAAATTTAATTGAACGGCATCTCGTCTCGTTTCTCTCTCTCTTTTCGCTTTGGCTTTACGACGCACAATCGGTTCAACGATCCTTCCGCCACTGATAACGCGTGTATATATATATGCGGTTTAGTTCCTATACGCGATTTACGATTAACCGCCGTGTAGTGCGTATATATTATATAGCACGCGGGCAGTTTGAATTGGATTAACTGCAGCATTATATTCGGGCTTTTGGCTCTCTACGTGTAATGCGATTTAGTTGGAATTGAAGTTGGATGGTATAACGCGCGTGCACATGAATATTTTAGTTGGCAATGGAGTAAGAGTAATTAGGGGTAAAATAAAAATGTTAATTTACTGGGGAGAGGAAGACTAGGATTCCTCTGGTATACATTATTTTTAGTGTCAACGTAAACACAGGACAATTAAAGCGTCAGTTGAAAGATTTAGCGAAAAAGCAGGTCAGTCGTGTTCAGCGGGCGGACACAACGATTTTATCGATCTGTCAGTGTCAGGGAGTTGGGATTTAGAAAAATTGCGCGCCCCGCGTTCATAACTTCGTAATGTGGACGGGAATGTTTTTGTTTTCATAGTACGTTTGAGCTTCTAAGCTGAGAATTAATGGATGAAATTTAGGATATACTAAAAATAACAACTTGTGTCAAATACATTTTTATAACGTTGATTTATTCAAGAAAATTTGTAACTAGAGTTTTTAAATTTAGGAATTCGAATATAGAATCGGTATAACTTTACAGGATAGTAATATATAAATATTTAGTAGAAGAAAATTTTTTTTTTTAATTTGTAAAGTAAATATCGTAGATGCTTGAATAATTTGAAATACATGATAAACAAATTTATGGATGTTTTAAATCTACTCAGAGCTACTCCTGGCAAATATTTTAAAACATACATTTAAACCATTGCTATTAGACTTTTTGGTCCTATATAGTCAAGTTTCATCGTGGTAAGGGAAAACCCCACGTGATGTCGAAAAATTGCAGAACTAAAATATCATTTTTAAAAATAATAAATAGAGTATACTCCGCTTTTATTTAAAAAACGATATGACTTGTATACAATTAACAGAAACAAAAGAGTGCTGGTATTACTTCAAATAGAATGCCGAAAACAAAATAGCCATTCTGTTCCTCATCTATTACAAAAACTTTCCCTACTTGTCATTGAAATCTCACCTAACGTTAATCATATCTCTCTTTTTATTTTTACAGCCAAGCTAGCCCTAAATGCACCACCGCAACCACTAACCAACAGCCACCAGCACCGACGTCTACATAGCACGCACATTACAACCGGTAGTCCCGGTTCCACCCGTCAAAATCCAAGCCTTACCGCAGCTCGCTCACCCGGCGTCGGCCTTACTAGGCCCAACGCCGCTAACGGCAGCAGGCCCAACCCCCCTAACAACAACAACGACGACGCTCGCTCTCGGCGGCAGCGCCAGCGGTCAGTCAGCGGCGGCTACTACGGCGGCCGTCCTCGCTGACCTGGAGCAGGCGCATCATCATCGCCAAGCCCAAGCAGCTGCAGTAGCGGCAGCCGCAGCGGCAGCAGCTAGGGGCGGCAGCGAAATAGGCAGCGAACTGTTAAGGATGTTGATGCCGGGTGCCGCTGGCCTCGGCGCCGCAGCCGTTGGCGCGCCTGGACCTGAAGACCTTGTGTCTGGGTTAGGCGCGTTAGCTGGCGCTACGCCTCAGCAGAAAGATACAACGTGGACGAAACTTTTCGTTGGCGGGTTACCCTATCACACGACGGACAAAAGCTTGAGGGAACATTTTAATGTCTACGGAGATATCGAGGAAGCTGTCGTCATTACCGACAGGCAGACTGGCAAAAGCAGGGGTTATGGATTTGTAAGTTTATTTTTATATTTTTTATTTTTTTTTTGGTTACATTTGATTTTTTTTCACTTTTTTTTCGTTCGTTCGTTGTTACATTTTTGAGTTTTCTAGGTTTTTTTTGTATATATATGTGGTTTTTGACTTTTTTTTCTTACTTGTTGTTGGTTTGATATGATATGACATGGTGGGTTGGTATCTTATATATATATATACATAGCCGGATTTTCGAGTGGGCTTTTTGATGTCGTGATGGATTAGAGACGGAGAGCGTCGAGTAAGGATGTTTTTTTTTTAACTTACTTGACGCTCGTACCTTGCAAATGAATCGTTTTTTTTTTCAAATTCTTACAAATTTTCGCAATAATAAATTGATTATGACATTTTTCATGTTTATTCCGTAAACTTTTCGATAATGTACAATGTAAAAAGATAAAAAACGATTCAATCATTAGAAGTTGTGTGCTTCATTGTTGTTTTTTTTTAATTGGGCAATATTAACTTTAATCGAATTTTGAAGCAGTCTTGTAGTATCACAACTAAAGCTCTAAAAAAAAATTACTAAAATAATATTAATATTCTTCGAATACATATATACACAAACGTGCTCGGGTGGAAAAAATAAAGATAGAAATTCAAGCCATTGACGTATATTTGCATATTTTTAACTTCGCTATGTAGAGCATATATATACGTATATATATATATATACACAAGCGTCGACGCGCTCGCGCGCGTAGGAACCGACGTGTAAAAATAATAGTCGTCCAGAGGATGAACGCGCGTCACGGCCGGAAGAACCGCGCGCGATTCCGAAATATGTTAAATTACCAGAAACGCGCACGCGCGCGCGTATAAAATGTTTATTCATGACGCGCCAGAAGTTAATTACGCGTCAATTTAATCGCACTCTGCCTTACCTCTGTTCAACTAAACGACAAATTTATTTTATTTCTTCCCCTTATATAAATAAACATGCACGCGTGCACGTATATACATACAATTCAAATTTTAAAATAAACATATAGCCGATATCTTGAGAATTTTTGATTGACATGAAATCTAAAAATTTTTCACAAAAACATGTTCGAAACTGATACTTTTAGCAACAAAAGCGACTGCTTATCACATATATACACTCTTTGGCACCTGCGCTGTCGTTCGGTGTCGGCAACCTCGCAATTACAATATCAAAAAACCGCTTGGAAATTAGCGATTCGCCGCTCGTATGTACCGACGCCATTGATAATTCGCCGCGATAAAGGCTTCCTCTTTCTCTCTCTTCAGTTGTACGCACTTATACCTCGACAGCAAAAAAAAAGAACTTCTCGTGTATATATACTGAGTGAGAGACACGGTTCGACGATTTAAACGCGACGACGACGGATAGGGAAAAATGTTAAAGAACGACATGCCCATATGTGTATGTATATATACGTATAAACACACACAAGTACTCACGTGGAAGTACGAAAGAAAGGAAGAAAGAACGTATATACCTGCACTGTGCGCTTATCGCGACCGCGATAATGTGAAAAGTCAGGTTTCGAGCGCGCGCGCTAGGAACGTGAGAAAGGAACGTACTGTAATGGTTGTCGCCGTATAGAGAGAGAGAAAGAGAGATGAGTCGCGGTTTTATTGTAGCCGCAAGAAGATTGGTCATTTCGACGCGATGTACGTGCTTCCATTTTCGAGATTTTTTATTGATTCGATAAGTGCGTATATAATAATTGTGACGGTGCTACTGCTGGTGTGTGTACGTTGTGTAACATTGATTAAAAATCATAAAAGCCATCGTTATCGGCCATTGCTTATTACCTCGTAAAGTATAATATTTAATTTTCTCGCTTTAGTTTTGTTTATTTAAGTGTTTATTGAAAATAAAGGGTGAAAACAGGTTATTTCTTTACGCCTGATTTTCGTTTATGTACCGTGAGATGCGGATAATAGAATATGCTCTGGTTAATTTGACGCTCGTTAAAGAACTTTATCAGAGACCATTACTTGAATAAATTGTATATACACGCAATTGTACATATAGCGTACCACTAAAATAATATAGTCTTAATAAAGTTAATTCATTTAAAAAAAAATACCAACCGATCCTTAACGAAATAATCCGCGGTATATAACAATGAAATATTCGGGGGCGAGTTAAAAATATGCAAACGGTTACAATCGTGAAAAAATAAAGCTATATATGAAAACCGTGATGAGGATAAATAGAGGAGAGACGCGCGAGCAGCTCGCCGATAATAAAGCGCTGGCCTTCTGGTTGTGTGTCCACTCCAGGTGATCATGGGTGATAGGCCAGCAGCAGAGCGAGCCTGTAAGGATCCGAACCCCATAATCGACGGTCGCAAGGCCAACGTCAATCTCGCGATCCTCGGCGCCAAGCCCAGAGGCAACCTCCAAGCGGGTAAGTTTATACTTTATTATTTATACAACATTATACTTTTTTTTCGTCTTTTCTATATAGTCGCATAATAAGGTATTGAACATACCATCGCTTTAACACTTGTGATGCTTTATACTTTTTTTTTGAGGAAAGGGTACGACTGTGAGAGTTTCGTGTCACACGTGTTAAGGGTTGATATGGTTATATTGCTTCGGAGTTTAACAAAAAGTTTCTTTTCTTTTTTTATCTGCATGGTTTATACGTAGAGGATTACATTATTTTTTTACTTAGTCGTCCTACGATATCGCCGAGTAATATTACTTTACTCGGCGAAATCGGAAGGATTATTTGCATTTAATTCACGCTAAAAAAGTATATACTACTAAGGAGATGATCATTTTCTTTGATTTTTAATGTTAAGGTGTGTGCGTGTGCGTGTGTGTGTGCTATGTATATGTACAACTGTGCTCGTGTGATACGTATGTGGGCGCTTATATTAAACGTAGAAGTGAAATTTGGCTTCAAGCTTTTACGAGCGAACCTCTTTCCATCTACCATCCCGTGAGTTTCACGTCGCGATATACGTCGTGAATCTTATACTTTTCCTCGCGAGATGCACTGCACTCATAATCTATTTTGATGCGACAAAGAAGATTCCGAAATAACCATCGTGAATCAGCTTGTGTTGTTTCAAAGGTCAAGTTCTGTTTGCGCGGTTCTCGCATTAATGGAGTCGTGCGCGGTTATATTCCTTGCAATGTGCACTTCGTAGTGAAGAATTGTCGGTTGTGCAAAGTCTTTCGGTAAATTAGAAATGATATTTATAAGCCTCATTATTGTGAATAAATTGGACAATATTGATGTCATAGTCGAGTTTTTCCAAAATTTAACAGACGTACAAAAATAAGAGCAATCGAGCGGCGTTTCCTGTTATTTTCTAATATTATTAATGTTTCCTCAAACGAATGTTACGATAAATTTTAAAACCACTATAAGAAAAAGAAAAATGTCAAAATTTATCTAAACACGAGGTTCTACAACTTCATCAAGCTGTTTACGACGCCGATATTTCACTACAGGATGACGTAAAATTTTTCAACGCAAAGTGGTTTTGGCACTTCTGCATACCGAGCAATTACCACCGTCAAAACACTTTAAAAAATGTCTACTCTTCTGTCTTATACACGTCAAAAGAAAAAAAAATTTACGTCAATCCTCAACGCAGAACTTCTTCTTCTTCTTCTTCACCTGAACCCCTTTTTTCAACCCCGAGATCGATGCCTCTTACTCTCTCTCTCTCTCTCTCGCGTTCTCTTTACTATACCAGCTGTTACCACTTAATAATGTAACGCGTCGGTCGCTTATTTTCAAAAAAACCAAAAAAGAAATAGAGCTTCGAGCGTCGTCGTCGAGAGGCCATTAAACGCTACGACGTCTTCCTGAATATTTCGTCGCGATCTCTTCTTTGATCTTTCTCTCTTTCTCTCTCTCCCTTATACGCTCCGGTTTATTTTAGTCTCTTATCGAGACGACGCTCGCCGTTACGATTATTGCGATGCGTCGTTGACGCGACGCCAAAATCTTCACGTATATAGGTGCGTCGTGTGCTACCATCGTCGTCGTCCCGGAAGGTCGACTGTGGGATTGATTTTTATTGCTTATATACACTGCTGGAAATTTTTGGGATGGGTCATTTGTTTTGGTTCTCGCGCGTATATATATATATATACCAGGCTCAGTTATTTAAAAGAAGGTTATATTTAACGTTGCCGGTTGCGGTACGGGAGACGGATTATCGCTGGGTTTTAAGATTTTAAGAGTGATAATAATAAAAAATGGGAGTGAAAAATACATTAAAAGCTAAAGTTTATTGTTTGTTCGAATAATTAAAACTCTTCACCAATTATACTAAAAATTTTCTCAACCCAAACACGTTATTTCATGCTTATATTCAACACCAGAATATCTTACAATAATATTCATCCCATCTTCGAAAAAAAAATTTCTCAATTCACTTATTTCCCTCACCGAATAAGAAAATTTTCCAGTTGCACAACTCGCATCCTATACCCAACATATATATTCATTCCCCATATATATATATATATTTCCCCATCAGAAATCTCTTTCCGCGAATCCTCTTTCCGCTCTACATTTCCATCCCGCAAGTATACCAGCCTATTCAATCTCTCGTTCCGCGACTCTCCTATGTATACATACACACACACACTCGCTCGCTATATGCTTGCGTACAAAGTGGACAATAATTCCACGTCGCGGGCCACGAGCCAACCGCCATAGTCTTTCTTCGTCGTGTGCAAGCGCGTCGCGCGCCCTTAGTCTAAAATTGCTCCGCGTGCAAGCTTGCAAGCGCTGTACGTGTGTGTGTGTGAGTGTCGCTGCAGCCTTGTATATGTGTATATATGCGTTGGCCGCGAGGTTTTTGCGTGTCTGTGTGTGTGTGTATACGATGACGATGATATGTGGAGTAGTTATATAGGTAGGCGGAGGTTGTAAAACGAAGGCGGCCTTTGTGCAGCGTGTTTTGATGTGGCGCTCGCTCGATTACACGCGGCTTTTGGAAGTTTGGCGAATTTTGATGTCGCGGTGGTGTGATGTGTGTTCATGATGATGATGATGATAGGGTGTATCGGGGTTGGTTGCGTGTAACGTGCTTTGGTAGAGGTGGTTGAAAAGAATTGCTATTTTTTTTTAAGATATTGTATGTTTGTTTTTTTTTTAAATCAAGTTTAGTTTTTGCGGTATTGTTTGGGTATGCGCATATTGTGAAGTATTATATAATATACGTAAATAGTGATAAATGTTTAAGATCAAAATAGAATATATGTATATGTAAGAGTAATTTCAGAAGCAATTTTTCTGTTTCTATAATTGGAATATTACTTCGTCGTCTTAATTTCCTTACATTTCTCATGCATATATTTTTATTACAAACGTCGCATCGACTGATCACTAGTGCAGTCATTTGAAACCTCATCCCTCGCCGCAACCTTATAGATCAACGAGATCACCGTCAAAAATACGCCAAACCAAACAAACAAAGCTTTCGCGAACTCTGTATGTGCGCGCGTATATATATATCAGCGCGTGAGAGAAAGAGAGAATGATGTGCGATTGCGAAAGAAAGAGAGAACCACACGTGCCTGCGCGGCGCATATACATACATATGTGTGAGAATGCAGTTCAAGTTTCAGCGGTGCAATGATTTTCTTTTTTATTTTCATTTTGCAGCCTTCCCGTTCGCCGCTGGCATTCGCGCCGGATATCCCGCTGTTCTACCTGGCCAGTATGGGTGAGTCTGTTTACACAAAGCAAAGCAAATAAAAAATAAAAAAAAGAAAAATATCACGTACAGAAGAAAGTAACGAAAAAAATGAAAAAAAAAAAATAATTATTATACATATATACATTATGTGTATATATGTGCGAAATTTCGCTCTTAAGTTGAGAAAGAAAAGCGAGATACTGTCATCTCGACATGTTCAGTTTTCAATTGATTTTTTTTGTCTACATCAATATTTTGCAGAATTCATTGTTACGTTATATATTACGTTATCACGTTCCTTTTTTTTCGTTCTTCGATCTTTTTTCTATAACCAATATTTTTTTTCAGAGCGCCGATAATGGGATTTTCAAACAAGCTTTTCTCTCTTTCTTAATTACCATATACATGCTTTTTGAAATTATTTTCATTATTTTGGCAGTTCAAAAACGATTGATCTAAACACTTGTGATTTATCTTTACGTTACAATTGATTCATTATATATATATATAAACAAAATTTTGAAAATCTAAATTTTTTGTTTTTTAACAAAAGGATTCAATATATTACATATCATCTCCTTTTCTATTTATTATATATAATTTTACTATAGCATACGAGAAAAAAAAGCATTTATTATATATACTATACCGCTTTACCATTAAGTTATATAAATTATATTTAAAAAAATTTTATATCAATTGCACAACCCTTTATGAGTACCACATATGCCAATTTTTTCTCAACTTTGAATCATCTGACATTTCAGCATCAACCTGACGCGCAGCGATTTTCGGGAATACACGAATAAAGCTTTCTCGAAAGATCCTTAGAAACAAAAAAAAAAAAAAATTACGCGCAAACGTGAAGCGCACGCAAAAAAAAATCAAACGACAAATTGAGTTAATGACAATGACAGGGGAGAGAGAGAGAGAGAGAAAGAATGACAAATGAAAGAGATGAGGGATGGGAGAGGGACAGGATAATGTCGCGGCACACGCACACGTAATACGAAGCCAAGAAGTACCTAATACGTACGAATACTTTCTCTTTATACTCTCCGTATTTTTTATAATGCCTTTGTTACATTATACATTATTGCAGTTTCTTTTACTAGTTGTGAGAGGATCGTGATGATTTATCTTGGTTTTTTTTTTGTTGGTTGTTTGTTTTTTTTTATCTCACTCTATATACATATGATTTTTCTTTTACTCATTGTTTACATATACTTCTCTTTGGTTTATACTTGGTTTTTTTTTCTTTCTGTTATCTTACTTGAGTCATGAAGTGGTGGTTGATTGACATAATATATAATATTCTCTATACATAATATTACGACTATTTTACAACAATAATAATAATAATACATATACTTTTGACATGATTGAGATTTGTTGAGAGACTTTGGACTTTGTTTGTTTCTCTCCTCTAGTTTTTTTTTTCTTAATTGTTTTATTTTTTCACACGTTTTACTTTTCTTGGTCTTCTTTTACCTTTGACATTCTTTGTTTTTACTTTATCTTACTTTTTTTTTACATTTGTTTTTTTTCATACGTCTTATTACTTGATTTATTAATTTGTTTTCTTTCGTTGTACATGACACCATACTCTACCTGTACACTATATATATATTTTTTTTTCTTACTTTAATCAGCATAATATTACTATGATGATTTATTAATATAACAATATGGTAATGGATTAACGGCAGTAATAATAATATTAATAATAATAATCGATATATCAATTAACACAAACGGCATTAACACGGCTGAACGTCCTTTATAATATACGTATATATACGCGACGCGCCTGCGGGCACAAAGTCGAGCGCTCGTTCGCTCGCTGCGTTGGTAATGGTAACGAGCCGGAATAAACGTACTTGACCCACTGTCAATACCCAATCGCCCCGACACGCGGTGCGGACTCCTAATCGCGCGTTTTCCGCTCACTCTCCGCTCTAAAAAGCTTTTGCTCTCTCTATGTTTCATTCTTTTCCACCTTTGTTTCTTAAGATTTTTTGCTTCTTCTACATATATACTTTTCCTTCGTCTTTCGTGTTCTTTTATTTGTTCTCATTGTTTATTTGCACCGTGATAGAAGATCATCACGTAGCGCAGCACTGATAGAGTACTTGAGTGTTTTTCCTGGATGATTTTTCATTATTTATATAGAGGATGTTTGTGAGCGTGTGTCGCACTCATTATATACTTAAAGTAGGTTTTTTTTCTTTTTCTCTCATTGGCTTTATTTTGTATACATTGTTGAGTGCAGTGTTTCGAAGGGGTTGCGTTTGTGTGATGTTTTTTTTTCTCATTCTAGCGTGCCCAAATGTGTTAATTTTGTAAAAAATGATGATTTAGTAATTTGTTTGAATAGCGATGTGTTGGGTGTGGTGTTTAGTAAATTTTTGTTACCGATACCAATATAAGTTAGGAACAACCTTAGATGTAAATTACGAAAAACTTAACTCAGGTTATTACAAGTTTACCTATACAAAATCACTTAGCCTCCAAAACATTCGACATTTAAAAATAACTACGCGCATTTTCATCATAACCATTTATATCAAGCACGCCACTACCATATATATTTAAACCTTCTCCTTCTCTTCCTCCATATCACCCAACACCTTTCCAGCCGACCTCGCCGCCGGAATTTCCCTCGCCCCTCGTTCTTACTTTTCCAACTTTTCCCCTCTTCTACCAACATTTAGCACAGCACGACGCGCCCCGTTAATCAGTCTCGCGTCTCCCTCCGCCTCTTTCACGTCGCTTATCGCTCGCTTCTTATACACACTCATGTCTTCTTCTTCTTCTTCTTCCTCCTCCTCCTTTTGGCGCCGGGCACCGGACCTGCCACCGAATTAGAACCCTACGAGTCGCGCATGTATATATATATATAAGCGTGTCTGTCTGTAATATGTGTGTGTACGCGAGCAACGGTATAGGCGGTCAGTGCATTAATTTTTCAGCGAGCAAGTCCGTCTTTCTCCGTGCGGCTACCCGAAATCGATTTTATCGTGGCGAAGGGGTGAAGGAAGAGAGTGAACCTTGTATGGATGCGGTTGTAAGGGACGACGGGTATAGGGTTATTTTCGGGGTGGATTGGTTGTCGGTCTGCTTGTTGTTTTTTTTTCGCGAAGGGGTTGCGAGAGTACGACGTGATTGTATATATAGGCTTGATACAGAGATTTTTTTTCGTAGTTGCACGTGGAATAATTCGTGGTTGTCGGATGTTTGAATAAGTGGATTTGTTAAGAGGCTTATATAGAAATGAATGATTTGGAATGCTAAGAGGTAATGAAAATTTAAGTGGAAGTCAAATATAGTGACTGAAGGAACTGTTCGTTTATAAAAGAGACTGTAAGGAACATACTTTTTGTTCAGGAATTACGATGTTATAGCGTATTTCGTAAAGAGGCTGGTTGTGTCATAAGCTTTTTTTTTTAAAAGATCGAGTTTTGTACTACATCTAAGTCATATCGTTAAGAAATAATGTTTCAGTTCTTGCAGATAAATTAGAAAGAATTCAATCTCTTACAAAATTAATAAGTCTATGCATATAGATTCAATCATGATTACACCAAAATATCCTTATCCGTCAACGTTCAAACCATCAAATCTTTACATTATTATTATGGATTGTATTTTTACATTTAAAGTTTTGAATGATTTAATAAATAGCGTTTCAGTTAGTAATTTGTTTATTGAACGTGAACTTGTATATATAACTTACGTCAATTCAGACCATTATACGAACAAACTTGTAGCTCGAACACTGATTTTTACTCTTCAGTCAATCGATTAAAACGTTAGAAGAATAGAACACCCCACTCCCTTCTCACATCATAGCGATTCTTAATATCTCGCTCTGAATACCGTTAGATCTCTCTCTCACTCTCTCCCTCTGCTAAATATTAAAATACTGTGTATTATATATCTTATTGTAAGCAACATTGTAACTCAACCACCTGTTATGAATTCTTCTGTAAAAGGGCTCTAGCCCGTTTAATAAATAAATAAATCAATATTGACAAACAAGTTAACAGATTAGAATTTTCCAATTCCAAAAATACTTCTCATCACGAAATGAAAAACACCCTTCGACCTATGCTATTCCAAAACCGCATCAACTTTTATTTTCGCAACACCATTCCCCCTATCTACACACATACATACACCCTCATCCCAAAAAAAAAACAAATCACCAATTATATACCTATACAGCTTCGTCGTGATCAACAAAAAAAAACAATAAGCTAACCGATATGAACGCTCCGTACGTTGAGTTCGGTTGGTCGGTCTCGCGCGAGAAAAATCGATCGACATCGTATCGGCATCGTGACCTACAAAATGCCGTAGCACACCGTATAGTAGAGCCTTAATAAATATAGAAATTCATTTCGCACGAGCGTATATACACGGGGCAATAACTATATTCCCTTATCGTGTATACGCATGCGCGCTCGCGAGCTAGCAAGCAAGCAGCGAGTGAGTGAGTGAGCTGGCGCGTTATATGGGAATTACACGGCTAACCTCTTAATGATTAATAACCGTAGTTTTATATATATGTATGTGTATGTGTATGAGAGTTTGAGTGACGCGACGCGGTAAAGGCTTGAACGGGTTGCGGTGTCGCTATACGATATTGGTGTTGTAATTTTCATTCTCTCTCTTTCTCTCTACTTTTGTACTCAGGTTTGCACACATGCACACATCTCTTTTTTACTTTGATGGTTAGCCTTTGTCTTTTTTTTTTAATTTAATACACGTAACACACGTATATAACGGGGTTGGCCCGATAAGGTAACCCCATTTTCTTTTTCGTCGATGGTCGCTCGAGGATATAGAAAAATTGATCCCTCGCGTGGATACGATCTCGTGTGTCGTAACTTCAGCCGTACTCTCTTTTTCGTTACATTTATTGACTTTTCAAGCGAATTGAGAAAAAGTTTGCGCGCGATGTAAAATTGCTTGCCGATCTATATTGTTTTGTCACTCTAATATTATAATGTCCGATAATGATTAATAACCGTGAGAGAGAATATAATAAAAAGGTAAGAACAGTAATGTGTGTATTTGAAATTGTTCTTTCTATTTACTCGAATATACATAAGCTTACATAAGAATATCTTCCAAAGCTTTGATAAATTTTCTTCTACATATAGCATACAACGTAATTGCTCAACAACCACACGTACCAAAGTAGACTACGGAAACCCCATATAAATATATCTTCTCATTAGCACAACCAACCTACTATATTAAAAACTTTTTCTCTCCAACTCCTCTATATAATGCATTCGCTCCGAAAATACAATCCTCGATATAACCTGCGATGCTTACTACAACACACTAGACACACGACAACCAAGACCGCGTCGCGTCGTAAAACCATTGAACCCTACAGGCGAGTCGCTCCCACCCGAAAATACTCTCGCTCCAAAATTACTCCAAAATTCACCTCCTCGGATCCCAAAAAAGCCTCCTCGACTCTAAACCACACACACACACATCTAGCCTAGCTCGTCGTTCCAGCTCGCTCTTTCCTACCGCGTATATTATTAATAATCACAGTTCTCTCTCTCTCTCTCTAGCCACATTCGTTCGCTCGCTCATTACAGTCTTTTTTGGTCGGAGAAAGAGCGAGAGAGAGAGAGAGAGAAGTGTAACTCAACACCGGGTCGCCCAACGCATCTTACACAGCACAACGACGACGACGACGAAAAATCTCTCTCGCTCCTTCCCTGGCCTCAGTCCAGCAGCGTCGGCTTTATTTAGCCGCCACCTGTCCCTGTCGTGTCTCTCGCGCAGCGGCAGCAACTCGCGCGGTTGCTTGTCCGTCTGTCGGGTCTGTATGTGTATATATGTATGTGATGTAGAGGAAGAAAAAGAGTTAGAGAGAGAGAGAAATGTGTGTATTGTGCGAGTCGACAACGACGCGGGAGTTGGTAATTGTCAGTGCGTATTTCGGGAGAGAGAGATTTGCGGGAGGATAAACCAGTATATGAGCGCAAAAATGTCAAATCTGATGCAGACGAAATTCCGTAGGAGCTTTAATTAAGCATCATTGTTCGTTTCGAGCAATTTGATTTACTTCTTGTATACCACTATTCATTAATCAGCCAAACAGCATATATATATATAACTCAATCTATTCCCAAAATATTAACTCCCCTCCGTCGTTCACGCATACTTGAAAACATCTCTCTTTTCCCACTTATATACTAATCTAAAAACGCCATTCCAAAGCACACCGCTCTATTATTCGATCAAAATAGCTCTCGATCCATTCATTACTTTTTCACACACGCACGCAGGCACGCAGGCACGCGGGGGTGTTAAAAATCTCGTCACCGTGATTTATATACCAACTGCGGTGACAATGCGACCGAAATCACGTCCTTGGTCAGTTATACTATATGTTAAATATATATGTAGGAACGCGTGGCGACGAGAGATTCTATGCACTAGCCAGAGATCAGACGAGTAGATGTCTAGGTAGGAACGGCGTCGGTGCCAGAATGTATAACAGCGCCGGCGAGAGAAATATTATTAGCGATGATTTCGAGCGCGATGTCGCGAGCTATGTGGAGTGATGTTTTTTCCTGCGAGCTATTAGTTAATTTGATATTTTTCAAAGAGTGTGAATTATATATAGAGTGTTGTCGTTGTTAGTTGATCTGTGAAAGAACGTTTGAAAGTTCTAATGGCATCTTTTAGGCGAATTTTTAAGAGAGAGACGTGTTAATAGCACTTAACGTTAATCGTTGTTCTGTGGACGAAAATAATTTATCTACAATGTTAGCAATATATTACTGATATAATCGTGTAAAATATTTTCTGTCTCATCCGACACTATCATCTACATTTTTCCATGCCCGAATATATATAGACTTAACCCGAAACCAACGGTACACGCGCACGTGTCTTTATATACACACACACACACACACACCTGTACAAGTCACCGGAAAAGTCTAAAATCGACAAAAGAATATAAGCGCACGGGGACACGTGTGTACTACGGCGCGATTGCGCAAAGAGAACACAGTATGTGTGCGCGTAGATCGTTATCATTGCGTACGCGCGCGTTTATTACGGGTTCCGAAAATAGACCGCCTTCCGCTATTACGGTTTATATATGACGCTTCTTCTTTCTTTTTCCTTCTTTTTGGGAAAAAAGATTGGTATCTGGTATATAAGAATTTTCGAAGATTATAAATTTTCTACCTAGTTTTTTGGGTTTTCGACAAACTTTTAGTGTAGCTTATCGTTAGATGGATTGGAAGAAGTTTCGTCGTTGCTGGCAAAAAAAGTCTATCGTTTTAACAGTTGTAATGTGGATTAAGATAAGAAAAGCATTTATAAAATATTCCCTACTTTGAATTATCAAAGTACATACCAACCATATATCAACGAATTAAAATATCTGTACACTTATATACAAAAACTTAACGAAAACGCTAACTACAATCGTACGCAAGAAAAAAAAACACTTTTGCCCATATGCGCAATCGTGCGACCTAGCCAAGTATTATACATACACATATATACACTCTAACGGAGGGGCACCAGAGTCGGCAAAATAAACGCGCTCGGTGTACACATGCGCGAGAGGGTGTGAACTGAGAGGGTCGATTGGAGGGTAGTGCGCGGGGGGCGGAGGAACCTCGCGCTTGCGGATTGGCGGATCATCCCATTGGATTATCCCGCAGTCCTTCGGCGCCGGCGCACCAAGCTAAATTCATCTGTCCACCTACCACCTATACATGTATATATATAGGTATATTAGAGTGTGCGCGGTAAAATGCCGATGGTGGAACACGACAGTTATACATGTGTTTTTCCTTTCTTCTTTTTTCTTTTTGGAGTGATGAATAATATCGATTTTTTTGAAAAATTAGCTGAGAAAAGTGCACACGATGGTTAAGTAGAAAATGTATATGCGACAATAAACGTAATAAGTTTATTAACTGCGTAGAATATATATATAGGAACGGACACGTGTCGGGGCAAGGTTATGGAAAATTTTTAACTTGTTATAACGCGAGACTGGAAAAAATTTTAATGTATCGGCTCGTAAAAATAGACGACACGACATTGAAGTTTTGAAAAATATGTTTTACGAGTCAAAAAATCGATAAACGGCTGTTAACTTTATTTTCACTTCGCATTTGCTTATTTCATATTTAAGTGAATATAATATAGCATTCAAGGTTAGTCTATATATTTTCAGAACTTTTATCGCGCTAACATATATCTTCCGACCAATTGATTTTACCGCTAATACTTTTTTCTTTCCCTCCACCAAATTTCCACCACTTTCCATCCAAAAAACCTCAACCAACGTTGCACATTTTCACTTACACCGTACGCCTAATCAAACCTAATTACGCGACCGGCGCCATCCTGCAAACTCATCGTACATACATATATATATACCACACATATAGTGCGCAATCCACTTTACCGCGACTTATATACTAGTAGCATATAAGCGCGGAAGCAGCGATAAAAAGCGCCAGGCAGACATGCAGGCAGGCAACACCGGGGGAACGATTACGCGCGACAAGTTCGCTCGCTAGCGGGGGAGGGACGAGGACAGGAGGAGGAGAATTACACGCGTGTGCCTTCTAATCGCGTAATAATTCAGCGGGCAGGTGCACGCGAAAGGAAAGGAGAGAGAGAGAGAGAGAAAGTTGAGCACAAGTCACCTTGTGAGGGGGGGAGGGGGTCGTCATGTTCCGGAAGGAGGTGGAGGATGACAATTGATGGAGTGGACACGGAGGGAGGTGGGAAGAGAATGGAAAAAAGGGGGTTAATGATGTGGTCATTCGACGAGGTGGTAATATTATTAGGTGATTCGGGAGAATGTTTATTGGGTTTGTATAAAAGGGGAGAGGAATGTATGTGGAATGAAAGGAAGTATTTAGTTATGGATAATTTGATAAAATATTGGTATAATTAATAGAAAGAAAAGAAAATTATTCTTAAAGAATTCAAGCAAACATTCTCCAACCTCAAAACACACAATCAATCTTCCCTTAAACACAAGGAGAACCAACGTACAAACACCTTTACAACCCCTTTCACCTATTCCCCTTTTTTACGAAAACAAAAAAAAAACAAACGTCACCCAAACCACACTGTCCACTACTACTAGCCACGCACGTGGCACGTCGCAAATTAACTCACGCGCTTCCTCGTCCCCCCTACCTCGTATATATATATATATATACAGAGCGCTTTATACTTTCCGGAAAAAGGGGGGTTCGAGATCGTAATCTGTAGCGCGGCCACTTTACGCCGGAAACCGACGGTGCGGGGGTCGGCGATCGTGGTGTTGTCACCCGCAGGGGAAGTATCGTCTTTGCGTGTGTGTATATGGCGCGCGACAGGAAATAGGGATTGTCGCGTATATGGGGGGTTGTCGGGAAAAAAGGGGTTTTTCGGTAGCTGATGGTGATTATGAGTATGCGCATTAAAAGGGTGGATTGGGTTTTTCCGATATAGGGAGGTTGGAGACGGTTTAATTGTAGTGATTTGGGGGTTGAAAGGTTTGAAATTGTAGATTTGGGAGGGACCGTAGTATATGTCATTTTTGGTGTGGGTTATTAATCTGTCGGATTGTTAAAATTCTTCGTGATGGATTGTCCGGTCTTTTATAGGGTATAATGGTGGTCTAAGCTCTTTAGTTGGTAGTCAAATTTCGACTAATGCCTTACCATCATATATATATTTTAAATATACATATAAGCATCACAACCACCTTTTTTCGCAAAAACAAAATAAAAAACATGCGCAGCGTTCGCTCGTGTAACATGGAAATTGCGCGGAAAACGAGAGAATGAACTATGCAGAAAGAGCCTCCCTCGACAGAGGCCATCGGCTGGCCGCCGGCGAAATAGCCTCGCGCTCGCGCGTGCAGAGACACGCGAGCCATCCATAATGTAGAGACGACCGTCGAGATGCGACAGAAAGATAAATTCGATAGGAAAAAAGGCGAGGGAGAAAAGAGTAGAAACTTGCCAGTACGAATGTTGGGTGGTTGGTTGTAGCAGTACGATGGATTAAAGCTGGATGTGGTATATTTGATTAGGGAGGTTTTTCAAAGGATTTGGTGAAATTTTAGAGTTGATTGTGGTTTTGGGTGGTTGGAAGTAGATTGGGTGTAATGTATGGAAGCATTAATGGTTGAGTTTTGATGGGGGATACGTGGCAGGAAATTTTATTTGACTATTATTGTACTTTTGTTTGATGGACTAATGAGACTATTATTATCTTGAGTCGTTGAGTATTGATATTTGTTTGAATTCAGGAACCGGTAGCGTGATACAACATGATTACTGTTAAGATTAAAATTCTCCGGATCTATTATTACTTAAACCGAATTGTACAAGTTGAAATTCACATTTAAAATCAAATAATAAATCCAAAAGCCGTTGATTACGATACAAACTTTACTCTGTTAATATAAAATTCGTATACCTAAAACTTCTTTTTCTCTCTTCCAAAACTACAAAATTTTCAAAGCTTTTTAAACCACACAACCACGTTACCGTCACCCACAACACCTCACCACGAAAAATCGCTATCCTCATCCTCCTACCCAATTTTCACTATACCACGTCGCTTTTTTTCTTTCACCCACACCTCTACCCCCGAAAAAGTGAGCAAAAAGCAAAAATACACGCAAACCACATCCTAGACGAAAAAAAAGGAAAAAATCGAACCAGCACGCGCCGGAATTCGCCGCGGAGGTCGCAGGACATACAGAAACCGACGTGTATGTCGCACGTTCGCTTGCGCTCTCTCGTGCACGCCCGTATATATATTGATTCAGCGGAAGCGCGCACACGCGTCATCGATCCGCGGACACACGGGGGCGGGCGTACGTGTACATATATACACAGACAGCGTAATAATAACGGAGCAAAGAGTTCAGGGCTGTCCCCGGGAAACCCGCAAGACTTGTCTCTGTGTATGTATGTATGTATATACGAAAAAGTGGGAAATGTAAACGTCGCGGGTGATTTTCGTACACCTGCCTGAGTTGGTAAAGTGCTTTGATAGGTGCGTACGTATGTGTATATTGATTGTAAGTAAGGGGTGTAGCTGTAAGTGAAAGGGTACGCGCGTGCGGTATATGTAATTATGTGGTATGTGAATTATATATAGTGTTGCGGTACCAGGGGTTGGAAAATTAGCCGGCTGCGCTTTTTGGATAATTGATTTTTCCTTATTTTTTTTTTCTATTGGTCAAAGTGAAACAAAAATTTTTAGTCGATATATTGTCACAACGGTTCGTGCGGGTGTTAATGAAAAATTTGTTGTATATTCATCAGCAAGAGCTACAATTCAATTTTTTGGTTAAAATGAAAGGAAAAGGATATTTTCTATCTATAACGACGGCTTGCTAAAGCTATTTCCGAGGATATTTCCGGCCACGTATATACAGGCGATAGCGCACGTGTAGAAATAAGTTGGCGAATGACCGCGGCAAAACGAGGCCAACATTGCTCCTCATTTTCCAAGCATCTCCCTTGTATACCAGTCGATTCTGTATATCCCTTCGTTCAATTAAACGGTCGCAACTACTTTGTTGCTACATACATCGTCTCGACATAATATTTTGATGTGGTTATACGGAACTAAAAGACGACGAGGAAATAACTTTCCCCCTTATGCGCGAAGCCTGTTGACATACATCCTGTAACTTGCGCGTATATATATGTGTGTGAGCGCTTGGTGTCCTCCTCTTTTAGGGTTTCTGGAAAAGTGAAAGGCTACCGCGAGCCTAATAAAATATGAAGTTTACGCGGCGCCGGGGCTACGGTGAATCAATATAGTAAATTCGACTATTGTTCATAGAGAGAGAGAAAGAGAAAGACAGGATATTTACTTACGCAGCGTGCATGCAATTATTTGGATGGATATAATGGCTTTTTGTTGTAAACGACAGAAGCTTTTTTTCTCACTCTTAAGGATCGATAGTTGTTTCTTTTTATTTTTTTTTTGTCGTGATGGACGTGGTGTACACCGTTTTTTTTTTAATTTTGATGTAGTCACTGTGAGAATTGTTTTTTTTTTCTTGGTTGATGGATTGTTTCTTTTGGTGAACCGAGAAATTTGACTGTGTAGTAACATAATTTTTTTTTATCTGTTTGAATTGGCTTATATAAATGGTAACAGTTGTAGTGGTTAAGATTATTATTAATACTTACTCACCACTTCGTGTGAACTTTGCCTAAATAATTTTTTACAAGCTGAATAACCTTTTTCTTTTTCACTCGAACTAATTTATTTACTATTATCTTTGAATTTCTGACGTTATTGTAAAGTATATAACTTTGAATAATCCAGAAAAAAACAAATTTTACCATTTTCTATTATTTTAAATGACTAGTATAATATATATAACAGCAATTGTTGCTATTTTTTTCAAAACGAATCATTTATCATTGAGGATCCAAATTTTCACCCCAAAATCAATTATCAAAATTTCATTTATTAATATTATTATTATTCTAAATTCCAAAGTAAACTTGAAGTTGCCTCGTTTGCCCATATACTCTTTGTTATACCTCGACCCCCCAAAAATGGCGACCATGCGGTTGCTGCCGATTACCCTTAAACCTATACAGACGAACCTTCTATAGCACAGACAAAAACAAAAGAGAGCACATAATTTAAACTAAAAAAACAGAAAAAAGACTATTATTATCCGTCCTACATGCCTGAAAGTTATATATATCTCTCTCGCGACTAAGGTACTAACGTTGGTGTTAGATAATCGTGTGTCGTGTGCCGTGTGCCGACAAGTATTTATCTCATGCAGTACCTACACGTTTGTCGTTGGTTTGCTGTTTCTTGGTTTTTTTTTTCTTGTTATTTGGCGACTTCGGACTTCTTTGATTGTTTTGTACTCGCCTATCACAGTGTTTTTTCAGTTGTTTTTTTTTTGTATAACTATTTACTCTTTAATTTTTTTTTTATTTGGTTCTTTTTGAAAACATGATTATGTGCAAAGAGCGTCGATCGCGCTGAGCTATATATATATATATATATATATATACCGCAGTGCACACAGTGGATCGCTTGTATTGTCGATGTGCTTTCACACGCATTGCCTCTAACCATTCCCAGATCCATGCATTGTTTCCCTATCATCTTAAACGCAAATGGACGAAAGTTTTTTTTTTATGGAAACCTGCGTATACATATATGATTCGACCTTTAAAAAATGAGTAGTATATCGCGTGTATCGGTGTAAAAAAAACGAAGACCAGCTGATTGTTCCCATATACGATCTTATCCCAAAATCGCTACCATCGTTAAAACTCACATTATACTCGGTCGAATCGATCATAAAGCTTTTATCGGCGTGTATGTCCACTGTTCACCTAAAAACTTTACATACGTGCGTGTACTCATGAGACCAAATGAGATCGGGTGGTGCAATGTATTTCCGTCGGTCGCAATCTCGACTTTTAATCTTCAGCGTTCTAAAAACGCGAGCCAAATGGAGACGGGTAATTAACGGTTTGCTATAGGGGTCATTATACTGATATATATTATTGTACCGTAATTTTCGTATATACGTGTTTTTTTTCGGTCGAATATAAAGGTTGTGAAAAGATTTAGTAGAAATAACGTGATGGTTGAATTTGTCGCGAATATCATCTACCCTTCCCCCTCTTTTCCTTATAGTATAAAGGCGTAGATGACAATGAAGAATGGTAGAAATAATAAGACAGCAGGCTCTGATCGACGCTCTTGGCAACGCTCTTTCACTAAAATTTGTGTACACTCTGAATTCTTTGAAGAAATCTTCTAAATTTCTTAACATAAAATGCTAAAGCTTTAAAATTACTTCTCAATAATTTTTGGTAAACCAACCAAATAACTACAATTCAACAACACCTTTAACTACACAATTCTTCAAACAATTCAGAGTGCAGCAACACCAAATAAAAACTTCCCACCCTGGCATTAAATAAAAATTACAACCACCACCCCTTTTACACAGAAGCCACAGACACACACAACTCAACCTAACCACCTGCCTTGCTATTTTCCAGAGTACCACCAGGCTATGTCTACCAATCGCCATACCTCGCAGCAGCGGCACCAGGTGGACTGGTACCTCTACCCGCAGCATCCCAATTGAGCCATGCTGCAGCAGTAGCAGCAGCATCCCAATTCTACGAGTACCAGAACGCTGCAGCAGCAGCAGCATCATATCCAGCTGCAGCGGCAACATCGTACAACTTTGCGGCGGAAGCGTATCCATACACGAGCGCAGCAGCAGCAGCCGGTATGTCACCACTCGGCAAACACATAAAGGAACATAATCGTCAGCAACAAGCGTTGCTTCAGCAAGCGCATCAACAAGCGCAACAACAAGCCCAACATCAGAATGGCCATCATAGTCCAGCTCTGATGATGAGCCATCATCACCATCACCACCATCAGCAGCAGCAGCAACAGCATCAGCAGCAGCAACATCAGCAACAGCAGCAACAGCAGCAGCGGTTAGCGGCTGAGAAGGCCGCGCTGCTGCCGCAGTTTCTGCCCTCCGTGCTCCGCGGCAACGGTAGCCTGTTCTAAACAGAGAGATTGACACACAGAGAGAGATTATGATGTCGTTATGCGCGCGATTTTATAATTAGCATACTACTTTTCTTTTTTTTTATTAATTTTTTTTTCTTTCATATACTTTCTCGTTAGAGACATATCGCTCTAATTCTCTTTATTTTTTTATTTCATTCTCTTCTTTAATGTTGTTCGCATACATTATATACTACTTTTTTTTTTATTACCACTGACTTATATTCTCTTCTATAATCTCTTATTTTCGATTAATTGTTTATGGCTTAACATAGAGACAAATGCGCGAAATGGTTTGGACGGCGACGATTAAATAGCAAACGGGGCTGCTTCGAAATAGTCCTCTTGATATTTTTGTACATGGCTGTATAGTTTAGTTCTATGTGTATCGTCTATCCTGAGCTTCGCGAATGGACTTCACTTTTTTTTTATGACAAAGTTGCGTATATACTTTGATTGTTGTGCTGTTAGAGTTAACGATTTTGATCTTTTCTTCTGTAGGCGTCTCGAATCGGACAAAGATTTTCTGTATTTTTTTAGCTTATATTTCGTAAAAATATAATCAAAGAAGGTTTTGCTAATTTATTGCGTTTGATCAGTTTTTTTTGTCGTTTTGTGTTCTTGAAAAAAATAAATATATAACTTTGTAAATACGCCGGTGTTAATATAATTAGATTTCGTAACCTACGTTGTACCCTATAATCCATAATTGTGTGAGGTTTAGTTTTGTCGTTTGTCGTTTGAAGAAACCATTATTTTGTAAATACGTCGGTACCGATTCGATTTTATATCGTAGCCGAAAATCATTTTTTGCGTATTCTTTTTTTTTTATCTATATTGTACAAAGCGCTATTGTCCCAGAGAAAAATGCAAAACGTTCTGGTGAAGTACAACATTCGAAGTGATGGTAACTCTATGCTACTGTATTATCTTTTTTATACTTTGTCTTTCTAATTATGTTACTATTTTCGCTCTGTCTTTTTTTTCCTTTTAATGGCTCTTTTTGTGGGGAGGCTCCCGACGTTGCTGAAGGTGGAGAGATTCATTTTTTGTTTAAAAAAATAAGAGGAAACAAAATAAATAATAATTTTTAAAAAATTATTGGAAAAATTAATAAGTAGTTGTTTTTATTCCTTATGACTTATTTCTTAACTAAATATAATAAATTTAATTTGCAAACTTTTATGAGAAGCAAGCTAATGTAATAAGAATTACATTTAGTTCGAACGAAGTAGATTAATAGGAAATGTGACGTGTAAGACTGTCATTCTCTTCATAGCTTGTTCAATTAAATAAATTAGTATGTTTGATCGACATTACCTTTAGTTCATGTATTGAGAGCAATATACAAATGGATAATTTTGTACTTGTTAAGTTGACATTAAATAGCATAACATGGAAAATCAATTAAACCTATATGAATTTTTAAAGCATTACTTTTAATTCTTTATTGGATGTAGTTCCGAAATTCACTTAGTTTAATTAGATCTTTTCCAATAATTCTTGTTACTTTTTTCTACATTTACATGAGTAGACTTTTTTTTTCATGAAAAAAAAATGCATTTACACTAGTTGACAAAATTTAATGTTTACTTACCATGAAATTAAAGGGGCCATGTCAAACAAAAAAAAATAATTTTGACTTTTACTTTTATAACAATTACTTCTGCATGCTTACTTTTGCACGGTGGATTATGTATAAATAATGTATCTTCGTTATATTTTTTTTTCTTTTTTTTTTAAGGCATGACTTAGACATACTTTTGCATATTCACAGCAATATATTTTTTTAATAAAATTATCATTTTGTAGAAATAACGTAGTCAATGTCGTGATATTCGTGACATTTTGTGACGCAAAGCAATAATATATTTTTCTAGAAACATATTTTAAAGCAGTAAAATAACTTCAATGAATTTTTTTACATATTTGTCAAAACGTAAACGTATTTTCGAACAAAATCTCGTCTCTCCCCCTTCGCAATTCCCACGTACAACCAATATAATCATGGGCATTTGTCTCTTTTATGTTACTATATACACATACGCTTTTAACGTTAGAATCGCAAAATGCCGTTGCTTACCTTTTTTTATCTTTTTTATTATCTCGCAACTTACTCGATCGCGCAAGTTTCTCAACTTGGTTTTCGATAACTTTTCTATACCTTTATTATATATATTTTTTTTGTACTCTTTCAACGAGAGAACATAATGTAAACGCATGTACATATAACGTAAAGCATAAGAATAAACGACTTTTCCACGAAATAACCTGAACTTGATTAACTGTAAAAACGTAACGGAGGCAGAATGAGGGTAAAACGAGGCTCGATCGTGCATGCGCTGTGGCACACAGGTTGACCGCTAAATCGAAAGAAAAGTAAGAAATATAAAAAAAAACAATATATAAGACACGAACAAATGCATAGATCGATCCTATGTGCCGTTTTCTCCTCTCGGCGTCTATTTTTAGCCTGGCGTCTGTTGTTGTTGTTGTGGTGGTGGTGGCGGTAAACAAACAAAAAAAAACATTAATAATAATTTGTTCTATCAATAATTGTGCTGTATTTACCCTGCGATCCGTTCTTAATGTAAAATGCCTATATTTTCTTAATCCTTTGTTTACTATACACATATTTTTGAGAAACCAAAGTTCAAAAATTTTTGTTGTATATTTAGAACAGCTATATATACTTACTGTAATGGTTCTATATCAAAATTAAAAAGCAATCGTTACAATTCCATTCAAGTCCATTATGAAAATTATATTAAGATCGGATACGACAATGATTAGCGAAGAGAGGGAGAGAGAGAGCGAGGAAAGAGAAAGACTATATATATATATATATACATAAAACACAAGTAGTGGAGCTTTGTTTCACGCGCGCAAAAGGAGACAGAATATACGGGCGGTAGAAAAAAAAGAGAGAAAAGAGGTGGGAACCGCGATCGTATCGCACCTTCTGTTTCGCTTATATACATACATATACCTATATACGCATATATATGTACCGCACATATACATACACTCACACACAGGTGCACACTATGTCGCGGCTAAAGGCTATATAATACACGCACGCGTCTATATCTATATATATATGCCGCGTAGAGATATGGATTTTCTTTCCAGTAGATCAGCTATAGCTCCTTTTTTTCTCTATATATATATATACATTATGCTAATGGTATTGTTGTAATTATCGATAATGGCGCTAGTAGTTTATTATTATGTTTTTTTTTCTCTCTCTCTTTAGAATGCTCTATGTGAAACGCAAATTGATTCTCTTGGCCGAACGGCGAAGGTGACAAATTGTCGTTTCGCGCGCGCGCGCGCGCTGCTCTCTGCTCCTCTCGACGTTGTTTGCATTGTTGAACTTTAATTAAGTGAGCAACGGTAATACTTTTCAATGCGCTGGTTTTTTTTTTTTAAATGTTAATGTAATTTCAAACAAAAGCTTGGTCGTGACCTCATATGGCTATCGGGTGGAAGGAATATGGTTTTTTCTTTCTCTTTTTAAATGTACAATTCCAAGTAGTAGAAAACATCTGTATTTGCTATAGTAAAAAAAATTTGTGCTTGTACAAATACGTTGTTTGATATATCAAATTAAATATTTTTACTTACGAATTTTAATGCAAAATTCGTGTTGAACATCAGTTATATTAAGCATTTTCCTTTGAAAGCCTAAAAATTGAAATTCCATTACATACAATTGTCATAAAAGTCAACAAATCGCATTGAACCAGAAAAATACTACCGTGTCTCCGGTCCGATAAAAAAGCTTCCGTGTCAAGGTTTTCTCTCCGCTCTCCTCAGAAAACACCTGCTATCACTTTCCTCTTCTCCCATACACCTAAACCTCCAAACCCAGACTTTACACGGAAACTTTTTACCTTCTTCTAAACCCCATACTTACCTCAAAAAAAAAAAAATATTCTTCACCAAATCTAACTAACCAATAATTTCTTTTGATTTTCCAGCGAACGCAGCAGCAGCGAGCTACGTAACGCCGTACACGTACGCAACGTTGCCTGGTGCTGCCGGTCTACCCGCAGCAGCGACGGCCGCGGGTGCCGCTTTCCCTGGGCTTCCTTACCAGACGACACCCCAGGAAGCGAGGCTTCAGTAATGTCAGGCCTGACAACGTGGGATCGTGATGGGATGGCCGGCGCCAGGCGCTTTTCATTACCGATAGAGGCTGCTTGAGATAGAACCAGAGAGATGATATCTTGAAAATATATTATATATACGTCGTCGGAGTTGTGAAGAAAAAAAAAACGTTATACCGCGGTGATGGGCTAAAAGAGTTCATATTTTTATGCGATAATGGTAAAATGTCATTGTTGAAAGAGAAGAGAAGAAAAGCTTAATGGTATTACTGTTAAGCGTCCATTACAGCGGAAACCCGACGTTTTTGGTGGTACGACGAAAATACATAATGTAAATGACGCGCACGCACACGTACAATCCTACATAGAGCAGCTCATGCTATACGTCGAGTGAAAAGCGACGCGCGACCGTGTCCATACAGTCACGTTACTACACACCAATATAGCTAAAAAAAAGAAAGGCGCGAAACGTATAAACAAATTGTAAAAAAAGCAAAAAAAAAAATAATAATATAACAAACAAACGAGTGAGATGAGATGAGAAAAAAAAAGAATAAGTATATAACGGGTAACATCGAGAACGTTAAAAAGGCAAGAAACTCGGCGACTTTGGCGCGTCGGTTTTTCCTCTCCCTCTCGACCTGATCTCTATCTTCCTGATCTTTGTTTTTCTTCTTCCTAATATACATGTGCTCGCGCGCGCGCGTACGAGAGAGAGAGAGAAACGCGAGCGTCCGTCGCCGAGTATAAGATGAAGCAAGAGAGAGAGAGAGAGAGGCTCATGCACGCGCCTCTCCCAAAGACACACACGTATAGACACTATTTAGTACACTAGGCGCTTAATCTATTTATACCACGAGGGGTGAGAGAGCGTAAGAGAGTATAGAGACGACGATGGGAGAGAGAGAGAGAGAGAGAGGAGAGCTATGCGAAACTCGAAACGGAACGAAAAATCGGTGGAGTGAGTGCGCGCGAGAGAGTGAGAGAATGAGAGAAAGAAAGGAAGAAAGGTACGTGGAAGTATAAAGAAGAAAAAGAAGCAGTAGTTTGTAATAACTCTTGAGAACGATGATGAAGAAAAAAAAATAGCGTTTTATATTATATATATGTTCGGCGTTGAACGAGCGACCAGTCGTTTTGTGCGCGTTTATTTTCGGAAGATTGTCAGACTATATATATACATATACTGTTGACGATGATGATGATGATGGTGATAATTTTGTATATTATCAGGACCCTCTTTTTATTTTCTTGATGTTCAATGTCTAAAAATAACAAATTTATCATACAGAGTATGATGATATATAAATCAACAATAAACGCATATATATACGATTAATATATATAGAGTTGGAAAAAAACAATTGCAAAAATTCTTATAATAATTCTGAAACTCGTCCACGATCTTTTTGATATATATACATCAGTACATAATCGATGATTCCTCATCTGCCACGTTGTTTACACTCTACATACGTGGCACTCAACCGTCTACAATTTTAAACAACAAAATAGCTAGTGTATGATCATCGACATCAGGGGTAACATACTCTCAAGCCATATACATATTATACGATCCTTCATTGAACTGATTATACTTTCTCGACGAGCCTAATATACCAATGACGCGTTCCGTTCGCCGCAGTCTTATAACATAAACGCCGCGCATGGACGCTTATATATATATATAAATATTATGTAAAAGTTACCTGACGCGCTCAACGAAAGAATACAAAGAAGAGAGAAGAATTTTCTCTACATTTGTTTTTTGTTTTCTTTATTTTTTTTTTCTCGTAATTCGCGGTTACGATAGTCGATTAATAAACGATATAAAAATATTGTTGTTGCCTTACCGACGAAAAAAGGGACTGAGCCTATAACGTTGTCCGACCAATCGCGGTGCCTTGCCAAGGGAATTATTAAGAAGATCTAATAGACACATATACACATCATAAAAGATAAATATAACCATTGCGTGCCTATGTACACCTTGGAGTAAACAAAAAGAAAAAAGGAGGAAAGTGAGGAATAAGCATCGTTGGTTGTAGTAAACTAGTCAGTAACGTCGACAAGGGGGTAATGATGATGATGAAAAAAACAGGAATTTTCGGGGTAAATATCGACGGCGATAAGGACAAAAGTCGGCTGAAGTGATGATTAATGTTGTCTGAAGTAAAAAAGACACATTACATGCGACACGTGCGCACACATACACGAGGCTGTCTAGTCTTTAAAGCTCAGAGGCCTTGGCGACACACTACTGTTCGCTTTCTCGATGAGAACGAAATTTTAAGGATATATAAATTGTGTAGCGCGTAGTTAAGTTGATAATCAAAACAAAAAGTAAAGAGACAGAGGTGGGGAGAAACAATGAGCGCGCATGTGTATAAGACGCCTCGTAGTTGATGATGATGATGATGATGATAATCATAATAATCGGTTCGCGTCGGGCCGAGTGAAGACGCGCGTAGAGAAAAATTTCTTAGCTGTTAAGTATTATACATAATAATAATAATTATTATTATTATTATTATTATCACTAGTGACGAGCGCGCGACATCGAGCGAATTAGGAATCTACTAGAACCATTAAATTAAATTTTTCCTACAATTATTATTATTTTTATTATTATTATTATTATTATTGCTATTGTATAATTCTATTATTGCTATTATACTTATCTTTACTATTTTATTATTATCGATTATTTTATTTTTATTATTATATAATTATATTATTATTATTATATTATTACTATTGACTAATGGTAAAACTACTCTTGTACTTAATGAAGAAAAAAAAAAGAGAGAAAGAAAGAAAGAAAGAGATAGGTGAAAATAAGCGAAAGTAATAAATAAAAAATGGTAATAGTTTTTAGAGCGGCCGAATTAAAGGCGAACCGCTGTTTAGGATCGTCGGTCAAGCGACGTCCTTATAATCTATTAGGATAAAATAACTATAATATATATATATTGCCTGTTATCTACAATACCTATTCACAATATGCAACGAAGCATTAGATTAAAGAGGAGAAAAATATGAAATATATTGTCTCTGAGAGAAATCAAATATTGTGTTTGTGTTTTTTATTTTTACCTCCAGTGATATCAAAATTATATAGCATAAGAAACATATAAAGCTCATCGATTGTAATAATAACGAGTACATTAGTTTATTTATACAGTAAATATTTTTGTTCTACTCTTGCTACAACCCAAAATATGTTCATTCAAAACTAATTCAAATTTGTTAATATTTCCAGTTCTCCAGTTGTTAAACAACTTTTTTCAGTTTCATTAAAAAACATTCCAAAATAAAAAGGTGTTTTTATATGTTTTGAGAGTAATTTTAAAACTATGATCATCTTATTTAGAATGGAACAAAAATTACACAATAAAAGAGTTGTATTTCATCATACGCTAAAGAGCATCCAATATAATATTTACATAGAAAAATTCAGTTAAATTCCATATTAAATTAATCATAAATAATTTCTCTCCCAGCATCATAAAACCACTGCAAAATAAAGAACGATATATCCCTGCATCTGGTCTAAATTACGGTCCGTAACTCCCTCTAAAACTACATCTTACTCTAATTACTCTTCGAAAACCACCGTAAGATGAGCATCTTTGCGTGCAACGTACCCGCGGAAACAAGCCAAACAAAGAATCGTCTAAAAATAATACAGCCTCCAACTTTCGCTTTCTCTCGTGTGCGCGCTCCTCTCCGCACAAGTACCGTACCGTCGACGGCACGCGGAATGACAAAAAGATCATCGAATCAATTGCAATCCTCTATATATAAATATATATATAGCGTCGCGTCGCGCCTCGAGGGAGAAAGACAGAGAGGAGAGTCACTTTGTATTTTCGTCCGTCACACACGTGTGTGCAGTGCAACGGCTGCTGCTGCGGCTGCGACGTTTTTTTTTCTCTGCAACGAGACGTGTCGTCGGTGCTCTTCCGTTGGACGAAAAAGAGGAGACGAGTGTTTGCGGGGTGCTGCGAGAGTTTATTCGTGGCGTTAAGTCGTTGTATAAGATGACGAAATGTTTAGGAGAAATTTATATGTTAAATTAAAGTTGAAAATATTTATATTTGATCTCGTTTGTGTATAATTTGCTGAAAAGTAACTGAAAGTTAAAATAATTTTAACATATATGATATTGTTGGAAACGATGTTACATTTCCATCTGTGAAAAACTAAACTCTAAACTAAAATTAAAAAATTTGTTTGCTCCTTAAAAAATAATTAACAATGTTGTAATTCACCAAATGTTATTCTTTATCTCGAAAGGATGATAAATAATAACGTAGTTTAATTGATAAATTCTCCATCCCGTCAGTCTTTGCAAAAATGGAATTTGGATGTTATAAACTTAGAGAATTATAAATTGAAGTATATAACGTTGAGAAAGTTTCATTATATTCATCAAAGATGTTCAAATTCTGTCTAATTATATATTCTTGTACCATTGTAAAGAATAATAAACTTCCGTTGATTACGCTTCTATACACGATGGTGAAATATAATTCGTATAGGTTGACAAGAGAATAAATGAATTAAGTACTTCGTATGATTGTTCATCAAAATTTCAATGGTAATGATAAAATCTAGACAGAGACTGTATATCTATAAAATCTATATAATTTCTATTTTTATCTTGTTTTCTTATTTTTAATTATTAAAATTAATAAAATCATTTTTAATGACGCCGCTAAAATTGATAATGAATAATTTCATTGATTCTATGTATTTCTTTGATCATTGTTCATCTCCCAGTTCAGTCTTTCGCATGGCCAGCATCGTATTAATTTCACTTATGAGACGCCTCATATGGTTGGCAATTTCCTTCAGTGTTCTATTTGTTATTATGACTTGCTGAAATCATGAATATTTTATGATCAATAAAAATCATACAAAGCTCGAGCAACAAATGTTACGCTTACTCTCAAATATTCATTGCGCTTTTTTTCAGCTGTCCGATATGCTTCTGTATCCTTTCGATTCTCAAACTTGCTTTCTTTCGGATCATCTTTCATAGGAATCAAACTCTCGACATCGACGAAATCGATGCCTTGCACATCCTGGGTATCCTCAGTACACCTGTTATTGATCCTTCTCAAGCGTTTGAACAGAAATGTAATTATTGTCACATTTTCTTTAAATCTTTTGTTTTGCTCCTTCGAGTACATCTCAGTTGCTAGTCTACCTGAAATAATTAAAAATGATATAGAAAAGTCTACATCAATTGTTGTTGTTTATTTCTATCTTTTTCATCGAGTAAAAATTTCAGACTGTGAAAAATTAAAGATATTTTACCAGGTGTGTAAAGTAGCTTTGTAACATGTTACAGTAATTTTTGTAAAGCTTTTAACATGTTTTACTGAACCTTTTTCTCATTGCAGAAATCTTTTCATTTCTAATGGAAAACTTAGATTCCACAGCAACTTCTTAACATAAAACTTTTCAAAAACTGACCATTCGGTGGCGCGACGGTCTTCAGAATCGCGAAGACCTCCTGGGTCCTAACAACTATCTCCTGTACGGTATGCTGAGCCATGTTACACAGTGTGAGCGTGTTGATGTCATGTCTCTTGCTTGGTGTCGTTGGTGGTTCACCACCACCCGAGGTGGACGCTTCAGGTCTAGCCTGCTGATCGTTAGCTTGTTGCTGCTGGTGTGCTTGATGTTCCTGCTGTTGCTGTTGCTGTTGCTGTTCTGGGTATGGATATGGGGGTGGCGGAATAGATCTAGGGTTCTCGTTGTTGGAAGCGTATTGCTGGTTGTCATTTCCCTGAGGAGTTCTAGGCTGCTGCTGCTGTTGTTGCTGAATAAGATCAAGACTAGCGCGGCTTGGTGGTATTTCTGGTAGATGATAAGCAGGTGGAAGGTTTTGGTTGATCGGTTGTTGGTAGTTTTGAGGCCGCTCGAGGTAGAGCGCTTGCATATGCATTCCCTGCTGTTCCGCGGGCGCAATGAAGTCGGAGTCCCGTGGAGATTTTGGATGGCGCTAGATAGTATTATTAAAAAAAAGATTTACAACTTATTGAATTTAGCGAAGGAATGCGAAGAGAATATTTAGGATACCGTTGGTGCGCTACTGCGTCTTTGGGGAATGGTATTAGAAAAGAGCTTTTTTGGGTCTATTGGTTGAGACTGCTGAAATTCCATCGGCATTGGCTGGTTCTCCATAGACATTGGCTGGTTTTCCATAGACATTGGTTGGTTTTCTATCGACATTAGCTGATTTTGTATCGCGATTATCTGGCTATTTATCGACATTGATTGGTTTTCCATCGATATTGGCTGATCTTCCATTGATATTCGCCGGTTCTCCGTTGATATTCGCCGGTTTTCCGTTGATATTCGCCGGTTTTCCGTTGATATTCGCCGGTTCTCCAGCGGCATTGAGTGGTGCCCCGGCACGTGGCTTCCATTTCCATCAAGCGGTTCCATTGCTGGTTGATCTTCTTGATTTATTTTTAAAATTATTGAGTGTTAACAAATGTCGATTACTTTATTTATATAGTTAAAAAAAAAGTTTTTATATCTTATATTGTTAAAAGACTTTAAGCTGACGTTAATCTGATTCGATTTTTATTTTAGCATCACGTTGGTAAACAGAGATTAATTGATTCCAAATACATAATGTTTATTAGTTCAGAATGCAAACGGAAATTTACTGTTTGTATACAAATGGTAGACAATGTTTGTTTGTTAATATTACTGTATAGATGAATGTCATTGATTCAACAAAATAAGAATGTCTTCAATTAACCTCGGTGATTATTAAATTTTGAAAATAAAGATATCGATATTTCGGAGACAGAAAAGGGTAAAGGCACAACTTTATTTTTGTAACTAACATTTCGATGAATAATGTCGTTACAGAGATTTTGAAAGTATCTCTCACAAGCATTATATTAACGATTACATTTTCTTTGATATTTTTCTACCACGGAAAAAATCGACGTTATTTAAATAAAAAAATAAAATATCTTTGCACATTATTTTGAAAAAATTTTTTATTCCATTTTTAATCCAAAATTTTCGATACATTTATTTTAGTTTTAATAAATAGTAAATAAAAACTGATTAGCAGTTACCATTAAAAAGTATTCAAAGAATAGTCTTATTTGGTTATGACAATAATTTTTAAATTACAGCTTAAAATAATATTTTCATTGTTTAATGTACTCGATTCCCGCGCCTACTCTGTCGGATAATTGCATGCCCGTGAGATAAGAAAAGTCGTTCAGCAAGTGAGCGCAATAAAGAGTCGGTACCCGGTGAGTGAGATGCAACCGTTGATAACGTAGATTTCTGTATCGAGTGCAGAATGCAATAAGTAAGCTTCAACGTTGTCATTTTACAGGGTTGTAGTAACGAAGAGCCATAATGATTTCAGTAGCATCACAATTCAATGAAAAATTAGTTCATTTTTATAGTATAAAGACGCATCTTTTTTAAAAACGGATTCGGTTGTGATAACTCTATCGGAATTCTATAAAGTTGCATTAATAAGCGTTTGTTCGCTGTCAAAAGTTAATTCAAGATAAACACCAAGCGATTTGCGTACACTTTTTTGACGTAGATTTTTTTGTATAAAATTTTACTGTAATTCTAGGAAATAACGTACTAATTATCATTTTCTATAGTTAATTTATTTATTTTACAAGCATTAGATTTTATTGAGCGATTATTTCCACAATTTAGATCCAAGACTATTTTAGTGCGTTATCGCATTTTTAATATAATTTTGTGTTTGATGTACTTTAACCTGAGCCAAGAATTTATGAATTGGACAGAAGCAAATGCAAATTACTTCTATATGAGTTCGATAGTTTTTATATTTGGATATACTGAATATCTACATTCTACGATCCAATTATCTTATATAAATAGACTATATTTTATAATAACAAATAAAGTTACCTACAGTAATATGTGTACTCTGAGTTTTGGATAACTAGTTACCTGTTCGGGTTAAAGTTAAGTTACCATCTTCGTAAATATATGGAAGCAATTTGTTATTATCCATCAAAGAAAATGCTATTGCAAACCAGTTTTATAAAAGAAAAATTCGTTACATAGGTATGTTTTATGATCAAGTGTCTTACTTCTTTTGTCAAGTATAAACAGGATATTTTCCAAGAACACGTTTTAGAGCAATACCTTGTAAACTGAAGGTTATTACGAGAACCTCTAAACCCTGCCAACGAAAAAAAATTTAATTGAATCAATAGCAATTTTAGTTGTGTACATTGAACAACAAAAAAATACTATTGAATCAATGACATTCCTGTTGAAATAACAAAAATTTGTATTTGATTATGTATACAACTAAAATTGCTGTTCACTCAATTAAAATTTTTTTCAGTGCAGATGATAACCTTACAAATAATACATGTAAATCAGCCAAGAAATTGCATAAAATCTGCATTACAGGTGCAATGGATCATCGGCTAGTCTGTTCGATGTGCAACATAGCCACAGATCGGCGTTCGACTAGTGAATCGCTAAATTTGAATTGCATATAAAGGCCGTACAACTTTGCCTGTGTGTGTGTGTCATAATCTTAATAATTTAAACGGAATACGCACTCGGTGTAGTCGCCGATTTTCCGGTACTGCATCTTATAAATAAATAAAAGGTCACTGGCCAAGCGAGTCCTTGATCACCTCTCATCGACGTGTATTAAGAAGGGTGGAGAATTTTAACAACCTACTGTTTTATACGTTGGCATGTTCTATTTTTAAATAAAATGACGTTTGTCTCACTGTTTCTGTAGAATATAATATTTCTCAATAATTATAATCAATTCAGTGTGGACGCCTGTTTAGGTTTAAATACTGTTTCGTTTGATACCATACGCATTGAGGCGTCAAAACAAATATACCTAGATATCTTATCCTGAACTATTATAATATACAATATAATGGCAGGAATTGATTCTATCAAATAATACCTAATACTATCTTATAATGATTAATCAAAAAAATTTATGTTCACCCACTAGAAAAATAATAAAAATTGATTAATTTATAAATCGCAATCAAACCCATCATCTACCACGTTCCATGATAAGTATATCCACTTGAATCACATTTTAATCATCAAGATTTACAAAGCGATCGGCATCTCTGCATTCGCCGATCCCCAAGCCGATAAAACAGCGACTCCCTTCCATTCACCCACACACACATACACACAAATCCACATCCACGCGCCGCACTCTTCACACTTTATAACCATCGCGCCTCTCCTGTACTTACTCGCACGCGCGCACTCGATTCGACCGTGCACCGCACAAACGGTCGCGCGTGCAAAGGCAGACGAGCAGCCGCAGCAGGAACGCAGCAGTGCAGTAGCAACCGCGTATATACCGGCTCGGCACCGTCCGGCCGCTATTTCGTGATTATCATCCGCCCAATCGCCTCGTCTCTTTCACTCTCCCAACCGCGGGAGATATATACGCGAGCACTCGCACATAAGCGCGAGCGGCCGGCGCACGCAGTTTCGATCGTCCGGCGAGTCGCGTCGGAGGCGCGTTTCTATCTTTCTTTCTCTCTCTCTCTTTCTCTCTTTCTCTTATAACGTATACCGTGTAAGTCAGTCAGTGTGTAATAAGGAATCAATTCGTGCGTTCTCCAGGAGAACGGTGCCGGTGTCCGGCAGCAGTTTTTGGCCCGACGCCAATAAAGGTGAGAGCGAGGAAACCTCGAAGGACGGTGAATCAACGTACAACACGGGTGGTCCCCCGAAAAGTGAGTGTGCGACGATGTATATATATATGTTGGTGGCATATAGGGATGGGTGGACGAGGGAGCGAGTGAATTGAGCGTGTGATATAGAGTGGACGATGATTGATTGGCGAGATGAGCCGATGATTATGATGAGGAGGAGGATGATGATCATGATGATGATGATGGTCGTGGATATATGGATGAGCTGGTGAAGGTGAAGTAGGTGATAATAGAGGTGCTGTGGGTGAATTGGTGATATATAGCGTGAGTTTAATAGAGCGTGTGAGTGTCAGTTTGAAGACAGGTTGGATCGTATATTGGTGATTGGTTTCGATGGAGATTCAATTGATTTTTAACGGATACGAGAGAGAAAGAGAGTTTATAAAGCTGGGGGTTTTTTATTACGTTACGTAACAGCATATTATGGCTTGGTAAATTTAAAAGTTTTTTGTTTTCATTGATTGATTTTTTTTTAAATATTTATAGTAACGTGATAGAGATTGTGATTGAAAAAGGATTTATGTAACTTTCAAAATACTGATAAATGCGTTTTGATAATAAATGATTGTTTATAAATGCGTCGTGGTATGATATGCGTACTTACATCGTTATAGATCGATGGATTTTAAAATTTTCTCTATCCACAACTCATAGTATTGATATAGTCAAGAAAGTGTAAAGTGCAATTTTCAGCCAAACCTCTTTAGTTAACCTCATTTAACAAATTGATGGTAATCGGTTTTGTACAATGATAAAAAAAACCTGAATGTAGATTAGATTAAAATACACAATCAGCTTATTCATAAATTATTTATCAAAAATGCAGGGAACATTAGTCAGCCATAAAATACAATTTATTTCATGCACACTACTTTTTCTGAAATGACGGAATAGTGTAACACATAGACATATCTAAAGGATGTCCTGTAGAAACATACTGTCATTATCAAAACAATGCATTTATAATTAGCAATAGTTTCGCTAATCTCCACTCATTTGTTACGATGATTTCCCTCACACAACTTTATTTATCTACAGCTGACCGTCCTTTGTGAAAATATAGAAGAACATTGCATGTATGTATCTACAACACAAACCCGATAAAACACATATATTGCGCGCCTAGTGTTTACTCGCGTTAATCTCTTTATCACGTGACGAGCGAAACAACAATCGAAGATTTAAAATCAATGAGGAAAAACGATTGGCATTTTAATAGATTATAAAGCCAAAGGCTTGAAATTAATAAAATAACCTACCGGCATATACTGCGCGCACCATTGCACATACGCGCACGCATTCATAATTTCTACGTGTTTCCGTAATTACATCGTTACGTAACAAACTCGTCTCATTTTTAATGACAATGACTCTTGGCATAATCATTCAATCGTCATAAACATATACAAAAATCTTGTATACGCGTCGATGATGTTTCCGTTTAAAAGCGAGACGGGTTATCTCATCGGTACAAGTAAATTAATCTCGGTCAAGTGGCTAAAGTATCGATTATAATATACGCCACGATAATAATAGAAAAGTACAATCGTACTTTCGATAAACAAACCAAGCTGAATTTGATAGTCAATTCTAAAAAAGAAAATTTGCTCGAAAAGGTACATTATACATCGTCATCGAAACAATTATTATCAATAAGTCAGGACCCAGAGTGCGTAGGTTGCGGCATCCAATAAATAATTAATCAACACACCTACACCTTATATTACTCTCCACAACAATGAAGCCTTGATCAATTAAAGAAAAACTGTGCCAATTACGCTTACGTATACGCGTCCTCGCTTATATTATCGATAAGACACATACGCACACGCGCGTGGGTGCGCCTGAATTCGCGCGCGTTCGACGCAAATTAGCTGGAATTGATGAATGAAGAGAGAGAAAGTCTTCCGGTGCGTATAATGTGCGTGTGTAAAGTACAGAGAAGCGTTGTGCAGTCTTGGACGACGAGGTCTTTGGATCAATGGTTGACTGATTTCGTTGCCGTTTTTGTGTTTATGGTTATGTATATATGTTTATTTATGTGAATATTTTTATAAAAGGGGGTTGGTGAGGATGATTCAGAGGAAAGGTTTTCAAATGTGGATAGATTGTTGGGAATTATTGTACTTTTCATTTGTAGGGTTTATAACTGTAATTCAGAGAGATTAGATGTTTTTACTTTACTTAACCGATTCAACCATTTAGATGTACGAGTTGATTTCAGGAATGCACGCGAGCTTTCGTAAATGTTTATTTTCAAAATAATAGACTTACATCACGGTTGTTATTAAGTAGAGGTATTTTATAGAAGTAATATGAGATAAATTGATTATTAAAAAAGAAAAGTGTTTTTGTTGAATTAAATATTTTATTAGTTAGTCTTTGTTGATTATTGCAATTAAGTGTTCTGCGATGCGAATGAAATAAAAACTTTCCACTAGAAACATGTAATTGCGTTTATCTGAGATACAATTTATCATGATGTCATTATGCTTAAACAGATTATTTAAATTTAAAGCAAATTAAGCTAAATTACATTCAATTGATTAAGTACTCGATGATTTCGTCTCACAAATTGTGGTCGGGAATCGTCTGTCAAAAAGAATGTTTTGAATTTGGCACATAAATTAAGAACTGCCAACAAATTGCTTACCTGATTTTAATAGAAACAAAGTATTCCCGATTGTTTTTTTTTTTCTACTTTTTACATTGTACCTTTTTATTAAATTTTATAATCATACAAATTTATAAATAAATGTATAAAAGTTTGTATTTTATTTTTCTCTCAAATTTCAATATAACCAAAAATTAAAAGTTGTTTTCAAAATCTCAAGGTTTGATCTAAAAATAATATTGCGTCATGTTTTTATTAAGTAATACTGCTATAAATAAAAAAGTATGTACCTGACTATTTTTAAATTTCAGAAAAAAAAGAAAATTTTCACTATCGCTAAAAGTTCTCTTAAACAATCAACCACATTCTCCATTACAATTCCACATCCTTTAATTCTCCTATAAAGATTTCCTTTTTCCAAACGCGCAAGCAATATAGAAAAGAGCGCCGACTAATTACGCGCTAATCCCATCGTCGTCAAACAATTTCGCAATTAAGATACCGCGCATCAGCTCACAAGTGATTTGTCGCATCATCCGTATACGTATACGCGTGAGCATTGAATTAAACCGTTGATAAATAAAAAGAAAACAACCTCAACGAATTTAAGTGCACTGCAAACGCCCACGCGGTCCCCAGTATATGTGTTACGCGTCGTAACGCTAAACATATATACATTCGCACGTGCTCGCGTTGAGCAGTTACTATAATACACAACGCAACAGAAATGCTTCGGTACGATGACAAAGTATATATATAAAACGTTTAGTAAACGGTGATATTCGATTTAAAAAAAAAGCAATAATAGTCATGTCTATCGAGTGTAATCGATCGAAGGTTTTCCCGCAGCCTTCTATTATTACTTCTTATGCTTATCGATATGTATGTTTGTGGCGTTACCGATAATCTTGTTTTCGATGATCATTATAGGATTACTCGCGTTAAATATGTATATATATTAATGCTAATGTCACGATGATGATGATTGATATTTATCCGTTTTTTCTTAAATTTATACATGTTTGAAAACAATTTGACAAAGAAATCTACTATATATACAATTCGTATTTTAAATATTCCAGTAACACCTCGCTACAAATATTGCCGTAACGCCGTGCAAATATTAAATAAAAAATCTTTATATACAGATAGCAATAACTTTTTATCGCTATACGTTGCTAAACAATACGATACGGTCACCCTCTACATATATAATATTTATACGATCATATAGTATATACCCTATCGCGTTTATCTATATACAAATCTGATGAAACAACGTACACTCGGCGAATATAGACTGCCAATCGGTTTCCTTACCAATCTCTCTTTAGTTTATTATAACGATTTCTTGCATTAACAGGGGAACGCGCGCACGCGCCGCATAGCAAGAATGAGCGGCAGCAAGAGCTCGAAGTGCGGCTTCTGCGGTATTTATCCGAATTGGCTTCAGAAATGGGCAACTTCAAGGAGCTTCATCGCGGTATACGGCCTCTTAGGTACTGTGCAGTCGATGGCCTTCATTTACATGGTCGTTAGCTTGACGACACTTGAGAAAAGGTTCAAGATACCCAGTCGTACAACCGGTGAGTATTGTAAAAGCTCGATGACTTTTTTTCATGGGCTTTTTGAATGCAGTGTAGTTTTTCGAAAGGTTTTTTTTAAGTAAAATATTCCAATAAGGCGTCATTGGATTCATTGATGGAGGGTTTCAGTATACATATAAGACGTAATTAAAAATTTGAAACTTTGAATTTATAAAAAGACTGGAATTATAAATTTAGCGTTTGTTCTTAAAAAAATGTTCATTAAAAGCTAATTAAAAATACACGGGAACCAAATCACATGCGTTCATATAATGACTCACATGAAGAACTTCACAGCAGCATTTTGAAGACTCGCGAAAATTCATTAAACTATCCGTCGCGCTTACGAAACGAATTTTCTGTTTGTCGGCTGCTGGAAACACGAGATCAGCGCGCACGTCGCTTTTAACGCAGCTATATAGTCCTTAACTCGACGCTAAGTAGGTAAGTGCTCGCGGTCGCGGCGCGTAATTGTAGAAGCGAAAAATCCGACGCTCCAATATACAGAGCTTCTGTCGCATCGCACCGCGTATACCATTTGTATATATATCTCCTTCAATCCATATATATACATCTATATATGTATGGATTGTCGTAGAAAATGCATGTCACGCGGCTTACTATATGCGCACCCGCCGAGATTAACCGCATACGTGGAATCGCAAGCTTTTTCTCTCTCACTCGCGTGCACGTGTGTATACTCACTGCGCTTCCGCGGTATCAGTCGCAATGATAATTCGGGTGATAACGATCTCTTACTACAAAATTTACGATACATGAGGAGCTTGAGACGGCGACAGGTCTCACTTCGATTACTGATAAGTGACTGCTTTTGTGTGACTGAGGCTTGTTTATGTTCTATAAATAAAGAGAGCTGCAAGTGTCTCAGACGAATAATATACGCGAGCCGAGCAAATAGCCGTAGCGCTTGGTAATTGTGATCTGGTATTTATGAAATGCGGGAATTATCAGGTAGTGATGGAGAAGCAAATAGAAGTCTGTAAGGATTTACGATGTAAAAGACGTGAGACAATTAAAAAGAGTATAGTGAAGTTATCGACACTTTGTGTATATACACGTCTATCAAATGTTCATATTAGATAGTCGAGAGAGATCGAAAGCGATGATTGTAATCTTTTATAGTTAAGATTTATCTGGATATTTGCTGAACATATATAGAATTGCTATAATTTTAGAGGCTGCACCATTAATTGCTTATTATGAATAAAATTGCAAAAGAATAATAGAATTCAGCATCGTACAAAAATCGTCTACATCACATACTTTACGAATATCGTAACGATTATTATTACCATAGATTTTAATATTAAAGCTAATAATAAAGAATTATATGTATGTAAGTATACTATACCGAAAAAATAATCAGTAAATTCTATATTTCCGACAGTTGATTTGACTCTAAAGTGGCAAGTTTGTTTCACTTTCAAAAATATCAGTAAAATCTTCATTTTTGTAAAAATGAAATTATTACTTTATTAATACAGTTGATTTTACTATTTTATTTTTTACCTATCTGTATTACTTAAAATATTATGAATTATTACACGTCCTCATTAATATTTCATGATTTACTAACATTTCATATTTTAAAAAACATAATTTATACTAGGGAGTACATTTTTTTATAACACAAGTTAGACCAACCGATACACAAGGATTCGTCATTCTACCTCCTCTTTTACAAAATATTTTACTAGTAGTATAAAAGCACATCAATTTCTACATTCGATTTTCTAAATTCAAAATTTATCATTTTTAATCATTCATTGGTTGCTACATTCAATGCATTTGAATCTTCATGAAAATAAAGATGAGAAGCCTACAATTCTTTAATATTATCTGGGAGTCATAAACCCACGTTCATTATTACACAGCATGACTAAACATAAATTTTGTGTGTAGTAAGAAGAGTATCAAAATAATTCAGCAGTTTAAAGTGCTTTAAAATTCTAATCTTGGCACTTGAATAAGTGCGAATAACAATATACACTATCATGCTCGATACCTAAGGTAGTTCTTATAATACTTTATTAAAAGATTCATTTTTTAAAGAATAGAACACATCATTATAATGAAACTCATAACTTTGATTTGAGAAGTAGTAAATCACAGTAAACTAAACTCAAACGAAATTACGCGAGCATATTCTTAACACATTTCTTAAAAAATACTTTTCACTTATATTTCTCTTGGCTATTCAGCAATCTCATTGTAGCTATATAATTCTACAAAATCAACGTCACCTATACACCTTCTAATTCTCCTTTCTTCATTTAAGGTATCATTCTGTCTGGTAACGAGATCTCACAGATCCTGTCAATCGTCCTCATCTACTACGGCGGTTCAGGTCACAGGCCACGATGGATCGCCGTTGGTGTGGGCTGCAGCGCAATCTCTTGTCTGGTATTAGCCCTACCTCACGCTATCTACGGTTCAGGCCAGGATGCTTTATCTCTCACCAAGGAGTACATGAACGCCAGCCTCACCAACTTTGGTCTCACTCGTAAGACTGATTTACCGATATGCTCGAGGGACAGCCAACCGGAGAGGTGTGATGAGGATAGTCTCACAGATATGAGTATCATTCCAAGGTTATTGGTGTTCTTTTCGCAGTTTATCCTGGGAATAGGGACGACGTTGTATTATGGGCTGGGACAGACGTATATGGATGATAATACGAAAAAGAAGAACACACCGATGTTGTTGGGTAGGTAGCTTGTGGATTTTGTGTGAATTTGTTTCGTGAAAGATGATGAGAGAGTTTGGAGGCAAATGCGGATACAATTAGGAAGTTTGCAGAAAATCTTTTTATAACTATAGTCGTTGCGATAATTAGTATATTCCCCGGTATTGCAAAAATTACATTCATTTATAAAGAAAAATAATGAATTTAATGAAGTTCGTAATCAGTAAAAAGTTTACTCAATGAAAACATATTTTTATTGTAAAACATTTTACATTCCTGGAAGGCTTGCATTGAGACGTTTTCTCATTATCGGTAAACTTATGCGACAACAATGACTTTACAGAGTTTCTCACCAAGATCATCATAATCTTACTCATATCCGTTAGGTGATCGACTTTATCATGTGATAGCTTTCACGATAATTGAGCAACTCTTACTAATTATACGTTTGAAATAAAATATTACATTGTTTAACTTTTTTTAGATTGACTTATCGCGAGTTTTTAAACGCATAAAGTGATAATAAAATTGTAAAAGTTTATTTGTACATAGTCAAAAATGAAATAGGAAAAATTACTATTTTTAATAGTAGCAAATTTTAATTATATAAAAATATTTATAGGTAAAACTATTTTAATCCAATTTAAATTAAATTTATTGATAGTTTATTCAAATAGCCGAATCTCAATGGGCGTTTGTCGAAATCAAAGTGTCCGATAAAAATGAATCGATATCAATAGCTTGATTAAAATGTAGAACATCTTGCATTCAATTTGTATAAAACAATTGCAAAATAAAAGTTGTTTGCTCACGATAAGATATACTGAACAAATTTGAAGTAATCTTAACTGGAGGTCGGAAAATATCGCAGGTGCAATGAAATAATAAATTCCATGTTTAATTCGATTACAGTCAAGATACTTTTCAAAAATTTTAATAAATAGTGTAAATATGAAATGATTAACTTTTGAATTTTATATTATTTATTTTAATATTTGTTATGATTGATTGATTTTTACGATAATACATTTATCTATATAGATTATCTGTGAGATAAAAATTACGTGTGGGTAATTCTGTATGACAAATATGCATTTACCGAAAAATGAACGTTAAGCAATTAAAAAGAATGATTGGTAATTATTATATTATTTTAGGTTTTACATTCGCACTTCGCACAGTTGGCCCTGCCCTAGGATTCGTCCTGGGTTTTCTATGTTTAAATATCTACATTGACCCATCTCTACATCCAATTATCGATAAAAAGGATCCACGATGGTTAGGCGCCTGGTGGCTTGGATGGATCATTCTTGGAATTGCTATGGCCGTTTTTTCTATGCTTTTAGCGATGTTTCCCCAAGAATTACGGAAGTCTAAAAGTTCTAAAGATGAAAAGTCTCTTAGTGTAAGATTTTGATCTTTTTACTTATTATATTTGTAAATTTTTATTTACAAAAATAATTATTCTTCTAATCCAACTTTAATTTAATTGTATTTTATAATCCTCTTATCAGGAAAGTGAAGTACCTCTAAAAATTGAAACGAAAAAATCTGAAATCTCGGAAAACGATGGAAATACTCAGTTACCTGAAAAAGTATCTATGAAGGAGTTTCCAAGATCAGTTAAGAGGATATTAACAAATAATCTCTTGATGATGAATATATTTAGCGGTGTATTTTACGTTTTGAGCGCTTCTGCATTTATGAACTTCATAGCGAAGTATTTGGAAGTACAATTCCAAACGTCTCCAGGTGGAGGCACTGTAATAACCGGTAAATTTACTTTAACAAAATATAATGTTCATTATTACATTTCAAAAAGCAAAACTATACTTAAAATCTTATAATTCCTTGCAGGTCCACTCACTTTGATGGGAATGGTTCTCGGTTTTTTGATCTCAGGAATCGTAATAGGCAAATTTAAGCCAGCCCCCAGACCACTTCTATTCTGGAACGTCCTAGTGGGGCTGTGCTTCTTTGCTGGACAGATCTCATTCATGTTCCTAGGATGTAGCAGCGGTAGTATTGAAGGAGTCAACTTTGACACCATGAAGTGAGTCTCGTGAGTTTCAATTATAAACGTCGTAACATAAAATTATAAAATTTATATACTGATAAGAATCTCTAACAATAAACAATTAAATAGACAACGTTAGATGTACTGTAGAAGATCAATATCACAAAAGTTATAAAAAATTCATGTTCAATTTGCAGAATGAACCTGACAGCGCCCTGCAATGCGGCCTGTAACTGCGAATTTGCTAAATACTCACCGGTGTGCCATGAATCTACCGGTACAACTTTCTTCTCGGCATGTCATGCGGGCTGTCGATCGCTCGTCAATGATACAACCTTCGGCGATTGCGCGTGCGTGTCCGCCATCACATCCGTATTTCACGAAAGGAGATTGACAGGTGCATCTCTACGCCTGGAAGATGAATCCCTTAATCGATTTCCACCATTAATCAACGACAGGGTGACAGCTGGTCCCTGCAAGCAGAACTGTTTCAAACCCTTTGTTTTATTCTTTATCGTATCCACGGTTACGAATATCTTAGGATGTTCTGGAAGGATAGGGAATGTTTTATTGAACTATAGATGTGTGGACACTAAGGATAAAAGCTTGGCCCAGGGTATCGCGCTGCTGATGGTATCCCTGTTTGCGTTGATTCCTGGACCTATCATCTTTGGAGCGATCATGGACTCGACGTGTATGATCTGGGATATGTCTTGTCAGAACAAAGGCAACTGCTGGTTTTATCACAGGGATAACTTCCGATATTACGTGAATTTAACCGCAGCAAGTTAGTATTGACAACTGCCACAAAAGATGATGTTTATTCATGTACTAGTACTAATGAAGATAACATTACTAATCTCACGTTTTCTCGTTTCAGCACTTTGTTTAATCGGAATAGTTTTCGATGCCATTGTGTGTTATCTCTCAAAGGGTATCGACTTGTACGGAGACAACGACGAGGAAGAACCTCCACGAAAGATATCTCCGTTCAAGACTAGCGAATTGAAGCTGAACAAAGACGACAAACAAACGTCGTAACGACTGAGCACGATCCTCGTCGGACAAATCGAAACCCAAGCCGCGTTTCGCGTCAGTACATTTAAGGAAACCGCAAACGCAACCTGTAAATACAATTATACTTTTAGCTCTACCTCCGTTCTCCTTCCTCCCTCCTAACTTTTACCTTCCATGTAAAATATATTCGTGTACACAGGGCGCATTGTTTACCCAGGCGCTTTTCTCTCGGACAGACAGATAAGACCGTCTGAGCGCGGGACGAGCAAAGGGCGTGTATAAAAGTTTTCTCGCTTGCGAAAGAGAAAGAGAGAGAGAGAGAGAGAGAGAGAGGGACAGGGTAAAAGTAGAGAGAAAGAGAGAACCTTTTAATTCTTAAGCCCGGCCGGATTGGACCGGCCTAACGAATGCGCGCGCCCAGCGGTAGGAGGAGGAGTTTTCTTTATCGATCGTCGGCGCTACGAGCGTCCTTATATTATACTCTACTACTTTGCACCTTCGGCTCGCGCAGAAAGAGAGAGAGAGAGACAAGGAGAAACAGAGAGATCAGACAGTATTTCGCTTTCTGATGAAGCAGAGAAGAGAAGGAATTAGATTAGTTTGTATTTTTATTGCTCGATTGTAGGAGACTGTGAGTGTTTGTAAATATAAGAAAGAACGGAATGTCTTTGATAGGCGATTATTTTTTATTGTTGAAAGTATTTCCTCTCGGAAATATCGAAAGTTTTATTGTAAAGTTTTTAGAAGTAAGATAGCTTGTATATACATGTTGATAGTTGATCAATATGTTTAATCAGTAAGACGATGTTGAAATAAAATTCATTATTTTGTATTACGTGTGAGTCTTGTAACCAGCATGCCGATCATAAAAAAATTTGGAAATCCCAAAATATCCGATTTTCCTCTCAATCAAATCTTTCATTTGCAACTTTCAATCATTGACAATGATCATTAACATAACAACCTCAGAGATTTCCTTGACTACTACACATCGCTAATAATTATATCCCTCTACTACCGAACCTCTTAACATCACTTAACTTCATACTTCCAACTTCCTAATCACACTTCACCCTCACCTCAACCTTCACGAAATATCCCATATATCGTCGTACATCTCTTATCGACAGTCTCATCACGATTCCCGCAACGTTTTACCAACCAATCACACACTATATCCTCCATTTACATTACAGCTCATTTCCAGAATTTCAACTATACCACTCTAGCAATGCAGAGCTTGCGCTAAAGCTTTTCCCTAGACACATGCCCTCACGGTAACGACAACGACGAATCCGCAGAGAGAGAGAGAGAGAGAGAGAGAGAGAGCGCGAACGCGAGCAAGTCTAATGATCCTAATCTCACTCGTCCGGCCTTGATTCTCTGTGTCGTATGTGTGTGTGTGTGTGTGCACGCGCACATATGGTTGAATACTCGGGTCAATTTAGTAAGCGCGCCGGCAAGTGCGTGGCTGCGAGTTCGTATATATCTACGGTACGGAGTACTATAGAGTGATAGAGAGGGAGAGAGTTAGAAGCGCGGCTAACTTTTGAAGATTCGCGGTTATATGCGGTAGTTGTTTGATGAGGATTGTGTTTTGGGTAATTCTTCTTTTGGAATTGAGTATTTTGTTGTCGTTAGGATTAGAGTTTGGTATGAGTCACTTTTCACTCTTTTGCGCATTATCTTGAGAAACGACGAGAGAGATAAGAAAAATGTACGGTGTGGTTACATATATATATATTTACATCGTGTACGTGCGGGAATATGATTGATGAAAGTTTACGTTTTATTAAAACGTGCAAACGAAATGTTTTGGAAACGTTGAAGAAAAAGGCTAAATTTGAAATTCTAAGGTTCGACGGTCAGCTGTAATACACTTAAGTAATGTATACTCGAGTTTCTTTTACACGTGAAATGTCGATAATTTGAATTTCTGATATATTCTCGCGCAGATTATGCAATTGAAATATATGATTTTTCCATTCGCTTATCGGGGAAATAAATACAATAAAGAAAAATCAATACACCTGGGAATTCTTATATCAATTGTCCAATGATAATAAGGATAAGCAAAGGCAGACGATACTTCTAGAATGTCAATAAAGCCAGATTGTATATTAAACTCTTCAAGATCTAGGAATCATTCAATTCTGCAACATGAGGCCATTGACTCGAAATTTGAAAATCATTCTGATACACGTAATTTTATTTTTAATGTATTCAGTTATTAGAAAAGAAAAAAATAATATTGCGTAAATAATTCTTCTTTCATATCATATAGCAGTCAAACATTATCATTTAACATTTTGTGATTTACTATTGCAATCTTAAAATCGATACATGACGCTAATCACAGCTAAAATTCAGAGTGAACTTGCACGTTAAAAATGAATAATTTTACGAACACGTGTACACTTAGCACTTACAGTTTCTCAAAAGCTCAGCAATCACTTAGATTTATAGCTTTTATCTAAAAGATTTTTTTTTTGCACTGAGAATATTTATGATTAAGGACAAACGTTGCTTATAACCGGTACATCGTTGAGATCGCGACACCAAGTAAAAAAACTATATCTACATTAAAATTCAAGTTGCACATATTTTACATCCAACATCAACAATACACTTTCCTCTGCCTCTGCATCCCACAACTCAATAACCACACCACAAAGAAGCCATCACCACTTCGTTCCCAAAATTTTACTCAGCCCTTCTCGCGTACCGGCAAAAGAGCAACCGCGTACACGTTTCACCGTGTCGTGGCCGTCTCGTCGTTGTCAAACGAACGAAATTCCGGCAATTAACCACGGGCGAGCTATTAGCGGCCGTTTACTGGCCCATTAGCGGAATGCGAGAATAGGCGCAGTACTCGCGGAAGCCGGAAACGCGTACGCGAGCTATACGTCGACGCGACGTAGAGAGGCTGCAAGAAAAGAGCAAAGGTGCAGCACGCTTGTGTCGTCGTGGTAGGCATGGTATATGTGCGGTTTTTGGTACGTGGTGTATAATGTGGTATGGTAGAGGTAGGGAGTATGTAGGAAAATTGTATCGAAAACAAGAGGCTGTGGGTAGGTATAGGGGTAGAAAAGGGTGGAAAGTTAAAATTGTTTTTATCTTGATTTTTTTGATGATTTTTTATTGATTTATTAACGTTTTAGTTTAGTACTATTTAAAAAAATAATATTCAAAAACGAAAACAAGAGACATTATTTCAGAAAGACATTTTACACATACTAATGTAATAAAAATAATTTTCCAATTAAAAAAACCGTGTACACCATCATTAACCTATATGACATCATTCAAAATCTATGGTACCCACATTCGCATCTTAAAAAAAAAGTAGAACATTCCATTGCCACCTCCTTCGCATCCCTCCGTTACCCAACTGTAACTTCACACTCCCCTCTCTTTTGCTCTCCCTTCCATCAACTATCATACCTACACAAGGGGACTGCGAAGTTCGGCGAGACGTCGCAGCTCAAAAGAACCATAACCCGCCACTTACACATACATACACACAAACATATATATATAGTCAAGAAACAGCGACGAGAAGAAGAAGGCCCGTATACCGGTTTTCTCGGGCACTCGTACACGCGCTCTCGTATATATATTCACCGCGCGGTAGAGAGCCAAGGCGCTCTCTCTCTCTCTCGCCTCATTGAATCATAATAGGCGCACAATGCGCGCGTATGTACGTGCTCGTGAGCTTAGAAACTGGCTGATGCTACTGCTACTGCTACTGCTGCGCTACGGCTGGTTCTGTACTCTCACTGTGGCTTGACGAAATCGGGCCTTTTGGGATACCTTATGTATATGTGCGTATGTGTGTCGTACTGGTCGATGCGTTTATTTCAACCCCTCTTGTGAGTGAGCAAAGGTAGTACGTTGCTGACGACACGTGGTAAAAAATTCGTTGGCAATGGTGATTTGATTTTTCACGTGTCACAGTTTTGTTTTGTTTGATTGCTTTGCGCTGAATAATATTTTGGAAATAAGTTTTTGATAAATCTGGCCTTAGGGGTTCAAGTGTGTGGGTATGTTAATACATGTGTATATTTTTACTGATAATATAACGCGAGCAAATGTAAATGTACTTTATCTTAGAAGTATTGCGGAAAACAATGATTGAGTAAATGATAATTATATTGTAATGTTATTGATATAATGTTATATTGATTTTTGATTGTACGATATTGATCCTATAACATTGCGCCTATAATAACATTCTCATCGAGATTTGGCATTTGAATAACAGCAATTTTTATAAAAAAAATAAGATATTGAAATATAAAAAATAAAAAACATTTTAACTAATTCAATATGTCGCACAACGCTTAAAACTTTTCTAACCCAAATCAGCTCATAACCGTACTTTGATTATATTGTACCATTGAATTCACCTAAACTATAAAACCGCACATCACGAACGGCCACCCACCCAAAACCCCATATTCTCAATTCGCACATCATCATGATCATCGTCACGATCCTCATCGCCGTCGCGATTCCCCAATTACTCAAACACACCTTATCTCCTCCTCCACTACCTCCTCTTCTCTTCTACATATATATCTATATATACTTACATCAGCCGACGTCGCAGCCTTCGTCGCGTCTCGCACGTCTATCCATCGTTTCTCTCTCGCGTGTATATATATATGAGCTTTTTCACGTGAACTGAGCAGCTCAAAATTTTAAAATTTGTTCAAGATTTGTAGACACTTTTATCAAAAAAAAAAACATGTTCCTAAATTTTTAGAGCAATATTTCAATAATTACAAAAGTTATTGCACATTAAAAATTGTTATTTTTTGCAATTTTTGGTGAAAACTCAACTTTTGCCATTTTTTCACAAAAAATTGCAAAAAAGAACAATTTTTGATATGTAATAAGTTTTGTAATTATTCAAATATTGCTCAAAAAATTTGGGAACATGTTTTTTTTTTTGATAAAAAACTAAGTGTCTACAAATTTTGAGCAATTTTAAAATTTTAGAGCTGCTCAGTTCACCTGAAATAGCCCATATATATGTGTGTGCGAGCGCAAAGAGACTCTCTATGCTGCTATCCTCTACACCTACGTCGCGAAGTAACGAAGGAGGGGACAAGAGAGAGAGCCAGAAACCCGCGAGGGCGATGATGAGTCTTGCACGCGCGGGGCCTAATCGCGCGCGATAGCGCGCGCGCCGTCGCTGTTCTCGCGCGCGCAGCTGCTGCTACCTCAGTAGCCGAGCTGTGACCCGCGTTTTCGGACGCCAAACCATCGCTCGCCTATAACGCGCGTATATATACTCGCGTGTGCGTGGGAGTGAGCGAGAGAAAGAAAGATAGAGAGAGAGAGAGAGAGAGAGGGATTAGAGTGGCGCCAACGCGATGTGCGGTTCCGGTGGTGCTGCGACTGATGCTCGTCCTTCTCCTCGTGCGTGTCGGAGTCTGTAAGGAGGAAGGAAGTTAAGAGGGGGGTGAATAAGGAAGGAAGGAAGAGAGGACGAGGAAGAGCCCGATGGACGAACGATTGTGAGGTGTGGATTTGTGTCGTTTTCTCTGATTTATTTATGAGTGGCTTTTTTTCTTTTTTGGATGGTTTTTAGTGGAATATTTGTTTGAAAAGAGACGGAAATGATTTGCGAAGTGCGATTCGAATCTACAGCTCAGTTATCATTTTGATTTGCTTGATAAGGCAGGTGCATGACGTTCAGGAACACGTAGGTGTCGAGATGACTGACTGATGTAGGTTGTTGGATCGTTTAGAATATCGCGTTGTAACTTTAAAATAATTTACTGGCACTTTTTTAGTATTCGTGATGGTTATTTATAACCTTGCATAAAATTAGTGTATTTTGTTTGCTTTGTAATTGTAATTTATTTTGTTATTGTAATGTTATTGTTACATAAAAGATATTTTTTATCAGAAAATAATACAAAAGTTGTAAAATTTTAAATATATAAAGATTGCATCAGAAATTTTATTATTATTTAACTTTTAATAGGACCAAAGTATCAAAAAGGAATAACTAATTCAAGCAATTCTGAAATTTGATATGAACGAATCACGTACGTGATAGCGTTAAATTTCTTGGATTTAAATACAATGATTTGTCAAATAAGGAACACATATTCTTTATACAAGACTTTCAAATTATTCAATTATGATATTGCTTAGGCGGTGGTAAGCAAAGGATATAAAATAACCAATTTAAAAGCTCCGAATATCAATTTAAATGCGATTTATATATGTAGAATGAGAAATGATTAAATTAGTAATGTTATAAACGAGTTTCCCAATATAAAGCCTTAATTTTTCTAAACTAAACAATAAAGTAGATATTCATTCAATTTTCTTTAAATTGCTGAATGCGATTTAGGCCACTTTATATCATAATCGGTCCTGTTATTGTAGACAGTTTATCACTAATCAAATTGAATCGACTAAATAAAAACGGAAAAACGATTGCAAAGTAAACCTCAAATATTGACTTTACGTCTTACAATATATTAATATACTTCAGGAAATCTCAATTTATCTCGATGTACAATTAATTCACCGTTAAACTACGAAATAATACGGCAAAATAGTCATTACTCGATATACACATGTACACGAGGAGTGATTTCAATGAGCAGATTCTCGTACACTCGTTTCCACGCACGCGCACCGAAAAAAACAGAGTCATATTTCACCTCCTCTATCACCTGTTCCGTGCGCGCGTAAATACACGTGTGACGTAGAGAGCGTAGAATCGTCACACCACCCCGAATGCAGTATATATATAATACTATAGTGGTTAGCGCACGACGCGCCGTTGCATCACAAAATTTGACGAACTATCCTGACTGCATTTTCACCGTTGCGTATATATACTGGAGTATATTATGTATAGACGTGGTGCAGACAATTGTATATAGTATATATATACCGTTGCTCAGGAGTACAAGAAGACTGGGTTGTGAAAGAATAGAGCGCGGGAAAAATTGAGGAAATGAATGAATGAATGAATGGAAAGAGGCTGCGTAAGTAGTGCTGGATAAAATTAGTCAGACGTTGTGCAATCAATGTTGAATTTGGCTTTTCAAATAATTCATTCATCGGTTATTTTATATTGATAGGTTTTTAATTTTGATATTGGATTTTTAAAAATACTTGAGTATGAAGATATTATTTGGCAGACGAAAATCTTGAAAATATGGAGTGTTTGTGTTATTTTTTATATTTTTTAAAATTAAAATTCTTATGGTACTTGTCGTGATTGACATCGATAAAAGATAGGATAGCGTATTAAAATACATTTCATAAAATCACTGATTACCCTGTTATCGATGTGTCTTTTGATATCTCAATTAATTTTGAGTTAATACTTACGCAATACATTAATAATTTATTTTAAGCTTTCAAAATCTTTTTTAAATAAATTAAAATTTAACAAAAATTTAGTTAACAAAATAATATTATAATAAATTTATAGTTCTCAAGTTATGAAAAACGTTCTCAATCGTTTCTCTTATCAATATCTTTCTCTCTCTCTCCCTCTCACTCTGCACTGGCAGCTTTTCCAGGTACCCACAACGGCCCCCCTGATAACCGGCGCGCCGATGCTTCTCCTTCAGCAGCTAAAGTCAACGTCGCCGAGCAGCAGCAGTAGCAGCAGCCGCCGTCAGCCCCCGAATCCTACGATGCGAGCGATCATCGCCGTCGCCGCCGGCGCCGGACGGATCTGACACGACGCCCACATACATACATATACAAGCACGGCCGCCGTCCAATCAGTGCAAAGAGACGAAAGACAGAAAGAGAGAGAGAGAGAGAGAGAGAGAGAGAGATAGCGGTACGTGATCGAGGTGAGCTACTCGTGCACCGACACGATGAAGTGCAAATATTAGGGCGACGAGGTTTTCTTTTTTGTTTTTTTTCATATACGTATAGTGATTTTTGCAGACGTAGCGTATAGGCCATGAGTAAATAGCAGGGGTGGAGGAAGACAATTGGAGGTTTCAGAGTGAAAGTTTTCATAGAAATGGTTAGGATAAACTTTTGTATGGATGTTCTGATTACGTTAATTGTACGTTTATGTTATCGGGGATTAAACTTATAAGTTGCCGATCACCTGATCTATTAAAGTCACCGATATAACCTAGTGTTATTTTCGTTTATTTACATTTATTAAATAACTTTATTGATACGGAGTGCATGAAATAAAAATGTTATATTATCTTGGATGATTGCATTTTACAAATGTTAGCTTGATTTATACAAGTGAATTTCTTTGTCTTTTTCCTGCTCGGATTCTTATTATTCTCATTTCTTTTCGTCTCTATTTGCATGAACTTGCTGTTTAAAATGTGTAAACTCATTATTTCGAAAAATATAGAAACATTTGCAAAATGATCTGTTTTTTACATAATTTTTTTATTACATTATATGCATTGTTTCATAGACAATTTGTATTCGAATTCTTGCTCTTACCTTTTAAAGTTCGCGTTCTCAATAAAGATTTTCTTGTCCATATCAGTATATCCATGCATGCGATAAATTATCTTTCAATCAGATTCTATACATTTTAGACTGATACATTTTTCTGATATTCTTAAATAACAAAGTGATTTGAAACATTCCAATAAAAAAAATGTGTATTTGTGAAAAGAATTTAGATACTCTAGTTGCAAAAACTCTAGATACCATTTAGCTAAAAAAAATACGCTCCTTTGCTAAAAAAAAGCATTAGAAATGACTTCAAATCAATATACACGACACCATATTATTCTGTCTGCTTCACAGAACAATGGGGGATGAGGACAACAGGATCGCCCGTCGGCACAACCACGAGAACGGACCAGAAAGTCGACGGTTGCTGAAGGTGCCAACGACGTCGCCGACAACGCCACCCTCTAGTCCTGTGGTAACGCCGACGACGCCTACATCAGCTCGCGATCTCTTCAAGCACATTCCCATCACCGAGGAAACGACCTGTGGTATTTGGTTCTTTCGTGGTCCCACATTGCAGAGGTTCGCCAATAAAAAAGCCTACGTTCTTCTTTATGGAGTGCTGGGATGCGTTTTCTCGGCGAGTTATTCTTATTTCAACGGCACGATCACAACCATCGAGAAGAGATTCAGAATTCCCTCCAAAACAACAGGTGCGTTGGTTCCATGAATGAAAAATGTTAAATGATGATTTTAAGAGGTAGAGAAAAAGTTGTGAGTAATTGTATAAAAAATTTGTTATGCTACTCCAGCGTATTATTAATTTAAACGATCAAAATTAAGAAAGTGTAAATTTCATTGAATTGTGTAGTTAAGAAGAGCAAAGTTACCTAAATAATTTTGAAAGTTTTTATTTTTTATTTGTAACAAGATATTTAAAATATAATATCTCTATTAGTACGATATTTATAAAAGAATTTGAAATTTTTATTTAAATAAGAATAATAAGAAAGTAGTAGCAATTTTTTTTTGTTATTTTGTTCGAATAGCAAATATTGTCTGCTACGTTCATTGTGTCACAGTCGTAACGCGAAATTACGAAACAAAAAACAGATCAGAGTAATAAAGAAATGCAATGATTCAACAGGGTTCATAACAGTAGGAAACGACATATCGCAGCTGCTCGTGTCAGTGGTACTCTCGTATTACGCAGGCAAAGGCCACAGGCCCAGATGGATCGCCGTCGGCATTTACACGGTAAGATCTTGCACTTTACTTGAGGCGAGTTATAAGTACATTACTGAGGTTTTGAAAATTTTTTATTTATTTTTTTTTTTATTAATTTTACAAAATTTGTGTACAAGAGGACATATGGTTACAACGTCACATATACGGTTACGCTTGTATACATAATACACAAGAGAGAGAGACACAATCACACATACACAGCGAGTGAGATATGAAAAAAATTACACTCAAATTAACTAAACCGATTAACATCAATGAAAGCTCCGCATTAATGGCCCGGCAAGCGTATATTCACGCTATACAAGCGACGTTCATCGTCACGCGCGCGCGCGTGTAGTAGCACACATACACGAGCGCGTAACACCTATTTTTACGCCGCGCCAACAATGCCGCAAATCGACGCTGCGTCTTTATTACGAGGCCCGGCTATATATTCATAGTCGCGATATGTAGGCCGTGTGTATATCTATGTATGAGCGCGTGTAGATGTATGTCTATATGTAGAGGGAACGAAGGAGAAAAGAAAAATTGGATGTAAGGGACACGAGAAAAAATGACAATTATCCTGACGTCTATCATATTGTTGTGTATACGTGTGGCGAAGGTTTACGTACTTAATTAAATTAGGGGACGCGACGCATAGGTTCGTATGTAAGACGTACGCGCGCTTCACATTGACGGCGTAGTGAAGTACAGTGGCGTATAGATTTGTGAAGCCACGGTGTGACAGATTGCGCATGTGCGGATGATGAGTGAGGATCTACTTTGTTGTTTTCTAGTTTACGTACAGATTAGTGGATGTTGTCATTTTAATGCTTTATTTGCAGTATTTTGAAAGTTTTTGCTACGTTTACATTTCGATATTAAATGTGACATACATATAATATGAATGAAATTGGAATATGAAGATAATTTTATCACATAAAATGGTTATCTGAAACGTGAATGTAATGTAATTATGTATATCCACGAAAAAATTACAATTATCATCACAACTTTTCGGTGGGGCAACACAGCACGTACATAAAACTTTTGATCAGGCGCTCGATAAACACTGCTTGTTTCATGTTTTTCTTAATAAATTGAGTAAAAAAAATTTGAATCACGTGATCTTTAAAAAAAAACGGTTGAAGTACATTGACGTTAATGGCATATAATATATACTAGATGAGACTAGAATATAATGAATTATTTTCAATCTACAAGTGGAGCATTTGTGCAAATATTAGCGATAGCATGGCCTTATTTAACGACTTTTAATTAATGTATCGCGTTTCGCCATTTCCTCTTAGTAAAATGAGTTGTTAAACTCTATGCAAACGCATGTTTTAAAATAGCTAATTTCTTTTTTTCTTCTAGATCTAAGTGAATAATGTCAGAGTTGCAATAAGGCTTTTTAATTTACCAAGTTCAATACATAAGATATCTAGAAAATGGCAAACTTATGACAAGATCGAACCAATAAGTTCCTGCACACGCTGGTATTCCCCAGATCAAACGGCGGGCTAGATAAGCCAAGAAATCTTCATTAAATTATTTATGACAAACCAATTCGAGGAGCACGATGTGTACATTGCTAGCGCCGCGAGATAAAGTAACAATGTGAACAAGCTCTGCCTTTAATCTTTCCTCAATCATACTATTTTCGTTCTAAGAACCAAAATCATTTGACGACAATCGTTATTCATTTACATGCAGCAGGTTATTGGGAGTAATGTTTCTAAAAATAAATTCTATCATCTTTTGAATTCAAACAAAGATTCAGTATTACTTAGAAGATATTTCTGATGATAAAAAAATGCTAAAAATTCATAGAACCATGATTACATACATTAGAATATCGTGGTCAAGTGGTTGTCGTTATAGATACACTATCGCTAAAAATAGGTACTACTATGATAATATATCATGTGGTCATTGAACGCCGTTATATAATTACTCATCACGTGGTCACACAACAATATACACAGAACACAATTCTTACTATACAAAAAATAAAACAGCAAAAACATTATCAGCCTTTAACTAAAAAAATGGATGTAACCATTTCACAAAGAATCTTTTTTCAACCTCAGGTAGTTCTGTTCTGCTGTCTGACGATGCTCCCTCACTTCCTGTACGGTCCAGGCGAGGATGCACTGCTGCTGACCAAGGAGTACGGTGCAAAACTCGACACCATGGACAACAACTCACAGCCTATCATCCCTGAAAAGCAACGCAAGTTCCTTTGTCTAAACCGCACGAACTACGATCACTGTGAGGATGCAGATGGTGATTTTGCACCACAGGCCCTACTCTTCATCGCCCAGCTCGTCTCAGGCATTGGTGGCTCGCTGTACTACACTCTTGGCGTCTCGTACATGGATGACAACATTCAAAAGTCAAAGACTCCAGCGCTCATCAGTTACTCTTACTTCCTGAGGAACTTGGGCCCGGCGATCGGTTACGGACTCGCGTCCTTCGCCCTTAAGTTTTACATTAGTCCAACGCTGACGCCAACGATCACGATGCAAGATCCGAGGTGGGTGATGATTATTAGGAGTTTTCCACTGGTATAGTAGACGTGTTGAGTGTGGAGAGATAGATGACTGTCGATGTGTGCTATCGTTATCGGCATCGCTATCAGTATCAGCATCGGGATCGGTGTGAGTGCGATGAGGCAGGCTCATTTATTTCCGTCATCTGAAACAAATTTTTTAATATTTATAATAAAATGCTAATACTTGTGCATACGTGATCTATGATAAGTGCTACTGAACTCATTATCAAAATTTTTTTAAGAATTATTTAATCGACTCTTTTATGCAATTATTTTAATTCATGGTAATATGATATGTTTTAACAGATTTTTGTGAATATGGATGTTTATTACGTTGGCTATTAATAGATGAGCTTAGGAAATGTTAAAATGTCGTTTAAATGGCTCGATGAAATGTAGACGGATGGTATGATTTAGATTACAGATGCTTGAAATTATTATTAAAGTATCTTCTGAATAATTTGATGAAACGTATGTTGATGATGTGATCTTGCTTACAGATGGCTTGGAGCATGGTGGCTGGGTTGGATAATCCTAGCAATCTTACTGTTCATATTTGCGAGCATCATTGCGCTATTTCCCAAGACTCTTCCACGCGCAGCCGCCAGGAAAGTCCTCGCCCTCGAGCGGAACAAATCTGCAGCCAGCATAAAGGACCAAGAGCCGCAGGAATCTGAACTTCCTGCCTCGCTAGGTGACATGATGAGAACATTCAAGCGTTTATTGACGAATACCACACTAATGTGTAACAACCTCGCCTCGGTGTTCTACTTCATGGGCTACATGCCCTACTGGATTTTTATGCCCAAGTATATTGAAACCCAGTATAAACAATCAGCATCTGTATCTTCCTTGATCATCGGCGCGACTAGTGCCTTGGGTATTCTCATGTCGGGATTGATAATCTCCAAATACAAGCCAAAGGCGCGATATCTGGCGGCCTGGAACGTGATGGTAGGCGCAATTTCCGTGGTCGGGATGATCTCCTATGCCTTCCTTGGCTGCCCTGCCAATGACAATCAAATCGCCGTTAATGAGGATGGCGTTCTCAGGACTTTATTGCCCTGTAATGAGCACTGCCACTGCGACTACGTGACCTACAATCCGGTCTGCTCGGAAGATGGTCAAACCTTTATATCAGCCTGTCATGCAGGCTGTAAAACGGTGAAGGTAAAGTTCCTGCTGTTAAGAGTTCAACTTAACCTCTTGTTAATCACTAGAGTAATGCAAAAATCATTTTATCATTCTAGATGAACAGTGAAGGAAAGAAAATTTACTCAGACTGTAGTTGTGTTCGACCCAGTCTTTCTCAAGTCTTCGCTCAAGTATCAAAGAACAATAGTCTATCAAGTGCCTTTGTTACTCCGTCGTTCGAGCCAACGTCAGGTCCGGAAATGCCCTACACGTTTGGTTCCGCTACCGCTGGAGCGTGTCCAATAGACTGTTTAGAAAAATTCTATGTGTTTTTGGCAGTTGTGTGTTTGTTGAAGTTCAGTGGTGCTACAGGAAGAGCATCGAATTTCCTTGTATCAGTGAGATGTGTGGATGAAAAGGACAAAACTGTAGCTATGGGCTTTGGTCTAACGATTATGAGTCTTTTTGCCTTCATACCATCACCAATACTTTTCGGATATATACTAGGTTCATTTTTTATTCATTAATAGTATAGTATTTCATGTACAAAGGTAACCATAATGTTTCTTTCTTGTAGATAAAACATGTGTTGTATGGGGAAAAACGTGTTCTGGAACAGGAAACTGTTGGTTGTATAATGGCGAGACTCTGAGGTACCTCCTGAATTTCACAGCAGCAAGTTAGTATTATTCTTTAGTATATTATAATTAATATTGGTTTATATAAAAATCTCAATATCTTTGAGTTCAATTGTATCTATTTATAATCCATTTTATTTTAGATAATTAATCTTCTGAAAATTAAAAATTGTTTTAATTTTCAGGTTTTGTTACGATAGGTACAATGTTTGATATTGCTGTATGGTTTTACGTTAAGGATGTAAAAATTTTTGACGAAGAATTGGAATTGGAAGATATTGCGGAAGAACCAGGAGATATATGAAAATACAATAATCATAGACATTGGAAAATCTACTTTGTTAAAAGTGTTGAAAAACATTGATTTTCAAGTACCTTAAGGAGAAAGTCAAGTTACTCCACTGAATGAAAAAATCATTTATTTTTTTACTGAAATGATTAGAATTGGAGACGAACACTATTGTGTGTAATATGAACAATAATTTACAAATTACATTAAGAACTGAAATGTATAAGTATTGAAAAATCTCATTCTTTCTTTTTACGATTAAATGTGTATTTAAAATTTGGAAAAACATTTAGTATGTAAGTATTGATAAGACTTATTCTTAGAAAAAAATTTATTAAAATAAAATATAAATACATAAGTATGTCACATTTGAATTGTATGAAAATTGTTATAATGTGAATAATTGTTTATAATGATTGACAATTAAAGAAGTTTATGTGATTCAAACAACATTATTTTTTTATTATTGACAAACTTTTCACATAAAATATATAGTATTTAACAAATTGCAGAACGAATCAATTATTTCGTAACTATCGTACTTCTGATATTATATACATCAATAAAGCTACCAAGGATCATAGTTCGTTAATTAAAAACCTTTCCTTTCTTTGATGGGATAATAATTTTTTAATGGATAGTTAGGCATGAACGTTTATACTTATAAAAATAACTAAAATGGTATATTTGTGTCATCCATGATTTTCAATGTCAAAAATAACAATATACAAAGTTAATAAGTACAATCTTAATGGCAGTAAAGTTGTATATTAAATAACAATATTTTATAAGAGTTTTTATATAAAAGTATAAATTATTTGTCGTACTCTATATAAGTTTAAAAATATTCTTTTATAAGTCTGTACATAGAGGGCCTCCTTTAGATTTAGAAGTTCCAGACATGGAAGATTTCGAACTTAGACTATCTCTTGAGTCCGAAATGTCACTGTTTAACTTTGCTTTTTCGCGCAGATTTTCCGAGCTTCCAAAACCCGACGAAGCTTGATCTCGAGATGGTGGTCTGATATTGCTAGGTGAATAATTCATCGGTCGTATCAATGTTTCCAAGCGAAATTTACGATTTTCTTCGATCTCCTCGGTAGTACTCTTTTTTGAGGGTTTATAAACAAAACGGCTTTCCTCTAACAGTTCACGACTAGGAGTCCTATCTAAATGTTGAATAGCCATCATGATCGTTGGAGATCGAAGATTGCTAGTGGAAGCCTGTACAGTAGCTTCATAAGCCTCAACAACAGGAATACCAACTTCGTTAAAATTACCTCTTGTTCCAGACGGAGGCTTGTCGTCTTTCTTTTTCCTATACTCGAAGCTATCCGTTTTCGATGAACCATCTGTAGCAAGATTTGGACTGTTATTTCTGGAAGATCTGGATAATCTTGGGTCTTCATAATTATCGGGATTTGGGAATCGCAAATTACTAAATGGCGGTCTAATCTCTGGTAGAGGTTTCTTCGATTCATCTAAATTACTTGAAAGTCGCTTCCTAGATCTCGGAGCGGCTTCACTAAGTTCACTTTCAACATCGGAGTCTAATTCTAATGGTTTGTAGGACAGTTGCGAAACAGAACCTTTTTTTACATCTTGACTACCATCCGAACTATCTAAATCATCATCAGTTTCTATATTTGCTATACTAGCGTTTGATTGATTATTACCAAGTCTTCTTCTGCCTGGTCCCACAGGTCCGTATTGTAGTCTAGAAGAAGATGCCTCACCTTCGGCAACATTCGCCACTGGTCCATTTTCCTTACCCAGTTTTTTATGCTCTATAATTATGACTGGCTCTGGTATATTATCTAGCGCTTCTGTTATAGTTAGAAATTAATTACATAAAAAAAATAAAAATTAAATATCATCAATAAAAATAAAAAAGAATTAAAAATTATTTTAAAATTTCACCTGCTGCTTGACTTTCTTCTCCTTGTTCCGAAGTCGTTTGCTGTTGTAGTAATGGTTCAGCCTGAGGCGTAGATATATCCTTCAATTCCGTTGGATCTTGAGCTTCTATTTCATCAGTATCATACAGATCTAAATTTGATGAAAAAATCCAAACACCAATCTTCAGAATTGCGCTGATAACTAAAAGCGTCCCAGTTACAAAACATAAATAGTTGCCCAAGTTTGTTGGATGGTACAAATGACACACTCTATCATTAACTCCCCAATGTTGGCAGGTAGATTGTATGATTAAATCATAAGATATTTTTCCAGGGATGAAAGTGAAAAACAAGAGCAATGCCATGCTATATCCTATCGTAATCGCTTTATCTTGTATATTGACACACCTCAAACCTATTAGTAAGTCACCTACTAAGGTAGAAGCCACGGTAGCATATACTACCAACGTGAAAATCTAAAAAGTTTATAAAAAGATAAGTATATTGAATAGTTTCTTAGTTATAAATAGTTGAATATATTTTCTTAAAAAAAGAAATTAATTCACCTCAAAAAGAAGCCATCCAACTTGACAATTGTCAGAACCACAGGGGCCATCGCGTGCTTCAAGATTTCCCTGACCTGTGACATCTTCTACACAAGAACAATTACTATATACTTGTGTGTTATTTTTATATGTTTTAGATGTGCAACCAGCATGACATGGACTGTAAAATGTAACAGTTCCTCTAATATCACAAATGGGACGGAAGTCTGCATCACGGGAACATTTACAATCCTTGTTGCAAAACTGCAACAAAGAAAGCCTAAAAACAATTGTAAAATTAAATAACTTTATTGCAATAAACGAAATCGACCATTTCTATATTAGTTTTTTATAACTTACGATCCTCTGTATGATCCGTGTATAGATACTTTTTGACAGTTATCGAGAGAAAGAAGGAATATTACTAAAGATGATACAGATAGTATAACTACACTATAAATAGCCAATGATCTTGCTGTTGGTTTTGCATGAGCTATGACTAAACCACTGATAATCATACCCAAACCAATCAATATAGGTTTCATTATTGCTATAAATAAAAATCATGTAATTAATTCATGAATTTTTAATTATCTTTGAAACTTTTTACTATTTAAGAAATACATACTTGTAACCATTCGTGATAGTATAGGGTCACCGAAACCAAGAAGCAAACCTGTAGGGCGTGGGGCATAAAATCTTGACTCCAAAAATAAGTTTTCATTCAAAGTAAAATTCGTTATTGCAGTCAATAAGAGTGCCGCAGAAAGTACATTAAATATAAGAATTCTATTTTTAAGAAGTCTCAGCACCGATGGGAAAAAGTCGGGATTGCCAACTTTTATCAGTGGTCTTTGTGATCCCCGCAACGTTCCAGATTGTTCAATAATCGATGCAGCAGCCTGGTGAACAAGCTAAAAATGAGTGCCTTCGTCAATAACCAAAAAAAAAATGTGCTTTTAAAAAAATGAAAAACAACAATCGCACCTCTGATGGTAGTTTTCTGGGAAAAATGGCCATTATAAATGCTGGAATTGCTAATGCAATGGCAAGTATTGGCCATCCAAGCCACCATGCGCCAAGTTGATCCCTATACGATGTTATCGGAGTGAAATTGTCAGCATCTATTCTAAGGATGAGAAAATTGACAGATTTGAAAATTAAAATATTGTTTTATTCTTCCTCGCAAGGGCGCGTTTATCGGTAAAAACTCATAAAAAAGTAAGCTACCGTATCAATGACCAGCCCATCATGAAACCAAGCACGCTGCCCAGTACCTTGACGGCGAGGACGACGCTAAAGTAAACAGGCACGTGTACTTTCTTCGTATTATCGTCGAGGTAGGAGACGCCGAGGGCATAGTAGGCGATATTGGCCATTGCCGTAACGATCTGCACGGCGATCAGAATGAAGAGAGTCGTGTAGTGCGGCGGGTCCTCCGCCACGATTAGTCTCGAGGACATTTTCATACAAAGGTCCGGGCTTTCCTCTGCAAAGAAAGTGGCTGTTTTAGAAATCTCTCTCTTTCTCTCTTGGCCCTCCTGAGAAAGGCGCTAGAAACCCGACGAGCCATTATGTATTGATGCTTATGGGGAGATATAATCGCTAAAAGTATTGCGATAAAGACGATAAGAGCCGGTGATAAGCTATTATTTAAGTCGTACAATAAAAACTGACTGTACAAAATGGTCATTTGACTTTTTGTTCATTATCTATGTAAGGCTTTATTATTTTTTCTTCCATATTTATTTGTTCTTGGGGGTGGAGAGACCTTACCTGAGTAAACAGACAAGTGCGTGACATTTTGACCTTCCTGCACGACGTGAGTCCAATGCGCCATGTGTGGAATTACGCATGTAACAAATGCTGCACACTGCAAAAGTGTTAATCCACCCAGCCATGATGCTCTGTGGAATTTATCTCCCCAGTAGGCGACAACAACACCAAGTAGAATTATTGTAATTTCAGATGTGCAGAGAATCCATTCTACAATTAAGAAAAATAATAATAATTGTACATTGAAAATTGTAAATATTCTTAAAATATGATTTTTAACAGACGACGTATGGTAATCTTTAATTTAATAGAAATTACGAATCAGCAAATTGAATCAAAATTAAAATCACATAACATTAATAAAAATCCAATCATATGAACATCGGCGAATCTCTTAAAAAATACTACGATAATACAACGGTTTTATCATCAAATATCTCATTATTACTGCAACATAAACCTCGCATTTCCCAATCCATCATTTCCATCGTTCCTCCGTAAAAGAAAAAAAAAGAATAACACCCGTAGATTTTAACAATTCTCGTACCCATAAGATAGGGATCGACGTGGAACCGCCTGGCAATGGTAGCGCTGGTGACGTAAAAGTAAGCCTGGGCAGCCGCTTGAAGCACGCCGATGCAGCATAGGAGACTGAGGAAAATCCTTCGCGTCGCGAACTTGGCCAATCGGGGCATCCGATAGCGGCCGCAGCCGCAGTCTATCGATTCGGCCGTCAGGGAGTTCGCCGGTCCGGACAGCTCGCCCTCCACCTCCGATCTCACTATCTCTTGCGGTCTCAGCGACATCTCTCTCTATGTCTCTCTCTCTCTCTTGCTTACTCGCTCTTTCTCTTCTACTGCACTGGGATGTGTCTGCTTCTCTCTGTCGCTCGTTCGTTTCGCTCGACCTGCGGCAATTTTCAAGGAAATTCCGATAGTCAGGCAATGTGCTCGAAAAGTAGTGCGCTAGTGCGGATAGCGTCGTCGTGAAATTCGACGATTGTGTTATATAGAGATGAAAAAAATGACGTGATATGAGTAATAGATTGGCATTAAAATTATATTACGTAGAATATTAGAGTACACTTAAACATATTATATTTTTAATTCGCTAAATAAAAAGTATAAATGCTTAATTTTTACTTCCAAAGTATATTCCACATCCCAGGTTTAGAAAGTTACAAAAAATAATATATATTTCTAAATCTTATCTAAAATTTATCAATGAAACTCATGAATCACGTAATTCGCGAACCCTCAACTAATCTCTTTATAGTTGAATCATTCCCGGCGACACTAAATATATTCACTATATATATCTAACCGCACATTCATACTGCACTACAATTTCTCAAACAACCATCCATGCCAACCAGGCTATTTTAAACATTCCTTTACCAACAATCCATATACCGACACCGAACACGCGACAACAACTACCTATTCATTCACAAAAAACCTCGACCGACAAAAAAAAAACTCCACTTCCCGCAGAGTAAAACCGCGTGAAATCGTTTTCACCTCGCGCGTGAGGCATCTTGTCATTTTATCTATATATATATATATATATATATATATACGCGCATACATACAAACACACACCGTTGCGCGAGTGACTCACGACAAGTGTACCGTACAGTGTACCTCCATTACGCCAGATTACAATTGCGTGTGGTATACGGCACCTTGTGCGTTCTTGTCGACGCATTACTATTACCGAGGATTTCCAATCCACGCGTATACAAGAACACACAACGATAAAAGAATGTACAACATAGTCTCTCTCTCTCTCCCGATGGATCAATAAAATACTCGATGCCTATATATACTCGCGAGCGCCACAGTCTTATCGGCCGGCTAAGTAAGCCAACGAAGCATCGATCGAGAGCGATTCTTTCGAAAGTTATAATCAAAGTAAATAATTCGGTTACGAAATTTATCAAACCCTGTGACAATCTCACACTGAAATTCACAGTTTTTTTTAACATACCATCAACCTTATTATTCCCAAACCTCTTGTACGTACAAACAGATAACTTCTACACCTACAGTAACACAACACCCATCGTCACGTACACTTTTCTCACTCACCTCGACGGAAAAAAAGAACTTCACTAATTGAATCCAAACCTCAAATTCACTCTTTGGCACCGAGATCAATCCTCACTTCACACATCAGCCTCATGTCAAATAGGCTGATGAGCAGCAGCAGCAGCCCACGGTTTCAACTATAATAATACCTGGAAGTACGCAGGCGAGTAGCTGCACACGACCGGTGAAAAAAGAAAAAAGTGCCAGCCATCGGCGACGTGTGCCCGTATAATACCGGCCATGCGCGCCCGCGCGCGCGCAAGCGTCGCCGGGACGTTATCTCAAGCGAGTATAGCATAGATAACGCGATATATATCTCGCGATAAGAGCACGTCGGGACTGAGGCGGCGCGCCCATGTGTATATGAGATGTGTACGGTATATAATGTCGTATATGTAACGATCGTTGCGCACCTGTCGTTGGTTATGGTAATGCGTGAAGAAGAGTAGAATGAGTAGGGCTGTGAGGTTCAGTTGTGGAATGCAATTTTAATCCTTATGAATGTTGGAAAAAAGTGTGGGGACTGAGTAATGGTATAGATAAGAGGTTCGAAGAATGAATCTGCTGGACGTTTAGTCATGTGATTGGGTTGTAGTTATTGTCAGGCCGGTTCTTCTAATGAATTTAGATTAGATTACTGCGTTAAAGTGGTACAAAGGAGGTGAAATCAATAATGCAGTGTTTTGTGGCGGGTCGAAAACATGTGTGCTTTAAATGTATATATACATTTTTTAAATTTATATTCACAAATACGATATAATTTATTTATGTTATGAATAAATAATACAAAGTAATCCTTTTCTAAATATAATCCAACAACTTATGCAAAATTACCGTTCATCTATCAGACTTCGACACCTATACATACACATACTCGCATTGATTTCACACCCGATCCTATAGCGAACGACTTTCTAACGAAGCTGCCACTCACCTAACCACCTTACACCCTAGCCGCGTCCAGTTTCCATCCTTTTCGCCTTCTTCTTCACCTCCTCCTCCCACGTCTTTTTGCTCCTCACGCCGCTGTCTTACCTTAAGTACACTTAAGTCGCTCGCGCCCGTAAGAAAATGACGAATGCCAATTAGCATATGAAAAGCCTTGCTCTGGCCTAGCCAGCGTCGTTTCTCGCTCGGGTCAGCTCTACACTCTCTCTCTCTTGGCAGGGCGATCACGTTTTTGAATATTAAGGGCGGGATTACGCGGAGGGCTTAGCACGCGTTCGCTTGTTCTCTCTCTCTCTCGCGAAATTTAGTCACCTAACGCGGGTAGCGTTCTCTTCTCGTTGCAAAAAAAAAAATCGCCCTTAAGTCCTGAGACGTACCGTAGTGCGGCTCCTTCGCTTTTTCTCGATGCAAAGGGATGAAAGGGGGTTGGTCTGTATGTATACAGAGAGAGAGAGGGAGGAAGAGGGAGGATTGGAATACCCCGTTAGGCTCGATCTCGTTGAGAGAAAGAAAGAGAATGAGATAAATTGGAAAAATATTCAAGTGGCATAGGGCTTTGTTGCTTCGTGTGGCTGTACATTTTTCATACTTGGGATATAAGTTTGTTGAGGTTTCATGTATTTCTTTATTTTTTGTAGAAGCGGTTTGCATAAGTCATATAATTATGCAAGATGTTAATTTTTATAATCTGCAAAAAGGAAAATGATTTTTTTTAATGCGAAATAGGTAAGAAATCTAAGATAATAGGAAAAATAAACACACTTTGGTGATTTGAAATTAGAAGAGTAAACAACCAACCAATCAAATCAATGCATTTCTTCCTTATCTTCGTCCTTCACAAACATACGTCAAAACAACTAATCACTCTATCGCCTTTTCGAACTGTCGTCCACACACATACACACTCCACGTCCATCCTTTTAATCAACCTCAAATTAATTATCGCATCGTCCACCTCCATCTCGTCCATCCCTTCAAATGTAATAAAATCTCTCACACCCCAAGAAAAACCTCTTCACTTCTCTCTCTCTCTCTCCCACACACATATACACAGCACGCAAGAACGCGCGCGCGCGCGCATCCTCACTATACTCCACTGTTTTTATCTCTCTATAATTAAAGTATCCCTTTTCACCCACATCCATCGCTCCCTGCACCTTTTTCCAACCCATCTCTCTCTCTCTCTCGTTCACTCTCTCTCTCTCTCCGGCAAGGCCAAGTCCCGATATGTTGACGCTACAAATATTTAGAGGGCGCCTGCGCTCTGATGCTGACCGTCGCGTGGGCCGCGTGCGGCGATGTTATTAGTAAATTAACCGACATCAAAGAAAATGCGCTGCTACTGCCGTGCTTACTCCGCCTAATGGAAAGCAGTAACGGCTGGAGGAGCGTCAAATATATTATACGATTTTACCCTGGTGCTATTGCTATTGCTATTGCTACTGCAGCTTCGCGAGCTATACAGTCCTTAGTATATATACATATAGGGTGAAATGGTGCTGTTGGTGTATATTAAAATGATCTGCGAGGCGATGAAGATGGTCAGTGTATGTATCTGCGGGTGTGTGTCAATTTCGCGGAAAGGATATTGCGTATTAGAGAGGGAATAAAGTGAAGTGCAGTGGAAGAGGCTGGATGTATGGGGTGGATGTGGGTGGCTGGTGTATATAGAGTTGCGGTGATGAAATTAATTAAGTTCGTTGAGAGAGGTTGCGTTATATAATTTTCGATCATTTTCTATTAATTAATAAGAAATCGAGGCTCGCTTCTTACCAAAATATTATCCATTCCAGTTAGTAACATAAACGTTTGGTACAATCTTTTCATTCCTCTTTCATCTTAACATCCAAGAATTTTTCATAAGAAAGCGTGTAGAATACCAAAGGATTACGAAATCTTATAACGCTTTGCTTCGGCGATTAACCAATAATAAAACAACTCTAAATCACCATTTTCCCTTTACTCACCAAAAAACCCTCTTCTGAATCTTTACTCAAAAAAAACACACACATACGACTCCTGGTTCACCCTCAGCAACCTCCTTATAATTGTAAAATTCCCTTCTCCTTACTTATTAAAGACTTAACGAATCATAATCCTTTGATTCCCTCCTACCCATCCCGTGACCCCACCCTAAAGAAAAATACACCTCGACAAAAAAGCCCCGAGGCCGAGATTAATCGATGCGAGCGCAAAAAAGTTCCCTTCGCTTGAGAGAGAACTACACTAAAAATCGGGACCGCTGCATCGAAGACCTCGGGGAGGATTAAAACCGCTTCGGCGAAGGGACAGTACTACCGTAGCGCTTAATTTTTCCCTCGATTTTTTAATCTCCCGGTAAATATCGTCTCGAGATGTACTCCCCCCCACCCAATCACCCTCCATTTTCTTTTCGCGCTCTTCGTCTTACTCTTCTCTCTCTCTCTCTCTCTCTTGGTCTTAGCTATATACGCAGAAGAGAAGAGAAGAGAGAGAGAGCATCAAAGGAGAACCCATTTAAAAACCTCATCAATGCCTAAGCCCCGTGCTCTCTACCGTAGGAACTAATCCCTTCTATTTTAACGCGCAAGGGGGGTGGAGATGGTCGGAAAGGTACGCTTTTAAAAGTAAGACTCTCTCTTTGCCGGCCGCCTTTGTCGGCAAAGCGCGGATACGACGACGACGATGGTGGTTTTATTATTTCGACGGCTATGGGTGGGGAAGAAAAATTGTGAAAAATTGCGTAAACGACCTTTGGCTTGAGGAACCGCCGCGGTCGTCACCTCGGACCTCTCGTTCAGACTCTGTTGAAAGTCTTGATCCCTCGCAAACAGCGTCGTTTTAGCGGGAAAGCGTTCGTGACTTTACGTCGATGCTTTTTGAGAAAAAAGTATTTTTTTATTGATTAGTCGTTGCGGGTTTTTGAGTTGCGAATTAGTGCAAGTGCACTGTGAAGATGTCTTTTCGAATCTGCTTGATTATGGCCTAATTGCTAATTTCGGTATTTAAATCTTTAACAGAATGCATAGGATTCAATAAAAGCTTGCCTTTTACTTTTCAATAACTCAAAATAATTTTAGACCTTTTATAGATTACGTAAAAGCAAATAATATAATGATGATTTACTTGTGGAATGTGTAAAAATTTAGTTGTATTCCCAATTATATCTAATACGAATATTTTTAATAACTAATAAATTTAAAAAACCCAAAGTTACTTTCTGTATATATTTGATAATCATTCGTAAAATTATTAAAATTGATAAATTTAAGCAAACATATCTCCTAATTAGTTATTACATTAATCATTATAATACAACAAAAATCTTCAAATCATTCGATTACACTGAAGAGAACCTAAATATTCACAAACCACTTCGAGCATAAATATACCAATCCAATACCTGCCTCTCTCTCTCTCTCTGTCTCTCTCAGCGTGTACATTGTACTTTTTAAAGCGATTATACCAAAAGATAACGCAATCTCTCCCCATCGTGCGCGTATATACGCTAAAAAGCTCGGCAAAACTCGATAAAGCTCGCTCGCTCGCACTTTTATTACATTCGCTCCCCAGTGAAAAATACAAATTTCAAGCATAATTGAGCTTGAAAGCGGTTAATTAAAACCTCCCTTGGTATATATACATACACAGGGCTTCGGGTATATCAGATCACAAAGAATCCAAAAAAACAAAAAAAAACTCCTCTCTCTTACTCGTCCATCACTCGCCATTTTTCTGGCGTGGACGCTCGGCTAAAAAGCGAGTGAGAGGGACTCTATATATATATAAGTGGATAAGTGGGCACGCGCGCCACCAGCGTTCAAAAAGCGCAGTTTTTCGAGGGCGAGTGATTTAATCTCGGCTGAGCGCGTTTGTAGTAGCATCACTGCTGCGCAAGCGCACGTATATATATGGTCATGACGTGGTGGGGAGTTGAGGGCGCGGCGATACGAGAGAGAGAGAGTAGCGGCCAGCCGCTCGCGCGAATCTCGAGTGTTGGGCTAACATTCATAATGAAATTAATCTGTCCGGTGAGGAGAGAGAGAGAGAGGGAGGGGAAGAGAGGTTGGATGGTCTTGCCGAAAGGTTAGCCGCGTCGTTTGCCCTGCGGGGCTCGATTCCGATAATTGGTTTACACACTCGCGCGCCGACCGTGGGAGCTTGTGGAATTTTCGGATGGAGTTTGGTGTTGTATATATATGATGGCGAGTATATGGTGGAGAGTTTCGAGTTTGCGCTTTGCGGGTGGGATGGGTTGGAGATGATAACGAAGTTTTTTGAGTTGTGTGTAATGCGGTGGTTTAGGTAGAGCGAGATGTGATTCGGACTGAAAACTTTTAGAAAGTGGTTGTATTAGCTTGATTTTAAGGCTTTATGGGATAGGACTAGAGTAGTTTATTGTAAATTTAATCAAGTACATTATTAGGTACTAATTTGATTTCATTACATTAATATAATTGTATACTTGATAATAATACAATTTACACCGTTATCTCTTATATTTGTTATGTATTGTAACTCGTTTTCACATAATCCCGATTGTACTGAGTTATACAAAGCTGATTCCATATATGATCCATTCATCTAAATATAATCATTCGTATAAAAATCTTCTAAAATATATTCTTTTCTTTCTATAGTGTTCTTGAAAATCTAATACCATTTAAACCGGAAAACACACGAGATTCATACATAAAATAAAGAATATTTGATTGTTGAAATGTTAATAATTTCATAAACATTTGGAAATAAAATAAGCTTTACTTTAAAAAAAATCTACATATACGACTTTTCTTAGAAAACATAAAGCAAACATGTAATTAATGAGAAAGAAAAACACACTTGTGGCTACCCTATATAATCACACCCACGCCGCACCGCGAAATTAGCAACAAACTTATCGTAACGAGCCAATGGCAAAAGGGAATCGTCAAACACAAGCCATGATCTACTACAGACACTCCGCAGACATTTCCACAGCACGCTAGCTCCATCAAAAAGCTCGCTTACCATCCCCCACCTGAGTCCTTTGAGAAAAAGAACGAAAGAGAGACAGAAATTTTTCAAACACACAGCTACGTAGCCGCGAGTTTTAAAAATCAACACAGCCTCTCCTGCTCCCAACTCCATCTTCTTCGAGATCAAACGCGCCATCGATAATTGGTCGAAGATCTTTCATCCGTTTGAGGATTACGCGTCGGCAGTCTTTTTCCGCGATGAAAAACGCGCTCACGGGTCTCAGTATTTATGTTGTCTTAGGCGCTATATATCTTACCTCTCTCTCTCTCTCTTTATCTTGTCTCCTTTTGCCAGAGTAACTCGCGCAAAGGAGCGAAAATTCACGAGTGCGGAGCTGGAAAAAAAACTCGGCGTTTGAGTTTCCCAACGCGCATAGCACGGAGGTAAAGAGATAGCGAAGCAGCGCGTGGAGACATAGAGAGAGAGAGAGAGAGAGAGAGAGAGAGAGAGAGAAAGCGGACGAAGTATATATAAAAAGGACGCGAGTAAAAGGAAGTTCTTGCCAAATGACGACGACGACTCTTTTCCGTCTCAGAGAGGGTAAGTAGGTGGGTCTGCGCTTATTCCACGTTTATTTTTTTTTCCTCCCTCTCTCTCTCTCTTTCTCTCTCTTTCTCTCCTGGCTCTGGTATGCAGCAGGATTTTCAATGTTCCGCTTGGCAATTTATGGTACCGTTAAGTATTTCGAGGGGGAGTGGGTATAGGGGATTGTGCGTGCAAATTCTGAGAACACGAGGGGTGTGGGGTTTCGTGGGAGGCGATATACGGGCGACAGTTTTAGCATAGAGGCAATAATAAGATGCTACTCGTGTGCAGGAAATGTTCGGGATAATGTATCGGGAAAAGATGATGTTCGTGTTGGAAAAAGATTTAAATAGCTGTATAAGTTCAATAGATGTGTAACACGCATGTACTTGTGTATAGAAGGTTGTTTTCTGTGTTTGGAAATCAAATGCTTTTTTTTAAAATGTGAAAAAAGTAAGATAGAAAAGAAGAATATTTCTCGTAAATTATATGCAAATATTTTTTCTATTTTTAGATTTTTATTAAGATCCAATATTAACAAAACTTAATATCTTCATCTTTATATTATAAATCTCATTTTAAGTATTAAAAATTTAAAGATCCTTACATTTACATTTAAAAAACTGAATGTAAAAACAACAACAGCTAAATCGATCAGCGCAAGCACTCTCTTCCACCTCCTTCTCTCTTCCACCTCCTCCTTCTCACACTGCATCCACCTCGCCTCGATTACAATGCTCCCCCTCCCCCGTTGTCCCTCCTCTACCACCTCTCCATACCGTAGAGCACGAGCAGCAGCCCCGCTAATTCAAATGAAATCTCCAGCTGTAATCCCTCGTTCCGCGGGAAAACTCGATTCGCCGCGGCGGCGGCGAGCGAGTCTCGAGGAAAAAGAGGCTATAGAAGAAGAAGACGCGTTGCTACCACTACCACCGTCGCCGCTGCTACTGCTACTGCTGCTACCGCTACACCGCCGGAAGAAAGGGGTTAGCTTCTAATTGTTTTGTTAAATGACGCGCGAGTAAGAATCCCCGGCAAGGACTCTTGAGCCCCAGGCCGCTAGCTCGCGCTCTCCTTTTTCTCCATCTCGTCCGTCTTAATTCTTAGCTTTATTCTCTCTAAGACTCTCTCTTAATTTCTTATTTCTCCTGGCCTCAATCCCACCGCGCGCAATTTATACCCGCTGCAGATAGCTATAGAGAAAGAGAGAGAGAGAGAAGGAGAAGGAGGGAAGGAGATTGGAAAAAGAGAGAGAGGAAGAGGAAGGGAGGGAGAGGGAGCGGTGAATGCCAGGCTTAAGCAGACAATGCTTCGCTTTCAAACGCGAGCGTACAGGCTTCGTAAAGGAGAGGGAGGAAAAGAGAGAGAGGACCTTTCTTTCTGCGTTAGATACTTTAATTCTTTAAACGTGTCCTTTTCTTCTTGAGATGGCCGCCGCGAAGGACTTCGCGCGAAGGTAGTGATACTACGGCCGGCTGATGTTACTTCGAGCTCTTCCACTGCTTCGCGCATGGAGAGCCGAAGTCGGTTTGAGAGGCCAAACGATCGTGTAAGCGTCAATTTTTATTGTTGCTGGAGACTTGTTGAGTTTACATCGTAAGAATTGCAGTATATTAGAATTTTTCTCATTGGATTAATGTTATGGGACTAATCTATTACTTTAACATAGAATATGCTCATCTTGTAAGATCACTCATTGAATTATACTATACGTAGATTTAAACCGTTATGTGAAAGCATTGTTCATTGGATAATCAACGTTTAGATATAAGGTTTCGTTTTTTCAAAATACGCCACCTAGTGGCTGAATTTGTCCTTACAACTATCATAAGACGAACTACCTACACATATTGTAATAACATATTAGTTCATTACAATTGACTCTAATGCAATCTCTTCCAGCCCTTCTACCTCCCTCAACGAAAGATTTAAAGCGATGGCCTTCGAGTCCATCAGAACCGCCCCCTCCCCCCAAGTAGAAGAGAAGAAGGATGGGAGGTACTCCTTCGATGACAAAAATATCGGCCGGCCTTATCTAACCTGTCACGCGTAGCCTAGTTTTCGGCCACTGGAAAAGGGTTTCCGAAGTGGCCACGAAGATGTCGGCCAACTATCGAGAAAGTGTCCACGGTGTTCTCTTTGCTCTAGATCCGCGGAAGAGTTTCGACGATGGTCCCACCTTCGAGTAGAAGGAACCAAAGAGAAAGGCTATGGATAGAGCGTAGGCAGACCTGTCTTTGTCGATTGAGAAAGGCAAAGGGGTAAATGTGGAAATCAATGATATTTTGGTTCATATGAAAAATTTGCATTGGAATTTTAATTGAAGAATAATATAATAGAGCTGTGGCAAGTGCTTCTAGGAAATATACATTTGATCAATAATAAGGATTCTTAATTGGATTGTATATGAGAATAATGTATAAGAGCATTTAGTCTGTCGTGATTTTTATGCGAATGTGTGGGATTTATGTTTGTAAAAGGAGAAACGTGAATAAATAGAAATGACCATCGATTTCCAGAACTGTTTATCTCAATACAATGAATTATTATAATAATAAAAAGCTCTCGAAGCTAAAGTATATGCTACTTCTCATTACTGTCCAGCAGCAGCTTGTTATGAAAATCGCCATAATAACCACGAAGTAGGCCAACGCCACTCTGTAAGATTTAAAGTCTTAGGAAAGCCGCTTCCAGCCTTGGGCTTACTTTAGTTCAAACTTGTACATTAACCGACTAACGAAGGCTGCTCTATCTACCGAAGCTACTTTTACAACGGCTTTACTCATCCTGTCGATGTAAAAGCATTAATTCCCTTCGGATGAAAATGTTGAATGATCTGTTGAGCAAAATATTTTAAATTATTCACTAGTGATTTAATTCTACTGTTTTTTATACACAAAGAAACTTTTTGTTACTCAAAAGTAAACAGCTTATATAGAAAACCTTAGGGATTGTTAATACATGTTAAGTTCGACATAGAATCGATATGAGTGTATACAAAGAGTGATATTTATTAATATTATTTAATTGGTAATTGCTCCAATAGATTTTTAGTTTCACATAGATATATCTAAATTCGAATCTTACCGATTCGGACGGGAAACGTCTATCTTTACAAATAGCAAAACCTTTAAATCCTTTAAAAAAATTCCAGGTACATCACGAAACTCCTCGATACATCGATGAATGCCACGCTTCCAAGATGCTCCTACACTCCTCGTCATTATCTTCCCAACCCGATCGTCTTCTCTTCTATGCAAGTTTCCCTAGCCAGAGAGCAATCGGATCGGCCACTCTCTCTCCCTCTCTCTCTCTTTCTCCGATCAAAAGGAGACGCAAACTCGACCACCGCATCAAGAAGCCACCACACCACCACTACCGCCACTCTCGTCGATCCATTCGCGCGCTAATTGGCGCGAATTATGACATACAGAGAGGCGATCTCTCCTCTGCGCACATCGAGAGAGAGAGAGAAAACGCGACCGGTAATGGCCACTCTGAGGCGGAAAAGCGCAACTCTCCTCCCTCTGAAGCCGCAAAGTCAATCCTGAGGTGGTGGTGACTTCGTACTGCAACATGTTCCTCCTATGCGCGTACGCGCTAAGTGGTCTTAAGTCAATGTTTCGAGTGAAGACCGAGCTACTACTAGCCCCTTCGGCTACTAGGCGAAATTGACCCCTAATTGGGGGGAGAGGGGCGCTGGATATCAATTTACGGACGGACCAGCGTTGAGTTTCTTATACGGAGATGTTTCGAGGGAAGCGAGGAGAAGCAGTCGACTGATATATTTTGAGATCGGCCTCTCTCTCTCTCTCTCTCTTGGGCCAATATTGGTCGGTTACCGGCAATATTGGATGTACGAGGCAACGGTGGAGTAGAGCGAGCTTCGGGGTTCCGAGAAAACTTAACGCAGTTTGATGCAAATGATGCGGTGCGCGTCGTGGAAAGTGAGTTTGATTTAGTTGGTGTTTCAGATATCTTTTGGAAATAAGACTTGGAGGATATAAGAACATCTTTTTAAATGATTAACGAGGTTGTGGATATCATTGATTTATTGACAACAAATAAAGTGTGTATTTACGTTTTTTTGTGAACTTATCAAATAATGTTTTTGCTTTTCTTCGATAAAATGAATTGTAAATCGATTGTTGCTCGTATATAATACGGAAAGTAATCGTATTATAAATATACCAACACTCTAAATCATTTTAAACCAAAACAAATTAAGCCCACCTATACACTCTTGTCTTTATGAAAAAACCTTCTTCGGAGCTACACAAGACTAACTATACCAAAATTCACCTCCACCTCTCCTGAAAAAAAAACATCCAATCACCTCGCCACTTCGCTATACACCTACGTCCTCGGATCAACGAAGTCAACGTCGGCCAACGAACTTATAAATCGAGTTCAACCTCTACGCGTATACACCTCTCGTCTCTCGAATACCACCAGCAACGACGTTGGCTGCTGCTGCTGCTGTTGCTTCTACGCGCACAACGAGCCATCCAAAAAGAAGCCGATACCTATACCAACCGCTCTACACCGAGATGTGTTTTAATAAATATCGACCGGGGAAAGAGAAGAGAGAGAGAGAGAGAGAGTATGTCTCGCGACAGAGAGGAGAGCCTCGCTGCTGCTATACGCTTCAGAGAGAGGCTAAATGGAGAGGCAAGGGTTAACTCAATAGAGGCCTAAGTGAATTACTTATCGCTCCCCCTCCGCTCGTGGTACACACGGCTAGATGCAGGCGTTTTAGCTTGTAGAGAGACGCTGCCGCTGAGTTCGTACATATATATCGAGCGTTCAAGTATCACCGGACGAAGAGAGAGAGAGAGAGAGAGACAGGATGGCCTGCGAGACTCGGGAGTCCTTATTCGATTTATCCAACGCTCTCTCGGAGAGTGAGAGAGGCAGGCGTTGTGCTTCTTCGCTCCTCGATCGCTACGTAATTGCGTGGGATTTTTTTCTTCTCTGCTGGTACTCCTGATGTTGGTGTGGTCTTTTTAGGGAGAGTTCGAATCGGAGTGCGCACGAGGAGGGAAGGAAATGGTTGATTTTTATGATGCGATTGGAAAGGGTTGAAGAACTTTTAAGAGTATAGGATGGGTGATGAAAGTGTCGGGATTCCTTCAGATGGTTAATTGAGAAGGTAAGAGTAATGTAAATTATATATAAATGTATATTGAATGAGTAAAGGTATTTTTATGATTCTTATATTGATGGGTGCCTATTGTAGTATTTGAATCAAAAAGTATTTTTTCTTCAAAAATTATGTAAAGATAAAATCAATCAATTAAAGACATTCATACTATAAAATATCTAGAAACTATTATCCACAATCCTATATCAGAACAACTACTCATCGACTTTCAAGCCTATCTTTCCCTTAGACCCACTTAAGATTACACTGTCCATCTTACTCCTAACTCCATCCCTCTTCCCTTCACCAGCTATATACTTCCCAACCCTTTTGACCCAGCCTAACTCTCTCTCTCTCTCTCTCTCTTACTTCCTCTTGTCAGCGATCTTTGATGGACGGGGGGCACGGCTGCTAAGAAAATTCAGTTAGCCGCGCGACCTTTGTGCGCCTCGCCCTATAAGATATAGATCGAACGAGTATATACCGTCGTCGGCATCGTACGGACCTTACCTAGGATGAATCTGCTTTGTGCGAGAACGCGCCGCTACGCTGGCTTTTCCGGGAACGAGAGCCAACTTCGTTATACTATACACGAGCCCCGCTCGCGAGAACTGCGCGCTAGCGCGGGAAGCTTAATTGCAGACGATGACGAGGAAGAGAAGGACACGAGGTTGCTGCTACTGCTGCTTCGGTCAATTACGCGTCAATTAGCGAAGCGAGGAGAGAGTAAGAGAGAGAGAGAGAGAGCAGAAGGAAAAAGTCAAGGAAAAAGTTTCAGTTTGGGTTCAAACAGGTATCGGGGGTGGGATATCGGTGATGGTGGGAGTGTAAAGATTGAATGACTGATGGGAGGGTGGGGTTGTTAAGGAAAGGGTAAAAGTAAAGATTTTTTATACTAAAAATTGTTAGTATTTGAGAGTAGTTTTTGTTATTATTTAACATAATTATACTAAAATTACTTTCTAATAATATTGTTGGTGTACTTATGGATCTTAGTATGATAGTATTATTGACGAAAAATTTTCGGAGATTTATTCAACAGTCTACTGCAGTTTAGAAACATATGAAGAATTATTTGAGATAAAAAATTTCAACAAAATTACTCAATGTTAACGATGAGACCATTCAATTATTATGAGTGTAATACAACATTATTGTGAAATCATTTTATTCGTTATTTGGTTGGTGGGAGCAATGGGTTCCTAGCTTATAAAAAAAAAGTGGCGCGCGAAGCGTGCTTAGTGATGACTACCTAGTAAACTAAAATTTTATAACATTCATTAACCAAATCTATCGATCTATAGAAAATTTTTTGAAATGATTTGGAAAGTTTTAGGACCGTTTTCCAAACTTTGGAAAAACTAAGAACTTAAATTTTTAAAAAGAACTTTTCCAAAACATTTTATTATGATTTATAAAGTTTCGTTTTGTATACATACTCCGAGACTCAATCCAAACAACATTTTTTCCAAACGGCTTCCGAATACAAATTTTTTTATGTCGGATAACCCAAACCCATCCCCATTGTTCTAGAAAAAGAACAGCCACTAATCACTCCAAAAATATCTCACTGCATTTTCCATCCTCTCTCCCAACCCCTCTTAACCCCACCCTCACCTCCTGCACCCTCTCTCTCTCCGCATAATATACTCCTTTCCCGGCATAATAATTCAGAAATTTGCATGCACGCGGGCTAACTCCTCAAGTAGGTTATCTACGCCAAGCGCATAGAGGCAGCAGCAGCAGCAGCAGTAACAGCGAAGTTTTCCCGTGCTCGAGCACGTGATATATAACGTATCTGCTACGCGGCGCGCTCTAAAAGGAATCCCGCGGAAGTTTCGCGTGGGGCAAATCGATGCAGCCGCGTGTGTATATCGCGCACAGCGCAGCCTCTACAAATTTTACCGCACACGATATACTCCACCTCCCGTCGTGGTAGCGTAATTTACCCTTAACGCGTGTATTGCGCGAATGAAGGAGGAAGGTGGGGGGAAAGAGAGAGAGAACGGAGGAGGTATGGATGGTACGTGAGGTAAATGCACGGGACGATGGGATGGATCAAGTGGTGTCGGTATATTTGGTGGGTGTGGTTTGTAAAGTTGGGTTGATTAATGGATTGGATTGATTAAATATGTATGTTCAGGTTAGGAATATGTGGTTGTTGAATTTTTTTTATTGCTTTACGGATCAGATTAATTATTTTGGAAATTGAATATTTAAAGAATAATTTTTATTACTGTCTATTAAGATTCAGTAGTTTTTGATAAAAATAGTTATAAAGGAACAATAGTATTATTAGAGATGAATGCAAAATTTTTTGCTCTGAAGCTTTAAAACAGAAGAATATATACATATATTCATTATGAAATTTTCATTTTGCAATCTAGAATCTCCATCTTCTGAAGAGTAGAATTTTTATTTTTGGAAAAATAGAAATATTACTTTACTAATACAGTTGATTTTACTATTTTTTCCGTATAGAAATAATCAGTCACTTCAAGACAATAAAGTTCTTAAACTTCATATTACAATAATATCTTTGCTGTATAGCTATTCAAAACACTTGCATTCCTTTGATGTTTATACAGCAGAATTAAAAAATATCTACTATTCAATATCTAACCCTCTTACACCATCTATACGAATGAACAATAATCTTTTCCTAATCATCCACTAAACACGCTCTTCCCCCCCCAAAATAACTTATTAAAACGCGATTTCCAAAACATTTCATCCCCATCGTATTACCCATTCATACATAGATCCCACATCTGCAGACGCAGCAGCAGCAACAGCAGCATCACCGCACATCTATACCCACATACACACATACGTATCCCAAACCTACAAAGCTTTCAGGAAAAGAAGCTCAACGGCAGAGGAGAGCTTGAGCAGCGTGTCTCAAACGACGCGCACATCCCATCATACGTTCCTCTCAGCTAATGAAGGAGGACAGAGAGAGAGTCGAGTTTCCGATAAGCTGTTCCCATATCACCCGCTACTCAAAGGCAAATATGTCGAGGATCCGAAATTTGGATTAGAGGGGTGCGTTCGCTCGCTCACTCGCTTTGCTCCTTTCAGGACCGATGCTTACTATAAAGGTACGTATACGTTATGTATATATATATATATATATATATATATATATATATATATATACGTACACGTATGCTACTACGACGATCGCGATGACGACGACGACGTCTCTTAGTGTTATATGGAAATGTGAGGGGTTTCCAACGACGAACCCGACCGGACACAGGGAGAGAGAGAGAGAGAAAGACATCAAGCTGCTTAGACGAAGCGATTGAGAGAAGTAGAGAGAAAGAGAGAGAGAGAGAGAGAGACGCAGTCGTAGTCTCGGTCTGGAGCTGAGCCAACTGATATGCCTTTTTGCGATGGGACGAAGAGACCGCGCTGGACATCGCGGACGCTAGGTTGAATAATGTATGCGATGCGGTTTTAATAAGAGGAGGAGGAGGAGGAGAAGAAGGAACGATATGCGACGTTACTGATGATACAGCGCGTTTTCGTTTTATCGGATGCTCGGGCAGAGACGGGGATTGGATTGATGTACCGAATAATGTTATAGAGCGTATAGGAGAATTTCGTTCTTTTCTTTTAGGGCTGTGTAATATGTATAGATGTGGGTTTAAATGTCGACGGAAATTCAACTGATATTCGTTGAAAATGAAAAGTATGCAGATTATGGAAAAAAGTTAAAGAATTAATATAAATTATCTCCACGTTAATTTATCAAACTCAAAATTCTACACCACGTTTCATAACGAAGCCCTGGGGACCGTAATTTTTCGACCACCGACTACCCCAAATCCGATTAATTGACGAATGCTTACAAGGAAAGGCAGCCGCACTGCTCGGCAGCCTAAATCTACTACGATTCTACTCCTATTTCGCTAACTTTCGATTCTCTCTCTCTCTCTCTCTCTCGTATTCTAGTATGACGACCTCAAAGGCCTTACATGCTCCAGTTGGGGATTACGTCAAATAAACTCACATCGCGGAACAGGACAGCGTGTTTTGCGATTTAGCAGACGCGAAGCATGTATATACGTATACGCGAGTGTATTCCATTTTCCCGAAAGCTGGGACGATGGGAGAGGAGGAGGAGGAGGAGGAGGAGTAGGTAGGAATTTGTAGAGTAAAGCGGCGTGAGCACGCGAGATTTCACGGGGAAATTTAATAATGTTGGTGTATATGGCGGATGGATGCTTGGAGTTTTGAGAGTGTAATTTTGAGGATGGAAAGTCTTTGGTGACCGCCGCGGGGGTTTGCAAAAAGTTGGGTAGGTGTAATCAAAGTTGAAGAGAAACGTAATTTAATGCAGTTATTGAATGTGTAAAATAATAAATTTTATACTAATAATTAAACTATAGTTATGTCGAACGTGATATTAAAATAAAAATATTCGCATTATTGGTACCGATTCCTTTTATCTCGACTAAATTAACGACATATAGAGGCACAACCTTACAATTCGTACGCGGAAAAATTCCCATAACCATAAACCACGACGAAATCCCTTATACTCGCAATCGAAACCACCACCGCCGTGCGAATAAAATAATACATCCCTCTTATATGTAAGTATATATATATACATACACGCGATACGCTCACGTATATAAAGATCGAATCGAGAGAGAGAGAGAGAGAGAGAGAGAGTAGGAGGAGACGATAGAAGAGGAAAACATCTGTACCAACGTCTGCGCTCAGGCGCGAAGCGAAGATACCTACGTCGATGTAGTACTCGCGTGCAAAGCTGCCTCGTAAGCGTCGTCGCGCGTATACCAGCGCGCGCTTCGCTTTTATGTCTAATGTAAAGCGAGAGCGAGAGAGAGAGAGAGAGAGAAAGCGAGTCGAGATCCATAACGACGAGGCCTCGCGCCCTCGTAAACCTGAATTTATTAACACTTGCGTAAGCGAGCAAGAGAGAGAGAGAGAGAGATTCGTTGAATGGTTTTCAATTTGTATGGTATATACACAACGTAACGTAGCGAAGCGTGTATATAGAGATACACTCGGGTTTGTTTCCGGTGCTATGGTATGGGTGAAGGAGTCTATAAAGGAAAAGAGAGCGAACGCACCGCGGGTTTATCGCTCGAGTGTTTTGGGGGAATGAGAGAGAGAGAAGGGAGGATAATAAGCGAAGGTGTAGGTTCACAGGAGCGAGTATAAATGTGGGAGTGTAGAAGGGGTGGGTTGTATTTTAATGTACTGTACTTTGAGAGACGATTCTTTCTAAAGGGTGGACGAGGATTTGCTTGTTTTCGGAGAAGGAGTTTTTTTTTTAATGGAGTTGTAGATTTCGTAGTAACGGTTATATTCTTCGAAATAGTATTAAACTTTGAGCGACAGTTTTAGAGAATCTATAGGTCTTTGATTAATTTCTGCGAAATAAGGAAAGTATTATATACATGGTGATCATGATCCTAGGAAATATTTTATTGAGGTTCAAACGTTATTACGAGAATACGTTTCAGTTAGTAGAATTACATGTTTATAATTTTTATAATCATAAATAAATAATAATTATAAATAATGTTATCTATTTATTGTTAAAAAAATGTTTACAAGCTTGTCTTGTAGAGCAATAATTCGGGAATTTCAGTGAATTTCATAGAACTGCTGTGAAATTTAGTTTACAGCTAAGCTTCTAAGTATGACGGGTTGCATAACGCTCGGCTCGGCATAGTGCCAATACTACGTCTAAAGAAGCTCTGTTATTATTAATTATTTATTCCTCGAAGACTGCTGCTTTAGTATTAATGAAACTTTTAAATTTTCAATATTTTTTAACGATTCATATTGTTGTTATTATTTAAAAAATTACAAATTAAGAAATATATAAAGACTACATTAATGAATTTAAAACGACAAATCCAAGTAAAAGCATATTTACTATCATTTTCGGTATAAATCATAATAAATAGTGGTCGAAAAATTGTAAAAAGACAATGATACAAAAAGAAAAATTTACCAACAACACTAAAACCTCCATAAGTATACATATATAACAATTCCACCTAATCCTCCAAGATATTCTATAAACACGATTCCCGCGCAGCACCCATTCCAACCGAAAAAAAGCCTTTTCATTTTATTACAACAATCATCTCCCCGCGCGCGGAGAGCAGCAAAAAATAAAACTCAACCCCTAAAAACCCGGAGCACGGCCAAATCCTCGGGAAAAAATAAGGAGCGCTTCTCGACGGCGAGTCCCAAAAGAGGTCCGATAAAAGTCACGAGCAAGCGTTGCAGGAAAGAGCTTAACCGCACAGTCGCAGGACATTCGGATGCATCGCGGTCACACCAGGTCCTCGTAATTTTCCACCCTCTCCGCAAAGCTCCCCCGAGCAAATTAGCTCCGGGCATACGTTACAACCCTAAAGCTGTGTCTCGCTCTAGTTCGCGCGCGCGCTATTTTTTCTCACTACCGGGTGGCGGTGAGACTACGCGATAGTAGTTATTTTTCTGCGTTTATTCGGGTTTATTGCTGATTGTAAGGTCAAAGGTGGGGAGGTTCCTGTGGTGTGGTGTTGTAGCGGTTAGAATTACTTTTTAGAGTAAAGTGTTATGGAAAACAGTTGGATGTGTGGGAATGGTTAATGGTACTTTAGTTATTCGAATAGTGTGTCGTCAATGTGATCCGTGTAGTAAAATTTCCAGAATCTTTGAGTCTTGTGTGATTGGCATTCCTGACAGCTATTATAAAAGTTTCTGAAGAGACATATGATTACCAGAGCTTGAATCGTTCGTTTTAATTACTAAACGGTTTGAGTGGTCATTGATCCCGAGACATAGTTGAAAATACCCAAATTTGCTCTATTGTTTCGATTATTAATTTTTAAAATTTTTCGTCTGATTTATATAAACTGGGAATTTTTATATTTCGATGGTACAAGATAGCACATTATTTTTCCAAACTTTAAATCGAAGCTTCTAACATCAAAAAGCAAAATAAACAACCGTAATCTTTCAGTCAATAGGTACAATTTAAGCTTTGGTAGAGCCAAGTGCTTAATTATAAACTTTTATAATACCTATCAGAATAACTCTAATTTGAAAGTCACAAAAGAATTAAAGATATTTGAGATTTACTCATATACAAAACTTTCAATATACCTAAATAAAAAACCTCGAGCGTTCATATAATCTTAAAACACTTCACCGATCCAACCTTTTCATATCAAATCATTCTCCCTCGACACTATCGATCTCAACTACACCCAAAAAAAAAGAGAAAAAATAAAAAAAAAATTTAACCATGTCAAAATCTTCAACGACTCTAACGACGCATCCTAAACGATAAAACTACATCAATCCCTCCTTCACCCATCAAACCCTCCTGCAGCTTCCTCCCCTCTCGCGTGCATCTTCTCCATCCCCCCACTCTCGAGGTAGAACGCAAACGCGCGCACATTCCCCCGGACACCCACGCCTCGACTCGGCCTCATCCCCGCCACAGCGCCGCGCCCCGATGCAAGAGGATCCGCTCGCTCGCGCGCGCGCGCGCGTGTACGATAAGGCGCGCCCTGGGAAATGGGAATCGCGAGAGGACGACAGGCTATAGATAGACAGCGAGCAAGCGTCAGTGTATATAATGGAGGTTTCTATACTAGCGGTGGGCAGGTGAAAATGGAATGATTAACGGTTGGGAGAGGGTACATGGAGACGGGAGGTTTGAAGATGATTTGGAAAAATGAGAGTTGGGATTATGTGGTTGAGGTTATAAAGGATGTTGTTGAATTTGTTGAAAAGATTGTTGTAATCTGTGTATTTAGTGTAGTAGTAACGATTGTTGCACGAAGATTGGTTTACTTTCATAACGGTAATGTCTTGTAGTTTACTTGTTATAAAGAGAGAAAAATTTTAAGTAAAGTTGTTATACTTCATGATAACGACAGTGGAAATTTTTGTTATATTGTAATTATTACTACAAATAGTACGAATACCTTTCATAAAAATATCTGTCTGTTTCATGTTAACTGTTTAGTATAGTAATTCCTACTACAAAATCGATTGGATTATATTTAAAAAAACCATATCATAAAAAATACGAAATAGATATAGAATCCCATACATCCATTTTCTACTAAAGCTTCCGAAGGATCAAAATCATATTTTCCACATCTTGTTCAACATTCATCCTAACTATTTCTTCCTCCAAAGAAACTACCAAATCAATTTATTCCACATCGCAAACCCATCCCACCCTCTCTCTCTCTCTTCTTTTCCATCCAAGTACGGAGATAAACGAAAATAGAACATTCCAGCCTCCGCACTGCAGCCTCAAGCTTCAACCCTCACCTACACACATACACACATACACAGCTACCTCGTACAGCAACCGACGCCTCAACGATGGCTCACGGATACGACGCAGGTATATAGGTTCCCTCTCTCTCTCTCTCCCTCTCCTCCTAAAGTCCTCTCAGCCTTCCCTCCCCAAAGCTGCATCCGATCCCTCGCTCAAAAGCTCTCCCTCTCCCTCTCTCCATTCCTTTCCCTCCCGGGCGTGTCTGCAAGCTCCGCCTCGCAAGCTCACCAGCATCCAATGAAATTTCAGCCCGCCCTCGTATCTCCCTTCCGCAAGCTCACACTTTGGCGGGGAACGATCGGATGCAATCGTTATGCTACTCTCGCCGCAGCCGCAGCGAATCGACGGTATTTACATGGGTTTATTTATAGGGTAGGAGAGAAGGAGGATCGTTCTCTTTTTCTTTCTTTTTTTTGTTGTACTTTCGCGTGTATAAGAGCGCGGATGGTTGTACTTTTTCTTAACGGAACGGAGGTGGGATGTATGTGCAGTTTATGAAGGTGGAGATGTAGTATGTGTAGGTATATATATATATATATATATACTTTCTTTTGGCGAGAATTCTCGGTGTAGTCGATTCTTTGGGGGAGAAGGAGGAGAGAAGACGCCAGTCGTGTATTACGCGTCGAACGCGTGAAATACTACCGGATGTCGCGAGAGGTGAGCTTTTTTTTTACGCCTCGACGGAGATTGGTGGGTCCCGTGGTTGTGGGTATAGGTATTTGAAGTGAGCTAGCGCTTGTAGTAACGTTTAATTCTGTATGAAGTACGTGAGATTTTCCAGGCTAGTGCAGTAGGATGGTATATTATATGGAGAAATGGTATTATTATTGTTACTGAATGTATATGGAGGTTGATGTACTCGCGAATGTTTGTTTCACGTGTATACACGGTAGCAGCTACGAAGATTAGGGTAACGGTATTCTGACAATATTACGTGACGTTAGTTACTGACGGTCGTTATACAAGCTAGCTGTGCAGCTGTGTACGAGGCACGTGCGAGTTACGTAACGGCTCTGAGAATATATTTAGAATTGCGATATGTAAAATTATACTTTTATCGATTGTTTTGAAAAGTATCGTTGCTTACTTGCTTATTCTAGAAAAAGTGGTATTATATGTATTTTTAAATTACGTTCGACAGTAACGCGTAGATTTTTATAAACAAAAGATGAAAAATAAATTGTAGTCTCAAGGTTTAATTCTTCGCGAAAATGTCAGTAAAATCGATCTATATACCGACGTCTTTCGAATTTAGCACAACTTGAGCATGGTGCGATGGTGGTGTAATGGTCAGCATAGTTGCCTTCCAAGCAGTTGATCCGGGTTCGATTCCCGGCCATCGCACATTTTTTTGCATTTTCTTTTTTTTCTGGTAATACTCTTTTTTCAAATTTTTATAGCAATCTCTTAATCATTTGAACATATTTATTAATAATTACAAATATATTTATTAATTTTTAAATATTTTTGGTGGACAGTAGATCGAGTGTTGATAACACACAGTAATGTAATGTGTAGCTCTTAATACTACTTGTAGCAACTTTAAAAATTCAATCTCAATATTATTTTTACAGTGATAATTTTTAAACAAATAATAAATAACTATTTTAATAAAATCACATTTAATTATTAATTGAAAAATTTTTTAATTAAATGTTTCGTACACTCTAATTAAGAGAAATATTCAGTTCTATCATTAGTATTGAAATGCTTTGATAAAATTTGTGATTGTTTAAACAATCAATGTAAAAAATTAATTATATTAGTTACAATGAATATTTTTTCTAATTATAAATTTACAGTTTATCTATATTGATATACTTGAGCTATTAAAAAGTATTGTCACAAAATATTTACGCTTTAACATGTAAAACAATCAACAGCACCAATCACCAACTACAATATAAACAAAAACATCATTTACACCAAAACCATCTCCATTGCACAAACCAAACAATCCACGTTCGAATTTCGCATCCGAAGAATCCATAAGCAGCTTAAAATCGCACGAGTACCTATATATAATATATATAACGTGGACATTATGCGATGGAAGGCGATGGTCTCGCCGCGTTCGCTAATACGGAGAATGATATACATCAGAATCTCCGGTCGGCCCCGTGCTCGAGGTATACACACTGCTTCCCGCAAACCCGATAAGGTAACGGAAACGCCCGGAGATGCTTCTGGTGACCACCGCGCGCGCGCGCATAGAGCGTATATAGATACGTCCTATCGCGCGCTTTACTCGTTTATCCTTTGGTTGTAGATAATTTAACGCGACTCGAGGTATGTTTAAGCTTTTTTAGCTTGTTAGAAATGTATTCGTCCGTACGATGTGTATAATTTGATTAAGAATAATAAATTGTAGTTAAAAATGATTGAGTGATTCTTTATTAGGATTAAATATTTTTAGGGAATATTGGATTTTATGATGTAAAAAATAAATTTCGAAATAACTACATAGTATAAAATGATACAGACATTCTGATAATAATATGAAGTAAAATGGTCAAATTTTTTTAGTTTGAATCGATAATTAAATTATTGTATGAATACAAATTTAATGTATAATAATAATTTTTATCTGAATGAAAATTCAGAGAATATAATCAATTATTATTAAATACGAATTTTTGCAGAAATTATTACAAATATCTATGTTTGGTTTCTCAATATTTAATTGACGCTAAGGTTTTTAAACTAATTGATGGCATTATCTCTTCTGTATAAGTTAATTAGAGAAATAAGAAATAATTACTTTTATTGAAAATTTTAAAAAATAACGATAAATATGATAATGTCAACAAGTATATGTAAATTTATAATAGACTTTGGCCCCCTTCGATAAATTATTTCTTACCAAATACTCTTATAAAGTCTTTAAAAGATAAAATGACGCTCAACATAGACAAAATAAATATAAAAATAATTTATAAAAATTTTATGAGAGAACTATTAAAATAAATAACCGTCTTTTAAATTTTGAATTTAAAATAAAAAAGAAATCAGATTGATTTTAGAATGAGCAAAATTATACATGAAGTGTAGAATTGTAATTTTAACAGATGAACTTGTAGAGAGCATTAATGATCAATCTCGATCATCGATTACTTACAGTTAGGAACCAATCATCAATACCAATACATGAATTTTCATTGTAAAACATGTTAAAATTTTCAAAACACCTTTCTCGATCATTATAAATTTCTTTATCAACTCTTATCCTTCTGATCCTGAAATCTTAATAGTTTTTACTCGTGATATTGATTATATTGTAAACAGGCTGACTTAAAGGAACATAAATAAGTGCGCTAGCCAATAACATTTTTATTAAAAAAAATACAGAACAGAAAGTTAAGCCTTAAGTCATTTTATGTGAATTTTTCTGGTATCAAATTATCAAATTAAAAGCAAATACCAGTACACGTTCCAATACCAGCTCCCACAACCCTTTAATTCTCATACACACAATTTTGATAACCCCATTAAACGCAATTAATCTATTCCAAACTAACTAAAATCCCACTACATAACAAATAATTGCTCCCAAACCCCTATTCCCAGCGTTCATCTACCTCCCCCCCAAATTCAACAATAACAGTAACAACTATTACAACCACCAACAACGTTTATACAGAACTCCCTTCTCCAGCAAAAACCTCAGCACTCCTCCACGACAACCCTTTCTCCCTCTTTCTCTCTCTCTCTCTCTCTCTCTCTCGTCCTCCTACCCTCCCTCTAATCCCACCTCTCCTATACGCGTGTCTGCCCTCCATCCTCCTTCTTATCTCAGCAGCCGGAGGACCCACCCCCGCGTACCGAGCAAGGACCAATCTCCGGCTAGCCAGATATCTCTCGTCTACTATGTACACCGCGCGCATCGTGGATCTAAGGAAGGGGAGTGTGTGTATATATATATACACTACATACATCGACTTTACTGCATATACACACATACACATACACACACGTATAGATATTCTCTCTCTGCACGCGCACAGGATTTCAAGAGAGAGAGAGAGAACGCGTGGTGGGGGTGGCAGGCGCGCGCGCGCGCGCAGTGGATGGGAGGGACGCGCGCTAAAGAGAGAGAGAGAGAAGCAGAGCAGAGAGCAGAGCACATACACGGCGTGCTATAAGCTCAAGCGCGGACGGCTTAGTCAGTCGCGGCTCGAGCGCCGCACGCCACGAACGTGTGACGCTGTCGGGAGCTCCGCAAGCTACTGATGATCGCGTGCACGTATACATTTCTCTCTGATTGCTTCTATTATTGTTGTTGTCATTCGTGCCGGTGGTTGGTTATATGGTTTTTTTGCTGGACGATGGTTGTTGATAATGGCAAGGAATTGGTGCTGGTTGATAAGGAGAGGACATTGAAGTGGTAGCAGTGTTGAGAGGACTGACAGAGTGACTTTATCGTAAGGTGCACGTGGTGGTGAACAATGTCACGTTGAGTTGAGGGTGAGGACAACAAGGATGAGTGAACTGTAAGAAACTATGGATTGCAAGGGATTTTGTAAATAAAGCTTTATTAGTATATATAATACAAGTGTTATGTTATTTCGTTTTAATCGAAGACATTGATTGTGTTAAATAGAATACCGCGACAGCTTTCGACGGTGCTAATTAGTTAGTACGAAAGTAGTAACAGTGCAATTTCCTTATACAATAGTATACCCCTGTGATCGTATTGTATAATACAATAACTGAACGATATTTAAAGTGATAATCAAACCCAATCTATAAATTAAAAAAAAGAAGAAGACCTCATCTACTGTGCACAAAAAGAGAAAAACAAACTCACCGGTATTCATCGCATAGCTTGCCGACATCCGGTGGTTACAAATTCAGGTGTGTTGTGCACGCGTGCTCGGTCTTATATATATATATATATATATAAAAAGAAATCTTTACAAAATACATACATAAATACACGTGTGCGTCTATAGCAAGAACCGCAACAACGCGATTAACAATGCCGAAGTTGCGAAGTCAACGGTTGTTACCGCAGCTTCCTTAACCAGTATAGAACGATAGTAGAAACGAAAGAAGAGGAGGAGGAGGAACACGAGGAGCAGGAACAGGAGGAGAAGTAAAGGAAGAAGAGTATACAGAAGAGACGAGACGAGAGGTACCGGGGCCAGGGGGTAAGGTGATGGATCTGAAGAGCGCGATGGAGACCTTCGCCGAAGCCTGGGTGGCTGTCAACACGAAGAGCGATCAGGTTCAGGTAAATCGAGTAGTCGTAGGAGAGTAGCGCGAATGTATATATATATGTATAGGATGAGGTTGTATTACCTGTTGTCACGGGGGGATGAGATTTCGGCGCGTCGTTACTAGAAACAGGAGGATCTCAAGGACGCGATTGTGTAGGGCCCAGGTAGGGTAACAGGTTGCTTCATATGCTAATTATATATAGATTGGTTTTTTATTAGTACGTGATCGATGAGTGTTTTTTCGTAATTCGCGACTTTGTGTGTATGCGCGGATACACATTGTATGTATATATATATATGTGTGTGTGTATATCTATATATACGTGTGGGATGTACGAATTAATGAACATAAGCAGATTAGCCTGATGTTACGGTATACTGCGTGTACGAGAGATTCACGCGAATTATCACTGGCCTGCCGTTAAAATTGATGATCGCGGCGCGCACAACGTGCGTATATATATATACTAACGCGTATGGGGGTATATTCGCGGTAAAATATTTCGAGTTTTGAATGTGGAAGTGAAGGTGCGATTTGGGGGTTGGCTTGAAGTGGTTTTTATAGAGCTTGATGATAGACATAAAGGTTCTATAGATGTGGGTGTCAAGTAGTTGGATATGTTGCTGCTACTTTTGGGAAAAAATCGGTGTTGAATGTGAAGTATATTGTACTGCATTGTTATTTTTCGTAATTAAACCCCAAGAGCATCATGGGATTACAGTGTATACGTAATTAGCGTGAAGCTTCGGGATTATCATTTCGCACAATCCTCCGATCACGGTAACAATCGCTACAACAAACGCAACGTCTCAACAATTCAACCTAGCAATATTACCACCACCCCCCCTAATATTCACAATATCTCATCCCTATACCTTACTCATCTTCTCTCTCTCTCTCTCTCTTCAACCCTACGGCTAACCCATCACCCTCACATCTCGCTCATTCCTCCACTCTCTCTCTCTCTCTCTCTCTCTCTCGAACTAGGGGGGACGGCAACCCCTTCCACTATACCAGACCAGTATTACACAGCCAATTGGCCACCCCCGTATTTTATTTCGCGCCAGAAAAGAGAGGATGCCCTTGTCCCCTCTCCCCTCTCTTCGGTCATTTTCGGCTGGTTGGCGTTGAAGGAGCGCCGCATCGCGCCAACTAAGTGGCCCGTTTTGTTATACGCTGGCGATTGAGATTGATGAGCTTGAGTTGATCGGAATGCGTGTATGGGGGTTATGGGATGGATTATTGAATGGGGGATATAATATGTAGGTGATTTAGAAATCATGACGATGAGAATGCGTGAATGAGTATTTTGTTGTTTTATTATAGTAGATGACGCGTTTTTGTTGTCGGTGACGTTGAGGTCGTGATTTTGTAATGTCATAGAAGTTTTATAGATTTGTGACGTTTAAGTAAAAAATTTGTAATAAATGTTAAAATGTGTCACGTTTTCTGTGCGTTTAAATTTATGAGATTATTTTGTTTTTTAAGGAAAATGAGGCTGAATTATTAGAGAGTTGGTATAAAATTTTATTTCTTTTAAAACTACCAAACAAAGGAAATATTTAAAAAATTCATTTAAAAGAGAATAAAGCTTAAATGTACCGATTCCAACATCTCCTTACACTTGTCACTTACAATCCAAACAATCCCACCACCTTCCCATTCCCTAACCCACCATCATCATCCGTCTATTCATAAATCCCCATCCTCCCTTATCCGTCTCTCCATTACATCACTTACTCTTTCCAAGTCAACCGCGACACCTATTACCTCTCGCTCCTAGCATCTCCTCTCGTCATTATATACACCCGCGCGCAAATCCCACATCAAAAACAAACACACAAACTCTCTCTCTCTCTCTCCTCTCTCACTCACTCGATCCGCCTAACCGCACCCGCGTTGGCTACTCTATTATATACACACCGCACGTACACACATACACACACACTGACTACTGCATTCAATAAACCGTAAAATCCTCAAGCAGCAGAGGCATATACTCACGCGCGCTCTTTTGACGGACACCCCGAAAAATCACAAACACGTCGAAAACCTTTCTCTCTCTCTCTCTCTTTCTCTCTCACATATACATGCGCGCATCGAAAAAGCATGCAAAAGCCGAGTACAAGCGCGGAAGGAAGGAAGGAAGGAAGGTAGGTAGGTAGGTAGGTAGGCAGAGGGAGTGGAGGATAATCCTCGGTAAAACCGCACGAGCGCACCTACATGTATATATGCGTACATGTATGTATACGTACGAAGCGCTCATGTGGGGGGTCACGGGCTCTGACCACGATACGGATGTGCCCCTGCCCTCTTCCTGCCCAGCCGCGTGTTTATATGCTATAGAAGAGTTCTCTACATATGTGTCTGTATATATATATATATGTGTGTATTTGAAAGAGAGAGATAGGTGTTTGTACATGCGAAAAGGCGGTTTCGCGCGAAGCGATTTTCGCGACGAAGCGATCGCTAACGAGCGCCGATTTTACGAAGGACTATACTCGATGCCAGATTTTCAGCTTGATTTAGTCGATCGATATCTGTATATATGTATCTGATGAGTTTAAGAGTTTGTTTGTGTATGAAAGAGGTGAAGAAAAAAAGAGACTTTGGGATAGTGTGTATAACTGATGGTTCTACGAAAGATTGGCAAACGATCGATGAGGGTTTGGACGAATATACAGAATACGAAGAACTCGTTTGAATATACTTAAATTAGAAAATGAAGTATAGGGATATAATAATGGTGCAGTGGATTATGATTTAATAAACGTAGATGCGCCCATGGGCTAAACTATAAGGTAGGTCATCCTAAATCGGCCTATTGCTCAATCCGGACTAATCGTGAGATCTCGGCTTTGGATGATTGGGAAGCTTAAGTAAGCGTGCGGGTATGTAGCTTCGGTAATGTGCGATAAGTGATACATAAATTGTTCATTAAACTGCGTTATTATGCATCAGCGTAAGAAATCTCTCGCATCGACTGATATTTAAATCTTTTAAACTTTTTTATAATATTAATAAAAATCCTGCTGCTGATTCAGGTTTTTAAATTCTTGCCTTTTTGTAAGTACGACGTAAAGATAAATGGTTTGCGTCCATTATCGATGCTTTATTTTTAATATAACCAGGAGATATTGGCAATATTTACTTATAATTCCCGATTAGATCGATTCAAATAAGTTTTTCAACAACATTTCACACAAATACCTATACATCTTCTCCTACGATTCCACCACCTACCCAACCCTTTCTCCACCCACTTCCCTCGCTATATAATCCAAACGAAATACCCCGCACCTCATCACACACGCGCTGTACACCTACCACCTTAAAATCCGTTGCAACCGCGTATGCATATATACATATATACCATATATATACATACTCACACACAAAATACCTGCAGCATGCGAAGGGAGAGGCGAAGAAAGCGAGCGTGCACAGCAGGCACAAAAGGGCCGAGAGCCCGCGCGCGCACGCGTGTGTGGAGTAATCCGCTAATCCAGTTACCCGTGTGCTCTACGTATATATGTGTATGTATATATATACGCCAACGGCTGTGGAACCGGAAGGCGCATGGCAAGAGAGCGACCCTCGCAACACACGTCGCTCGTCCGTGTAAATATGCGACGTGCCGTATGCATTTTTCGCATTTGACGGGACGCTTTTTTTCTTTTTTTCCTGTACAAAGGTAGTGGGTGTGTGTACGTGTGTGTGTTTATTTGGTACTGTTGGGGAGTGCGATGATGGAGAGTTTTGATGTGGAAGGAGGAATGAGTAGATGAGAGTTTTTTACAATGATAATTAGAACTTCATTATTTTATGGTCTTTGTTTAGACGATTTATTTCATCATGTCAGCGAACTATATTATTACTGTAAACGAATAAAGGTTCGAGTAAAACAATGCTTTTGATAAATTTTTTTTTTTTTTTGATAAATTAAAACTCCATTTCTTTGATTAAATGAAATCACTTTATGAATTATCTGACCTTTCCACTATACGATGAAAAACGATTGATAAACAACTTTCACCAAGCCCTTCATGTTACAGCCTCATTTTCGAAAAGTGAAACTACACCGTAATCCTATTACTAATTTCAAAAAATACACCCATAAATAATGCACAAACTTCGGAACCGTAAATCGTCAACTATAATAATAATAATTATAATTCCGTAGACCTGAAACGATTTAAAAATCCTATTACCAACCTCCTGCTTATGATAATTCTCTCACCTATAAACACCATTCATCTCTTCTAAATTTACACCTCCTATCAGCCTCCTCACAGTCGCGCATTCTTATATACCGCTTCTTGAATTCATTTCACCGCTCGCGTACATTATGTACACAGAGACGAGACGCGCTGCATCTGACAACATCGTATGTTTGCCGAGCAAGCGCGGCTATAGATTCGGTGGGATTAGTCGCGCCGCTGACGAAATTTCACGAGAAACCACATATATATATATATATATATATACTTCCGTTTTTATATATGCGTACGCGCACGTTGTTAGACAGATAATTCGTGCGTCGTCGCGGGAAATAAGAGAATGTCGTAAATCTTGCCTGCTCGTATATAACGAATGGTATATGGCAGTTTGGATTAGCGGTTGGTGAAGGAATCGATGATAAGCTGCGGCTTTCATGCGCCTGTGCTAGTTGCTGTGCGTTTTTTTAGAGCGCTGTTGTGTTTCAAGTTCGTGGTGTTATTGATAATGTCGTGAGTAGATTTTATGGGCGTATCTGTGGTTAGATGGTTTGATTAGACGGTTTAATACAAATTTTAAGTTTTATTGGTTTATTAAATTTGTTAACTGGCACCCACTCGCGGGGTGCTTTATTACTTTGCCTCTATTTATTTTACCTATACTTTGCCTTATTACCGATAATTGCCTACATTTATTGCCTACAGTTACATTGCCTGTACTTTGTTGTCTTATTTGCAAATAAGACACTTTATACTTTGCCTATTTTATTCGAAGGCATTTTACGTTTATACCTTTTCTGCAATCAACTTTTACTTGCAAGTAGAGTTGATTGCTTGAGATTGATAAGACTCTTGAAGTCTTGATTTTTCCCTTTTATTTCTTCTCGCTGACAAACTCTAACAATATAAATTTTCTCTAAAAGTAATCTTTCATCATTCTCGTAATCTGTATCTGTTAGCTGGTCTGGAGTACTTAAAACTAACTTCAAACTAATATTGAAAAATACAAACATAGATTTTATTTACAAACAAGTATAATAATTGGGAGCAAAACAAACATCGCTTTGGGCTCAGGTTCGATTCCCCGTCAGCGCAAATTTTTCAGAGGCATTTTCTCAAAAATGTTTTCCGGATTTTTTCGGTGGCGAAGAGCGAACCTGGTGCCCGCGGGTTGGTGCCTGAAGCTCCCGTATGAACCTGATCTGTGGGTCGGATCGACTAAGTACAATGATTGCGCCGAGCGCATGAGTACCGAAAGGCCGATTCCACTGCATGTTTCGCTCGAGAGATTCGTCCAACCTATAAGGTAGAGGTCTGTAGCGGTGGTTCGATCGGTAAGACTGGGATTAATTACTCGTCAAGCCGGGTTTGAGTCCCAGATACAACTATGAACTTTGCTCCTTTGAAAAAAAAATTGTTATTATTTGTAAGATGTTTATAATTTTTAATGCTGTATAAATATTTAAACAACTCTTATTAAGAAATTTTAAATATTATTGAATTCTCAAAAGATACTGTTCCACTACTTCAATGAACTCAACTTCAATTCAACCATTCAACATTCAAAATTTCCGTTTACCCAAACCAACCTCTTCCTCGCCCACCTCACCGCAGATTTCCAAAATTTCCGAACGGGTCCACGCTCCAGATCCACACGTGCGATATTCTCTCCTTAACTCTCTCAAAAGACACGTGAGACCCAAAGCGCCACAATGATAATTTCGCACGCGTGCGATTATTTGCCAAATTACCGTCGTCGTCGTCGTTGCACACATACACACACACATACATATACATACGCACAAAAAAACTTCATGAAAGGAGTTGGCGTTTTTTTTTTCCGAAAAACCGATAATTGCGCTCCTTTTGCCGTCGACGCGTGTTCGTCTCTCGAAGCCACAAAAACCATAAGCGAATTCGGAGAAACGCGCAACTGTGGCCTTTTGACGACTGTCGAAAAATCTCGGTACGAGTATAACGGGTCGCGAGCGCACGCGCGTGATGTACAGCTTTTAAGGGTAGCTGAGAGAGGATATATATACAAGTTTGCGGTGAATGTGTCGCGCGATAGCGGCTCTTTTTTTTTCTTTGTTGACTGTAACTACGTTCGCGCGAAGTGTTATGCAATGCGGTGGCGGATGATTCGTTATAGTGTTGTGGCTTGAAATTCTTATTATAAATATATATTAAATATATGTTATATATTGTTTATTTAAATTTAATGATCAATAAATTTTTTTTCTTACATTAAACATAAATAATTTTTTTAAACCATTTAATTACATATTTACAATAAACTAACAACAAAAAATAAATAAATTCTAATTCCACTATGCCGCATAATCACTTCGAATCTCCGAGAAAAATCTAGCAATTTATACTGAAAACGTCAAATACCCCTTTTTCTCTCTCTCTTTCCACACTCATAACATCATCCAACCAGCCGTTCAAACCCAACCAGACGACACACACCTATACTCCTCTTTTTCTCTTTCTCAAACCTCATCCTTCCTAGGAAATCCCACAACCCCGCTATCGTCATCCTCCACCCACAGCAGGAAAAACGGGGACGCATCCGTGAAGACATCCTCCCTGAATTATATACCACTCGCGAATTTGCCCCTCTCTCTCTCTCTCTCTCTCTCTCTCTCTCTCTCTCTCATCAGCTTTACCTCCACCCATACGTATAATACGCACGTACGCACATACACGCGTGACACGCACACGTCGTCGTCGTCGTCGTTGACGTCCATTGTTGCTGCTGCTGCTGTTGCTCCGCGCGGTCACGCTGTTTGACCACCCCTCGCCCTGGCGAATGATTGTAATCCATCTATCCGGCCGCGGCGGCGGCCGCACCAAGTCGATACGTCGAATCGAATGCAGCTTTTCCCTCTTCCTGTTTTCTATATATATATATATATATATATATATATAAGCATATATATACCCCCTCTCTTTCTCTTTCTCTCCGGCCGCTTCCTCTTTCGCTCTTACTGCGCTGTGTTATTTTTTCTTTCTTTCTCGGTATAGGTATGTGTACGATGGGTGGGAGGAAGGGGGAGAATTCGCGTGCGTGTGTACTATGGGTATGGTTGAGCCGGCAGATGGCTGATGATGTGGGATTTAAATTGGTTTTTAAGCGGAGGTTTTAGGTGGAATGTGTGCAGTGTGGCGGGAAAGTGTGAAGAAGTGAGTAATAGAGGATTAAACTGATTGTTTTCATTTTTTTTCTTCAAAATCTGTAATTTTAATGTAATAAAATTTCAATGTTGTCGTTTGTTTTGATTGATGTTATTGAACAGCATTTATACATATGTAGGCTCTTCATTAAATATTGCAGATGCAAAAAACCATTTGGAAAAAATTTTTTAAAAAAGAATAAAGTTCTATTCCAATAAAATTCTAAAAAAATGTACTTTCTGAAAAAAATAAAAACATGTTTAAATTGTATAAATTTAACGATATATTTCTTTTAATATGTACTATATCGATTTTATATTATTATTTACTTATCGAGCAATTTCAAAACATATAAGCAGCTGCATAGAAAAATGTAAGATAATTAGACACAGCTGTACCTATTGTTACCAAATAACTGAAAACTTTTAATCACAGATTTGTATTCCAAAAAGCATTCCAAATGAATCCATTTGTCATAACCTTTTCAATACATTGAACACATAATCCAAAACATTTCCATTCTAATCCCATTGATATAATAAATCAACAATTACTTCTCTTGTCTCAACCACATGTCGACAACTGGCGCCTCATTATATCCTCAAACCTAATCTTCTACATTCGCATTGTTTCATCAAAAAGAAATATAAGTAAAAAAAAACCATGACGCAAACCCTCTTGTCATCGAAACATATAATCACATCAATGACGCAAAAATAAAATCTCGAGCACACGTGGCTTTTTACCTGGTACCATATTATACACGCGCGAAAACCGAGAAAACACGCAGCGCCGCACATATTAACATTCAGATCAAATATTGGGTCAATCGTAGCAGCATTCTCGCGCGATTACAAATAATCCAATATCTAAAGCATATAATACATATACTCGCGTGAGCGCAAGCTTATATATACATGAAATCGTCGGTCCCCCCTATAAATATTACAACGCGCGATCTAAAATTAAAGCCTCATTACCATAATTAATCAGCTGTTCTCAAGTATACATACATATTCGCTGATTTTCTAATTTTTCCCGTATATATACATACACTCGCGTCGCGCGATACAACTCGTCTGCTCTCTGTTTGTAAACTCAGCCGCACGCGCGCACTTTTTCAAAGCCTATAAATATCCATACACGTATAACATCGTACACTCTTTTATCTCCAGTGTTAACGTAAAACTTCATCTTCGTCTATTCCCACTTTTCTACACTTTTCTCTCGTTCTTATCACATATACAAGTAGCTCTCTTCGATTTCATCAGCCGTGGTCCTCAACCACACACACACATACACGTATATAGAATTCCGAACCGCACTATACCGGCCAACTTATACGTCTCTCAGCTAATCCGCTCCTATATACATATAGATATACACACATAACCACGAGCACAAAGTTTCGAGGTCCACTATACGTGGGCTAGACGTGATTTACGTAACGTAATCGCAGATGTTTCGATCCGCGGATTATCTCTCCGCGTGTACCGTATAGCTGTGGCGGGTCCAATTATCGCGACCATCCGATAGCGTATACGCAACAACCCAGGCTCTAAACGATGCTATATATATATATATATACATAGGCGTTTTTGCAATGGAAACTATGGTTTTTGATCGAATCGCGGATGCTGTTGAATTTCGGTAAATTGAGCGCCGGGGATTCAACGAATTTCGATAATGATTATCTAGCCGATCGAGAGCGTTGCGTATATATACATATATATAGTTATTGCAAGAGTATATGATAGGAATACGCGTTATTTTGTCGGTATATATAATTGATTTCGAGTTTAGTATTGGCGAATGATTTGGGTAAATATGCTACTACGGCGTTTTGTTAAAATCCTATCGATCATTTATAGATAGAGCGGAGGAAATTAATTGTTTGAAATAATAGCGTGAAATGTGTAGGGCCGGTCGTTGATGATTAGGTAAATTATTCAGAAACTATATTTGTATATCGTAGGTGCACGGTAAAAAAAAATCGAATTACATTTCTATAAAATATCCTTTCTATTTTTACTAAAGCATTTAACAATTTCTCGATAAACATGATAAGTGATTCTGATATTATACACAATTCTGACATTAGATACAATCAAAATATCTAGTGCAATCTCAATCTTCTCTCAAGAATCCCAAACAAAAGTCCACGAATCATACCCTATATAACTCATCAAAATCCATCTCTCTCTCTCTCTCTCTCTCTCTCTCTCTCTCTCTCTCTCTCTCTCTCTTACAACAGAGTCATCATATCGTCGGCATCACAGATTAACGAATCCGCGCGCGACATCGATCCCCTCGCAGCTTCTCGCTTACAACATATATGTATATATAGCTGAACCTCAGCAGCAACGCGCGACTTCTAAATCCGACGGCAAAGTGCGTATGACGCACAGAGCCATTCTCAATTGCCAAATATCATTGACGTCTTTTCGGAGCAAGCGATGCGAGAGAGAGAGAGAAAGAGAGAGAGAGTAATTTAAGCGGATCGCGTTTGCATATTAGATCATTTGTTTGAATCAATCGGCACTCATCATTGGCTGGGTCAGAACACATAATCGCAGATCTCATTCGTGATGTGTATATGTGTGTGTGTGTATATATCTGGATGTATCTGTATATTATACACTCTATTGCTCTTTCTTTCTTCTCGCTGAGCGCGGAATTTGCTTTTCAATGTATATACAAGATCGACGACGTTAACTCGTCTGTATGAGCAAAATTTCTTCGATCTCGTGACGAGGATCTTTAAATATTAGGAATGTAAAAGGATTGCTTGGATTAGTAATGAATTAATTGATTTATACTTAAACAACAATTATTTATGTATGATATATATA